>CM069442.1:47159871-47877221 GCA_035610835.1 Ophiura sarsii | reverse complement strand
CTCTTTCAAACGTCCCGCGGTTAATGAAAATGTGCAGAGCCTCTATTCAAAGGGAATACATTGTTTGCATAATAACGGCACACACACACCAGGTGGAAGTCAGGGCGTGTTACTGCTACTGTTCGTTACGGTTCAGTGAGCTCACAAATGATATTTGCTGTATCATTCCCCCCGTAGACAAAATGCATATTCATCATTGGTGCACCCTTCATTAATTTTTATCACTCGAACCGGGTAAAGAGGTTGTAATGCCGTAACTCTTTTAAATGTTTGTTACAACACTAGATATCCGATTTACTTTCTTTCATTATTCAGGTGATAAAGGACAGTCATCTTGCATTTGTTGTGGTGGTGCTATTACTAATTGATATCGTAATACTTGTCAGTCATGAGATATTTGACCCTTATCAATTACTTCAGACCATACGGAAGATACCACAGGTATAGTATAAATGTATAAAAAATTACAAAATTAAGTAACATGTCTCAATATTTTCATCACGTGATCATCAATTGTTTTACAATATTCGATGCATTAACTCAACCTACCATTTGAAGGTTTACTATATAAAGGACCGGGGTCCACGAGTATAAAGGTGCAGGATTGTTTCTTCCATTATTTCAATTGCAATTACAAGTACTTTTTTTCGAGACCGTAGCAATAGAAACAATACTTCACCTTAAATGTGGATGTTCCGATCACTTAATGGTTGGCGTAAAATATGTTCCATTTAGCCGTTATGTGCCAAGATGCAGTGAATGGTTAACCACCCAGCCAGTTGGCGCACTACTCAATCAATGGGCAAATTTAATGTAACCTTGTGCTTTTAAAACAAGAACTTTTTGATGTATGCAACTCAAACTTTGAAATATAACTTTTTAAGGATGACCCTTCATGTATACTAGAAAACATCAAATTGAAAATCGGGCCAGCAATCGGAATACCTACCTTTAATGGGATCTCCCTCCCGACCGGGCCTCCACACTTACTCAAAGATACGTCTTTTTGATTTAAATTTATCCTTGGTGAGTGCAGTGACACTTGTAATCAAACCTTCTTTTCATTATCTACAAGAAGAGGTCGTCAACTTCATGTTATTTTGGATGTCCTTGTCACTATAATCAATAATTCATCTACTTCAACATACAGGGTGTGCCAGAAATCCCGCAACTTAATTTGGCAGGCCTCTAGTTTCATTTTACACCTCAAAATTGCAATCACGTTGACACAATCTGAAGATCTTAGAATCTTGTGAAATCGTAATCAAGATTGCTTAATAAATGTCAAATTACGCGTATTCAAAGAAATGGTGTCGAGACCTAATTCAATCGTACGAAGGTCGATCAGCGATTTAAATACAAAACAAACTAATTCATGTTTCTCGCTATCTTGTATGTATACTTATATATTTTAAAGAAAACGTTTTTACTTTTTAAGTGATAGAAAATAATCGTTGTCATTTTTTCGCAATAACTTTAAAAAAGGGGAAAAGCCTGACAAATACGATACAACTACTTTCTTTAACATTCAAAAGAATGATTGCGAATGTAAGCTGGTGACTGTCATATTAATATGAACTACTCTACGTACAAACCCGTCCCATTTATAATGTATAAACATTGTAGATAGACAACTTTGGAAAATTTGACAAGACACAGAACCAGAAACACAAAAAACATGGTAAGGGTAAGTCAACGAGGACTAAGTTATAAAAGTAGGCCTAATAAAGTTCATGCAACACATTCATTACTTCATGAATAATCGCGATAGCTGCGTACCAAGTGCGTTCCAATAAAATTAATCGTTAGATGAGAACGCACACGCCAAGCACAGGTTACTAATAATTGCCCGAAAGTACTGCGTCGTTTTGCTCATTGACCGACCAATCAAATTAAAGCCTCACGCCCCTAAGCTAAATATTCAATGGGTTATGAGGAAACACGTTTAAAGCTTGTTTCTGATTGGTTGAATGATAAAAATGTTAATGAGGGGATGACCCGACTTGGACTGTTTCATTACCTAAGAAGGGGAGGACAAAATAAACAGAAAACTAATTAATTATTAGCGCGATTATATTGGTACAAATCAATGATTTGGATAAATATGCGTCTTTTTAGTAATGAATGAGAATAATGACTGCTTTAACAACTGTTTTAGTGAATTTGTTTTAAAACCCTCGATTGTTGTTCTGTTCATTCGGAATGGTCCCTCGGGGGCTGCGTCCCTTCGGGACAATTCTTCAGACCAGAACAAAAACCGCTGATTTCAAAACAAATTCACGAAAACAGTTGTTACGCAGTCATTATTCTCTAAACAACAACCTGTATGGGGGAACTATACGCCCAGTGCTTTTATAAGTACTGATCATGCTGATAAGACTTATCAGTCATGAAGCCAGCTGACATAAGAAAATAGCTGGTACAACATGTAGACGGTATAAAGTCAGATGACGAAAGAGATAAAATATTTGTAGACATTAAAATTAAGCTCGAGGATAGATGTATCCTAAAAAGATAATGGCACACAGTATGAGACTGCACTAACAATAACAAAAGTGCTTACAATGATATGGTTATGATGGACGTCACACCTGTGACTAACAACTGTCACTGGACTAACCAAGAGATTGTGCGTTGTAGTATGAGTGGCGCACAAAAGTGCTTACAATGATATTGTTATTGTGCGTTGTAGTATGAGTGGCGCGGAATTAGGTCTTTGAGATGTATCATCTCCACCTTGCATATCGTTGATCCGTCTCTGTGTCAGTAACTTTGAAGCAAATGCGATAACTCGACTGTCTCGTAGAATAGTGTGTTCCACTCCTTTAAGGATTCATAGACTTCGAACACACTTTGCTTATTGACAGGCTAATGTTAATTATGTAGCCATCAGCTTCTTGATGTTTCCAAATGTTGTTTGTTGCGATGATGTCCATTCAAATTGTACGTCAATTTTTAGCAGTTCTCACAATTGTGTTGTATAATGGTAGACCTGAGGTGGTATGAATGGTGCCATGTATGTGGCTATGCCTAGAAACTCTTGTAATTCCTAATAGGTGATTGAGGTGTCTTGATGGCTGGGCCTCTATTGCTTCTGTCTTCTTGTGATTCGGTCGTGATTAATCTTTGTCGTAGATAAGCCCGAAAAAGCTTACGTTGCTCTGCTTTTCATAGTTGAACCCGAGCCCTTCTTCTCGTGTAACTTCCATGAGTCGACAGGTGTTTGTCGGGTCCGTCTGCTGTACTACGTACTAAAAGCTGCGTGTTGGCAAAACCAGAACAACGAAATTGCATTATTTATCAAACAATGTCCCATTTGTCAAGAAATGTCAAGCTTCTTATCCTCCACAATCCTTACTGCCCCATGAAACCCCACGAGAGCATAGCAAACTGTTGGTACTGACAAATCAAATACCTGATCATTCCTGACTATTAATCCGAGTTCCAGATGGTCCGTCCCATTCCAAAAGGACCATGAAGGAAATCTTCTAAGAACACGGTGTTGTAGTATAGATCACGTAATCCCAGACAATGGAAGCAAGTATTACCAGCAGTTGTCAATTCAAACATTTCGCAAACACATCACTTCGAGCCCCAGATATGCACTTTGAACGGCAAGTCCAAACAGTCAAAGCACCAATGAAAAAAGCTATAAGAAAGCCAACGGTGATATTGCAGAAAGCTTGTGCTTACACCGATTGACAGCAACCTACCATCTCCTGGGGAATTGTACAGTACAACAACAGGGACATAAAACAAGCATGTACATGTATAAAGAACCAACACTAACCAACAACTGTTTTCACAAAATCTTATTATTTCACAAATCAAAGCTATAAATTCTAAGGTTTCCTAATGTGTAAATATCATTGCAATTCGGGGTGTAAACGCGGAACTACGGGCCAGATCAGTGGGCTGTTGCATCCATGTATCCATAAATATCCGTATCCATAAATGGTACTATCATTGTGACTATATTGTCCTGTCTTTATGATATTTCTGTTTTAGTCCGATGGAGACAACAATGAATATGTACAGCATGAAGAGTTGCAATTACAATGCTCCTCAAAACATGAAGTCATCTGGCTAATGGCAATCATCATTTACAAGACCTTCATTATGATATTCGGTGTCTTTCTCACGTGGCAAACAAGGTGACTAGCTATTTTTTTTAAATACTCTGTGCCACCTTAAGTTTGGGAGTGTTGTCAGCGGTAGTTTCGTGATCGTTTCATAATATCAAAGAAGAATAACGGCCACGGCACGGTATCTTACTTCAGGTGGCATGGGGTAGTCCGTCCTGGAGTATAGTTAATTATTCTCCTTTTGGTTTCATAAATACCTACTAATAATAATTAAATGCAAGTAGGCTATACCTTGACATTACGGTTGACATTGCCCTACTATACTGTATTTGGCTTCCTCTGGACAGTGACGTACTTAACAGGCGCAGCTTTTACGCCCGCGTATGTATCTTCCGAGTAGGTGCGCACGTTATGTGCTGCAATTAGTAAAATACGCGGTTATGTCACAGTCTCGTGATAGCCAAATAGACTATAGAAAACAACCTCAAAGATGCAGAGGAACTACTACACCTTGTGGAAGCTGATGCACTATAAAGTTGGTCTAGGCATGAATGCTAGATTTTTAAGTACCTGGGTGCTTGGATGGCCAGTAGTGAGAAGGACTTTAACATCAGAAAGGCACAAGCTTGGAAAGCATGTAATAAATTGAATAATATCTGGAAAAGTAGGCTCCCAAGGGACATGAGACTGAGGCTATTTACAACCACAGTGGAACCAGTCCTGATATATGGAGCAGAATCCTGGACAATCACTTCCAAAACAGAGATGGCTGCTATACTCGTCTCCTAGGAAAGGCGCTAGACATTTCATGGCAATCGCATACCACCAATAAAGATTTGTATGGGAATCTATTGACGATCTCTGTGAGGCTACAGTCAAGGAGACTCAAACTTGCCGGACACTGTTTTCGGAGTAACGACGAAGCAGCAGCCAAAGTTCTCTTGTGGCAACCCAAACATGGAAGGAGATCCAGGGGACAACCTAGGAAAGACTGCATCAGGATTCATACAGAGGACATCGGCTTAAGTGGACAAGATCTGAAAAATTGCATGCATGATAGAGCAGTGTGGAAGGCCATCACATAAGTCCGACCTTTTGAGTTGCCATAAGCAAGCAAGCTATACCTACCTATATTTGAAAGCATTTCTTACCTAAACTGATCACAAAAAGTTAGGAAACTTTTTTTAATCAAGTATATTTTTATTATTTATTACCCTCTTTGTATCTGTTATATATCAATGGAAAGCTGAAGTGTTCCTCTTTAAAATGATACCACATTTGCAATGATTACATGTTGCTGAACTTGGCCACATGAATGAGAATGAGGCAAAGTCACAAATCAAATGTGCCAAAATTATCTGTGCTAAACAGTCAATAGGTATTCAATAATCAAACCGGTCATGCTTGAGAACCATGAATGGTTTACACCAAGATTTGCACCAGTGAGCACAACACACACAAGTTAACCCTCATCTCTTTAGAAAACCATTATTTGGGTATTTGCAAGACTGGGTTAACAATGACTCCAGGTGGAAGGTCATGAAGGTAAGTGATGAAAGGTTTAGGCCTACAACTTGTACATTTTTCGCAGACACGGTAAACGTTTTGCAGTTTCAATATGCCGAGTTTAACAGATTTGGAGAGAGCCCGTGCCATTACCTATTGACTGTTTAGCACAGATAACGGTAATTTTGGCACATTTGATTTGTGACTTTGCCTCATTCTCATTCATGTGGCCAAGTCCAGCAACATGTCATCATTGCACATTTGGTATCATTTTAAAGAAGAACATTTCAGCTTTCTATTGATATGCAACATAATACAAGAGGGTAATAAATTATAAAAATATACTTGATTAAAAAAAGTTTCCTAACTTTTTGTGAGCAGTTTACTTGCAAATATACATAGACATATGACATCGCGTTTTAGTGGTGAAATATCTACGATATAAGAACTAGAGAACATTTTGAATGCGGATGGTTACTATTGTTGATAAAACGTGCCAAATCCGGATCTCCACCTCTCCCGCTCCCAAACCACCGCTCATTCCAAATGACTTGTCATGTTGAAACTGCATGGCACATAGTTGTCGGCCGTGCTGACTCACGTCAAAGCTATTCAATTACTAGTATTACAAAGCAATGATGGCTTTTAGGGTGACTAGCAAGTGCAATCCACAGCCCTAGGCAAATCACATTAGACTCGGTATTAAACCTCATCCTGATCTGTTATTGTTCAATTTCAGAAACGTCACAGTTCCTGCCTTGAATGATAGTTACTATGTTGGCTTAGCAATTTACAACACAATACTTTGCCTCGCTGTAGCTGTGCCACTGTCTATCATCAATGCACAGTCAGTCGGTATAACATATGTTCTAGTGTCTTCTTTAGTTCTCTTCTGTGTTACTATGACGTTAACAATGTTGTTTATTCCAAAGGTAAGCGAATAGACAGCCTGATAATTCAACATTTAACGGTATTATTAACTTGAGAATTGTATTACTGTTCATTTCAGTATATCAGGCTATAAGTCCAACGGGATCAAAGTGTGTTTGCATCCAAACAACTGGTTTATAGACCAATTCACTGAACTCAACCCAAAACAAATCACTCGACCCAATCTTATCAACCTATCCCAGCCCAATACAACTCAACCAAACCAAACCCCATCAAACTAAATCCAACCCAACCCTCCGAACCATCAACCAATCACCAAAACAAAACAAACCAACCAACAAACAAACCTTTCTTGCAAGTTTGTGGTAATAAGCATATCTGGAGTCGCTAAGGATGCATATGTATGAACCAAGTGGAGCACTCGAGCTTTAATTTATAACACTTAAATGATTTGTTTTCTATTTGACCCCTTTCATTATCTCTTCTCTAATAGATACGAGCAGTATATGGTAAAAATAACCCTGTTGCACCCACTGTCAATGGAGGAATGACATTTGTTAACCAAGATGGCGCCAATGCTCAACATTCTCTCCATGGTAACAACACGGTCAATTCGGTGGATGCACAACAATCTGCGGGTAATGCGTCTTCCACTGAAGAGAGAAAATAATGAACACACATAACTGACAGATCTGTCGAATTGTTGCAGTTTAAATGAAGTGCGAAACATTTAAACATGATGAGGAAACTTGCATATTAAATGATAATTGCTGAGAAAGTTAACAGATATCTGCTTGTCGATAGATGAAATATTTACTTCAAACTTGAGGAAGCTAGCACGTACATGTATGTATAACTGATACATGTATATGTTGAGGACGCTAGCTTATTCATTTGAACCTTGCTGAAGAAGCTAGCACATTTAATGGGTAATTCCCGAGGAATCCATCATTTTCATTTCAACATGGTAGCTACTGAATTGCAGACTATAAAATACTGGCTTATTTGTATAAGAAATAAGTCTAACGTTCACACTTAAAATCAATAACAATGGACAACTCATGTTATAAAGAGTTTCAGGAAAAATGTTTATTTACATGTATGGGTAGAAAACAAGCATTGAATACATTGCAAACGTCAGTCATTGAGATACCTCAATAGGACAAAAAATGTTATCTATTTTCTGATACAACACTATATTACAAGTCTCTTCCTTATCACTACAACAAAATAAAAAATATTACCTACATTACATGGAATAGGTGTGGGTGCATTCTACAGGGTGTTTCAAAAGATACATTTTTCTACCAGAGATTATTTTGAAATGGTTCAGTAATTTTTGGGACACCCTGTATATATAAGTCGCTTGTGAGAAGTGACAGGGCCTTAAATTAAGGCTGTATCCAACTAATTCTATTGTTTCCTCATTCCTCCCACAGTCATCAACAAATGCTTTGTACAACATAATACATTATCTCATTCTCCAGAATTCAATATAACATGAAGAAGTGATCAATTTACACATCTTGTGAGCTGAGAAAGCATAAAAAAATAACTATCCCATAAAAAAAATCACACATTGAAATAATGCATGTTTTATATATAATAAGACCAGTACAAATTAACTAATTATACAATTATTACATTTTAAAGTCTTACATGACTCTACAAATGCATTGGTTCCTCTCATTTCATATCTAAATGTACCATAGTAAATTCATATTTGAATGTATCCTCGGCCAGTTCTGCCTACAATCTATTAGCTACTTTGTTAATATGGTTTTCATTGGTGGGTGTAGAAATCCACACACGATGGTAGTGCCATTCTTTGTGCCTAATTAAGTACATCAACCATCATATGGCTGTCACTAATGCCCTGTGATTGATCCCACATGAAAGGACATGGACGGTGTGCTACAAATATACAAAGAATTAGCTTATTGTGAAAAAAGGTATGATGAGGCTTGCATTGCTGGAAGTTATTGAATAGCAATACGTCAATATAGTTTAGTTAGTTCCAAATTGGCGACAAATATGCATTTTTTTATCTCTCTATGCAAAAGTAATCCAAGAGTGTGTGCGCCATTTTGGTATACTCATGAGTTACGTATTTGATGCACCGAATGACCTGTTGCGTTAGGTGAGCCTATGCTCTTCTGAATTAATTCCCTGCTGTAATAAGGGCAAGAGAATTTGGGACTGATGGAACTAAAGTACTCCAAATCCTACCAATGCAGGCTCAGATGCCTTATTCAGATCATTATGTGCAATATAGCTTTCAGAAACAAACAAAATCTGTTTATAAATTAGCAACACAGACATTTCATATCGGTATATCAACAAATCTGAAGGAAATGTTTATGGCAATTTGAAGTTTATCAAAGATGCATCTCTTTTGTTGAATCACCTTGATTTACGTCGCCTTGATTTTTACATAAACCTTCTTACTGCAGCTGTAACTTATTTTCCTACATACTTTTGTTAAGATAATACCCAAATCAGTGTTTTTATGGTGAGATTTCTATGTTCACCCAAATCAGTGTTTTTATGGTGAGATTTCTATGTTCACCCAAATCAGTGTTTTTATGGTGAGATTTCTATGTTCACCCAAATCAGTGTTTTTATGGTGAGATTTTTATGTTCACCCAAATCAGTGTTTTTATGGTGAGATTTCTATGTTCACCCAAATCAGTGTTTTTATGGTGAGATTTCTATGTTCACCCTATGCTTTGTATGTATTGTATGTATGACTTAATCATGTGTGGGTTATCTGTAAAGAAATATGTTAATATTGTAATGTATTATATTTCAATAAAACATCTATTTCAAGACATTAATGTAAATTTGAAGTATTCTGTGATCTATCATTGCATCGCTGTTCTGTCAAACCTTGTATTTTTCTCCTTCAGCATGTATTAAGTAAAATTGCTCAACGGTTATGCATAGAAAGTGTTGCTTTATATATGTTCAGGGGCAAGATCACTTAAAAGATTTTTATAGATGTGTTTTTGGTCCTTGAACATGTGAAGGGCAGATTGCCCAAAGGTAATACATAAGTATTACTGTATAAATGCTGGAGGGCCAGATGTAGATATGAGGTTTAACAGAACAGCAACGATCTGTGAATGAGCTTGCTAATCAAAAAATGGCAACAGTTGTATTGACAATCAGACCAATGATATCATTTGCTTTAAAGATGTCCAAGGTAAGAAGAATAGGTTTGAAACCGTGTTTCGAATTACATTAGATTAAAAACATTGGAGAAAAAAAAGAAGAAAAAACTGCATAGTAATCATGAGGAGTCAATCTCTTACTGTAAATTATGATTCATTCAAATAAATACTGTATACATTAATCCTCTTGGACACTGATAAATGATCATGAGTTCATTTTCAATTGTGAATCCAACTCGCATCAGGAAAATTCATTGGTAATCTTTCCAGATGACAAAAGTTTTGTGGGCAATTACCATCTACTTCAGGACAATTTGTCATCAAAAGTTGATTCAATTCAATTTTAAATGAAATGACTCATTATCGCAAAATGAGATATATCCAATTTGAGATTTTGGCAAATGCATTTTTTCAAAAACAAAATACAATGTTAGCTACTAACATCAAAAAGTGTTTTTTATTTTTAGAGTAAGGTGTCATCTGTAATCTGGAATCAAAAGATAAATGTTCATGGCCTAAAATCAAAAAGATAAGAGCATTTTGCGATGGGACTTTTCTGCTGTACACTTCATTCAATATGGAAGTACAGAATAATATTCCTACTTGTCTTAGTAAAAGATAACATTATTATCCAATTAGAATCTATTTAACATTACAACTGTGTGTGCAATACACAATGCATTAATGGTCCAGCAGCATTATGTACTGTGGGGCTCTAACTTATATGTTCTAAAGCTTTGTAATGGATAATGAAATGGACTTGAGTCTAATTAAACAACCTGTTAGACCTATCAAACTATTCACAATGGTGTAACTTGTATGCCAGGAAGGTAATCTTTACTTCTACACACAAGTTACGTTACCTCATACTTAATGACAGAGTATCTATTCATTCCTGTTGTAACAGTTAATCTACTTCAAAACATTAAAAATACTGTCTCGGCAATTAAAAATTACACAATCCTTTGCAGGAAGGATAAAATAATGAGCGTAACTCGGAGGCCACACAACACTAAATAGGATCTCTTATACAGCCATCTTATTGTGGCCATTTTAAAAAATTAACACCAAATCCACAAAATATTTGTGTCTCATTGCAAAATGGCAACTACATATTCTTGCCAAATAAAGACATTTTGTGACTCAATTGTACTCACAAATTGTGTCCACTAAACATCCAACTTACTCAGTAATTATAAGAAATACTCTATTTATTATCCACCAAACCAATCAATTATATACACATATCAATCCACAACAATGATCCCTTTCAGGAATAAATTCAAATATTTGGTCCTTTTTGTCACCATGTTGAGTAATACCATATTGATTGATTGTGGTATGATTATGTTCAGTTTCACTTCTGTAGTGTATTCGGATGGTAGTTCCAATGAACTTCATCTACAATAATGATAGGGAATTGGTGATTGGCAACAGTGTTTTCACTCACCCTATACAAAGCAAAAAAATACTATTCACTTTTGATTTTTAACCTTGAAAATGTTACCCAAGATGGCAAAATGTTGAAAAATACATTGTTTTACTGTCTCAAATACTCCTCAAACACATATTTTTGGGCATGGTTTTGGTTTCAAACCTCAAGATTTTTACCCAGGGAAATCAGTGGCTGCCAATACATGGAAAACATCAATTTAAGTTTGAAAACTGTCATACATATAATGCTATTATATTTTATTCAGTAATTTGTAACTTCAATTTGTATCCACAGATCAGATGCTTCAACATTTGTGTAAATTTTAATGAAATTCAATATATAAAATCAACATGCTAAATCACATAAAATTTATAAATTAATTCCTGGAAATGTGTAATTCAATAAAAAAAAAATGATAAATTGATAAAGAAATATGCATTGAGATAATTATAAAGTGAATAGCTGGTAAAATTACAAAATTACTTTCCGACTGTTCGTTTCAATTGTCTGTACATTTGGCAACAATCAAAGAAGTTCACATCTCTGCTCTCTACTAAAATACATTTTGTTTATTAGTGAAAATAATGTGTTGAAATAGATAGAAAAGTAGAGAACTATAAATAATGCATCATATCTGCTGAAAAATAAATGGCACATTACCGCTGTGCTTTCCTTCAACATGATTGCTATTATGGAATACATCAAAATATACAGCAGCAGATTAATTAAACATATAGGACACATCACATCATAAGACCACCAAAAAACCACCCTGTTCTTCAGAGCTCGACCGAGCCATTTTTTATTTCAACATTTGTGTAAAAAATTGATTTTTTTTTTTTTGTTGTTTGAGAAATTTTGAAAATTGTTACAAATTCCCTCAAAATGCCCATTTTTTTGTGTAAAAAAACACACAAATCATGCATGACCGACTGACCTAACTTTAGAGGTCCGTTTGCCCGTAGACAGGTGTGGGGTTTTTTTGTGGCCTAATGTACATCTTGTCGGCATGGCTTATTTTGAGATACAGAACAAAATAGTACGTAAAATATTAAGAAATATATTACCAAATGTATTACTTCAATTTTCAAAATCTAGGTATTATCAAAAAGCTTTTGTAATATTTTGTCAGATGTTGTCAAAATCTCAAAATGTTCAGAAGTAGACTGACAAGATCTTCCCTATGATGTCATTCATTCCCTATTTGAAACAATATTATCACTATTGGAGTCATTGTGATTTTCACTCTCTCATAATACTGGTTACAGTCCCCTGACTTGTATACAAAAGTGAGTGGCCTTCACAATCTGGCCATTGGTGTTTTATGCCAAAAACAATTAGGCTCAATTTCCCCCCTCACTTACGGGTTTTCAAACATTCTGTATGTATAGAGTTTTTATGGTGTACCCTTTACAGGAAAAGGACAAGGTATTTAACAAACTATAGGGGGCATATATTCCATACATCTAACACACATCTTGGTTGAGAGTAAAGTTCTAATTTGTGGTGAATCACCAAAACAACAGGTTTAAATAACAACTGAAGCTGTTCAAATCAGTAATCTGCAGCAATATGATTTTATTAGGGTAATTTTCCCCAGAGTGACAATCTTACGCTCCATTGTATTTAGATGAAAGTACTATAACCACTCTGGTGAAAGTACAATTGCTTCATTCTATACACCTACTATAAAAGCTTCTACTTAATCAGGATTTAAAATCCAACTAAGACAACATTTTTGTCTCTTGATTAAAATTGATCTAGGGCTGTTTTTACAACCGTTTCCATCAATAACATTCTTAAAAAGTTAAACATCATGTAAATATGCAAAGTTTTAAAAATACTAACAATTTCTACAACTTAAGTACACACAGTGGTCCTTATAGTTACTGTCATAGGTCTGGCAGATCTTTCTTATAGTGCTTCCCATATCTTGCCATGTATTTCTTGATGTATTCTTTGGCTTTGTGTTTCACATTCTCGTTGACATCAAGGTCTTCGATGTTGCGGCAGTGCTTCAGTTCTTTTGCCATGATGCCGTGAGTAAGCTACACAAAGGGGAAGAAGGATGAGGAAAAGAAATGAATTATATATAGATAGGTTGGTATTTTTAAAGGATCATACAACCCATATTACACTTCATGGTTAAAGAAGCTATAGTGCATGACAACAACAAAAAGGAAAAAAGGTATTGCGATATTGGGCTCTCATAATTAATGGTATCAGTCTGTATCTCCTGTACCCAAGAAATTTCACTTGATAGTAAATCTGTAATGAGTGTGTGCAATTCAGCTGGGCCACTTTTAAAGCTCTTGTTCATGTTATAGATGTTCAACTCTGATGGGGCTAGCTATTCTTTGTAGACAAAATACAACACTCTCATATATTCTTGGGTAATTTGAAATATCTGTGATGAATGAATCATATTAATAAGAATAGTACATTTTTTGGCGCACACTACAGGGTGAGTCAAAAAGACTGCAATAGTGGAAGGAAGCCATTCTGTTTTCAAAACCAAAATGAATTTTAAAACTTTTTAAACGTTGCAAGAATGATGTATTTAATCCTAACTTTGTGTGAAAAAATGAAGTCAATATCATTTTCCGTTTGCCTTTGGTGAACCTTTTGACCAGTGCACCCATTTCACACGTTTGTCCACGAGATACCCAAAATATGCATCAGATCGCAAAACGTGTCTCCCATTCAAATTTGGAAACTTGAGTTCATTTGTGATGTTATTGGAATTTGATGCATCCTTTCTTGTTTACATAATCAATTATAATCATACCCATGCTGTGAAAGCGTATAATGTTCTAAATTTTAATAAAAAACTGACATTTTCCATTTTTTTGTTGGCGGGATATTCAAATATGAAAATGCAATGTGTGCCATTTCAAATGAAAATCACTGTGCTCGTGGACAAACAGGTAAATTTGGTTGTGCAGCAAAGAGGGTCACCAAAGACAAACGAAAAATGCGATCGACTTCATTTTTTCACTATTTGCAGTCTTTTTGACTCACCCTGTATTTGCCTGCTTTGTGATGGCAGAAAGTAAATTTTCCATTAACCTACCTCCCTACCCATAATTGTATGGTTTTCATGCGGCCATAAATATAAATGCACATATAAATAATGGAAACCTCCTTACCTTTCTTGCAAGATGTTTGAAATCCTCAGACTTTGTGATACGTCCATTCTTACACTCTGGTTTCCGGTAAGGATTCAGACAGGATATGACATAATGGGACATCTGAAATAGTAAATGGCAATAATATAAGAACACTGATCTATGTATATAAAAGATATTGAGCATAATGTTTGGTTATGGTTCTTACTGTTTGGGTTTGAAATTTTGTCCTATTCCCTACAAGGTGGGTGCAATATCAATTTAACACTTTCCATGCGGCAGGCGACAGGAGATGACACTCCACAAATGTCACCAAATGTTTCAAAACTGCCAAGATTATTGAATTTCATTACCATATTTGGAATCAACATCAGAATTGCAATACAATGAGTACAACACCATGCCTAGTATTGGTTCAGTAATTCTTGAGAAAGTTTAAAAGTTGGGTAAAATCTGTTTTGGAAAGTGTTAACCAAGACTTGTAAAAGCAAACAATACGCTGACACATATTGTCAGATGCAAAATGTTAAGGCCTTTTAATACAAATTAACTAAATACAATCTCTCAAAATTCAAAGAAAACTCAAAGAATGAACAGAGTAATGAGCTGTAATCCTTTGAGTGTATTATAATGTTAAATGTTAGTGTACCCATCAAGCGAACAGAGTAAGTGTAGCGAACGAAGTGCATTGGATCACAGCATGGGGTCCAGAGGCCTGCTTAATGGTTTTTAGATATTTTTTTTAATGCACTTTGAGGGTTCCTGCCACCTAATTTCTTATTTTAGGAGGCAATTTAATGATTCTATCCATAAATAATAATTAAAACTTAAAAAAATAATTACAACTTAAAAAAACCAAAAATAACTTTTTGTGCTGGTCGGCCAACGTGAGTGCCGGCTACACCCGACCGGCGCCGCTACATCCCTGGTACCCATGCCAAAAACTTAAAAAACCCTCGGGAAATCTCTTACATGCTTGTGCATCTTATGCTCTCATACACATCATTATGGCCAAAACAAAAGAAAATGAGCATATCAATATTGAGAAATGTTGGAAATTGATTGCTCTAAGAGCAATTGCCACACCTGTGCAGAATGCATATGCCAACAGTGTACTGATAGTAATCACAATCTATTTCCTTCATGAATCATTCACTATGTTACAGGGGCTCAAAGAAATTTCTCAAAAATATGAAATTATAACCTTGTTTAAATATATATTATGTAGTAACTCTCCTGTAAAGAAAAACAACTGACAACATACCTTTGACCTAAAGCTTTCTTTGGTCCTCTTTGCGAGTTCAGTAGATGTGTCTGCAGCAGCCGTAGTAGTTCCTTTGCGTTTTGTCTTCTCATCGTAAGTTGGTGTTCCAAGGTCCATCTCATATTCAATTGGAGCTGCTGGTGGAGCGCTATCCATGGTAGGAGGATCCCATTGGGTTTGTCTTGTAAAGGGAAAAAAGGAAAATACAAATTATTGAATGGATTTGATACACCAACATGACGTTGAATTGCATAACTTGGATATCAAAATAATGTGAAATGGAAGTTTAACAACAAGTTTCCATTTTAAAACATTTTTACATTCCTAAATTATTTTTAAGCTCACAAGATATTGTTGCTCCCCTCAAATTGAAGGATGATGTCATTGCCTATTTCAGGATTAAATCGAGCACAGAATGTCAGTGCCAGTGCCACATTAGTCTTAGATGTACATGGAGTATTAAAGCCATAACATTGGAGTTATGCATGCAAGGTAATCCCTTAAATATGAACTGACATCAAATATTAACTAGAGTGGAATTAGAGCATTAGTTGAATAACAAGAAAGGTGTTCCAGTAATTAAAGAAGACATTTTAGCATGTGCTATAAGCATAGGTACCACATTCCCTTCTTTAAGTTATCTTTTGAGGTACCAACCAAAGGCATATTGTATCCATTTAAATAGCATTTAAGCGGTGCGGTGAAGCATGAGCATAGAATCAATTAATCTATAACTTAAGGCATGCTTACGATGCTCTGACAAACTGACCATAAGTTTTGAAAAAGAAATGGATGATTTTCAAACGAAAGGGTCAAGGAACTGATGCATCATTAATTGACTTCATATTTCAAAGTAATTGGTAATATTCCAGTGACTTATATATTAGTAAGTAATTATAATTTATTTTGTACCTCGTGACTGTATGGTAGTAATATGGCTTTCCATCGGAATCCCTCGCTGTCTTCCAATTAGGAGGTAGAGGTGCTTCTTTAGGAGGATTAGGTGCTGGTGGTGATGGTATACTCTCCTGTATAACCGCTGGTACAGCTGTGGTAACAGGAGCAACAGCAGTAACGGGGGCAAGGTTGGCCAACTGTTGGTTAAGCTGTAACTGTTGCTGAAGATGCTGTACCTTGTGAGAAATAACATTAAAGAGTTAGTTTTGACAACTTAAAATTCTATAAATGAATAGAATAATGTTCCTGATAAACAATTTTAATTTTGAAACAAACTAGTAATCATTAGCTTCAGATATTTCAGCTAATTAAAGTATTGTGCAAAAACTGTGGGATTTCTGATATGCTTAAAGTGCCTTTATGTCTTGGTTACTGTGGCTGCGCCATAAAGTGGTCTCTTTTTCCTTTTTGACCTTTATTCGGATGCTAAGTAATGCTTTCAAAAATATCAGTAAATTATTGTTGTGCATTTGTCACAATCAATGCATTTTAATGAATATTGTTATACCATTGATAATACTTGGTATAGATGAAGCTGTTGCAATGATAAATATTCAAACAAGTACATCACAAATAATCACAAAATAACTAAATGGTAGAAATTAACAACACTAAATTTGTATACCTCAAACCATCGTGGAATATGATATGATATGAGTCTATTCCAGTAAGCGCACCTTATTACCGGGTACTTGATTTCAACCTGTTAGCATACGTACTTATGATACCAAAGATAAATACTGGCATTTGCTATAAAAGACGCATCATTCACTCAAACAAATTAGAATGAGTATAAATGACTTCAAAATAAACCTGTGTGATTGGTTACCTGTAAGGGTCCTCTGGGCTGTGCGATGTTTGGTTGTACGGCGGCGGCGGCAGTGGGAGTCTCTGGTTGAGTCTGCAGTGGTGTGATAGTCTGTGTGACCAACATACCATCTGGGGTCACAAAGGTGACCGTCTGGGCCGCTGCTGGTGCAGGTGCTGCTGCAGCTTGCTGCTGGACAGGCTGTAAAGAGGAGGGGTGAAAATCAATAGGACATGTAAGTGGCAAAGTATGGGGTTTATTGAGAAGAAAATATATTACTAGTTATATGTGAATTTGACATTAAATTTTCACCTGTAACTACGGGTAACTTTTGCACCAAGCGGGTAAAGATACAAAAGTATCTGCCCGATGGTGTAGGCATGTCACACTCACACTGGCTAGTGGAATTACTGATGGGCAGGTATTTTTGGTGAGTTACCTGCCCGACTGGCTGGTTGAAAAAAATCTGAAGTTCCAGCCCTGATCAGAAATAAGACTTAATGAATTTTACTTATTTTGACCATGTCCCACATTAGTGCTCTTAAATTAAATAGGCTTCTGTGCCTCATTTACTCATGTTTCATGTCATACCTTTGGAGTTAAGTCTCCATTTGTATTGGGGCTTTCTGCAAATACGCTGTACAATTAAATTAAAATATATTTTTGACTTCATACTCTTGGACAAAAATTAAAAAGCATTTTTGGTTTTCAGTAATACATTCATTGAATTAGTACATGTGGAAACTCATGGAAACTCATGGTCACTGGTTCAAGTCTGGCTCCATACATCTGTTCAGAATGTTTTATGTTATTATCAATGTCATTGGCGGTTAGAAACAAAGTTAAGGTGAAGCAGTTGACCGCATCGGTCATATTCTAACTTGCACTATGTCAGACAATAATACACAAAATGCTCATTAGACTCATCATAAATGTCAGATAGATTTAGAGGAACAGAAGTAAGATGGATCTAAACATTCCCACAGTGAGGAAATGATACCATAAATCTTGGGTCTTGTTTGAGATTCACTACTAATTCTGCTTTTATATCACACATACCTGGGGTTGAGCTTGCGGCATTACTGATGTATGAATAATCTGAGGTTGAGCTTGAGGTTGCGCCACACTGACTACAGGTGGCGCTGCCTGGTGTACCACTGGCTGGACGACCTGCGCCTGCTGGGGCGGTACAACATACGATTGCTGGGCAGCGGCAATGGATTGGATTGGTTGCGGTGCTGGCTGCTGAGGTGCTTGAAACTGTGGCTGTGAGGTAGCAATTGGCTGATTAGGATCCCAGACCTACGACAATAAACAGTTAGGTAAAGTGTTACAACAATACTGAATGAACAATTTGATATGCATAAGAGATCTATATGGAGTCAATGCATTGATATAAGATTACCTCAGCATATATGGAGAATATAGAATAAACCCATCATTTTCCCTTAATATAATACTAAATCACTCTCAGCACTTATCGACACCTGATTTGTATACTCCAAGTCCCCTCAAGTCGAAGTGTGAGGTCAGAACATATTCTAGCGACCCTATTTAAGAATGTGTAACTCATGATTTGCATACTGTAAAACAAGTTAATTTCGCGAGCAATTCAATTTTGCGAATTTTCGTGAAATTATATTGCCGTGAATTAATGTGCGTGAAGATGACAGTAGTGGTAGAAATTTTAGATTCGCGAAATTAAGTAACCGCGAAACTAGTGATGATTAGCAATTCTCAAAAAAAGCTGCCGCAAAATTAACTTGTTTTACAGTAATAGTATTATGTGCTTTAGTCTAATGCAATGGTGCTTGCACCTGCATGATCAAAGAAGTCCTAGTGCAGAAATGCTATGTCTATAACTACTCTGGTAAGCAGACACTGTAGACTATGTGCTGGCATCATCTCCCAACTTATTGTGACTTGGAGTATAAGATCAGCCTTACTAGT
Source organism: Ophiura sarsii (assembly GCA_035610835.1). Classification (NCBI taxonomy): domain Eukaryota; kingdom Metazoa; phylum Echinodermata; class Ophiuroidea; order Amphilepidida; family Ophiuridae; genus Ophiura; species Ophiura sarsii. The sequence goes on along the minus strand of CM069442.1, from coordinate 47,858,024 downwards.
ACAGAGACATATTTGATGTATAATTCATAGGTAAAACACTTATATTTAACTATGGTACATATACTTGACAGAAATTCTCTTAGTCGGACATCCAGGTTTACTGTCCCCTTTGCCAATAAATTACCCAGAATTCATTTGGATTCACTGCCCGTTGCTACGTGTGGCACGTTCTGCACATGCATACAGTTGTTTTCCTCGGGCGATTTCCCCTTTGTGAGTTTGTGTGTGACTTAAACCCCGACCGTGAGAACAGGTATATGTTTATATTATATATGTTTATATTAAGTTGTACAAATTACATCACAGTAAAACTGATTAAAAATTGAATTGAAACTTCATGTGTGATGCACCTGTACATGAACATCAACAACACAACCTCAGTGTACCATTGTCACAAACCTGGATGTATGTCCTTATCATGTTTCAATTCAATTATTAATCTGGTTATATACATGTATACTTATATCGAGGGTTTAGTGCAACAAAGGGCTATCTGCGTTTTTTGGATTTTAGTATCAAAATATTGTTAATCTGGTTATAAACTTATATGAAGAATTTAGTGCAACAAAGGACTATCTGCATTTTGGGGATTTTAGTATCAAAATGATCCGTACAAGATCAGGAACCTAATTTTCCTAATGATTTATAATGCACAACGTTCCAGGTTTGAATAGCATTTCTTGTAACTTGTCAAAACCTATAGGTGGCAATAATGGGTACAAATCTTTAATTCACTTTTTCTCAAAATAGTCTAAATGCAGATAGCCCTTTGTTGCACTTAACCCTCGATATATTCATCTAACACTGTGCAGTGACATCAGAGCTGATTCCAATGATCAAATCTCATTATTACATGCATGATAATACAATGAATCTCAGCACTCTCACATAAATGCTGTGACGTTCACTAATTTGTTAATTCAGTGACAGGGAATAGGAAATGCACAAAGATATTTGGGAACACGCTAATAGAGCATGCACTTATAATATATCAATTTGATCTAATTTGATTGAATAATTTTTAAACCAATAAGACAAAAGACCCAATCCATGAATCCAACTAATAATAATATATTGCTCTTCCACTAAAATGAATAAATGTCGCCAAAGCTACAGTAATTTCTAATTGTATGGATAACATTTAAAAAACAATCTTGTCAAACAATAATGTGCTCTTACGTTAATACAAAGTCAATTGGTTATTACATCTTGGTGACGCGCTTCAATCAAACCCAGGATAAGTCTTAGCTATTTCTAATCAAATTTAAATTCAACAACTTGAATACTCAAATTGATCTCAATTTGTATCTACAGAGTATGATAATAGGATCTAAAACGAAATTTCCAAACATTGACTTGTTCATGGGTTTGTAGAAAACAGCCGGATGTTATTGCATTGCTGATAATACAGTTAGTTTGTACAACAACAAAAGTTGGAATGTGATATACATCTCTCAGAAAAACATAGAACATAAAATATGTCTTAAACCATTTGTGTGGAACAAACTGTCTTTATTATCATCAAGACATAATAAATATTATATATTACAAATTAGTATACTTCTATGGGAGCATTCACTAAATATCTAACATGGGAAAAGGGAATGAAAGTAACATTAGTGGAAAAGAATACAAATAAACATAATATTTGAATATAATTTTTTAGAAAACATTGAATTTGGTTAACTTTGTTAGAAAAAGCGGGGGAAACATAATGAAATCAAAATACGAAGGAGAACAACAAATTAATGGAGTCTCATTACGCCACTTCATAACAGTAAATAGTGACTGCTCCCATTTACTAGTCAACATAAATAACTGACGGAATGTTATAGGTTAGTTGGAACTGGTCAACATGATTAAATATTGCTGAAGGGACAAATTGTGCAGGTACTTATGTTAAAACAACTTACATCTGTACGTGGTGGAATAGGTAGTTTTTGTGGAAGAGGTGGATGTGTTGGTGACAGAGAGGATGGTGCAGGATTAGAGGTACGTAGTCGGGTTAACATTCCTACATGTGTCTTCAATGTCTTGTGTAATGAGGTTGCATCACATTTAATGACAGAGCTCTTACGCTTGATGACATGCTTGGAGGAACTCTGATGATTTACCCTACGGCTACTATGAGAATGAGACTTTGTGTGGTTCTTCATATAACAAAGTTTATCATGAAGAGCACACTTATGAGATACAGTTATTGGCTTCTGAGGTTTTATCCCTTTCTTCGTTGGGGATCTGTGCTGCGACCGAGTGCTAGGTTTGTATTGCAATAAGATTATGTCAGAAGACAAATCTTTTGAATCACTCTTCTCTTCAGAACTTTTAACAGTCACAGACTTGACCGATGACTTTTGTTTTGACCTGTGCTCATTAAGGTCTTCAACAATTAGCTGGAGATGATTCAATTTTTCAAAATGTTTTTTCATTTTTGTTTTTTTCTTTTGTTCAGACTTGCGCTTATTCATTTCTGAAAGGACCTTTGGGTGATTGCTCCTGTCCAACTCTTGATGACTTCTCACTGACTTCCCATGACCTGACGTGTGCTTGTGACATTTTTCATCAGCAGGTTTCAATTTGTCTAATTCTTGTTTGATTTTCACATGCTTCGATTTCTTTGACCTGCCGTCATCGGAGCACTTGCTTTTTGTTGATCTTTGACAACGACTATGGAAAGGATTCTTATCTTTACATTCCTTGCCCTGTATGCATATAAAGACGAGATCAAACAAAACTAAAACATGGATTCATGACAGTTAAAGACCAAATCTATAACATGGAATAAAAAAATAAGTGGTAATTTGGTAGTATTATTACATTTGGCTTTGTTCATAAATCAGTATGATTTAATTTCTTTTAATTCAAAATTGTATTGACAAAATATCGAAGTATCAAACAGAGAGACATCAGACAAGATATTTGTGGTAGATGTGAATGGTTGTTAAAAGGAGTTTGTGAATGAATTAGAATGTGGATGACCCAGGAGTTCAGAAAATGACAACATTAAAAAAGTATTGTTTTATGAAAATTAAAGGATTATCATGTAAATCATGAGACAGCCACAAGAACAGTCCAGTAGACAATGTGATGAGTATGGGAGAGTCATGTGATGAACAGTCATAAGTTCAAAGATCACCGTGTGACAGTCATATGATACCTATGTGATGGTCATGGCACAGCCACAGAAATAATGTGATGAGCATGTGACAGTCATGTGATTATCACATGATGGAAGGTGACAGGACAGTGATCATAAACCCTACATGGGACAAAGCAGACATGCACCTTTTGATCTTGTTCTTGATTGCGTGCAGCTGTGGTTACTGCTTGCTGGACCCTGCTCATGAGCAAAGCGTCTCCAGACACCTGTTGGATGATACCCGGAGCTACTGATGGTGGCGGCTGCGAGATTGACACCCCAACCTGGCGCAGAGGGGGTGCTGGGGGAGGAAGGGACTGGTGTGACCTTGAACCCTTACGGCTTGACCTCTGTCTGGAATTGTGGGGGATTTCAACTTGAGCATTCCACCCCTGTAATGACAGACGTTATGACAAGGGTAAACTTTAAATGGGCTTTTGGGATTTTTTTTTTAAAGATTATCTATCAAATAAAACAATAACCATTTAACTGATAATTCAGAATTTAAAATTATGAAAACTGATGAATTTAAATTAATACAACTTTAAAATAAATAATACATAAAGCTATCACTTTTAAATATACAATTTACAGGAAAAGGATAAAAAATGATTCCATTAACATTACACTGGTGACTTATTAAGCCAATCAATTCACTGGTTTCAACAGGACTGAAATAGCAAACGGTAATTAGTTAGGATTTAAGTCACAAATTCACATCACAACCAAGTAAATAGAAGAAGAAAAAAAGAAAACTAAATTAAATTCCAACTTGAAAAATAAAGAGATAAGAGATCAGCTGTTACCATGAAAAGTACCAGACAATAAAGTAATCAAGTCTTACCTGCTGAGTTGAGCCTGAGTTAGGATCTGGAAGTAGAACTTTGCCATCAGGGATTGGTAGTGCTTGAGGTTGAATAGCTCCAAAATGTTGTTCTTCCTGTACCGGTGGTGGCATACCAGGCTGTGGCATAAGTGGAGGCATCGGACCCATGTTAGGACCCATGTTAGGAGGACCCATGTTAGGAGGACCCATATTAGGAGGACCCATATTAGGAGGACCCATATTAGGGTCCATTTCAAAGCCTGGATGGGGTACGGGCATTAAACCAGGCGGTTGCATATGCGGCGGAAGTAGTACCCCATTTTCATCCACGAGCATCTGCGGATGCGGCATCATGTGTGGGTCCATCATTGGAGGCATCATACCATCTGGACCTGGCATGGGGAGAGGTGGCATCATGCCGTCTGGACCAGGGAATGGTGGCATCATGCCGTCAGGTCCTGGATGGAATGGAGGCATACCATCTGGCATAGGGAAAGGCATCATGCCAGGAAGGGGTTCCATGGGCATACCCGGATTGTTCGGATCCATAGGGAAGCCTCCTGGATGCATCATAGGGAAGCCATTGGCATCTAAAAACATCTGCTGCTGTTGTTGCATCTCCAGCTGCAGTTTCTCCTGTTCTTTCTTCTCTGCTTCCTGCTGTTCTTTGAGCTCTGCTTCCTGTTTCTTTTTCAACTCGTCTTCCTTAATTTTCTGTTCCATCTCACGCTCAAACAAATTCCTCCGCTGCTCTTTGGATATTTTAGGTGTATCTGGTTTGGTAGGGACCGGGTCTGCTTTACCCCTCCAGTTCTTGCGATTCTTTGACGCGCTAGAAGAATCCCCCTTGTCTCGATCCCTACTTCGTGAACGACTACGCTTCCTTCGGTCACGCCCTCTATCACGATCTCTATCATGGTCACGGTCTCTATCATGTCGATCCCTCTCCCTACTTTTTTCCCGAGGGCGTTCCGGCCGTTCCCTGTCACGACCAAATCGATCTACTTTACTTTCACGGCTTCTATCGTAGTCCCGATCACGGTCCCTTTCGCTGCCTCTTCGACGGTGTCTCTCACGATCCCTATCACGGTCATAATCCCGATCATAATCTCTAGACCTATCCTTGTCGTGGTAGCGATCTCTATCGTCTGAAAAGCGTTCGGTATCTCTCTTAGGTATCCTGTAAATCTCCTATAAAATAACAATTGAAACATGGGCATTGAATAATAATTTCTACAGTTAAGGTAGATTCAAAAGTTTACAGCTCTCACTGCAAATTATGAGCGTTTACTTTTGGACAAACTGAAAGTAAACACAATTCTAAACACAAAACTAAACGTAAAAGTAAACACAAAACTAAACGTTTCTTGCATTTTGTACCCAATTGACCTCTAAGCACGCTCCAAGTGAGTGAATATAATCACAGATGTTTCAACCATCTGTGATATAATGGGACAGTTACTGATTAGAGGCTGGGTGGAAAACAGCTTAAGTTGTTTGGCTCACATAAGTGTTTAGTATTGCGTTTACTTTTGAGTTTACTTTTAGTTTGTCCAAAAGTAAACGCTCATAATTTGCAGTGTCTTAATCAGTAAATATGAGGAAAATCATTTTTGGTAATTGTGTTCCTTGGTTTGTGTTACTAAATTGATAGTTGATATATTTCACAAATAATTACCACACTCTGTTCTATCTGAAGAACTATAGAAACTTCAGTGCATATTCTAGTAAAATACACAGAATTTATATGCCAATGCTACTCTTCATGTTTGATTGTGCTAGCATATAGAGTGCGCCAGCACAGGCTCGATTATTGTAAGGCGAATTACCAAAAGCCAACATTTTGGCACAGATTCAATTTCACGATTCCAAAATTTGACTCCAATTGTAAACCATTTACCATGGCTTATTTCATGATTGAATTGACAAATTTAAGGTTTTCAAGAAATTCACAAAATTAAGTGATTTTCAAATCCATATTTCAGTTGGAATGGAGTATGGTACCATTCAAATTCTAAGCGGTGATCATTGACCGTGACCACAAACACTCTAATGAATTGCTCAGTCGAGCATTTAAATGTCCCCAAGTAAGAATAATAATTTTATTTTTTTATTTACATCAATCAACTTAGATTTGTCAAGATGAAAACAATTTTTCTACAACACTTCAGATTCAGAACATTATTAGAATCAAATCCAGCAGGAAAATGGATGCCCAGCTGGAATGAAATGTTGCAAAATATTAAACAAATTTATCAACACTGGCATATGTGACATGAACAGTTCATAATGGAGCTGCTTTCTTCACACCGAAAGTTTGAAAGAAACTGTTTGCAATCGATCTTCATCGCAAAAATTGCAAAATTAAAATGCAATTAAAAATTGTATGCTTTTTCAGAATCTGTGATAGCTAAATATTTATTTATATTACATAATCTTGTCTTTCAACCACTCTATTTTGTGTGAGTATCCTTGGACATAAATAATTCAAATAGAGCGGACAATACTGCATACCTAGAAAGGATTGATAACAGGCCAATAGTTAATCACTTTCAATGAAGTCTTATGCCAACAATATTGGAACCTAGTATAGTTCAAAGTGCATGCACAAGTGAAATCTTATATGACCAATCTATTCATTCAATTATTCGGAGTAATTCTGTTATACCCTTCACAGAGGTATTCATAGTGCATGATTTTAAGAACGACGCATACTACCGATGTAGGTGTGTAGGGTATAACAGAATTATGCCAATTATTCAATAATACTCTATCATTCATCATATAGCGTTTCTAAAAATGTACATGCATTGATAACATTCTCCTTACCTTCAGGTTACCCCAAGATTCCAGGAGTGATGCTGCTATGCCAGCAATACCAGTCAATGGTTCCGCCTTAACAGATGAATCCTCTTGACTCATCGTCTCATCATCTTGGCTATCGGTTGTATCCGCCTGTGTTTCAACCTCAGTCTGTACACCTTCCATCTCTGTGGAGTCCGCAGATTTGGCATCTTCCGTTCCATCCTCTGTCTTCACTGCTTCTCCTCCTTCCTCCTCGTCTTTCTGTGTTTCTGCATCTTTATCTCCATCCGTAGCTTCAGATGACTTGACGTCTGCATCAACTGCATCAGCTTTCTCTGGTATCACGACAGACTTTGCTTCTGCTCCTTCACTTTCAACCGGCTCTTTCTCGCCTTCATCAACTTTTGTTGTTTCAGCACCATCTTCTGTTGTTGTAGTGGACACAGTCTTTCCTTCTTCCTCCTCTTTTTCCATCTCTTCCTTTGCAGTTTCCTCCTCAGTCTTTTCTGCATCTTCTTCTTTGCCAGGAGATTTTGCCACATCCTCTGTTGATAAATCATCTGTTTGGATTTCAACTTCAGGAAGTGGTGAGCTCGAGCCTGATTCACCCTGCGAATCAGCAGCAGCTACCTTTGTGTCACTAGTTCTTGCAAACAATCTCTTTGGTCCCTTCTCTACATCGGCTTCATTCTCAGAGTTTGTACTCTCTCCTTTGAGGAGATCTATAGGACTGTTCCTTGCAAGAGGTGTAAGCTGCAGTGATAATGGAGTGGCGGATCTGGACGGTGTTTGAGAAGGAGTTTGAGAAGGAGTCTGAGAAGGAGTATCATTGGCACTAGAGTCATCAGCAGGATCATCTGATGTTTTGGAAAGTTCTTTTGCCCATTTCTCCACCACGGCAAAGACTTTACTGTCATCTAAGGCATTCTTGTGTGGAATTGGAAGCCTCATCAAGGTTACCAGGATCTATGGAGAAAGTGTGAAATTCATTAGAAATCAATACCAATTTATGATGAGCAAAAATGTCACAGATATGATGCTGCAAAGCCAAGCCACTGAAAATCAGATGGCGTGGAGTGTCAGGATATTGACTTCTGTAAGCCATCAACCAGCTATTTTCATGGCATCGTTTGTCAAATCTATCTATGGGTCACCCCGGTCATCCAGGTATTTTTGTCATTTGCCATTGACAACAAAGCAAAACGTTTTAACACATCAGTTTTTACGCTCTACTCCACCATACACAAAATAATTCCTAGTGATCGGTTCCGATTGGTTCCGATTAGCCGAGTGTTTTGACAGCCATTTCCATGACTTGCGAGCTCGCAAGTCATGAACACATGCTGGAGAAAAACAAACATGGTTTCACCCGTCTGCCCGTGTGGTAGATTGCGCTGGTGGTATTGGTGATAGATTCTCCCTCACAAAGTTGTATGTTGCGGCGTTTCAGTAGCAAAAACGGTGAGATAAAAGAGATTCAGGGTTATATTTTCACATTTTACCATTCTAAAACAAAATAGTCTCGTTCCATGTTTTACTTCTCATGGGTGTACGCGTGTATGTAAATATTGTAAATCACTAGGCGGACAACCAATGCTTTGAATACGATCAACTGTTGAGAAGAACGCACTACACACCTTCTCCACATGACCTGTTTTTTCGAAGATTTCCGATCTCAATTTCAAATGGTCTATACACTTCAGGAGGCACTTTTGACAAACTCACATATATTTCCTACAATAGAGAGATTTTATAATGTTTATAGCACAAGCTTACAATTCCTTGTTAAGATTGCGTAAATGTGTAAAACTTTCAAGTACACACAAATAATATTTTCAAACGTATTGGATGTTTGCTTTCAAGTTAATCAAAGTTTCTACAGATAACATTTCTGAACACTTCTAGGGGTAAAAATCCATCACTACATTTCACACAAATACTTGAACAAATTACTTCATTCGGAGTTGAGTGTTTTGGTTGTTTTTATTTTGTTGTTGTTTCATTTGGGGTGGGGGGGGGGGGGGGAGCGGTACTCCTTCAAATTCTTATTTACCTGTTGTTGTAATGCTACTGGTTTGTCTCCTAGATCAACCATCCAACTCCACAGTAATCTCAGACCATGATGGGTAAGGAAGTTCTTCAGGCACAAGTTCTCTTGGGTTTCCTGAAATATAGGTGAAGAGTGGCAGTGTGATGGTTAAGTTAACAATGAATGCATAGCAATATAACAATCATACATAGAATTGTTGGGTAAATATCCCATATTGTGGGTAATTATATCAGTGCTTCAGTCCATTCAAGTCACTGGTGTCATAACTTGAAGAAAAGCCTTCTAAGTGATTGGTACTTTTGCTGTTTACATTCAATGTTCAGTTCACTGGAGATAACCAAGCAATGATCCGATTAGAAAATATAGGAATTGTTTTTAGCTCTGTCTTGTATCCGACAGCTAGGCGCTTCTATACCAATATGATGCTGCTGTTGCCCGTTCGGGTTATACAGCAATTTATCATGTATGAAACCTTACCTGAAGTTACCATAACCATAAACCATAAACATAAACCTACACAAGGTGTCATAACTAGTCTTCAGCCCAGTCTCCTTTAGAGAGAATTGGAAACTTTACAATAATAAACACAACACCAAAAGTAAGTCCCCCCCTAAACAATTCGTCATAACATCGTAAGATAAAACATTTTACCAATAAAACTTAGTTAGAAATAATCCTATGACTGTTTCCTAAGTGGTGTTTGAAAATGAAAGATGTCCATGACTTCATGGCTGAATAAGCTCAAAAATAAGACAAAAACTGCCCTTCTCAAAAGTCACAACTCACTATGCTAATATCTGAGCCAAGAATGGGATTTACATGGCTGAATGATCATGAATTGATTTCACATTACAGTAAATTTTGCTCAGCCACGGGTACTTTTCCATTAGTGAGAAGCAATTCATAAACTTTTGTGACTTTTGAGAAGGGCAGTTTTTGTCTTCCATTTGAGCTCATTCAGCCATGAAGTAATGGAAATCTTTCATTTTCAAACATCACTTAGGAAACAGTCATAGGATTATTTCTAACTAAGTTTTATTGGTAAAATGTTTTATCTTACGATGTTATGACGAATTGTTTAGGGGGGGACTTACTTTTGGTGTTGTGTTTATATAAACACTTACCTGAAGTACTTTGAGTAGTTGTAGTCTCTGAGTTCTGCTGTCTGCTCTCACCATAAACCTACACAGAGATAAAGTGTCATCACTAGTCTTCAGCCCAGTCTCCTCCAAGGAATTGTAGAATTTCTCCACTTCTTCTTCCATCTGATTAAAGAGAAAATGTTCCAAATAATGTTAGTGGTAAAACATTAAGTTATGTACGTAAGGTGCAGGGCATCATGTAAGAACAATGAGAGCTGAACATATCCAGTTCAGAGATTTTTCAATAAATGAGTGATATTTATGTACTGCTGAAGGCACAACTTTTGAGAGACAACATAGTCAACTATTTACCTCACAATCAAAGAATGTTAATGGATGTCCAATTTTTAGAGACAGCAAGGCGAAGTAGCTGTTTAAATATCAAGATCATAATTATTCATCAAGGTCACAAAATGGTTCATAAGCTTGCCTAATAGATTAGTATAAATTTTTTGGTGGTGGTATCTTTTGATATATGATTTGCAAAACTTATAACCTTCAACTTTGTTCATCTGCTCGGTTTTCTGCTGGTAATTGTTGTGTTTTTGTATTTTATGTATTTTTTTTCTTTCTCCGTGTATAGCGCTTAGAGAACTTCTTTGTCCTCCCCTGTCTCGTATTCCAGCCATCGGTACTTCTTCCCCTCCCTAAACCTCTACAAACAAAGCATCTGTTTATGCATTTAAATCAGTAACACAATAACTTACCGATACATCTTCATAATAGCTTTCTCTTCTTTTCTTCTCAAGCGAGCCTCTTCTTTTGGGCGTCTCTGTCCGTTGTTTCTTTGGTTTTCCAATGAACCCACGACACTTCTCAGTTCCACACAGACACTCCTGGGCATGTTCACTTTAAAATGAGCCACAAAAACATAAAGCAAAACTTTAATCTACATCAACAATATCTGTAATGTATTGAATCTTAATGTGTAAAGCTAGTAATTGAGATAAACACAAACTGACACTGTGCAAAGAGAAACAAAAAATGTCTGTTTCTAATACCCTTTTATAAGTGACATGTAAAAATCATAATTGTTACAATATATGTAGCTCACTCCATTTTTCCACTCATTTACATTTGTCCAACCATGCTTCTAAACCTTGTAAGCTCCTGCCAAGATTTAACACAAATGAGCCATAAGGAGATAGTACACTTTGGATGGCAAACGCAGGTAGGCCATGTGCCCAAGATGTTGAGAATCATGCTATACACAAAGATAAGTCCAATGGTGTAATGCCAGGTAAATATATTATGATAGCTAATTGTATCCTGTAAATGTTCTCTTACCAAATGGGTAATAGGGTCATGATACCAATCTCTATCATATGAGGTGGACATCCATGATAAGAATTTGGACTTTCCCTAGTATGTCCATATCAGAACGCTCAGATTCGGACCTCTTTAGTATAGGATTCACACCACTAAATAAATAATGGAAGAGTCCACGAAAGGCCTGCTGAATTGGTTGGGATGACCCTCCTCTAAGTGAAATATATAAAAATGCTTCAAAAATAGTGTTGTTGGCCAAACTTTTGATCGGATGATTATTAAATGAAGATTATCAAACAATATCAGTGCAAAATTTTTTCTTTCACCAATTTTTTATGATTTTTTAGTCATTTTAGAGACTTCAGATAATTGATTAGAATTGCTTAGACCTAAAGCTAGGCCTGGGCAATCTACAAACATGTGTATCTTTGACGGCGCATATCTCGAAAATTTTGCCTTGAACTTATATATTTTTGTTGTTTACAGGAAAGCCAAGACCATGATCTTCACACAGAATGCAAAGTTGAAGCAACCAGTTGCTTTATAAGCGAGAAAATGGTGAATAATCATGGTCCATTTTACACAGTAAGCAATGGGGAATTTATTAGTGGTGTGTACTCAGAAACCAAATTATAATTATGTTAATTGACCTAGAGTACCAAGTTGTTTCAAATCTTGTGTTATATCCCTTGTATACAACTTTTAAGTCTTACCCATAATCTTCAAATTGATAATCAAATGTCAACTCTGTTCCTGCCTTGATATCTTGCTTGGTGAAGAAGCCTACTCTGAGCTGTCCATTGACGGTCCACTACAATGAATGAATAGAATCAGTGTTATCAATTAATTGTCACTTGCAGAATGTTTTGGGTTGATATAGCCTGACAATCCTTTACAATTTGTAATTAGTGAAATTCCCACACCGCATGATCTTCATGATTTTTAAATCATCATTCATTTTCAGCATCCGTTGTTTTCCCTGGCAGGCCTTAATCTAAAGGAATGCTCTGACAGTCAGTCATTAGTAATGTATCTATGTGCAGCCCTGAAGACCTAACCTTTTCTGACACTTCTCTGCTAATGCTTAAATCCCACTATTCAACTTGCTTCAGTTCTACGTCACCATTTTCTCATATTTGGATCATTTCAAAATATTCCTTGCTTCTATAGTCCTATTTTTCAAATTCATTCTGAGACCCATACCTTTTTTCACAGAATGTCAGTCCCTAAGCCTCCATTTCATACTTACTTAAATCAGGCTGGTACACACCTGTAAAAATAGCTACAGACACATCTAGGCCATGAATGCCAGATACAACTCATTGTCACCCAAAATAATCGATCTTGCTATTCACTGGAAGAAGTTGACCTCTTCATGATGATACTTCTTGCGTCATTCTTGGCTAACATGTTCAACACTGCAAAGCATTCATAAACCGGTGTACTTACCTTCTGTGTTTCACAATTTGGATCGCAACTGTGGTTGATGAAACGAGAGATGTTGCCTTTTCTCGTAGCATCAATAATCTGAAATAAAGGAACAATATTCTTATTATCATCAAACCTTTTATTTCAAGTCCAGTTTACATCTATACTTAATTCCATTGGCCTAGCTCTATCAGGGAATCAAAAATGTCGGAGCCAAGTATATTGTTAAAGCTTTCTCCTTCATTCTGTCTGTCCACAGATGACCAATACTGATTAATTGCATCAAATGACAAATGTTATCTTGCTTCGCTGAATTCTAGACTACGTCTAGACTATGTTAATGGCTTTTGCTTAGGTTCAAACATTTTGAGAACAATAGGCAAGGGTGGACTTAAGTTATTTTTAGCAAATTTGCTTGGCAACAGGTGTTTCAAAAGCTAAACATTCCATGCACGCACTCAACGCTGAGAGTTACGCACTTGATTCGCAGTAGGCGCAATGTGCGGTTGCCTTAATTGATTGATCTGCGCAAGTTGTTTTCACTGGCATTGATGATTTTCACCGGCATGGCGTAGATCTGCCCCGACCTATTGTAACTATGCCAACATTTAGCTCGTAACATACCTCATCTGATTTGAGTGCCATGAAGAAGAAATGTGTCTGCTTCTGTTTGTGATACAGCCTGGCTCGCTGCTTGAATTCTGAGAAGTTTAGAACTTCGCCAATATACTCCATCACAAACTGGTTTCTGTGTTCAGAGAGTCAAGAAATAAACATGTCATTTACCATATAACTATTTTGCCCTGATACATTCTTTTAATTAAACATGATTTTGACAAGACATTTGAAATGCCTCCCATTGATTGTACATGAAAATAATGACACTGACACAAACAAGAATATAAAACAAATTTGTCTGTTAACTATGGATAGTGACCACTGTCCGGACAGGGGTCAGACCCCCACTCTTTTTATTTTTGCCCCACCCTTTTTACAGAGCCACCCTTTTTATTTGGGAATGTTCAACCCCCACCCTTTATACCGAAAATGGGACATGGTGATCATTTTGTGCATTCAAATTTGAAAAGGCACTCATTGGAAGAAAGGACAAAGTGACAGAAACATCCCGGGACCCGTTTTGTTTTTTCGGGCGGGTCCCGGGATGCACGATTATTTAATGCAAATCTATAGAGGAGATTCATTTGAAATGGATTTATTTAATCAAATCAGTGCATTTTTGGTACTCTTATGCTCCCTAAATTGTGATAATACGCTGCGTACGATACTTTTGTAGCTCCCGGCGAGTTTCCATTTTGAAATAATGTCACAATTTCAACAATAGATGGCGCTATATAACAACAAACCAATTTAAAGGTGGCGACTGTTTAATTTTGAATCAAAGTATATCTTCGGATACATATTTATGATATAACTAGCGCTAGCGAGTCGACAAGGTCGGTATTTTGATTATTTTGATGATCGCTGAGAAACCGCCACCCTTTTTATTTTATCTCCACGCTTAATACAACTACACCCTTTATATCAGAAATATTCTGACCCCCACCCTTTTGTTGATTTTTTGATTTCTGAAGTCCCACCCTGTATAAAGCGTGCCGTCCGGACTATGGTGACTGTACATAATGATTAGAAAGGAATCAAAATAATCCCAAAATAATCAAACAATATTCAAACATACATGATGGAAGTCTACAGACTCACTTAGAACAGGATATAGGTGTCAACATTGATAAATGATTAACCCCGCCATGTCTTGATTATTGCCACTTGCTATCAATAGCATAACTATTAACTCACAAAGACAAAGTCAACAGCATGCAGACTGGAAGTGGGGCTTGATCATGTTATATGATTAGTTTAGATGCATTTTTCGAGCCATTGTTGAGCTCTGTAGCTATCGGGATCTTCGCGATCCCTTCATTCTGCGTGGTATTTATAACAGGCCAACCTCAAAACTATTCCTCTAAAGATTACAAACATAACATCAAGTTAAAGGATGCCCAAGTTATCACCAGAGAGGATCAGTATTGGAAACGCAAGATCAGAGAGGTTATCGAAATAAGGATGCAGAAACTGACCCTAAACAGAGGCATCGGCTACGACCTACCCACCATCTACAATGACCTGCTGTCATGTGATTGCCCATAAAGCAGTCATGTGACAAGTGGAGGGAAGTAAATACTTTAGTAAATGAAAGGATTGCGACGGTCCTGAAAGCTATGCACCTCAACAACAATGGCTAAAAGAGGTATCTTAATTGATCAAAAACAAAGTTTTTCATCATCTTCAGCTCTGCACACAAACATACACTTGTGCAACTGATTACAAACTCAAATTACACCACCTGGGATTTTGTCTGCAAC
Organism: Ophiura sarsii; assembly: GCA_035610835.1. Lineage (NCBI taxonomy): Eukaryota > Metazoa > Echinodermata > Ophiuroidea > Amphilepidida > Ophiuridae > Ophiura > Ophiura sarsii. The sequence goes on along the minus strand of CM069442.1, from coordinate 47,842,984 downwards.
ATTATTTTTGATGAGTCTCAGTAATTGTAGTTACTTACGGTTTCAGATCTGATTTAGCCTTCAGACCATGACCTTTGTTCTCTGCATGGAAGACACCTACATCACCATACAATCTCTGTCAAATAAAACACAAACATCAATCCTAATGTCATATATGCAACACAGGTTTTTTAAAAGGAAACACTTATATTTATGATCTTCTCATTTAGCCTATATTACAGTCAACAAATGGGCCCAATTTGAAAAAGGAAGGCTTTAGTACAACTAACCAAACCCCAGATAAATCTTTGGGTTTTTTTAATTCAAGATCTATATATTTCTACCAGCTTATTAATTGGTGCTTTGATGCCAACTTTAGGAGTACAATGCTTTCTAAAGTATGATTGATTCAAACATTTCCTAAAAGTATCACACTTATTTGAAACATGAATACATTCGGGCCCTATTAACATTTCTGTCGAAATAGATTGAGAAGCCTAGGCCCATTTCCTAAACTTATTCGGATTACCGTACTGTTTTTAATTCCACAGCAATTAACTACTCCCCAGCATTTTATACATCGGCAAAAATATCCAGGATTCAAGTCATTACAAAATGAAAACACTGCCACATGTATTTACCTTTTGGAATCTCTTATTCGTACAATAATCACCGCACGGACATCTGTATGCGCTATAGACAGAAACAAAAAACATAAAATTCAATCAAACTGTTATATACAACCAGAAGCCATTATCTTTTAATCTCAAATCATGCCAGGGAATGCTGCAGCAATCGGTAGAGTTAACCTGAGGGAGACATTCCAATTCGCTCTTTGCACGGATCCATCATTTGCGAGGAGAGCCTCGAACTGGTACGGCATCAGTTATCAAACTGCGTGATACATTTCACGGACATAAATTATGCTAATGAGCTAATTCGAGAAGGGCGCCACTCATTAAATGACGTCACTCGCATCATCTGGGTTTTCCCGATGTCAGCGGAAAATTCCAAATCGATTCACTGGTAAATTGACTTCGTACATTGAACGACTGCGCAGAAGATTTTGCTAGCCAATGATTGCCCTCGTGTCAGTTTTTCTGTATTGGCGCGAATCGATATATCAACATACTTTTTACCGGATCAAAATTGATCAAGCCAGTCGAGAGTAACAGAATTTTCAAAAATCTTCTTCCGATATTTTCGGAACGCCAAATTTGTAAGTTTGAAATTCTAGGTCGAGTAAAATGATGTGCTTATTTGTTGTCTGTGAGCTTTTGTGAATTTTTTCCCGAATTGGAGTATTTTTTTATTGAAAATAGACAGTTCAAATTAAACGTTGGTTCCAAATTCAACAGACAGCACATGTATTTAGGTACACAGCAACAGCAATATTCAGGCATCATTTGAGAAAAAACGATGCCCCGGCTATGCAGGGGTGTGTACTGGGAAGTGTACGGGCGTGTAGCGAGGATGAACATGTACACACAAATTGCATCTGCGCATTCTCCTGTCGCGATCGAAATCCAACACACAAGCAATGGGCGAATTTTATAAGTGGGCATTGAATGAGATTAGTCCTTAACATTATGTATAACGAGTTCGCAACTCTCTCTGCACAATATGACTGGTCAACATTATGAAAATGATGCAACACTTTCATTCAATCTTATTCCAGTTTGAGGCTCTTCTCGCAAATGGCAGACCGTGTAAAGAGCAAATTATTCCAATTGATAAGACCCTGGATACGTCATATAAAACCTGGGTAGTTTTCTTGTCTCCTGTAAATCTAAGAATAATCCCTCACCGAATAAGAACGCGACAAGGTTATCTCAGTCATCACATTCCTGTCTTCCCATTGGGATTTACAGTTTAAAGCAACAGTTAATAACATTCCAAGACATGTTACAGGTGTGTTCAGCTCATCAACTACAACTACGAAAATCATGACAGATCATCCAAAATGATAATGACGACTTGTAATGTTATAGGTAAAAAATATTATCACATGACATCTTGCTGAAATGGTCATTGCATGCTTTTAACTGTACTGAAGTACCACATCACATATTGCAATGAAAAGTGAAATTGCAACAAAAAGTGAAATTGCAACTACACACAGAGAAGTAAAGCTCCATCTTTTCCATTGTTGTATCACTATGGGTTTGTCTCTTTGTTATTGAAAAGGGCCGTTTTAAATGTATTATTATAGATATTATTAACCTACCATTCAATCATGAGTACTCTATTAAGACAATCTTCCCCACAAGCTGGATATCCCATGTTACGTTCTCTCTTAGAGGATGTGCACTCGCACATCATACGACGAGCTTCCTTACTGGCTTTTGAACGACGTCTGCAAACAGAGAGAAATATACATGTTAATCTCAGAGAGAACTTGGCAACAGATCAAGAAACAGTTTCCCATAATTTTGAAATCAAATTCAAAATCAAACCTTTCTTTTCATAATTCTTTAAACCTACAAATTGAAGTTTACTGAAAGAAAAGAACACCAAACACCAATGTTGCCAAACTTATAATTCTAAACATGTATATGTCCATGCTTATAAACTGGAAAAGATTACCACTATTTATATATACCAGAATGATTGATTCCATATTTCTGAAATTTTGAATCTCAAATTTTGAAATTGAAATATATACCAATTCTTCATTTTCTTATTTTACTTTTATTTCGGGGAGGTTGACTTTTTTTTTTATTTTGTGATCACTATTTTTATAACCCTATCAAATTTAGACATTTTCCCCAACAAATGTTTTAGTAATATTGTTTTCTTCCAAATCCAAAATGTTATAGTGAGCAAAAATATATGGTGTATAGAAATGTCTACTTATTCAGTACAGAATGATAAGTTACACCATAGATTCATAAATGCAAACTCACCTTTCAGTTAAGTAATAGTTCTCCTCCAACTCATCAAATGGTGGCATCTTATCTTTACCCACAATTCCCCACGTGCTTGGTCCTTCCTCTATCAGTTCCCCTTCTTCCATATCTCCAGATTTCACCACAGTAGTTGTGATGCTGTCGTCTGCTTGAGGACTTGATTCCTCCTGATAACCGATTATAATCTCGCCTTCCTCTAATGCAGGAGATGGTGAACTACTCGGTAACTTGCTTGATTCTGACGTCTCGGTTGGGCCAGATGGCGGAGGCGGAGGTATACTATCCATTGTTTCATCCCCTTCCATCTGTGCTTTACAAACAGACGCCGCCAGCGACAAAATGCCTGAAACCAATTCTCTGGGTTTGTCTGTTGATGTGGCCTCAGCTATTGCAGTTTCATTAATGAAAGGAATATGATCTTGAGGAGCTATAGCAGTGTCCATTGAATATGCTACAGTGACCTCATTCATCTCTGGTGTGGCTGAGATGTCCATTGGAATGATGGAAGAAGTCTCTATTTTTATATCCTGAGTATTAAAAGCTGGTTCTTCTTTTATAAATGGTTTCTCTTCTATCTTGGAGAGCTTATCATCCGCATCCATGAAAAATGGCTCATCTTTGATAACAGGTTTCTCCTCTTTGATTACTGGTTTCTCTTCTTTGACAACCTGTTCACTTGCCTTCTCCACAGGTGTCTCTTTGGAACCTAATTCCTTCTTTGGAGTAGTACTATCAACTGAACCGGTTCTCTTTCCAGACATAATACTGCTTCTCATATCAGACTTTCGAACTATTTTTGAGCTCCACTGTGTGTTGTCCCACGCCACGTCGACATCATCGTCAAAATTACCAGCGTACAAGGGTTTGACAAATGGTTTTTGACGGTGAACTGTGCGAGGAGGAGGAGGAGGTGGTGGCGGTGTTGACTCTTGAGCTTTAATGGCATGAATTACTGCTGCTGGTGGAGGTGGTGGAGGTGGAGATGGAAGAAAATCTTGGCTGGCTGAACGGGGCCTTGGAAAGTCTTTAATAGGTGTGCGAGGACTCACATCTGGCTCACCTAACTTCTTATCCATTTGATGTAAGTTTTTATGTCCAGATGGTACAAATCTGTCTGATGGAAGTGGTGTTGGTTCATTGATAGGAAGATGTGGCGGCATTTCATGACTAGGATGTGATAATTCCTCCAACATTGGAGCGAGGTTTCTAGGATCATGACCATGAGAGGCAAAACTATCCAGCGGAGGGGGTGGTATATTGCACCGAGGTTGCATTAAAGGCATGTTTTGAATTAGCAGTGCTGGTGGTGGAGGTGGGTGAGTACTACTAATGTCTTGTGGGGCTGGAGACAGTGGAATGAAGGTGTCATTAGAAAGCCTTATCGGCAACATACGCTCCCTTGGAGGCGGTAGGGGAACACTCTCTTCAACAGGTCCCCATCTTGACTTTCTCTTTCTCCTAATCTTATATTCCTCATTGGTACTAACGTTGCCTATGACACTTATTTGTTGTACATCTCCCAAAGTCGGTATTGTATGGACAAAACCTGTTACAGATTGATGACGATGATCTTGCATTGGCACTGGATTATTTGAATCTACTACGGATATTTGTTGAGGAGGGTCCATGGATGGTATTGGTACAAGGTGTGCAGTACCTCTTACTTCTCTGTCAGCTGATGGCCTTTCATCCATTTCACTAGATTCAACTGATGCCATTTCATTCATTGAAGGGATGACACTGGACGGGGATCGTTCACCACCTATAACTTGTATGGCACTTCCAGATCTTACCACATGTGCTGGAGAGCTGCCAAGGACAGGTATTGATGATGTGGAGCCTATCACTGGAATATGGAAAGTTTCTATAGTGGACTCATCTTTCGTGGGCGAGTCAATCTCCATATCAACTGAAGTATCCATCGCCTGTGTAGGTTCATTTGCAAAATAGTTCTCTACTGGTGGAGGAAATTCCTCAGACCTCCAGTCCATATTTTCCTTTTGAATAACAGTGTTTCTAGGAGATTCCATTGGGTTTGCATCCATAAGAACACTAAATGAAGACACAGGATTGCTAGTATCTCTTGATGGAGACAGGCCAATTTGTGGAGTATTGTTAACAAATATATTTTCCATCGGTTCTTCCGGTTTTGGGACTGTTACTTGGGTTTGACTATGTTCTATCAACTTTGTCTCTACAACTGGTGGCCTATCCATCTTTGCCTCAACAGCACAAATGGCAGTCTTTTCAAATGTCTCTTTAACATCGGTCTTATCATCCAACTTTGATGTAGCAGATGCACCTGGATCGCTCTCTACTGTCTCCGGTGATGAACGCAGTCGTCTGGTGCTTCTCTTTACTAGCTCATCAGTCTTTTCCTTTTCAGTGCTTTGTCTTCTCTTTTCGTTTACATCTCTCACTGTGGTAGCACTTTGGTCTAATGGTGGTGCAGATATCAAGGGTTTGTCTAAAACAGAAACAGTTTCTTTTTTGGGAACTTCTTCCACAACATGATCATCTTGTCTTGGTGGTTCTACTTTACTGTCTTTAGACTCAACTTGCCTGTTTGGTTCTGGTTCTTTCTCTGGTTCTTTCTCTGCTTTTTTCTCAGCTTCTTTCTCTGCTTCTTTCTTTGAAGAATTTGGTGCCTTGGTTGATTCTATGTTAATCTGTTTGGATTCAGCGGGACTTGTTTCTTCTTTTTCTTTAGAAGCAGCTTGGTGGGTTGTTTCCAATTGTTTCTCTTTAGATTCTGTTTGCTTTGACATCTCTACTTCTTTTGCTTTTGAGTCCTCATGAATGGTTGGTTTACTCTTGGTCAGTTTTTCATCATCCTCATTTCTCGCTGGCTCAGATATTTCACTTTGGGATTTGGCCTGCCTAGATGATTTTACCTCACTCTCTTTCACATCCTCATCTCGATGAGCTCCCCTCCTCCTACTGCTTCGCCTAGAATGTGTTTCTACTTCTTCCGACGGTGTCGTGGATCGTCTTCCTGAATCAATCTGATGGCTTTCACTCTCAGCTTCTTTACTGTCCTTGTTTGAACCTCTCCTACGATTCCGCCCTCTTGTAGATGCAGCAGGCGGGGTTTCAGGTCTACTTCTGTCTGGCTCATGTCTTGACTCAGTCTCCATTTCATTAGATTCTCGTCTTGATGAACCTCTTCTTCTACTGCTTCTCCTGGATGGTAGATCTTGTTCAACTGGGACTGCGGGAGTTTCACTCTTTTTCTGCTCCACATCATCGGTCTCCATTTCTGGGTCATTAGATTCCCGATTTGAGCCCCTTCTGCGATTCCTTCCCCTTGAAGGCAATGGCCGCTCTGGAGAGTCGGACTTCTTACCACCACGCAGGCGGCTGCTTCTACGTGTTGATCTTCTTCCGTCATTTTCTTCTGGTGGAAATGGATCCCGTTCTGGTTCTGACCTATTACGACCCCTTGTTTTCCGCCTACTACTTGACAATGAATCAGACAAGTTATGATTTCCATTGTTATTAGAATTTTCTTGCCTTTTGTCATCATCATAAGCAGCTTTCTTCTCGGTTTCCATATGTTGCTCTAGGTTCTTAGCATTTTCTCTCTGCACTGATTGTTCAACATGATCTAGATTATTTACATTACTAGGTGAAGTTTCCATTAGTTCTGATTTATCAGATGTACCAGTAGTCCTTTCAAGCTTACCTTCAAGCTCACCTTCAGGCATATTACTTTGAGGAGTACTAATGGGCAAAATCTTATCATTACCTAGCCTCTCATCATCCTTTGAATGCTCCAATTGTTTAAGTGGGGGTGTTATGGATCGCACTGCTTTATCTACATCAACAAGTTTAACATCTTTCACTTTGTCTGCTAGTAATTTATTTGGAGAGAGGTCAGCAGTGAATATTGAGCGTTCATCATCCAATGAGGGAACAGTTTGTTCAGGTGAAATCAAGTCATCCTTGGTTTCTGATGGTGGACTCTCATCAGGCTTACTAGAGCTCTTTACATTTTGCTTGGAGTCCCCTTGGCCTACATTTGCAATGGCACGTGCAAGTCTCTCTTTCACTTCAGACGTCAACCCCAGCATGGGATCTTTCTTTGGCAAATTTGGAAGTATTGTATATTTTTTGTTGGACTCAACACCAGATTTCTCTCCATCTACTTCGCTTTCTTTGCCAGAGTCTTCACTAGATTCTGGCTTCACAACATCGCGTCTCACAAATCCAATTCGCCACTCAATAAATGGTGCTTTTTTAGCCGGTTCGGCCACTACTTTCTTGTTGGCTTTGGCTTTGGACATCCGTACTGTTCTTGGGGTGAATTTTTGGTTATCGGAAAAACCTCTGCTTTTGCTAATACTTTCCTCTGGAGATGGAATCCGTGTTGTTGTCTCTGTGTTTTCTGATGATGTAACCCCATCCATTACAGACAAAATATCTGAAGGAGCATTTGGTGTGAGTTTATCAACAGGTAGAGCACTTGTTGATTCAACAGTTGAATCAGCTTCAAGTCTAGATAACACTGGTGTGTCTGTTTCCATGGCAGATGGTTCTTTTGCAGCAGGAGATTTTTCACTGGAAGACACTGATTGATTTCCTTTGGTACCTGAGTTACTTTCCACGATATCACTCTCAGCAGGAGTTGGCTGGGGTGATGGAGTGTCCACATCCATATTAAACGATGTCTCCTCAACCGCAACAGGTGGGACGTTGTCTACATTGGCTGGCTTGACCTCTGTTGGAGCCATTTGTGCAACAACTGGTTTCTCTTTAGAATCTATCCTAGCATCACCAGAAGCCCCTATCACACATGCCTCTGATTTTTCCAGATGCACCAAATGTTCAAATTCTTCCATTTCTTTCCGCAGCATTTCTGGATTTGGAGACACTACAGGAGGTCCATTGACATCATCAGTTTTTGTTGGCACAACAACAACGACACTCTTAAGCGGTGCAGACTTCCTCCTTGTCGATAACGGTGCCTTCTTCCTTGCATCGTTTTCGTCTTCGCTTTCCCCGCTATCATCCCCATGAGTAGAGGGAGAGCTCTGGTAATTAACCAACCCAGCCATTGCACCCTGGGCAGCTAATCTCCTACTGGTGCGTGTATGAGGTCGGTCTTGCACTTTGTCGATCACCTGTTTGGACGATTTCTTCTCTGATGTCGTCACTTCAGGTTCTTTGACCTCATCTGAACTTGAGGATCCGAAGGCGGCATTCTGTAAATAAAAAGAAGATAAGGTGAAATTAAGTCATGATATAATACTTTATAATAATAATTATTAATTGTACAAAATATGGTTAAAAAGTGTTATAACAATAATAGCAGTAGTAAGTTAAGTGCTATGAAAATGGTAATCACTAACTAATAACAGTGGCTGAGTCTGATAGGCTCCCATGTATGTGTACAAACACATGATTTAAGGTTTTGGAAATTTTGCTTTAATATTTTTGCTATATGGTAATGTATGGCTCTTATGTGAAAATTGTAATAATTTTGTTGTTGGATGAGCAAATATACTAACATAATTCAATGTTTACACCACTGATACTTGGTATAACATAGTGTAAATGATTTATTACATAATGTTACAGTTAAAGAGCATTGAAAAAACAAGGGCAATAAAAAAATCATATCTTCATGAGTTATACTGTTCCTGATCAAACGTAACAAAACATTGATGCAACTTGATGTTAAATTCTAATGAGTACCACCAAAAAAGCTATTTTATAAAAAGACATCAATTGGCAATTCAAAGCAATTATCTTGTTTGATGAAGTCAAACAATGAAGAGAAACGGTTTTAATTTTCGAGGTGATACAAAATTATGGTTGATCACATGCATGCATTCTAAGTTTCTAACCAATCTCATGCTGCTTTTAAGAAAACTCTACTTTCCCGAAAGGACAAGCAAACAATGGAGAAAGAGAATGGGTTGAATTAAAGATTTAGGCATGGGGTTATCGATTTTAGTAATGCATTAACTGAATTCATCTTTTTGCCTGATATTTCCCACTGAAAGTTGGCATTCATGATTTGATATATATAATCAAATGTTGGTGCTCATTGGAAGTATTTCAAGGTGGTGTGTGTGGACGTGGACTAAGTGTGTCACTTTTATTAACCCTAACCCCCCCCTGAGTGCTAAAAAATGCTAATCCAAAGTCCCTCTCCAAACGCATGCGCCGTCGGTTTTCGATGACGTAGTCAACCGAGCCTATATAATGAGTGCAGTATACAGGGTGGTTCAATAAAACCTTGACAGTTTTTTGAAGCCATTTTTTTAAAAATTCTGTAGATTTAAAAAAAATCTTTTTCAATATTCATCAGCTACATGATCTTCACCATCTATGCTGAAAATATCGTTACAAATAACCTTACGGTTGCAAAATAACAGCTATTTGAACAAATTCTGTCCCATTTCACTCTGTCCACGGGTACTGATTTCGCGACGTTACATTGAATACTCAATGATGAATTGCATGCAAGTAATCTAAGATTTGAAGATCTCGCCAGGTGAAACCAGTGTAATTGTTAACATCTTAACTATCTATTCAGGTGTGAAATCAATACGTAATAATAATACCACGAGTGACCCTAATTAGAATGATTGATTTTCATAGATTGGAAGTGTAATTGTCTATGCTCTATGCCTTAACAGTGACGATGCCATTTAATGTTATCTTGCTGGGCATTTCCCGTAGACTTACTCGTGGGCAAAGAGATTTGGAGAGATTCTCTTCAAATAGCTATCATTTTGCCGCCATAGCATTATTAACATTGACATTTTCAGCATAGACGGCCAAGATGATATTTTTGAGGAATATGTAAAAAAAACCACTCAAATCCCACAATTTATTAAAATATGGCATGAAAAAATGTCAACGTTTTATTGAACCACACTGGTTGTAACGTCGCGAAATCAGTACCCGTGGACAGAGTGAAATGGGACAGACTTTGTTCAAATAGCTGTTATTTTGCAACCGTAAGGTTATTTGTAATGATATTTGCAGCATAGATGGTCAAGATCATATAGTTGATGAATATTGAGAAAAATTTTTTTTTTAAATCTACAGAATTTCAAAAAAATGGCTTCAAAAAACTGTCAAGGTTTTATTGAACCACCCTGTACTGCACGAATGTGTAGCTGAGGGCCGTGGCTTAGTGGTGGGAAGGTGGGGCATGAGAACGGAGGGTCCCCGGATCGAATCCCGGCAGGTTCCCAGAGATTTAGTTGGTGCTTTTTTCCTCGAAAATTGTGATCCCGGTCAAAAATCCTAAACCGGGGTTAGGGTTATGGTAAAAAAAACAAAAGTTTTTTTTTGTGTTCTATTAACCCTAACCCCCCTGAGTGCTAAAAAATGCTAATCCAAAGTCCCTCTCCAAACGCATGCGCCGTCGGTTTTCGATGACGTAGTCAACCGAGCCTATATAATGAGTGCAGTATACTGCACGAATGTGTAGCTGAGGGCCGTGGCTTAGGCAAAAAAAAATAAATTGTTATGTTGTCCTCGACCGCCCGCTCGTCATTTTAGGGCCGCTCCAATTTTTTTTTTTTTCCGATTTTTTTTTTTTTTTAAATCGTTGTTTTTTTAAAAAAATGGTATTTTTGTAAAAAAAAAAATCAGATTTTTTTCAGAAATTTTTTCAGATTTCTTTTTTTTCAGATTTTTTTTCCAGATTTTTTTCAGAATTTTTTAAAAACAGTTTCAATGGCATTAATATTAAATTAAGTGTGTATAACATATATGTGCGGCTCTTAGAGTGATTTTAACTTCTTGTTGGCTGAACTTTGAGCTTCTGCTGGTAAAAGAAAATTTAAAAAAAATTTAAAAAAAAAAAAAATCCGCCCGCCCACCCCTCCTCTCTGAAAGCTGTCGAGGACAACATAACAACAACAAAAATTTGGCCTTAGTGGTGGGAAGGTGGGGCTTGAGAACGGAAGGGTCCCCAGATCGAATCCCGGCAGGTTCCCGGAGATTTAGTTGGTGTTTTTTCCTCGAAAATTGTGATCCCGGTCAAAAATCCTAAACCGGGGTTAGGGTTAACAAAAAATCCAAAATTAACAAATAGTGCCCAAGACTTGACTTAAATGAACTGATTAATTGGTAACTATGGTTCGAATCACTGTGCCTTGGACATGGACAGTTCAAAATGAACACATGCATGCCCTCCGAAATATAACGCAACCCTAATCACACAAAGACCCAGTAGGGCCTACACGTTGGGCATCACATGCGTGCATCAGGGGATTCTAAATCAGACTATAGATCCACAGCAAAAGTAGATTTCTTGATACAAGTATTCAACAGTCAAATAATATGATACCATATGGAATAATCCTGCGATCTGAAAAGAGTTTGCTTTAATAGACAAGACCTCCCATTGCAAAATAGAATAATAATCAAACTAAATGAGTACTATCCTTTTAAATAGAAGATGGGCTTGGGTTTTAGAACCCAGTATCATCCCCATCCCTCCCATCGTCCCAACAAAATGTTCAGATTATATTCTGTTCCCCGTATGGTTCTACATGTACGTGAGACCAAATTAACAAACCTGTCAAACTTGTTCTTGTGATAGTGACTTGAGATACTTGTACAAATCTTGCTTGGAATCTTGGACTTGTTGGTTTACTGCAGGTTAAAATGTAGATTGACGTTCAAAAATAATTAATAAGACAATTCCAAGAAAAGTTTGTTATCAAGTTCATTTAATTGAAGTAATATCAGTCTTACAGTTCACTGCAGGGTTTTTTCATATTATGATACTTTTGCTTAACTGTTACACAAGACTTTATTTATAAGGACTATGAACTTCGTACCATACACTCCAGTCAGCCTAGATAGATGAGTCAAATTAGTCACACTACCATGTTTCGTTGCACAGGGGAATAAAACTTAAATTCAATGATATTCTGATAATTGTGTATTTGTGTGATTGTCATATCGGACAAAGTGATACCAATAACCCATTCACCTCAAAAATGATACATTTCTGGAATAATTAAGGATTTCATTTTCTTGACTGAGTTTCTATTTGATAAACTGCAACAAATCAAATGTTTTCAGCATCAGAATTTCAGGCATCGTCTATACTGGCCTGGCCTATTCACTGCAAACAATTTCCAAATTCATGGTGCAAAATTTTACAACCACTCCTTACAACCACTCCTTCATATGACACAATTGTCTCATCTTATATTATATTCAAATGTGAACATGCACTAGATGTGCTTAATTTGGGCTATATGCAATTATTGTACTTGGCAGTCCTTATCTAGAACACAAAATTCTCCACCTATTTTTCAGAGTTAAATGATAAGATTGTGGTTTCACACACCATGGGTCAAGATAGACTTGACAAGTTGACATATACTTTCTATTTGAGCATAAACCACTGCCTGGAGATGGTTCTGGAATAACTTTGAATAAATTCATTAGGTTTGCAGGAACAAATAATTGAGATTTTTGTTTTGTCAACACCAATAAATCATGAGTAAAATTGTATTGGTTTTGAAAAATGAAAATCTCAATTATTGGTTTGGAATAATATAGTACAAGTTTAAAGCCACAAACATGTATTAAGACGCCAATAGTCCACTTTCATCATAGGTTTTTAGGTATGGTGAGTTGCTCAGTTGCAATGACTGGTAGATATTGCCAGCTTGAGTCATAAAACAAATGGAATTGTGGGTAATTGCCTTATCCTATCGTATGTTATTGTAACACTCAGACAGACAGTTAATTCCCAATATTCTATGGCCGTAACTATTAGAGCATAATTGGACAGCAAGGACATAACAATGATCAGTAAATCCAATTCAAACCTAGCCCTCCCTGGCACTTTATTTTAACACATTCCACGCGGCTATTGGTTTTACCATATACAAAACAGATTTGTCAGAACCCTTTCCAAACTTTTATGGTCTATCTCAAGGATTGATTACTGAACAAATACTAGGCATATTTGTACTTCTATTAATGATTTTCTCATGGTTTATCTGAATATGGTAATGAAATTCAACAAATTTGACTTTTTGAAACATTTTGTGCAATTTTTGTATGTCATCTGCCATATTGCCTGCCACGTGGAAAGTGTTAAACAATAAACAAAGTCTAATATCAGTGTAAAATGTTAGTTTTTTTTAATAAATTATGGTGATTAAATACTTTGTATGGTCTTGATTTGATATTTGAGAGTTCTTTAGTGACAATTTTGTATTTACTGGTAGTGCCCTGTAAATAGAAATGCATGCATCAAACTATGAAATAGAGCTGTGAAATGTATACATTTATTCAGTTACAGGCAGAAAACATCACAAAATGTTGCCAATTTGATCTGCAAATCAATCCAAAATATTGTTTTTGTGATGATTTCATTATCAGTATTTTCACTGGGTAAAATTCTTGAAGGCAAAAATCCAATATGATGGCTCAAAGTCATGATAAGATAGTACAAGTGTTTTAGGCAGTAAATCCATGGATTTTCAATTTTTTTCATTCTTCGAGTACAATTTTCAAGGGTGAAAATCAAAAAGGGTGAATGAAATTGCTGAGAATAACCTTTGTAGATACTATCGTCTAAACACTTATACATGATATGTGATGAATAATAACCAAAAGTATTAAAAATGGCCCCTTTACAGAAGAAGTTCAACAGACAACTTACAATTTGTATGATTTCTACAGTAGACTCTGATTAACACAAAGTTTTGATGTTTGAAGGTCCTTTTTTCCTCTTTTTGTTAGGCCAAACAAAATAAAAGGTTCGTCTCAAAGCTTGCGCGCGCATTGGTTTTGAAATGCCAAAATACCGCGTCTGAAATGCAGAAAATTGTCAAATCAATTTTTTTTTTCCCTACAAATTTTTATTTCGAGTTTTTATTAAAAATATCGGCAGATTTTCCTTTTCTCAAACTTTTACATGACTCAGTTCTTCAAAAAACGCTGCACAATTGTTCTTATACACAACTACATCACAATATTCATTTCAAATAGAAAAAACAAATATCAGAGAGTGTCAACGGTTGCAAATAGTTAGAGTAAAAATTGCCACACAAATAAAAAAAATGTAAAAAAATAAAAAATGGAAGACAAAAAACAGCGCGCGTCGCCCGATTTTGAAGCCTTCGCAAGCTTTGAGACAAACTTTTTTGTTTGTTTGGCCTTATCAGAGTATGTGTGCTATCAGGTTATATTATTATAATGTTAAAGGTGTATGTTCTGATTACTTTTTTGGGGCTATGATTTTTTGTTCACATCAAAATATTTATATATCAGAAGAGTCCCCATATTTTTCTCATTATGTCTGTAAAATCTAAGGGGCCACAACTGTTCCATTTAGAAATTATAGGCTAAAATGTGGTGAATTACTGCCAAAGGTGGTTAACCACCAGCAAGTTTGTGTAGTGTACTACTCAATGGGCACATTTTTAGCGACCTTGTGCTTCTAAAATTAGACCCATTGGAGTTATGCCACTCAAACTGACAATTTTAAGGATGACCTTTCATGTAAAATAGAAAACATCCCAGTTAAAAATCAGGTCAGCAATCAGAACATCTACCTTTAAATAAGCACTTGGGACATGAATTTGGTATTAACATAGTTTGTGTTAATGAGGTTCCACTGTATGTGATCATTTGTGACCCGTCACATCAAAATGGACATGTTGGAGGCAGACTCCAATTTGAGTTACACATATCAGCTGAAAGAGCACACTCTAAGCTTTAAAATAATACCTTGTTGAAGGAAATCGTACTTTGAAATCACAAGATATCATTTCAAGAACCATATATTTTACTATTATTTTCTTTATATTTCACCAACTTCATTGGCTTCTATCTCAAAACTTTGTTTGCTGACAACATGTCCTTTATGATTCGACTGGTCACATTTATGTTCTTGTGTAAAATCTTACCCCTGTATCCTCTTCTGGATCACTGTAGTATCAAGCAGATGAACAGGTACAGACATGCAAAGAAAAAAAAAGAACAAGAAAGAACATATTTAATAAGTATTGAGCTACTACATATATAATTATCTTCTCTCGTAGTCCCCTAGCAATAAATTCTTGATTAAATCAGCAAGTAATAGGACGTATGCCCACTAGAGCATCATGCCACAGAACATTATCACATACATACTTATTATTTTATCCAGAATGTTATTAAGGCTTTTAATATTCTGATAGTGCCATTTCAATTCCATTGGCATATAATTTATCCACATTCAACTGACAAAAAAACATTTAGATATGGCAATCTAATGTTTTAGGGGGTTGAGAGACTTCCTGAATTGAACTGTGTGTATGGTTGATAATAATGCCATTCATGAAGTATACAGTGAATTCCCTCATATAATTTTAACTTCTACGACGGAAGAGATTACCATAAATGGAATAACTTTTATCTTTATGATATTAACTGAAAATTCACTGCTCACTGCCCTATTATTCATAATACAAATTAGATTTTAAAGGCTATGTTACTGGTAATATGAATAGCCCATACTGCACATGTATATCAGGGGCTCTTGAATTGTTACACCGTAGCAATAATAACATCCAAATTCTAACTGATTATAGTGTCATTCCCCACAATCTATATGGAGTAAAGCATTATCTTTAAAAAATTATTTCAAGATGAAAATGTTTATTGAGGGTTTCTGTAATTAGGTAATTCCATGTGTGAGATACATCAAAATATCCCTTCAATAACATAAAATATGTTAAGCGTAAGATTTAATTAAGAAGCCAGATAAGTCTTATGTAACGCTTTCATTCCAGGGATTTACTCAGTAATGTAGATCTATCCACAGACTTGGATTGACAAGCATAATAGTTTACCATCTATATAATCACATCTGAATTGTATATTTACTATCATTACAACTACATGTATTGCATTAAAACTAATCAATACTGTAAAGATCAAAGATATCAAATTATTTCGGAGCAAAGCCGGGTTCTGAAAGTGATTTACACACTAAGTCTTTACAAAACATACATGTATGTGAAGATATAGAAGTTTTAGGGGCATGTCATTCTGTTGCAAAATTATCGCAATCAGCTTTAAATATCTATTTTGATATGGCTGTGTTTAATGAGTTGATCCAAGATTCGACGATGTAAGCATGCTTGTGGGGTTAACAGTATCAAGAGGCTTCTTTGTTTCATTGGTTATATTATGCAAATCCCCAATAAGAGATGCATTTAAAACATAACATAGTAGATGTGGTATTTATCTATCAGATAAAAATACATTTTACTAATAATAGCTTTCTACGCAGACACTACGAAGTTTAGCTTTTGACTACACTTCAGTGAGCAACAAATTAATCTACACAATTTGGGTGTATAACTTAAGGTTTGGATATTGCATTGGCTTATATAATTTTGCAACCAGTATGGCGTCCTCTGTACACCAACTATTATGGTAACATATATAGAGGGCACCAAAGCTGAGATTTCAAGTCGGAAATATTTCTACAATATTTTTTTTCAGTATATCTGGCATATTGCCAAAACTCTGCGCAGTATATTCTACCATTAACTCATAGGAGGCAAAGGTCAGAAGAATTTCTTTTCCCACTAACCCTACAAGCCAATGAGTGACATAAAACAGAATATGAGCCATGTCATCACAGAATACAAAATCAGTTGAGGTAGACAGTCAACCCTTTTCCTGCAAATCATTGTCTATAGAAAAATAGATTCAACTTAAGAATTTGCTAATACATATTATGCTTTTCTCTGTTAACCGCCATCTTGAATACAAATTACAAATTGGTAATGCGCTGAGATCTATCAAAATGATGCCCATGGCGTAGTGACATAACAATGTCAGTTTACTATATATACACAGGTGTATGAAATGTAGACACATAAAAATCCATCTCAATATTCAGATGTGCCCACTTGCAAGATGACATAGAAGCATCGTGACTGTGATCACTGTTTCAAACAAATTTAACATCAAGGGTGACTGCTGAATGCAAGGTACATGCAGCAAAATGATGCTAGACTGTTTACAAGTAAAAGACAGAATAAAGCAAATTCATGATTTATACATATAAAGACCAACATCGTTATTTGTCAGGAATATACACAGGAATTGTGAAACACCTGCATCTGTCGCTGTCCAAGTATCATTACCAAATGAGCCTTAATAATGGAGACAAAATGAAAATCCCTAAAATTCATTCACACAAAATTTACATAATCATCTTGTTCTCCTACAAATACTATATCATATCATATTGTTATAGTTCATATCCTTTTTAAAACAATCCCTTGTCAGAACCAATAATTTAATGACAATTTCAGGTGTATTGTTTAGTTATTATTCAAAAGTCTGGATTTTGTTAAGTTTATACACTGCCTTATACACCGCTTCACTAGAATGCCAGACCATGTTCATATGAAATTAATATTGAAATGTTCATTTGTGTAATACTATAAGAACCCCTAGAGGGAAATAGGAGTTATATTAGCATGATTGAGTTGGCAATGTTAGTGTGTAGGGATGGGGGAATATCTCCCCAGAAGTATCCTATTCCAAAATGTTACTGTGCTTATGCAGAAACCAATCTATATTTTGTTTGCACTATTGATTCAATATCCAAAGGAAACACATTTTCTGAGCAACATTGGTAAACCATTTGTTGACAAACTATTTTCTTGAAAGATGATTGTAAGCAGGTATGGTGTTTATTTTTTGCAGAAAATATTATATGTTCTAAAATCATTTCCTGTGATTGTTCCATATTAATGGTAAATTCACTTGTGTTTCCTTACATGGCCCAACTGATATACACTTGCACTTCAATAAATTATTAATTTCATTCGCGAGAATAGCACAGGGGAGTTGTCCAACTTTTTTTGTAATCTATCAATCAGTGTTCATGCACTGTTGATTTTCAACAAAGCTAATGGACACAGCTTTATAGCATCAGGCCATATAAGGTAAATACTGATTATGATGGTAACTGATACAACTAATTACAGGTAATAACCTGAACACATCCCAACCCAGTAGATTTGCTAAACCAGCCCGTGCTACGCCATGAAAATCAATAGCATAGGAAGTGTGGGTATTACAAAATACAGCAGCTGTACTGTGCCTGCCTTATGCAAGTAAAGCACATACACTGTACATGGCTCCATAGACACACAGACATGTGACCTCATTAGGTATGCGTACACTATTACACTGTAGCGCACACAGGCAATGCAAGGCTAGCCCACTCAAGCAGGGCTGAGCGAGCTATGATAGATCTGTTGTAGATTGTGACCTAGGTAGGGAAACCCGACTGGCTTGTTGGCTGGCTGTAAGTCTGTCCGCCATGTTGGCTTGTTGGTATATTTCTATAGGCAAGGTTGTACCCACCAAGGCTGTCGATAAATAAGTAGGATGCATTAATTCATTAAGTGCTGGGAAAATAAAGAATTGTCTCATATGTTATTACTAGTAACTAAACTGTGATAAGCTGTGATTATGAAACGGGTCATGTTGGGATTGTCCCCAGTCTCTGCACATTTTGTCACTAGTCTTTATCAGGAATGTCAGCTTTAGAATGCATTCTGGTTGACCATATTCTTCTGTGGGATATCAAAGAGAAAACAATGTTGAATGCATGTGCTATGTATATGACTACTACATTTAGTAAATGAATCGTTTGAAGAAAAATATTTTCGTGATTCGCCTCATCATTATTGAAGATTTGTGCCTCTGACAAATGCAAGTACACACCACAGTGCAATAGTGTTATTTATGAATATGAACTATATTCTGTAATGAACAATATTATAAAGGCAAATAAATTTCATAGTAATTAACATGCCCACCATGGCAACTACGTCTTCAATGCTACCATGTTCCTATAAAGTGAAATATTCAATTGTACTGTTTTTAAACAACTGTTAAGCTGCAGTTTCCACTCCATACACCTATGATAATAACTAAACACAAGCAGATTATTCTATAGTCACATTTTGGGCTGACAAGAAGTCATTAGTTGTTTACCATGCTTATTGTCGAACAGGTTTCATAAGTTCCCATGTTCCAAATATGTGTTTGAGATATAGCAATTATCACTACAATATGAACAAATCAAGTGAAACCTGATCTTGATTTAAACATGGTCATGAGGATGAGTAGTACCTTTTACCCTAGCTGCCTGTATTCTGCTTCAATATATTATTAACTCATACATGTATGATAAATACAAATACTTTAATCATACCCCTACCTATAATGATTCTAAATAAGGTAGGAGGATACAAAAAAGTGAATAATGCACAGGCATATGAACTAGACCTATTAACCCTAACCCCGGTTTATAGGGGATTTTGAGCAGCACCACAGTCCCACACCCCCATAGGCAAGCCACGGCTCCCAGCTTCTTGCTCGCTCACTATACTGACTGAGCGAGCTATATCGAATCGGTTGCTTACTTCATCGAAAACCATGCCCACATGCGCTCGGAGATAGGTTCCCGATTAGTATGTTGTAGTATTTAGGGTTAATGGAACAGGAAAAGGAAGAAAAAAATAAAAAAATAAATTAACCCTAACCCCGGGTTAGGGGATTTTGAGCGGTATCACGATTTGAGCAGAAATCACCCAAAAAAACTCTTGTTCCCCACCGGGATTTGATCCGGGGACGTCCAGCACCACAGTCCCACACCCGCATAGGCAAGCCACGGCTCCCAGCTGCTCTCTCGCTCAATATACTGAGCGAGCTATATCGACTCGGTTGCTTACGTCATCGAAAACTGTGCCCACATGCGCTCGGAGATAGGTTCTCGAATAGTATTTTGTAGTATTAAGTGGGGTCAGGATTAACGCTGCACCTATCTGTACTGGTATACACACTAAGTGTGGATTAGAGTGTAACACCCGATAGCAAGTGTGGATAATGTGTATGTGATTGTGATCCATACTCATCATTTTGCAAGCAATAGTGTTAGAAATATCAAATAAATGAAGTCAAAAGTGGACAAATGCAGTGATAATATATAATTTATATAATTTATATCATGGCATTTTCCCACTTTTGACTTATTTATTTTATATTATTTAATGCCGACGCAGCTACTTCGTTATATTTTAGTGTTAGAAATAGCTACCCAAGACACTTCTCTTGATAAACAAGTTAATTTTGCGGCAACTTTTTTTCGCGAATTGCTATTCATTACTTGTTTTGCAGTAACTTAATTTCGCGAATCTAACATTTCTACCACTACTACCATTTTCACACACATTCATTCGCGGCAATATAATTTCGCGAATTTGAGCCTCTCGCGCATTTCACGAAATTTAACTTGTTTCACAGTATCATGTTTGTACATTGTACTTCTGGTGGAATGTAGTATAGCAATTTTTCAAGAGCTTCTAACAAAAACATGAAAGTTGCACAGGTTGCTATGTCAGATACGAGGGGCAGTCAATAAATAATGAAAGTGATCATGGTATGGGATGCATGAGTGATTCTATTGAGGGGATAATGTGATCAATACAAAGTATGAACCTTTGTCTTTCAAACAATACACTATTGGATTGTTAGATACCTTTGGTTATGTAACGTCATTAACATAAACACAATAGGTTTCAGACACTGACTGAAATCTGTCAATTATTTGGCTGGATATGTAATATGTTGAATATAGGTTGATTGATACATTTGCGTATATCTCGGCAATGCAAGCATAAAAACAGATAACACTTGGCACATAGTTAGAATACACACTTATCTCTGTTTGACACTCTTTTTTAGATCTGAATGCCTTAATACGAACAAGAAGGGACCATCTCAAATTTATTTAGCAAAATCCGCAATAATATACCTTAGAAAACAACAAAGGATAAAGAACAATGGAGGGATTATAATTGAATAAATTGTTGTGGGATGTAAAGCAATAATAGTGGGGATTTCAAAAGGAGCTGTTCATAAAATTTCCTCAAACCATTGAAATTATATGACGATTACTAACACAATACATATCTAGTAGCTCTAAAGATAACAGTAATAAGAGAGGTTGTGGCAGCCATCTTTGATTGATACATTCCTGTATATCTTCATTTTGACTATCACAATATGTTTACACATTGATTTAAGCATTTTTCATTATTTCCGATTAGAATTTGAAGGCACAGTAAGCTTTTATCTGGTAAATTTCATGATTTTAGCCATTTTGGGCCCGTTTCAAAATTATCTGCCGTCTGCGCATGCGCATTTTTTCTGCAGGTTTCATGCGAATAAGTTCAGATAATTAGTTAACTATCATATGGAATCTTCCGAACTAGTTAATTACTTTAATTATTCCTAAATTGTTTGATTTTCCGCAATATTAGTGATTCACTGACTGGGCATTTTTAAATGAAAATTAGCTATTTGAAATACTGATATTTGTATACCTTTTATACAATTGCTTCTCCTTACTTTTTCCTCTTATACTACACATTCCAAATTACACAGGGATTAAAGTTATTGTCTTTTGTATCATATTTATGCGAAAAAAATCGGGATTTACCTGCTTCTGATATCATGTTATGCAATCTTCTTACCACGCGTTTCATAAAAACAATTCAAATTTCCCGCCAAATAACTGATTTAGCAGTGTCCCAAGTGTACTTACTTTGAGCCAATGCTATGACGTCATAGTTCACACTTAAAAATCCAAAACTGTATTGTTTGAAAGACAAATGTTCATTTGTATTGATCACATTATCCCCTCAATAGAATCACTCATGCATCCCATACCATGATCACTTTCATTATTTACTGACTGCCCCTCGTACATTTTACCCCTTCAGTTTGGCAGCAAGCAACAATACTTATTATTAAATTATAACTCAATCTTATATTCCCATCAAAATTAAGGGGTAATCAACAGTACGATTCAAAACTCCATATAAATAAAGGTAAAACTATAAAAATAATTATTACACATGCCAGGCTCTCAAGCATTACAATATTGAAATAGGAATTGTATATCCTGAAGTACCCAGATGCACACATATATATACATGTATTATTTAGACTCTTATTCATATTTGTGTGCATTCATTCCATAAGGGAGATACTGTCTCATCTTGAAGGCATGTGATCTTTTTCATGATTTGTGAAAAGATATCTGGTGAAAAAGAAGTGTTCGTGCAGACCGGACAGTTTATTTTCACTCTTTAACCCATGATTTTGAAGTAATTAGGAATTGTATCGTTCTGTAACTTGGAATATATATGATTTATGATCAGAAATGTAAACCTGCTAGAAAATTTATGTTCGAAAAAAATCATGAAAAGAGGGTGCCTCCTCCTGGAAAAGATCACATAATATGCCTTAATAAAGCATCAACAATCGATGTTGGGACACAATTTTGATGATACCACTTTGTTAATACGAAGGAAGTAGGTTCACACATTGCACTAATTAATAAAAAAAATAGCAAGTCTGCAAATTGGCCTCTACCTGTAAGATTTGGTTTCACAAAAAAAGCTTAATATAATTGATACTGATCAACTTGTATAGGTGATCCAAGAATATATTACACTTGCAGTACATATATTTTTGCATCACCATTATAGTCATAGCTATCAATTTCTATATAAACAAACTACAATGCAATATTCCATTTGATCTGAGACAATCTTGCAGGGTTGCCTGATTTAAATCACTGATTAAAATTGCGATATAAATCACACAGATTTAAATCAACTTGTTTCAGCTTTGACTAATTCTTGTGATTTTAAATGAATTTCTTTCTCCAATGGACTGTTTTCATTCTAAGTGCTTCTACAACTTTAAGATACCCATACGATGTCATTTAATTTTTAAGATGAATAAAGTGATCAAGTGTTAATATCTGTGAGCGATTAAAGTAATGTCTCCGTGATACAGAAAACGGACAAAATTCACGGAAATCGGGGTTAGAAACCTGAAAATGAGAAATCATGAAATATTTTAAAAATAACCCTTAAAATCTGTGGAAAGTTCAAGAAATTGGTAATTATAATAAAATATTTGAAAAATAAAAATCCCAAGTAACTATTTTAACTCTATCGCGACACTCGATGTGCTGCCATTGCCACAACACGTACCGCATGTGTCTGTATCTCTTTTGCATGCCCTATCGCGGTCGTTTCCACACGATAAAATACCCGGTTTCGATTGAAAACATCTATACAGAGACTGTTATGACGATACTAGGTGGCCTGTTTTTACAAGACGCCCTAACTTCTGTGTTGTACGACACTGTACTTTGTGTATACAGTTTGTTTGTGTTCCATCGGTAAACTTCTCGACTGGTTTTACCGTCAATATGTCGTCTGAATCAGAGAATAATTCATTTTCTGAATCAGAAGATACTATAATAGTATAATTGTAACATTGTTATCGTTATGTCAACTCAAATTGTGTATGTTTTATGCCTGCTTTTTTAGAAAACGGAAAAACATGGCAAACATCATTTTTAGAACACAGAAATTTGATTTTAAAATACGGAGCAATGTGGGCTTTAGATTAAAGACTAATGACAATATTGGGATTAGTTTTATTTGAGTGTATCCATTGACAAACCATTGAGAAAGTTGTTTTGAAAGGAAGTCAAAATTGTCAGACTAGCCACCATAGGCCCAGTACATTGGCTATGATGAGGTTGATTAATTATTCATGAGCTATTTTCCAATTTGTACTGTAAAAGTGGTAATTTTCACGCAACTACCACGCTTTGCTGATTTTGAACTGTTTTTGCATGTTTAAATTCACAATTTGGAGCTTCATCATATAGGCCTATAGGCAAAAGAAATGTATTTGTGTGTTATTATTTTGGAAGTAGCTTTTACGAGCGCCAAAAGCGCGAAAATAAATATTAGAGCGAACAATTTCAACTTTTACAGTATCTGCACTCCAGACCATTAATTAGACATGCCAAACCCGTAAAAAACATCTGACAGGTCACAGCTTTCTATGAATGAGGTTAACTGTATTGGACGCAAACGTAGCACTTACACAAGTAAGTTCTGTCTTAGAATAATTTCGCTTTATTATCGATAATAAAACAAGTTTGCTAACACTGCATCAGACAGCTAATCCATATGCTAATTAGCACTAGTCTGATTCAGAATCCCCGGGACATTGCAGGCGCAGATACCCAATGTATATCATCCCTGGGCGTGATTATATTCTAACATTTCCAAGGGATTATAAATCATACTATAGTTTAATCAGTTCCAAATTGGCGAGAAATATGAGGTGTTATCTCTCCGTGCACAAAAGTAATCCAAGCATATGTGCAATTTGTTGGCACTCACGTGTCACACATACAAGTCACAATGCGCCATCTTGCGTCATGCACACTCTTCTGTATTAATTTGCTGCTGTAAGCAGGTTTGCCAATTTGGAACTGACTGAACTATGTGATACAATATCATGGAAAACATGCCTCTCTTTTTTTTAATTTTCTTATACCAGCGGAAGCTCAAAGTTCAGCCAACAAGAAGTTGAAATCACACTAAGAGTCGCACATTATGTTATAAACACTAAGTTTAAATATTCAATGCCATTTAAACTGTTAAAATAAAATCTGAAAAAAAGAAGAAAATCTGAAGAAAAAAAATCAAAAAAAAAAAATCGGAGCGGCCCTAAATCTGACGAGCGGGCGGTCGCGGACAACATAACAAATTTTGTTTTGGCCTTATACTGATCATTTGCCTTTTTTCAAGTAGGATTTTAAGGGGCAACTGCTGAATGCATCATGCATCATTTGGAAATTATGTCGGACTTTTAAGTGTTTTAAGATGGAATTAATGAAGCGTAACATTACTATAAGTAGGATTTGTATCTAACCTTGTATATGATGCATTCAGCAGTTGAATGTGCTTTGAAAAGCATTTTGGCACCACCGTCCTATTACCCAACTGTATATTTTGGTCTAAAATGAATGAAAAGCATGAAACGATTGCAACAAATATGTGGTTTGTTGCAAATATTTCATGCTTAACAATAATACCATGAGCCGTGTGCATAATGATAACACCTCACTGTAGAAACTCAAGATTGCTACTTCTGCAAATTGTAGCTGTTACGATAACTCTGCATTTTGTTGATACAATGAAATATTGAGATTCAGCCCTTCCAATCCAAAACCAAACTGTACTCTGTAATAGAATTACATGTATAGATTTAGTAGAACAGATATTTCCTTAGTTAATATTGCGTCTGCAAATTTTAATCAGTATTACATTTTTTTTAAATTATCACAAATACCACAAATATTCTATTTTCAGAACATGATTGTTCCTCTTGAGTAAATATCATACTGTAAAAGTGGTAATTTCTGTGCGATTAAATGTTCGCGCTTTGCTGATTTCAAGCCATTTTGCTTGTTTTTAAATTTGTGATTTGAAAGTTCATTACATAGACACAAAATAAATATGTTTGCATGATTTTATTTTCACAGTAGCTGCTTGGCGCTCGAAAAGCGCGAAAATTAATGTAGCGCGAAATTTTCCACGTTTACAGTATTATAAATAGATACATCTCTAATATTCATATACTGCAAATGCAGAGGCAACAATAGAGAAACTCTGCTAAAGAAAACATGATCTGTCAATACAAGAATGGAATTTCAAAGAGTATTCCCATTTTCATGATGGGAAGTACTATAGTTGTCACTTTTGTTTTCTTTTCTATGGTTGCTGAAAGGAATTTTTGATACGTCTTTTTTTCTAAAAGGCTCCTTAACTACCTGTTAATAGTCTATTTCACTTCCACGAGTCAGTGACTTCACTGCATCATTCACTGATCATAGTGAATAAACACATGTACCCTCAAAAGCGCTTGCGGATACACACATGTGTAGAAAAACGGAAGACACACTAAATACTGTGCCACTGTCCAGAGGATGAAATAGACTATAGCTTTCTTGGTAATCTTTGCACCACTTACTGCACATGCAAGACAAACCAGGCGATGATAATGTCCTATGAACATGTCATGTAGGTGGGGAGCAGTTGGTCTCATTGCCTTTCATCAATGCCACCCAGATTCAATTCCTACCAACAAAGAGTACAAACCGGATGCAAATGGTTCCCTGCTCATCACTCTGGTAGTTTCTCCTGCATCTCTGGTTTCCTCCTGCTTTAATGATAGAAGTGTTTAGTGATATCAAAAACAACCCTTTGCCCAGGGGACATGGGGAAATACGTGTTATTTCTGATATAATTGTTGCATTCATCGAAGTACAGATTGAAATGTGGTGTATTTCATCTTTCATCCCATTTAAAATACAAATGTGACATTAGCGCATATTCTAATGACCTCAGCATTTTTTTGGATGTGCGACATCAGAGCATATTCCAAAGAGCACAGCTTTTTTTATTGGGCATGTCCATTAACACAATGGAATGTTTACAGCCAATCAAAAACAAACCGATATTCGCACGTAAATAATGCAACAGGCAAAAATGTCACAATTGTACTTAAGATTGGGTAAAATATAGGCAAAATCAAGTTTCAAGGTTCTTATACTAGCACCTTTTCTTAAGGAATAGGTGGTAACAAACCCCTGATAATAATGGTTTAAAACTATGTATGTATTGTTACCAGTGTTCTGTGAGTGATGAATAACCTTTATTCTGATTCTGAAAATAAACATCAGGGAGTAATATATTATTATAAATCAAGATGAAGAGTTTTTACAATTATACACTGATCAATAGGGTAGTATCATCATCATCATCATCATTCTGGCAACACACAAAATTGTATAGAGCATTATACTCTTGACAATTCCCTGTGATAAGAAAGAATTTGCCTGTAATAACAGAATGTTCACTGCTAGACCAGCTGGATTTAATCATGTGACTGCATAACATACACATAGACACATGAAGTGGCTGTGGGGGTGTTTATACGGCAGCCATCTTGTACATTGTACATGTTGGACGACGATGTGTGCTTATAGACTGTCAACTACAATATGAGGGTCACAGTGAGGTCCGCCCACGCAATATATCCCCTGCAAGGTAGTGCTGATGAAGGGTGGATTAACATTGGGCTCTAAGATGGCCAACTCTCTGGCTGGTTGGCTGGCTGTTGGCTGGATGGATGGATAGCTTGGATGGATAGCTGGCTTTGTACATCTGTTATCAGAAATGAATAGCAAATTATGCAGAGTTAGAAAGTATGTATGATTAGGGTGCAAAATGATATGTTATTATTTTTTCAGAGTTAGATATAATCAGGACTCCGATTAATATCTGTTTAAAATTTGTTTTCCCAATTCAAAATGTTTCAATTGTGCACAATTCTTCCTGATGACCCTGATGACACGTTTCTACATCATCCTGGATATGATAAGACGATGCAATAAAATGCTTTGAAAAATCATCTCTGCAAACATACCCCATGGATGGATCTGGTACCTGCCGGGAAAGATTCAAGATGGATGACATGTCATTCACTAAGTATATGAAACATTTGTTAGCATTGCGTTACAGCGTCTATCTGAGGAGAGGATCATATAACCAGTAGGTAATATTATTAAAAACAAGTAAAAGCATTGAGCAAGGTCTCATATATGATGCTCACTAGACAACTAAATATTTACTACAGAAGTGAAAACAAGATATTTCAGCAAAAACCTACATAAATAAACAAGAAGGAATCAAAATTACAAAATGATGCTGTTTTACATAATTTACTACACTGCTAGTTGCGCACTTCCCTGGTCTATCTTGTTTGCTCCCACCAATCATTTTTTACTTTATTTCGGCGGCTGGCTGTTTGAAAGTAGTCATGTCTGCACCACATTCGCTATTACAGCAGTCATAGGAATTAACACATCAAGCATCCAGCAAGTGGAGCGATCAGGTGGGCTATCAAATGGTCTGGCACTGGCACTGCCTGACAACCCCCCCCCCCCCCCCCCCCCCCCTTGCACATAACAAATCGAAAGTAGTTCCATTTCAACAACAAAAACACCCAGGGAGTAGGTTAAGGTGATAAATGAATAACCTGTACTCAAAGTATAGCAGAAAATCAATCAAGATTACAAAATTGTTTTAAAATTTTAACATTCTGAAGCTATCTCTAGTCTCTATAGCCTAATTCATGAATTCATTGCATAATATTATCTCACCCTACAACTAATTTTCCTTCCTCATATCGATAAAAAACACTTATAATTTCAAGATGTATACTCTTTACGCAAGTACATGTACAAAAACGTATTTGTATTTATGACAAACTTCCAAGACAGCTTGATATTCTTGCTTGCGAGAGGAGACCCTTGAGAGCATGTAAAGCCCTGGATCATTTAAAGATGAACAATTCACTATGCAATCAAATCAATACAATTACCTAAGTTTAATCAAATTCAAGATTCAACCTAACATTGGTTGCCTAACATTGGTTGATTGAGGAAATGAATTACACATTTTGTAAAGACTGTAATATTATACTTATCGACTTGAGTCATGAAGTATTATTTAGGTCCATGGTATGCATCAATTATACGGTAAAAAAAGTGTTCCCCATGACAACCATGATGCACTTTATTCTGTCTAAGACTTGATGAAGTATTATTTAGGTCCCAGGTATGCATCAATTGCACGGTAGAATAAAGTGTCCCCCATGTCAATCATATGATGCACTTTATTCTGTCAAAGACTTGATGAAGTATTATTTAGGTCCCAGGTATGCATCAATTACACGGTAGAATAAGTGTCCCATGACAACCATATGATGCACTTTATTCTGTCAAAGACTTGATGAAGTATTAATTAGGTCCCAGCTATGCATCAATTACACGGTAGAATAAAGTGTCCCCTGACAACCATATGATGCACTTTATTCTGTCAAAGACTTGATACATGCCTAGCACTTAAAGTGCAGCATTTCTAATTAAACAAACTCAATGCATTTTGTGTTCACTAATAAATAGATCTTTCACAATTGTGTACCAGCTAAGTTAAATCATAAACATGTCTGCTCCGCTTCGACTTATACACTACCGCCCAGAAGTGATGGCGCACACCATCGGGAGAACTTATTCTACAAACAGTCTTGTAAATGTACCCATATCAAGGTCAAATCCTATTTATATAGCTGCCTGGATATCTTGTCATTCATAAATTCATCTTTCCTTGACCTTGTAGGCTACACATTTGTCACAATAAATATCTTTCCAAGGTCGCTATTTTCTCTATGGGGAAATCCCATGTAATTCTCGCCTCATTAATATTCATGAGCTCATTATCGCTGTAATAGCGCTATGGGATATCCTTGCATGCGAAAATCATCTCCGACAAATCATTATTTTTACATTATTTTACAAAATGCAACCACGTAATATTATTATGACGGGGATCTGTAATGCTCATTAATACCTAAAACATGGTTCGTGTTTTGACAAGGTTACTGGAATTTTCCCAAAAAGCTGATATTTCGAGACAAAACTTTATTAAAGTTTTGGTTGTAGAATGATACTTGTGGCGTACTGGGAGCCAGCAAAATTCTCGAACTAAAACTGGCAGCAGCAATTACAATTTTACATACAGGGGTATTCTGTCATATTGCAATGTGTGCATAGAACATGGGTTATAAAACACATTAAACTGGTGGACATGAAGTGAACACAAAACACACCATACATTTTGTATACAGTATTGAGCTCATCTTGGTGAAAATGGCTGGTTAAATTGCAATCTTCCCATTTTTGAGTTAGAAAAATGCTCAAAGTTGTGACACCCCCTAGCGAGACGGCTTGTCAGGTCCGTTTAGGGAATGTTGAGACTGGCCAAGTCTGACCTACGCTATTAGAAAATATTAATCACACACTATAAGTTTAGTTACCGCGTGATCCAACATACATTATATTGAATGGACTTGTTCGAATCCTTTGTTAGACTAGAATCGATCACCCTTTTAGCGCATTCTTTTATGAATGGGAATTGACCGTTACAATCATGTGAAAGATAGAGATATCGCCCAATTAAAACACATCTGGCAGTAAGTTCGATTGCATAGTATGGTTGTATAGGCTGTTGGGCTATGTTGCACCAAAACAGGAGATGGAAAAGATATCGACTGACCTTCGCAAAATTATACATTACATATTCATTGTATTATGGAATGCATATCATTGTCGCGGTAATTTTAAAACCTGCCATGGGTCCTGTGCTGCCTCGTGCGAGATACAGACAAACTGCGAGGTTCTCTGTCGTGTATTGGATCACTGATTTGTAAACCAAAATATTGAAATTGTCTTTTAAATGTCAGGTTTTTCTTGACAATTCAAATTACCTCCTCAGAAAATTACCATGTTTTAGGGATTTATAAGGACTGCGCATCATTATATAGGAAATTACAATTGTGAATATAACAATATTAATTATTAAAAAACTCAATTTTTCAGAGAAGGTGTAGATGAGAGAGAATGTTCCCATAGCGCAATACTAGTGGTAATGAGCTCATGAATATTAATGAGGCAAATGTCTATGGGATTTTACTGTGTAGAATTTGACTTGTCTCGATTTAATGAGTTTTGCATGAAATGTGGTGATCGTAACATGCAACAAACATGAATTTATGAAGAAGAACTATATAATGAACACATACAACATCGTTACTTGTGAAATTATTCAATACTATGTTCATAGAAGATGGATTTTCTAGGATATGATCACTGCGCCATCACTTCTGGGCGGCAGTGTATAATGCTGCTATCTGCTACCACTTGGAAAAACAGAATAGACACAAGATTTATCACACATTTTCATGGGGAAAACATTAGAATCACAAAATGCTTGACACATTTCAATAGAAGCAAGAACCACCAGCTCACCGGTCTACAAAGAGACATTTAACAGCCCGATTGACATACAATGTAAAACCATAATGACTACATCAGACTATAGAATTTGTCCCAAACTGCAGCACAAGTAGGCCTACATGATGTCAAAAGGAAGCCCAATTTTCTTCAAGCCTATTGAAAATACACTGGTACATGTATGTAGCCCAACTTTTTGCAGGCACCTGTTTTTGGGCGCGGCACAAAGGTCTAAAGTAGCCCAATTCTACAGCCTAGCTGTGGGGTTGAAAACACAGCTGAAGACATCAAAGAAAAAAGGCATGGCCCTCTATTCAAATTTCAAGTAAACAAATTTTTACCAACCAGTACAAACCGTGAAAAACACTGATCCAACAATATTCAATACTGCTCTTCCATGCCCTAACTAATCATCCCACTTCACCACCCAACAGCAGCAACTCCAATCTAATAGTACAATACTAAGTATTTGGGGATTTAACCATAATTTACATGGGCATTACTAAAATTAAGTGGTCTGTTTTGTTCACAGTTCATGTGGCTACCTAGTTATAGTGTTGTTTCAATCAATGTATTCCCTATGCAATTACAGACATTTAATATGTGTATAGTCGCAGCTCAAGGGTGCAGAACTTTATCTCTCAAACAAAAAGTTGAGATATTAATATCATCGCAAGGAGCTTTTTGAATACTTCAAAACAACAACTTTGTGGTTAAGAATGGATACAGCTTTTGGATTTTATGAAGAAAAATTAGTGGAAAATTGTCTTTATTTTCTTTGATTTTCCATGCCTAATCCCATTAATATATCAAAATGCACTTTACCGACGACAACTGCACCCCTTTGCCATGACCGTACACATGTGGTCACATGAACTGAACATGTAGCCATGAATTCAAATGTAGATTTTATTAAATTAAATATTAACTAACAACCGTGTAGAATTCTTAAGTACTATGATTTTATGAAGTCACATGTCTTCCATAAGGTTTCATTATGTGGCAAGTATGATGCAATGGTACTGCCATGAATCACATGATCAGTTCAAAATTGGCGAAGTCTCCATACAGCAACGAATGAATACAGAAGGATGCGAGCGCACATGAAGGCAACATTCGCACTGTGCACCATATACGTGCGTGGTACAAAAAACATGTGTGTGCGGCCCTATCGCGCGCGTACACTAGGATTACCATTTCTCGCCAATTTGAAACTGATTAAACCATAATGTTGTGTGAATTTCTTTAAATTGAAATACATAATTCTTTAACTTTGTTTTGCTTTACCGTGCACCTAGTTTAAAATACCAAATGCCATTTTTAGAATTTCATGCACTAACCGACATTCATATGCTGTTAAGAACCTATGAGTACAACACATTAGCAAATTGCCTGAATTCTTGCACTCTTATGTTACACAAAGAGATTTCTGCAATGTCCTTGGAACCCTTGCAAAGCCCAAACAACTCAGTAAATACAGTCAGTGACCATGTGCTTTCATTTGGTGAGTCTCCTATGCACTGTCACTATCAAGCCACATTTGCAAAATGAAACATTCAACAATTCCCAAGACAAAATTGTGCACTGGAAAACTTTTACATTGGTTTTTTTAAAGTCAGTAAACTGACAAATCTGGATTGTCACAACCATTGTGTTATTAACATTTGCAGTGGGCTTATCATGAATTTATGAATGATCATCATAGCGCAGATTATATGTATTCAATAGCGTGTGCCTTACAGCATTACAAAAGAATGACCTTAACTTACCCATTGCCATCCCCATAGGTAACCCCATCACTATTGTAAGAACTAAATACAACCGTGAGAACACCAAGCATATCAAATTGTGTTGGACTTGCTTTGGGAAGTGCATCAGCTGTAAATAAATTGAAATCTATTCAATGCTACTAACTGCGAGGAGTAGTAAATAGGATTAGAGAATAAAATATAGATCGTAGCTGTTTTGCTATGTAGTCTGATAATGTGTAGGCTGTACCATATTTGGAGTCATGGCCTGGTCTGCACCACTGCACCAACCATTCATGACGACACAAATATATTATTACAACCATCAAATTATGAGACCACTGTATCAATAGCAAAATGAAATACATTTTATCCGCATTATTATTTAGTTTATCATTTGTATGGCACTTTTTATTTGACAATACTATCAAATTCCGCCTTGCAGTAAAATTGGTAAGTCCATCAAGTTGTTAACCATCTTGGCTATAAACCCAACGCACAGTGATCGGCAACTATGCGTTACACACAACACAACGCCAGAAACTTTGCGTAGCATGTTGATCTTCTTCATGCGTCAACCCTACACACTTTACTATTGATGTATTATAGTGGAAAATCAGCCAAAAACCAATTGCTTCTTGACATCCAAAACCACACTCGCTATATAAGAATCATCCCGGGGAATCATCTGTATTATATTGTTTTGCTCAATCTATAAGTCATTTATATGAAGAAGATTTTAACCAAATTCTAAATCTCAATGCTATTATATAGACCATCTAAAAATCATGGTTTCCAAAAAGCAAGAAAACCTGGTCATCAAAACCATTGGTTCTGAAAATTTATGCTTAAATGATTATACAGCAGGTACTGTAAAAGTGATAATTTTTTGCACGATTGAATTTTCACGCTTTACCCATTTTCATCCATTTTGCTTGTTTTTAAATTCGCGATTTGAAAGTTCATTACATAGACTTATACAAAAAAAGGAAATATGTTCGCATGTTTTTATTTTCCTGGTAGCTGCTTGGGTATAACGTCTTAGTTGATGACCATGTTTGTATAAACTTTTCCTACCTAAATTTGAAATGTGTAGTCTATATTCATTTTTAATGATAGTTATCCTATCTTGGCAAGAAATGATTTATTGAGTATGTTTCAATTTTATTACAATAGATAAATCTTCTCCGATATAGCGCACCTGCGATACAAAATATTTCATCATACATGAATAGTAGTAATATTTAGGGGTTCAATAAGGTTTCGGAGTTGTTCGTTCATCTTGAATCTACAACCTAAGACAGGATTATTTTGAGAGGGCAGCTACTGAGTAAATGTAACCCTTATGGTTGAAGATTATATTAAAGATAAACAACGACATGGACCTTGTTAAACCCTGTTCAACAACGACCAAACACATATAAATGTGCATATCGTTTTGGAAAATTGATGATAAAAATGGTATTAAAACTTGATATAAGAAAAATAGCTGCTCTTTACAAAGGAAAAAATTGTTGTTTTCATTTTTTTAATATTATTATAATTAGATGCCCTTATTTGAGCAAATCTGTTCCCTAAACAGTCGAGGGAACTTCTGAATAAGACTTGCTTTGTCCCTATTTTTTTACTAATTAAGCTTAATTAATGTATTATGATCCATTACCTGACGGCCTGAGCGCTTGCCTGTGGCATTGAATATTTATTGGGGCTCGTCCTGAGAATAGGCCACAGGGTCTATCACCCCCCCCCCCCCCCCCCCCTTTAAAAAGTTGTTTTTTTATGCTGAAATATCATCATCATCCAATTCCTGAAATGAAAAAAGGAAATCCAGAAAATCAAAAAAAACATCTGAAAAAAATCCTAATTTCAGGAATTCCGGGAATTTTCAGAAGATTTACATCACTGAACTTGTAAAGGGATATGTGTGCATACACAGTTTGCGTGTAAGTTTATCGTCGCATACGGTACTCATGCATCAATGTATAATGCATGCGGTGGTTCCCAAATAAGGCGTGCCATTTTTTAGTGATTTGCTTTTGAACAGGGTGTTAATTTAATCTCATATTCAAAAAGCTTTGTCGCTGGGTAGTTGTTGAATATATGTGACCAAACATGAGTAAATGAGGCACAATGCGGCAGTGGCTAAATTGATTTAAGAGCAAAAAATTCAAATTCATGAAAATAAAGAGATAAACAACATTTTGAGGCATTTCATCTCTATATACTCAATTGATTTGTTAACAAAACCAACATTTTAAATGACAGTAACTACACAATTTGTATTTGATGTTTTGAGACCAAGTGATTTTCAATAATCCGTAACTTTGGTTAGGAATGTGATATAACATTTGACTTTGGTACCAAAATATGTCCCTTACATTATCATGATATCAATAACTCAATATTAATATTTTCTTCAATTGTGCCTCATTTAAAGGGTGGGCATCGCCACCATTTTTCATGTCGCGATATCACTGCTAAATATGTCACGATATCGATAATATCGTGATATATTTTATGACTTAGAAAATGCAATTAATGGGTCAGATTTCTCGCCGAATATGCCATTTTTGCCATCATTATTTCGGCAATATCAGTAGCAAACTACACAATCACAACCAATCGTGGCGATCGCCATTTTCTCTTTCTTCCCCATCATGCAATAGCAACTGACCAAAATTATCATTACGCATGCGTTGCGACCGTTGGAAAGGTCAATTTACAATTTTTCATTAACAACATTTCTTTCGGATGTTTTCGACTTTCCGAAGCCCGAGAAAATGACGTCGTGCTAGTAATTCGATCGCACATGTTTTGACTCGAGATTTCGCGAGATATTGCGAAATTGTCACACATTAGTAAAGGCGCGGTTCAAACATGTGCAATTAAGCCTTCAATCGACAAAATTGCAGTGTCTGTTAGCGAGGTTCTTTTTTTATGAATGAAAAGCCACGAGCAGCATTGTTTTATTTATTAAATAATAACAGAACAGAATTAAAGAAGGAATATGAGTGCTTCATTATATTTACAAAGGTAAAAACGGACTACAATCTTACGATATTATTGCCAAATTGGCGAATTTATTAAGCTTTCTTGTGGGCATTTTTGGGTCTATAATTTATCGTGGGGACATCGTTGAAGCATGGTAAATTATCGCAATGGGATAATTAATATTTTATCGCAATATTATCGCGTAGCGCGATATCGCCCAGCGTTACCTCATTTACTTGTGTTGGGTCACATATTATTATATACATGTAGTATGTACAGCCTTGTTGGTCTGCTCTTGAATTTATGCTGTGAGTTATGCTTAAGCCTCACCCAAGCCTCAATACTTCACATGGAATACTGAATTGCACACTGGGTGGGAAATAACAATAATATATTGATTTCCATTCAGAGGGTAGAGTTCACTCCATAGTCCAGCCTGCAGAACCCTGTTTAATATTCATACTGATCAATCTTTGATGATTAGGATTGAATCAATAGGCAATATCATTCATAATCCATATATCTTAAGTCAGCCATTAAATGCCAACAGTTTTATCGTTGATAAATTTATGCCAATTTCTGCTATCAAACAATTTTCCAACATGGTTATGGATGAGTTATTTAAACTGGTTCACAATCACAATGTTGATCAAATGTGTGTTCTGATGAGGTGATTGCCCAATTTGTGAGTGAAAGTATATGAGCAGTGTTTTGTGAGATACCAACAATGCTTTTTTACACTAATTCCTATTTTAAAGCAAAATATTAATGACCTGACTTAAGTCTAAGAGACCCATAATATATTCAATAGCAACAGCATGAATTCAGCATTCATAATCAAATGACTTAGGGCCACATGCCCATGATGCTTTACTTTATTCAACTAAAGCTGAAAACATACTAAGGTCGCTTCGCGATTTAGTCTCTCCTATGACAAGTTTTACGTCATATTCAAAAAAAACATACATCGATCAAGAGATCGCTTGACTAGAAACGACTGGTCGCGGCCAGTTACTTATTTCAACTCTAAAAATCGGTCGCTCATGACGTAATGAACACTGTACTTTTTCAACCAATGGGGGAGGTTATTTTGCCTCAAAATTAGCATAACCAATCAGCAGCCATTAGCCAGGTTGTCGCCTGCGTGACCCAGAAATACCTGCGACTGCCAGCGATTTAGTAGCTCGATACGACCTATGGCGACCAAAGGTCGCACCGAGATACTTTTGAGCTAGCGAGTACTAGTGCAGCGACCTGTTGCAACCAGCAACCGGCTAGTTTGATTCGAGCATAACTCTGTGTAGTGACATCAGAGTGTATTCCAATGTAAGTACCTATTCACAACCAAAGACAAATCCCAAATTCTGTGTCAATCACTTGAATATGCACTGACGTCACTGCATGGAGTAAGATGAACAGAGTATCATGAAAGGACCTTCAAATTTACTGCACAATAAAATAAGGCCTATTATTATTTATACAAGATTTTCTGGCTATACAATAAAACTAAGTCATACGTATTGAATATCGTAAACCAAAATACCCGTGATGTGAACAATATTTCAAATATATTGTTTAGGCTGCATGTGAGGTGTGTGTGTGTAGGGGTGTGTTTTTCCCTGCACCCGTGGGACCTCAACTAAGATAAACCCCTAGCAAATGTGGACACTCGCACCAGGTGCAAGGTGTGAAAGAGCAGATGCACACACGAGGTGTGTATGCATCAGCTAACTTTCATTGGTGCATTTAGGTAAGCCCCGGAAAAAAACGCACAAACTTTTGGTAAAAAACACACGAACTTTTAAGCAAAAGCGAGATATACCGAGATTTCATCAGATTCACTAAAAACCCGAGAAAAACGCACCGAAATTGTTGATAGCGAGAGAAAACGAGAAATCGGATAGTGATACATCATGTACATAAAAAAAAAATCGCCAACAAAATGTATCATTTGAATCGCAAATCCCGGGCGCAAATCATTCTTATTTTATTCTGCAATCGTTTCATCATTCCTATCGCCATCAAAATGTGTCATTTGAATCGCAAATCCCAGGCGCAAATCATTCT
Source organism: Ophiura sarsii (assembly GCA_035610835.1). Lineage (NCBI taxonomy): Eukaryota > Metazoa > Echinodermata > Ophiuroidea > Amphilepidida > Ophiuridae > Ophiura > Ophiura sarsii. The sequence continues at coordinate 47,805,470 of CM069442.1, read as the reverse complement.
TATTTTATTCTGCAAGTGCAATCGTTTCATCATCGGGATCGCACTGCATGATCACAGAACCATTTTTCGGCAGCTCAGGGAGTTTAATAGCACCGCACTGCATCTTGGGATAGGAAGGATAAAATACATAACCACGTGTTACGGCATGATTCACAGCCTCATCGCCTCCACTCCATGTATAGTATGCGTAGTATTAAGTTGACCTTTTGAACCGTGCCTCTAATTACGAGCTTCATTTATTAAACGCCAGCGTGGGAATTGCGCCCATTTCTAGGTTCATTTAATAGCCTCGTGTGAGAACTTCGCTTGCCTATTACAAATACGTATTTGGAACTGTGTTTTTTGAAACGGATACAGATTTATCGCAAATCACTTTTTTGTTGTTTTTCGTTGTTTCAACATTTCTTCATAAAACACGCGATTCCGAGCGAAAAACACACAATTCACGGGGGATTTTTCTGAAAGCGAGAATTGATATAAAAAGCGAGAATCACGCCGTAAATACCGAGATTGCGTTATCTTCCGGGCCTTACATTTAGGTGATTGGCCAGCTTCACATGCTGAACATAATAAGGACAGTTTTGGCAAATTTACTTTTACAAAAGCAATCTGTGGTACAGTATAAAAATAATAATATTGACAGGCTTATCTTTGTGTAATACAAGAATATATTGCACTCGATAAAAAATATTGCACTCGTCTTCAACTCATGCAAGAATTTTCTATTGTGTGCAATAAATTCTATAATCATCATCAGATCAGGGAAGGACTGCTTGACTATGCTATGGGCCGTCAGCAGGAAAGGCGAGCCTGCTTATGGCAGCGAATTAATACAGAAGAGCGAGGGTGCGCACAAATCTTGCATGGCGCCAGACGACGATGGACATGAACGGCCGTTAATTTTTTAATTTCCTTTGGTTTCAATGTAACAATGGAATTTAATTATATGATCCAAAAAAATTCCTCACATGTTGGAACTAAATTATTTCATCCTAAAACCGCTGGAGTTGGATAACCAACTCCAGTGTCAGTATCATTTTTTGAATCTAATCCGTTGTTGAGGGTTCAACCCATTCACTTGATCATGTAACCTCGTTCGCATATTTTAACCTGAACATTCGTGAATACGCGCCTGTGTCCAGCGTCGTCTGCATGGCGCAATATCATGGTCACTGTAAATGGTATGTGTGATGTACGTGTATGGCAAATCAATGCACATACGTTTGGATTAGTTTTGCGCATGTAAAGAGATAAAAACATATTTCTCGCCAATTTGGAACTGATTAAACTATAGTTTGAATATTTATCTGACATGATCAAAGTCACACACGTTCGTTAAACTTACATTTTTGTTGAATCCACCTGATCAACATTTTCAGGGATCATAGATGTGGGGTGACTGAAAAAGAAAACCCATCTATTTTGTTTGTTCTGTTTATGGAAGAGGCACCCGTTTCAGGGCCCAAATGGATTCTATACATGTAATCCATGGTATCCACTGATCTCTACTGAAGACTTCTGGGAAGACAAACGACAATACTATATTTGCCACCAATATGACAGTCCGTCCGTCCCGCCGTTTCGATAAGCTGATTAACTGGATCGGTACTGGTGATAAAAAATATAAGTTTGCCAACTTTTATGGTATGACTTTGATCTTGTCTGATAAACATTTTATATTATAATATAAATGAAATGATTTTTATGATGAAAATTTTCATTTTCTAACGTCAGATTTGTTAGACAACCTACGCTTATTACTATAATAATAATTTGGTGAAATCAGCCATATATGGGCTAAGATTTAGAATACCCTACCATTCTTTAAATTCTTATTCCTCACTGTGTAAAAGTGTATGGTTCATTCTTTAAAAATCCCCATTGAAGACATGCAGTGGTAGAGTAAGTATACTAAAGGTAGATGATTTTAACTATGCCTATCTTGCCGCCATCATGATTATGTCACAGAGTCACTAATGAGATTATACAAGAGATTTTGTGTGCACAATAAGCATATGCAGAGCTACCCATTCAGTTGTTCCTAAAGCCTATGTATGTAAACTACTATTCTCTCTCCAGACTAATTCAGACTATAAAATGTTCATCCACAGCTTTCATTGATGGGAGTATCCATATAGTCAAGCAGAACTGACTACAAAGGTGTTTGTAGCATCATTGACCCTAGTCCATGGTAGCATTATTCACACCCATTTTAATCAATTGAGGTGGTAGTGTATGATTTTCAATTTATATCAAACAAAGGTCTTCTTTACGAAAATTGTTGTCTGTAAGTTTAATGCTATAATGGTACAATCAAAAATGGCTGTCAATCCAACACATGGATAGCTTTGATTGATTGCTGGATTTATCAATTTAAAAATAAATAAAAATAGAATGAACATTGCACAGAATGTTCTAGAAATTCTATTTAAAACTAAATTATCAAATACAGGTTATTTGTGGAATGTTAAGTTTTCTTTTGACCCAGTTTCTACTGTAAATATTTACTTTTCAAATACATAACTTTGCAGATACTTTATTTCACGAATTTAAAATTACTGCTATTTTAGCGGCCGTTTAATTTGCGAATCTGGAAGTTTTATTTCAATGCAAACATTTCAGTTTCGCAGGTATTTAATTTCGCAATTCCACATCCCTTGCGAAATTCACGAAATTAAATCCCTCGCGAAATTGAGTGATTTTACAGTAGCAAGATTGTTTTTTGTTACTGTTAAGTGTTTACCATAGCACAATTAAAAACCCTGTATACTTCAGTCAGCTAACTCTGTGCAGTGATGTCAGAACATATTCTGGTGATCATCAATGCAGCATCAATGCACGAGTGCCAGGATTTATCTTTGATTACGTGAAATAATCAGATGTGATCATTGGAATGCTGACATCACAGTTGAGTTACATAAATAAGTCATGAGTATTTTTGAATGATAACCCTTATTTATATGTTGTTATTGTCATTGCATCTGCAAATGTATCACAAAAATTGAAAATTGTTTACGGTTGCCTGAAAATTGACTTACTACATAAATGAACCTACGATTTCCCCACAGATCAATATTACCAGGCCATGCTGAGCATGGACACTGACAAGGGGAATGGGAATTTCACATCACATAATCCACCAAAGTGGTCTACAAAGACTTCAAGCCATATTTTCCAACAATGTAACACACTATATTTCAATAGGTTTCCATTGCAACACAAGGAACATGATGCATGAAAATAACTGCAATAATGTGAATAAAAATGCAAACCACAACTACATATCCTATATCTCCACTAAACATGAGCAACATTTGGTAGGGTTGTCAGTGAATCCCTGGAGGCAACATACCAACCACCTGGATTTGAGACTAACCTTGTGACCATGTGGAAATGTACTAAGACAGCATCTATAGTGTATAAAACAAAACTATTGTAAATATAAATGGACTACACAAATAATAGAACTTGCCATGCACTTCTTGTTTGTTGGGTTGACAAATAATAGAAGTAATTCACACAATTTGGATCAAGGAAACTTTCAATATTACAAAATGTTATGGATTTTAAATCATAACATTTTGTAATATTGAAACTTAAAAGAGCTTACTCATTATGAAAGAAAACAATAACTATGCTGAAAAGAATTAAAGATCGGCACCCTTGTAAATACCGGCACCTTTGTAAATACCATGATCCAAGACTTGCTTCTGAAATGAGAAATGTTGGACGTTCAGCATCTTACCTACATCAAATTACCCTTAGACAAGTGGACACAGGATTTGAGCTCACGAAAACAATGCTAGACATGAAGAGCTAGAGGCCCATCGCAGTCCATAGATGACACAGCCCTAAACCAAGTTAGTCATGTATGCCAAAAGACTTGGAAACTCCTTAAAGAGAGTTGGAATCAACACATTTGCCAATCCGCATATCAAATACTGTAAAACACTCTAATTTCGTGGATACTTTATTTCGCAAAATTAAAATTACTGCTAGTTTAGCTGGCCTTAAATGGCATAATTCTGTTATAAGTACACACCTACATCGGTAGTATGCGTCGTTCTTAAAAAATCATGCACTATGAATAACTCTGTGAAGGGTATAACAGAATTACTCCCATTCAATTTTGCGAATCTGTAAGTTTAACTGTTACTTTCCATGCAAAATTTCAGTTGCGCGGGTTTTCAATTTCGCGAATCCACATCCTCATGAAATTTGCAAAATTAAGTCCCTCGTGAAATTAAGTGGTTTTACAGTACCTTCCGTCATTTACCGATAGAATAGTTTATTGAGCAAAAAAAGTAGTAGCAAAGTGAGAAGTAAACACACATTTGTGCAAAACTTCAACCAAAAACTTAATGATCAAAAATCATATCAAATTATCATTCAATACATCATGGGCTCAACTATAAATCCACCCACCTACATTTTTTCCCCAAGAGTGAATATACCTTTTTATAATTTGTGTTTTTCCCAATTAAGATGCATGATGGAATGTGGGAGAACACAATACAACACACTTAATGCCAATTTGCAATAGCACTAGTTCCATACTGCCATCTCCGAAATCAGAAGCGAGCTGATAAGACTTTATAACAATTGAAAGTGCATGCCATGTATTACACTAATTCATACCAGTTTCCAGTTAGTAGTATAGTATTTCCCTGGATAAGCTGGTTTTAGTGGCTCTATGAGGAGGGCTATTTCCAGTCGAGTACTATGTATGAGACAGGCGGAACACGAAACCAGAGCTAGGCAAAATAAAAAATAAACATGTTTAGCGTCTCCTCCTGCTTCCTTTATTGGGTTTTCTCCAATTTTCTTCCTTTTTGATTTATTTTTATTTATTCATAACTTTTTTGTTCTGGTGTTCAGAGTTTGGGATGTTTGTAACAGCTTTGCTTCTTTCTTATAAACATTTAAAGCAAGGTTTGTGGCGTCCAACCCTCCTCAGAACCATGAATTAAAAACAATTTAAAGAGGCCTCCTTTTTAAGGTTCCAAAGTTTACCGTAAACAGGAGCATTTTGCACTAAAAAGTTTTTTAAATAAAAAAGGGCCTCCTCCTTCCTAAAGATGGGTGTTTTTTTACTTTACCTAATTTAAAACAAAATTCCATGTCTGATAGATGTTTGCAACTATGTTTTCAAAAAAATTAACTCGGCTAAGATTTCATTAGCTAAACTCATGTTCCCTATTCTTTAAGTGTTATTTAGCAACAAGCACAGGCCAGCACTGAAGGACCTTGGCTTGGCCTTGGTTAATGGTTACTGTGTGATCTGACTAAAGACGGTATCCAAAGGCAGATGGCATGATTGCGTTTCACTTTTACCTTTTCACACGTTTTAACGCACACTCTGGCGCCTGGTACCTCTCGTTTTGATAGTGCTTCGTCCGCTGCATTACTGAATGAATATATTGAATGCATTAGTGCAACATACAACTTCTGTTTATCTGTTTATCATATGGAAACGAGACTTCATTAAATGGAATTCAGTCAACAAAAATAATATTATCACACATCTGGAAAATGTCAAAAGAAAATCTCATCAATTCTATAATCGGCATGATACCCAGTAAACCAACCTTCTATATAGTATGCACCTGTGTGACCTGTAAACACAACCTTCAATCTGCAAGTCTAACAATCACCCATAGAATCTGCTTCATTCTTCACTAAGAGGCAGGCTGTATCCAGTGAGCCCAGTGAGCGGTTTCAGCATGATTTCTGTGTGGATTACACCCTATATGTGACCTTTATTCTGTGAAACATCAGTGTGATGAAGGGTGTTGCAGAATTATTCCGCCTATTCATACAACTAACAACTTCTGGAAGCGCAAAATAAATGATAAATAAAAGTTGTCAGTTGACTTTCAAACATTTCAAGTGCACACAGATTCAGATATTTAGAAGACAAAATCACACAAAGACATTAAATGTCTCGACTCTTGACTATAGTTTAATCAGTTCCAAATTGCCGAGAAATCTTTGGTTCTTATCTCTCCGCGTGCAAAAAATAATCCAAGCTTACGCACGCAATTATGGCCACACACACACGCATCACGCATGTATGATACAAAGTGCGCTTGTTGCCTTCACGCACGACCGCATCCTTCTGTATTCATTCGCTGCTGTAATGAGGATTCGCCAATCTGGAACTGATCAAACTATAGATATTAAATCAAAGTGAGTGTATTATGAATTTTATATAGATCAACAATCCTTCTCTGAATGTCTTTAACTAAAAGTAGTTATTTATACATGGCATTTTATTTTCACAAATTTGGAAAATGGAAATTTGTTTGCAAAATTGATAACTCACGAAATGTTACATACAATGAGTGGTTCTGAGCTTTCGGTATTCTTAACATTGAGAAGTGCAAGTGCGAGCCTTCGCTACACTTCTTGTCGGCCATAACTGGTAATTTTCATACAAGTGTTGATATCCCTTCTACTGTAGGTACTGGAGCCCTTGTTATCACTATAGTAAAATGTATTGAAATTAACCCCAACTCCCCGGGCGTATTTTTGTGAATTAATAAACTATCATGGGAGAAAAACGGGTCAAATTTGAGGGGAAAATCAGTCTCCGCACGCGCTGCGGTTCGAACTCAGGCAGCATGCGTGCAAGTCTGATGCTCTACCGACCTGAGCTACACAGGGGATGTTCAAAACACTTAAGTTTTTTTAACAAGTTGAACCACGCGCTGGGCGCAGTACAAGATTGTAGCACTGTAGGGTTTTTGTAAGGTCCAGGAAGGTAAGGGTTTTAAACAGTTTTTAGTTTGGTCAAAGTCAGTTCAGATGATTCTGGTGCCCTTAATTCTAATAACCGTTATAGCTTGCCTATTTTTTTTTTAAATCCTATTGCCCTCAATATGTCATGAATTCTTACAACATTTAAACAGGAAGCCCGGATTTGGAAAGTGCATTGCATTATTCCTGTAAGTGTAACAATTAAAACAGAAAATAATGTCTGTCATGATTTATATAAGAGTTTTTAAATTTAAAACTTTGCAGAGATGAGCAAATTTTTCAACCAATAATAAATGCGGCATGCAATTAGTGTCTCGATTCCTTTGGGCAGTGTAAGAAGCCACACTGTAGAATCATTCTAAACACTTCATGTAGCTAATTGTATCACTAGTGAATTTGTCTTGTTGCAAAAAAAGGTGTGTACTGCTCTATAAGTCAAAATTAAATGGTCTTCAGGGAAATAAGCATGTGCCATGCAGTATTACTGTTGTCTACTCTGGTTTGGTTGGGTTTTATTTGACACTTTTTTTGGATAAAAATAGATACATTCGTGGCAGCTAACAGTAATTTATCTTTTACGTGCACTTGAATGAATACTGCTCTTAGTGAATTTGGTGTTTTTTACCGGGACTTAACATAATTTTTGGGCAATACTCAAGATTCCTGAATTTCTCCTATAAAAACCTTACTCTGGGTGGATTGTTGGGGCACCATTTTTGGTTGAAATTGTGTCATGCATGTTTGGAAATGGGGAGGGGGACTTAATTTTTCTCAGGACTCGCTCCCACCCATATACTGCCATGTATTTTGAATGTGAATGGTTATCTTTTTGCCTTATTGTGTTAGATAACATTTTACTGCATTGTAACTTGGTGGAATGCAGCATATAATTTGATCAGTTCCAAATTGGTGAGACATTTTCGGGTATTTATCTCTTCGCATGCAACAGTAATCCAAATGTACGCGCACATATTTGGTCGCAAGCACACAACACACAGTGTGCTTGTTATACAATTTTGAACTGATCAAACTGTAGCAAAATGGTGCACTGCCACGTCATATGACATACGCAGGCTGGTATGCTGCACAAGAAAGAACATTTACTTTCGATCAGTTGTCCCGTCCAGCAAGATCAAAGCTGTTATGTCAAACAAGCCAAGAAAAATGTAATCGTATTAAAGTGATTATGAATATTCATTCACATTCAGCAAGCTGCATATACTGTGTATATTCACAATACAGTACTATCTTACGTCTTTGGTGAAAAATAAATATCCGATTTCAAAGGTTTCATTTATTTGTACAGTATAGCACCCCACCATTGATGAACGAGTTTGTCTTGTACTCCAAACATTCTGGTTAAATAAAACTACTGGTTAACCTCAGGCAAACCTGGGAGTATGGTTACCTTGGTTACCAGTCTTACATATGATTTTGAACCTTTTCCAGATTGCTTTTTGTGTTATTTCAATAGACATGAGTATAGTAGCTGGATGTATTATGTTTCATGCATGGTTTAAAGTACTTTTAACACCTGGTCCATTTGATAACTCCTGATGTGAAGAAATCATGTAACAATATTTGATTTTGATATAATCGCTTGCATGAATGCAACCAATGTAATGATCCTACCATTACAGCCCTATACCAGGGAGGTAAACCCCTCTCTGCTATAACTACATGTATCTGGACCTACACTCTTTTAAAGAACTGCTAAGCCAAATCCAAGAACTGGAAAATCCACAAGGAAAGATGGCTTGCATTTCAAACAACCCCGGATTTCAACACATGGTACAACTGTATTCTATCTTAGTATAGCCCACCAATAGGCTGATTGAGAAACAAACCAGACCCACTGCTTACTAAATGTACGATATGCCATACCTATAATAGTCCACACACTGGTCGATGCATCCGTGATGTAACCATTTGATCTCCAGGTAAGTTACTTTTTTGCCTATATTCTAAAGCCGCATTCACAGGTTGCAGACTTGTGTGGTGCTTCCATGTACAGGTCTGATGATGACTATACAAGTGCTCAATCCTACCATGATCCTACTACCATCTTATCATCAACCATGGGTGAGCATGGGCATACATACCATGGTCACATAAACACCTGTCTGAGCTATATTACATGTCCATGGTTTGTTAGCAGTACTTACTATGATATCGTGCACAGGTTATGACTTAGGTCATGCCTGTACATGTACTGTGTACATAATGAGCTGTAATTCCAACCTGACTGCCTGCCTGCCCAGGGGATTTAAATGTCAAAGGGAACACTTGAGATGTGAGTACCTACAAAAATAACAACTAAAACTGCTTGTGTTAAAGGCTTTTCATCACAGCAAGGGCCAATGTAATCCTTTTGTGTGATCAGGGACTGAATTGATGAATGAATGGTTTAGGCTATTTGATGGGTTGTTTTCTGCCAGCATCAACACCGTTTACTATAGTACATTCATAAACATTGGCGGACCGGTTATTTCATTTAACGTTAGAGGAACCACAATGGACCAATCATGACGATTGGTTTCGCCGTGATTGGACATAAAAGCTTTAAGCAACACATCCACAAATATCATGTGGCCATGCATGAATTTATAAACTACCCAAGCAAATACCGCGCTTTTCAAATGTGCTATCTTATCAATGACACATATTCAGTCAGTATGCAGCCACGCGAAAAGTCGTTCCTTTTCTAACCCAGCAAAGCGACCGGAAGTACTCACCCGTAGCGCTACGGCTTCGCAGTCATAGTTGACCTCGTAATAGCATGATGTAAATGAGCTCTTTTCATGATTATAATCACACATTTCAAACACATTTGCCATGAAATTGTATAGTAAAAAGGCATATTATGCAAATAATATTATCTAATATTATCTGTGAACTTCATGACATGTGGTATTTTCGGTGCAAATTATTGCAATCCGACAAACCCGAATTCAAGAAAAACTTGACGAAACTAAAGCCAAATTCACGGTAAAAAAGTCGCTTCTGAAGAATCAGACATCAATTTGATCCATCGTATCATAATATTCATAGTCTTTTGTAACTAGAAACATGCTTACAATTTTATAAAATTATTTAGTCCGGTCAAGTGAATGCTTATAAAATAGCTCCTCGAATCTTGTCTCGATCTAAATTCATTTCGTAGCGTCGATGGGTTGTTGATCAAGTGTTTAAATCTCACGATTATATTCAGATTTGCTTGATAGCTCAGATGGTAATAACGGGCTCGCTTTGGGAGCGGGAGGTCCGGGGTTCGAAATCGATCCTTCTGCGCTACACAATGTCATATGATATTTTTTTTACAGAAAGGCTATTCTGGTCAAAATGAATAAACATTTCACAATTTCATCACACAAAATTCATGAATTCGGACGTTTTCATTGGAAAAACGGTATTTTTTTTCAAAAATTTCAATAATGAATTCAAACGCGGGCATGAAAATGAAGCGCGGGCGTGTTACGGGAAACTAAAAATCAAGTTGGCGAGGCCTAACGGGGGATCGTAAGTTTCGTTTTCTGACCGAAAATCGGTGAAAATCAAACTCTGTTTTTCTTATCAAAAAAGAAGTCGGGCATCAATGTTTTTGATATGAAATTAAAGCTTAAGATTCCGTTAGTACGGAAATTGCTCTTAAAATATCGTACGAATTTTAGTCCGGTCAAGTGAATAGATACAAGAAGCAAAGTCACGAAAGTTGTTAAATTCTAAAATTAGCGATAAAATCACTGTTTGTGGACCAATTATGTCAGATTTGGCATCATATTATAGAGAAAATTACGAACAATCCACCTACTTCGCCATCATGGCTGCCAGCTAACCCTACCTCAATTAATTCAGGGAAAACAAACTTCTCGTAAGGTTTTAGCGCAAGGTTGACATCCTGAAATTGATCTTTGCGTGGGTTAGAAATCGGCAAGGTCACTCATTTAAAGCGATACCTGCGTGCTGACTGTATTGATCATCATTTCTCATCATTCTTGTATAGAAGAGGATTAAGTTCAGAAAGTTCAATTTGTACAATGGCACAAGAAAATGTTGTCATTATTCTGGATATGAACTACCTACGATGTGATTGCATCCAAAGCCTGGAGTGCTATATTAGACATTTCAATGCACTTTACAATCTGCATGTTTCATGCTCTCTGATTGGTTTGAAACTACTACAGAGAGTAAATATCACATTTTTAAATGTGATTCATGCACTCTTATTAGTATCTTTAGAAAGCCAATGTTTATGTAGCCAAGAAATAGCAGTTAAAGACTTAAAATTAGCGCAATTTTCTCTGGATTTATAAGTTTGACTAAAAATGTTGATCAAAACCATGTTTTGTTTATTCAAGCAGGTATTTCATGATCACATAGCTTTTTCAAATATTGTATAACGAAAGTAATGCTTGAGTTTGAGTCATATCTTAAGCATCCCTCGCAGTATATTGGAGTACCGGTGCTTCAGGTATCACCTCCAGCCCACTTCCCTCCCCCTTACTGCCATATTTGAGAGCATAATGCCAATAGCTGCCATGTGACCCGAGACAAATATACCTTGAGGGATAAAAAGCACTATTCATTCCTGTTATGTGCAGTGATCCATGTCTAACACGGTATAGTTATAGTTGATGGCCAATCGATACTCACCATTCAGTATAATTTATAGCACAACTTCATTATTTGAGTTAGCGCACTATTATGAATCCAGTGTTATTCAAATGTGTGTAAAGATTTTTTCAATAACATGAACACAATATAACCCTAACCGCACTGAATCTCACTAAATCTCACTGCCAGAAACTATCTCCAGGCACGTGCTGCTGCATTGCCGCGATGACGTCACCTACCGCAGGCATATGTGGTCACGGAGTTTGTGGCCGCATATGCGCTAGGGAGTTAGCTCAGTTGGTAGAGGGACAGACTTGGGTGCGGATGGTCCCGCGATCGAATCCGGGGGGGTGCTGGGTGATTTTTCGGGTCAAAAAAATAGTACTTCCCCCCCCCCCCCCGATACGCACACAAAACTAGCTTTACTGGTTAGGGTTAATATGGGATGCTTCTGACATACAGACTGTGATGAAATGTCTTCAGCAAAGCAAATTCCTGTCAATAAACTTCTCTCCCCTCCTGAAAAAAGACTGTTCGCAAGCCTTTCTCCTCAACTATGCTGACTGAAGATAATTCATACCCTCTCATGCGAGAATTTCATTTTCACTTATTTTTTACCTGAACATTTATTAACCCTAACAGCACCGAGTGTTACAAATTACTACACTACCTGGTAGTGGGTTGTTTCCCCAATGTCATGATGCGCTCAGGCAGGCTATCAATGTAGACGTTAATCTGAAGATTTTTGCAGTCGACTCCTACATGTCTATAGGCTCGCTTACATAGAGCGGGACTTCTTGTTGGCTTGCTAACTAGGGTGGGATTGCCATGCAGGCGACCCAGACGATGGCAGAGCTGGTTTTCGCCCCGGTAATTTGACCTGTTTTTCTCTGCTGATATGTTTTATTTCCAAAACCATGCCGCCAGGTTAGGGTTAAACAAATCTTAAAAGCACCTGAAAACTTTATGATTGAGTTAAGTCATTGTAAAATGTGGTTGAAAATACATCAATAAATTTAATGACAGCACTTTTAGGGAAAAGCTCCTGGATAAGCACTTTTTAAGTGCTTAATCTCATCCAGGAGCTTTTCAAAACAAAAACAAAAAATTACAAGGCAGCAACGCCGTACCTAACACAGTTGACTTGTTCCCAAGAAGTCCTAAATCTAATTTAAAGATTAAAAAAAAAAATCTCTAGAATACAATCATGTATTATTGCAGGAAAGAAGACATTGAAGCTACATGTAGTTTGTTTTGTTTTTTTTGTATATAAAGCGCAAATGTGAACAATAGCCCAACAGACATTAACAAGGTTAATGACCAGAGTGATTAAAAATCAAACTGGTAACTCTCGAAAGAGAGCTCTGAAAGGCCAATCAATTGGTTCACTGCAACTCAGAAAATATGCATAAAACAAGACACACAAATGGGCAGAGGTTAAAAATGCCAATGAAAGTGACATAATAATAAGATAAAAGCCCAAACATAGTTCAGGATATAACTGTCCTATATCAGTTGGTCTTTGTAAGTGAACCAGTTTCGCATTTTATTTTTTTAAAGTGATAAAATGCGAAACTGGCTCACTGCACTTTCATAAAAGCATTTATCTAGGGAAAATAATGCTGATTGATACATGTATGTACCGAAAGAAATGTTGTTAATGAAAAATTGTAAATTGACCTTTCCCACAATCACAACGCATACGTAAAAAATGATAATTTTGGTCAGTTGCTATTGCATGATGGGATGGGAAAATGTTGATTGCTGTGATTGGTTGTGATTGTGTAGTTTGCTACTGATTGCCGAAATAATGATGGCAAAAAATGGTATAATCGGCAAGAAATCTGACCCATTAATAACATTTTCTAAGTTTTAAAATATATATCGCGATATTATCGATATCGCAGCATATTTAGCAGCAATATCGCGGCATAAAAACAGTGGCGATGCCCACCCTTAATACACCCACCGTAACGTAAAAATCGGTTTCGTTTCGTTCCATTACGCGTTGCGTTCCGCAAAATATAATAAGCCTCACATACTCACATGAAATGAACTAGGCCTATATGTATAACTACATTGTCCAACTTGCCAAATTCATAGACATTGACAAGCCAGCATCGTATGCTCTGAGATTTCAGGAAATATCATCAAAGTTAACATTATCTTCCCCAAACTATTATCCTTGTAAGTTTAGCCTTTTCTCTTAGGTGAAACCCAACCCAAACCAAGGATGACATCGACAAACCTCCAAGAAAATCAGCTGTACTTAATCCCATCATGCTATCACTATCAATTGTTCAGTCACAGAACATAATATACATCATTCAAATGTTATGTGTTATTTATTGCTTTACCAACGCTTGTGGTAGTAGCCGTGCGCTAATGAGGAGGTGTTCGTGGAGTAGTTTGGGGCAGAGACTATGCAATCAATCAATTATGTTATTTTCATAACTAGATTAGTAGGGTCCGGACTGCCACGCAGGTCGACCCGGCAATTTTTTTTCTCGTACATGATCCTAGTGAAATCAGTTGATTTGTTTAAAAAAACGTTTAATTCAGTGAAATTTGCTTTATTCCGTATTAAAACGGAATATAGTGAATATCACTAGGATCATGTACACACAAAAGATTGCAACCTGGGTTCGATTCCTGACACCGGCAGAGCTGGTCCCCCCTAAAATAATGTGTTTTTCACCCCTGATAGTTTTATTTCTAAAACCAAGTCCCTCGGGATAGGTAGATGAGACACTTTTTCGTGCAATTTTAACCCTTACATGCTACAAAATAATTACTAAGGTGCTGACTCCTTTGCTCAACTAGATATGGGCCAGCCTGCCACAAACAGGATTAGAAGTTCGTTTAGAGCTGTCTGAATCCATTTATGTATACATAGTTACGCAAATCTATGGATTCTCCTCCTTTAAATATAATAAACACTAGACCAGGCTTTCTCAAGTAATTTCTTTAAAGTGCCACATTCCTAATAAATCAAGAACCATGATGTGCCACTATCCACGTGAGCGTAGCGAGAAAACGGGTGGTGTCCAGGGGCCCGCCTTAGGGCCCTGGTGGGGGTCGAGGGGTGAAGCCCTCGCCCCCCCCCCCCCCCCAAGCTCTTTGATTTTAGGCATATGAAATGGCTTAGGACTGCTCTCCGTGGGTATAATTCTATGTTAATAATTTATAACTTTTAAAATGAAATGTGGTGTTTTATATGAAATTTTTAAACAATTAGCATAATTATTGAACAATGTAATTAATGATTTTATTGCAATAAAGTGAAAATCGCTGTTAATCATGACATAAATTGTCATTTTGGGCAGGTTTCCGTTAGTTGTTTTCTGTAATTTGGTTATGTAATTAAGTTCTGTAGACATGTTTTATTTTGGGGGGGTTTGGTGCTCATTTTCATTCATGGGCCACTTGAGATGTGCCGATGCGCCACAAGTGGCGCGCACGCCACCAGTTGAGTAAGCCTGCACTAGACAATATTTGTAAATATTCACACATGTCCCTACAATGTGGTTAAGGATAGGGACTTTGCGCTTTTTAAAATCACTAAACGTGCTGCCTGATTTTTACAAAAGTCAAAAATATAAAAAATGCACGGCTATTCTGTGCTTTTCGATGTTTACACATTTCTAATATAATTGTCAAAACCATAATTGTTCAATAAAATCTAAACAAGGTCTAGAATAAACACTTCCACAGTCATGCGGTTTGTTGACTTTTGGAAAATAGACATTATTTTTTAAATATATTTCTAAATATAGAAACATTTTGCTTTTTTGTGCGTTTTGTTTTTGCACTATAGACTATTTATGTTAAAAAAAAAAATTCTCAATCTTACAAACATGACATCAATCATGATACATTGTGCACCTGCTATGGCCATGGGTGTTCAGTGGACATCTTGTGGTAATTTGGGGGCAATGAGATCATTTCTTTAAGAATAGCCTCAATCGTGGTGAAAATGAAAACTGCAAATGGAGGTAGGTCATGATCTGAGGTTAAAAGTCATTTGGAGTCAAATTCCAAAATGTACGAAATGTTTCAAACTTGGTGATGATAATCCTGAAACTTAATAGAAATGCCAAAAATCAAAATTCAATGTTAAAAATAAAAGTCATCTGAGTCACATCTTCAAAGCTGCATGGTTGGCCTTAAATGTGGTAAAGATATATCTGCATACCATAGGCGACGAAGGACGCTAACCTTTTAGTTAGCGTCAAATTCGCTAACCTAGAGATTAAACTCTTGGTAAACGGCCGTGTGAATCGATCATGGTTAACTAACCCCGAGTATAAAGCTGGAATGTTAACCCTAAGAGATCTTATGGTTAACTAACCCCGAAGCACAAACCGACAGCTAACCGAGAGTGTGTGCGCCGTGTGAATCCATCGTAATGCTAACCGCGAGTGAGATTTATGACCTGTGACCCAGGTCTTACCGCAAAATGAAGACTAAGAGTCGCATGACCTTGAGTTAACCTCGAAGCTACCGCAGTAGCGTCGCTATTCACGACATTAAGTTTGTCGTGTGGACAGACACTCTCGGTTAGCAGTAAAAAATATTTCAGCTCGAGAATAACTATTCTCAAGCTTAGTGGCCGTCTGAACAAGCCTTATGTCAAAAATAAATTTGAGGTCATCTGACAAAGGGATCAGAGGCAGGCAGCAGGCAGGGTTCCAAATAAACAGACGTTGGGCATTTAAAATGCATCAACAAATGCATGACAATAATTATGTTACCCCGAATAGTGCCCGTACTCTAGTATGTAAAAGCATGTTGGGGGAAATAAAGCATGGGGAAAGTTTTTAATCACAAAAGGTTTGAAGATGTTGTTAATTTTAATTTCAATATACCTGTATTTCATGTTGGATATATGATAATGTTCTCTATTTTTAACGCTGTATTTTAATTCACTTATTTGTTTAATTATACAAGTTTTATGTTCATTCAAATGTGTGTTTACACGTACGATCATTTGAGGCATACGAGTCTCATGGACACAAAACTTTTGTTTTAAAAGCTCCTCAAAAAAGGCCCCTGGTTCCCACTAAAACCCCATGAACTTTTATATGTAGATAGACCCTTGTGGTCTTCGAAGCACTTATTTGGAATCCAAATCACAGATGTTATTAATTTTCAAAAGTAACAGTGTAGAGTAAAGTTTAACCAAACTTACAGGCCCCTTTGGCAGGGATGCCAACATTTGGATTTTGAAATCAGGGAGAATTTAGTGATGCAGCAGAGCGAATTAAAAATGTGTTCATGATATCAAGACATGGATGGTGGCCAATTACCTCATGTTAAATGATAGCAAAACAGAGGTACTCCACATCTCTTCAAAATTCTCCAACGTTTCCAACATTTCTACATTAACTGCAGGTGATTCTCAAGTGACTCCAGCTTGTAAGGTTCGCAACCTCGGTGCAATTTTTGACTCTCATTTACTTATGTCCCCTCATGTCAACAACATATGCCGCGGTGCTTCCTTCGCTTTGAGAAAGATCGGTAAAATTCGTCGTTACCTGGATGAATCAACCACAGAACAGTTAATCCATGCTTTTGTTTCCTCCAGACTGGACAATAATAACATTCTTCTCACTGGTTTGCCTTCAAAGGACATTTCAAAACTTCAAAGAATTCAAAATTCCGCTGCCAGACTCGTTACTTTCACCAAAAGGCGAGAACACATTACACCAGTTCTCCGAGACCTCCATTGGTTGCCAGTTCTTGACAGGATCATTTTCAAAATTCTTCTCCTCGCATATAAAGTTTGTCATGACATGGCACCAATGTATTTGTGTGAACTTCTCCATCCATATGTTCCAACCGGGACACTACGTTCTTCAAGTCAAGATCTGCTGCAAACTCCATCATGTCGGACAAAAACTTACGGCGAAAGAGCATTTTCCATCATCGCTCCGAAACTCTGGAATGATCTGCCATCCATCCATCAATTCAAGAACTCTCTCAAAACTCATATGTTCCATTTGTGTGAATTGTAATTTATGTATAATTGGGTCATTCCATGAAGTTGGTCCCTGATGTGTGACATGGAGGTCAAAAATTCAAATTGCATATTAACCACAAGGGATGTTGTATTTGAGTAGCCTATCAACTTAGGTTTAATAAAAAAACATAAATTTGCTATGTCCCTTTCATAAAATAATTAAAATAATGTGTTAAATCAGGGCTAACCCAAAATAGTCAAGATGTAACATCGGACACCATCCTTTATTTCAATGAAGTGAGATTTCTTAAATAATTGTTCTGTTATGAAAATGTATCTATACCTATAGGTCAAATCATACTTATCCAACTATTAATCTGTAAAAAAATGAATTTCTTTGACTCCAATCAATTCCCACCTCATAAAAATACATATCCGATATGCTACTCAGACTCAAATATACACAGATATTACTTCTTAGTTGAAACATCATAAAAACACCTTCAGAATGTTGAAACCCTATCAATTTTGAGTGACTTAACAATTTAATGATGCTTTGAAGTTATCTCTAGATATCCACCTCGAAAAAAAAATCAACCTGATTATTTACGTACGTCCCTGTGCCTTTTATTGCTTAAAACAAGATGTAACAGGACACGGTGTCCGGTTACATCTTGTCAACATTTCATCCAATACTTGTTAATTATAGATCATTGAGTACCCATGCCTGATTTTTTAGATTCAAAATGAATTATCTAACGTTGATTATAATGGTTTTTTGATAAGAAATTCTCAAACTTGAATTAGACATGATTAAGGTTCAAGATGTAACAATGCATTTTCATGGACACCGTATCCCAGTTACACCTTGTTATAAAATCCTATAATAAGTATACATACTGTTTATTGATACTTTGAAAAACGTTCAAAATCATGAGTTATTACTAAGCCAATATAATTGCATATATCTGATGTAGCTATATTATCAATTTACGAAGTTTGATGTGATGGGTGTCAAGGTGTAACATCCGGACACCACTAATTGAAAGCAGTATTACACGCAAGAGAAAAAAGTTATGGGAAAAATAGTTAGTGATATGAAAACACCTCACCTATTAGCTCACTATATAAGTAGTGTAACTTTATATGTAAATGTCAACTTGGGTTGGGAAGCACTTTGGTGTTGTTACCGTGTCAAGATGTAACTGTGTCGACCCGGACACCACATTCAATTTTCTTTCCATATTTGAAAAAAATATGAATTATCTAGCTTCTCTTGCATTATTTGTCAATGCACATGTCACTACAATGATATTTACTCACCTTAACTTTGAATATAGCATCTACTTTGGCACCAGAAGCTATATTTAACAAGCATTTTAAGGTGTAAATCTCGGACACCACGAGTTACATCTTGATGTCAATTTTTGAAACGATTGTTGACAGAAAAATTCTTGGAATAATTGGATTTTTTTTTTTCTTCAAAGTAGGACAATACACTTCTGCTCAATATTTAGTATGTAAAGTTACTTCATATTTCATTTTAGTTTTGGAAAGTACTTTTGATCAACTGTGTATTTCCATGTCACAAAATTACCTTATGAAATGGGTGGGACACCGCTACCTTTGATGAAAAAAATATAATATTATTTTGTCAGAATTCACTATATTTGGTCTTATTTTAAAGCTGAACTTGGTATCTTCAATTAAAAATGTTAATTTTATGAAAACATATCAGATATATCCAGGGACAACCAATTCCTAGTTGTCCATTGCCAAATATTAGCTGTGAACCAACTTCATGGAATGACCCAATTGCTTCATGATGTAGTTTTATTATGCTCTGTTTCAGCGCATTGGGATGTTTTTCAAATATTGTTGCGCTTTATAAATACTGCTTATTATTATTATTAACCCCTTGCGGGTGGGGTCCAGCGGGTCCCTGGTGGGGGTCGAGGGGACAAAGCAAGCCAGTTTTACCCTTTTTTGATCATTTGAAAGGCTACTTTAAAAGCATAAGGCTCAGGAAAATTAACACTTGCTGTGTGTAATAATTAGACAGTGAATTAGAATTTCTGCTTAAATAAAACAATGATACAAAGGAACTCTGACTTGACCAACAGACCAGAGATCTTGTCAAACTATCGTGGCTAGGTTGAGCCATTCATGTATTGGCGAGTTATAGTTTATTGAATTATCTATTGTAATTAAAGCACTTAGCCAAACTATGTAGCATAATTAAACTGATACAAATGAGCATTAACATTGACCAGTGATATGTTAAGTCTTGTTAAATCATCCTAGCATGGTAACGGTTAAATTTTAAAACAAATCTTTTATTGTGCCAGTTACAATTAATGTAATTAGTTGTTGCATAAAGGAATTATAGGCAATAAAAGAATTTACCAAAATATGCAAATTAGCTAATTATCTTATTTACGCAATGCAAGCGAGAGTTTGGAACATTGGTGCAGCTTATTATGTCCTTTCATTCTAACCAACTTTAAAGTTTATCACTCATTGTTTTCAAGATTGAGAGCTAAATTAAAGATTTGACAAAAGTATGCAAATTAGCTCATTAGCAATTTTTTACTGATACAAATGAGCACCAACATTGACCAGTGATAGGTCTAGTCTTGTTAAATCATCCTAGCATGGTAAAGATTACACCATTCTGTTATTGTGCCAGTTAGAATTAATTTAATTAGTTGGTGCATTAAGGAATTATAGCCAATAACGTATTTACCAAAAATATGCAAATTAGCTCATCATATTTACCTAAATGCAAGAGAGAGTTAATAGCTTTGAACAGTGGTGCAGTTTACCATGTCCTCCCATTCTAACCAACTTGGAAGTTTATCACTCATTGTTTTCAAGATCGAGAGCCAAATCACAGAATTTAACAAAATATGCAAATTAGCTCATAGCATATTAACAATAGTACAAATGAGTCCTAACACTGGCCAATAATAGATCATGCTTGTCCAAGCATCTTATCTTGGTAGAGGTCAACCATTTATTCATTGACTCCTTTTATATTAATTGAATTAGTCGACATTCTCTTAAAATAACACCATGGAATGTAGATTCTTAGATTTGGTATACAGGAATATTTCTACCATTGTGACTGAGCCATCAGTACCAGGTGATTGAATCTCACAATCAGGCTAGGAAATAAGCGGGCGAAAGGCGCCGTTTAGCGCCCGTCAGACGGCAAAAGGCGCCCGTATTGGCAAAAATGAAGAGTATGGGCGCCTATAATTTCACCATTTTGGCGCCCGTTGTCAGACCTGGTTTGAGAGAACTGGGATCGTGGAATCAAAACAAACTGCACATTGCGTGGCATTCAATTTTGTACCATCTAGTTATTGTTCAGACATGTACATTTTCTACTGTGTCTTTCGTACATAGGAAAGGGGAATCCCAAACATTAATTGAACGGGGTGAATGAATGAGCGAAAAAATGGTTCTCAGCTGCTTTATTTTGTGTGATATACATGCGCGGGCATCGCGAGTCGTCTAAAAATTACTGTACGGGGCAAAGGTCATCAAGATTTGTATGAATATTAATGAGTTTGGTTACGAGTTATAAATAGCGCTCTTGTTTACGAAACATTTTCAATCACTCGATTTTGATGATTTGCCGCATTAAAAATCATTTTTCTGCTCAAGTGCACTACAATAATCAGTGAAAATTTAGGTGTGCGATAAATCGCTCTTCTCGAAACCATTTCAGCGTGCGATGGCGTGCGATCGCACTCGCACGCCTCAAACGTGAAGGCCTGAATTTAACATGTCTTGTTGATTGAACGAGGAATTTCAATCTGTCCAATTTATCTGTCACAATACTTAATTTGATGGTCTCTGTAAGTTGTCTTTGAAATAAAGATAAGGACAAGGTGTGTCTGTAAAACTTTGATCTTTAATACTTACACTTTAAATGTGTGATATAAACTACTTTAGATATGTTTTTGAGGGTGTAAATGAGTTGAAATGGTATTTCATAAAAACGGCCCCTGGTTCATGACAAAACCCAGTGAACCAGGGGCCGTTTTTTTCTAAAAGTGGCCCCTGGTCCTGTGGTCCTTATTTCCTAGCCTGCTCACAATCTGTGCATTGTTTAGATTTGGCCCATAACATAGCGCACTCTATAACAGTTGTGACACGCGATTAAGCAATCATAGTTGGGGCTGTTACTGGGCATCACAGGGGAGGTTTGGTTCACATTCTTCTAAAAGCACCAAATTTGGCCCATATGTTGCTCATACCATACTCTTTTGATTTTTGATGAATGCCAAAATTAGAGCCTTCTGGGACAGAATACTGGGGAATCAAAAATTCAAATTGCTTCAATTAAGCTGACAAGCATACCCAAATTGTTTGTCTGAGCACAAGGATTCTAAAAGTGTATAGAGTGCCCCCATTCGATGTGTGGTAACTGAGATATTGAGCAAATACGTGAAAAGGTCGTTGACCTTTGCTTTTGGGAGTATATAGGCGTATAGGGATTGCGACCTTTTGACCATGTGTAAGGCACAAAAACGACTCCAGGTGGTAACAACTACGATTTTTCAACCCTTGTGATCTGACGAACAATTTGAGATATCGTTTGTCAAAATCGAAGCATGTTCAAATTTTGACCCCCAAGCAGCTGAAGCAGGTCAACTACCTTTTCACGTTTTACTCAATATCTCAGTAACCACACATCGGAAGTGGAGCAAACTATGATCATCTTCTCTAGGTTGTTACCCTTGCGATGTGAGATACATGTATGGCCAAAGTAGCTCAGCATTTGGGTGTTGATAGCATGAAGAAGTCGTTTCTAGAGATCATTTTTCATAAGCTTTTCAATACTTTGTCAGCAATTTTAGTGACCCGTAGCTACGCGTCATCGACGCTTGGCTTTTGAATCTCACGCTTGACTTTAAACCCCAAGAGTATTTTTGACGCACCACTTTTCATTTCCCACGGTCCTCAAAGTCGGATGTTACGAGCCGCCATTTAAAACCAGCCATCAAAATTCAACAAGTGCCTTTTCACGCACACGGCGTTTCACCTCCATCAAAAACTCAAGTTTTGTTACAAAACATGAGGCATAGACACTTGAAAGTATTTCAATACATAATTATTAGAAGGTAAATAAATCCTCTAGGTTCCAAGAAAAACTATTGTTGTAATAGTAGATTAGACGCTATTGTCCGTTGTGGTCAAGTACCCCTTCAATATACCAGGTCTTGAAATGTTATCAATAGTGTTTGTAATGTGTTCATTCATGGCCACCGGGATCACAACAATGGGAGTTTGTTTGAGGGGGGAATTAGTTGAACGGTGTGATACATTTCTTGATGTAAATAAATGATGAAAGGATCTGTTGTAAACAGTTTTATTCAGAATAATTATATCCAGGCAGATAAATAAGCAACCCTCGTTTGTTTTGACCGCATGCTGCTATTATTGCTACTGTCTTTGTGAATTAAATAATACACCCCTATAGTTAATCAAAGAGTCTAGTGTTGTGTCAAAGGTGACAAAAGGTCAACAAACCAATTGAGTGTTTTTGATTCACTCGTGCCGTCGTGCGTGGCGATTGGGATTGACATTGGTTTTAACTTTGTGTAAAGCAAAGTGTTTATACCTGCTGCTGACTGATATACAAATGTACAATGAAATACCCTAGTAAAAGGCATTTTTATAAACTATTAGATTGTGAATTTACAACTCTGTAGTGGAATATTTTGGTGACTTGATTTAGGCATTGAAGAAAGCTTATTATTGTTTTTGGGAGTATTCACACACGGGAGTATTCAACAGTGCAGTATAGTAATAATAGTATCACATATTATTTAGCTACATGTTTTATAATTAATTCATATGTTCAGGTTCTTAGATACTCTTCACTCATTGTTTAATCATTGATTTATGACTTTTATGTGGTATGTGGTATTGCCTGATGGAAAGTTACTTCAAAGGCTTACTAGTGCCGTAATGTTAAATTGGTAGACACCTACAAAAATTAAATTATGAAATGGTTTGTTAAATCAGAAAAGATGATCTCTTCTCACCTTTCCTGGTTAAATTTATCAGGATTTGAGAACGTGTTAGCTTTTGAAGAGGGACCCATGTGGATGGAATAAATTCCATGATGTGATCCAATGATAATGGGGGGAGGGGGGTGGGGGAGGGGGCGGGACAATCTCCACCGATGCCATAATACTATGACACATCAAACAGTACAAATCAGAATGCACACAAGCCAAGATTTCTTAAGTCAGTTTTATTATTCACAATTACAATAATTACAAATAAATATAACGTACTGGTAACGGGTAAATTTGACAGATTTGCATGAGAATGTACTGTGATGTGAAAATTAAGAGAGACAGATCCCCTTGTGGACCCTTATACTGTAATAGGGCTCGGGGCTAATTTGCTTCCAGCAACAGTGCTCCATACTGCTCACTCCCCCCCCCCCCCCCCCCCCCCCCCCCCTACTTAAAAAGTTAAAATAGTATCTCTTTGCTTCCTTCATTTGAAATAATGACTATAAAAACTCATTATCCATGAATGAAAGAGTATTAAAAGAAAAACAGATAAGAAAATCGCGCATAAATTTTACGGACATTTTTTCACCCTTTACTTTTCATTTTGACCCTTCACAATTTTTTCCCAAGGGTGAAATACCCTTGGGAAAAAAATGAGTGAAAACACTGCTTTGTTGAATAGTTTTATTTTTAAAATTGTGAATAAAGTGGTAGGAAATTGTTGATTTACGTGCAGTTAAATCACATTTTGAAGAGGAATTGCTGGAAGTTTAAGTTGTTTCAAATACAGTACAGGACTTTCAAAAAATGGTCGTCCCACGGATTACCATGGCTGAAATTCTTGTCGTCCGGCAGCAATTTCGGGCGTCAGGACGCCCAGATTACCACTTAACTTGGACACTGGGTATGAGCAACATATGGGTCCAATTTGGTGCTTTTAGAAGAATGTGAACCAAATAATCCCTCAGCCCCGGGCAGCCCCCCAACTATTTGGAAATGATAGCGCCACCTAGACCAGTTGCGACAAACTATCAAGGTCAAGAGAATCAGGGTTTTGTCTTGGGAGTTTCTTATCCCATAATTATATAATCGCTGTCAGTACCTGCTGGCAATGATTGTTCATCAATTAGATGCACAGACATTGTCTTATACATGTAGGTATTTTCTCGGTTTCTTGTTACACAATACTAAAATTGATAAACAGACAGGAATATCAATTGCTACATCAGCCCAAATCTGACTGCACCGCATGCATGTATAATACACTATGATAATCAATCAGGAAAAGTCTAG
This sequence comes from Ophiura sarsii, assembly GCA_035610835.1. Taxonomy (NCBI): domain Eukaryota; kingdom Metazoa; phylum Echinodermata; class Ophiuroidea; order Amphilepidida; family Ophiuridae; genus Ophiura; species Ophiura sarsii. The sequence goes on along the minus strand of CM069442.1, from coordinate 47,780,801 downwards.
GATGTGGATAGATTTGAATGAATAAAAGGCAGGCTGCGAACAATCACCCATCCGATTGCCCGGGGCAATCAGATTTATTTTCGGGCAAGCAGAACTTTAAGTAGCTGTGTCCGATCAGGCAAGTCTAGGTAAAGCTTACCTGCAAAAGTAGGCCAACTGATACTTAAACAGGGTTGTAGCTACGCCGGGCGCTGGGGGACCCGCCCGGCACTGGGATAGCCCGCCCGGGGCTGGGCCCGAAATTGGGCTGGCCAATTTTTTATTTTTTTACAATTTGTGGCAAAAATCATTAAACTGCCTCATAAAACAAGAAATTATGTGGCAGGAACCCTCAAAGTGCATTAAAAAAGCCTAAAAACATCCCTAACCCTAACCCTAAAAATTGCATTAAAAAAGCCTAAAAACATCCCGGCCCCTGAGCCGCGAGAATTATGTAACCAAATAGCGAAATATTGAGCCTGGCACTCAAAATGCTCTGGCTACAACCCTGTACTTAAAGGACAACATTCTCAGTGGAAAGAGTGTTAATTATGTGAAGGGGGTATTGAATTTACATGTTATCCACCATATTTCAGTTTCATTATCATTCGAGAAATGAAATAAGAAGCAATTTGTGAATTCATTTTCAGATGTAGCAGAAGACATTTCGCAAGTGCACTTGGGAGATACTTCAGGGATATCATTAAATTTGTGACGTATGCGCAACTCAACTATTATCTGTGCTGCGCATAATTCATGATTCTAGCGACATCCCTGAAGTACCTCCCAAGTGCCCTTGCGAAAAGTCATCTGCTACGCCTGATAATTAGTTCATAAATTGCTTCTATTTCATTTCTCGAATGATAATGAAACTGAAATATGGTGGATAACATGTGAATTGATAACCCCTTCACATAATTAGAACTCTTTCCACAGGAATAATGTCCTTTAAAGCTAAATTTACCTCAATTCCCATAAGAAGAAATGAAGAAAGAAAAAATGTTATAATTCCTGCAGATCTTGAAACAGGCTGAATGTAAAGTTGTAAACAGCATCCGAACATCTGATCGGCTCAGTCAGTATTGTTGATATCAACAAAACGGCACGATTTTTCAGCCGATACTTCCGGGTTCTGGTTATCTGAACATCATTGCAACGTAATTCATTGCGACGTAGTGCACGTAATTCACTCAAAGTCTCACTTTTTATTTTCAGTAATCTAATTTTCATTCTGAAAATCACTGTTATGGCACATGTGATTGGCTCGAAGTAGGTATCGCTTTATAATTTCTGTAATTTAATTTTCATTAACCAGGCAGCATTATTCAGAGATAACAACTCGGTTTATTTAAATTATATTTTCCCTGGGATGTTTTTCCTATAACAGCCGTGAAAATTATTTTCTTTTTTGAGTATTTTCTGTGTGTTGAAAAATCCAGGTAATTCTTGGGCAAGTGTTAATAAGTTTGGGCAAAGATATTTACAGTATGGCTTGCCTGACAGGGCAAGCTGGTGGAAAAAAATGTTTGCGACCTGATTAAAGGACAGCAACTGAACTTTGCAGTTTATTTAATTCCTATGGCAACAAAATACAAACCCATATATGTTACAATGTTAATTACAGATTATCGCACAAAGCTGGAAAAATGTTAATTCCCAAGAAGCATAAAAGAAATTTCCCAGAAAAAAGCAAGATAAAATGTGTCCATTTCTAATGCATTTCTGTCTTTGGAAAAGCAAAAATACCCTCCAAATGCAAAAATTCCTGTTCCCTAGAATTTATTTATTCCTGCTTCAAGACACTACGGTAAGAAATGAGAATAAGATAATTTACATGGAATTTACTAATGCTTGAAGACAACCAGTACAACAATATCATGCGCACTTCGCGCAACTACAATGTACAGACATTCGTGTGCTGCACATGCAGTATTTTATATATATACTAACTGTTTAACTGTGGGCTTAAATACATGTAGACCTCAAATTGTCTACTCCCCATGCAGATATGTATGACAGCAAAATGAAATATACAAATACATTAAAATCCTCTTTTTTAGTACAGGGATGGAAGTTGGAACCCGTTATTACATACCTGATGTACATGTACATTGTACATATTTACCATGAAGCAGGCTTTATTCTGATTTAACGTTGCAATACAGTCATGTATTCAAGTAGGCCTACATGTATGGCACATTCCAATGAAATACTTCTGTGGCCTAAATCACAAGATGTATACGTCGACTACGTGTCCATATCAATAATTTATCGCTTTCAGGGTTGATTACACAACACAAACATGTTAATAACACTTTCGAGAAAGCTAATTGATATGCTGTGTTAAGAAATTATAATCTGCAATGATCTGATGCAAATAATTTCCTGCAAAAGAAAATGTTAATACAATTCATACAAAATTAAAATCACTAAAATAACCTGTACTGGTTTGTACAAATATAATAATGGTTGTTTTGTCTGAAGCAACTTGACTTACAGGATTTATCCATGGCTTAGAATTTATCCTTATAAATCTAGTCTATAAATAAATCAAAACTAATTTCAAACAAGGTCTATCAAGAAAATACTCAAATTTGACATCCACATCACATTGATGACATGCTGCATTCAAGTTCATGCCGATGTGAATAGGCTATCGTATGGTTTTGTGACCAATATCAATGTCAAAGAAGTTAAAGGATCTAGTATTTTTATCAGGTAGTAAGTATTTTATAAGATCATTGATTTGAAAATAAATGTCGAAACTTTTCTAAAAAAGTTTTCAACTTTTATCTTTTAAAATCATATTTTCATAATAATAAACGTCCAAACCAAATGAATCATGCAATTTACTTCAACACGATCAAAATAACCATAATCATAAGTGTTTTAAATGTGTCTAAATCTACTCTGGCTTGGCTTAATGTCTAGCTGAATATTAGCTCGATTTACAAAAAGCCAAGCTTACTCACTCTGTTGGAAATGCTGGGTCGTATTCGTCAGCCATTTTCAGTTTGGCACTGCTAGACAGGGCTTTTAGATCATCTCTGAACCACGACAAACCTCAGCTGCTGCGATGGGATATACCCAACCTCAATACAAGATGATCGGGCTTGGTCGTTTCTAGGTTTAAAAGGAAAATAAAGCAAATGATCTAAAAAACCATGCTGATTCTATACTTGCTGCCCTGTGCATGCAGTGCAGTGTTGTGAAGCTACGCAAAGAAAATAACACAGAGTTGGTGAAGAACAAACGTCGTTTTGTCCGATCGGAATCAGCTACCACGATTTCTACCAACTCCACTTGAGTGCAGACCTTTCAAGAGCTGATGGGTGGGTTTCTTCTGGCAAATGTCGGCAGGTTAACGGCTGAAATGGGAATAATTTTGGGGAAATCCCCTTCCCTCGTCGTACAAAACTCGAATTCGACGATCGCGTTTTCGCGATTCGGCTTATTTTTCGTTGGTTTTCAGACATAAATTATTTTTATCCTTCTTACAATAGTTGTAATAATAAACCGGGAATCACTGACGTAAACAGTGTTGCCAGCTCTCAAATCATGATTTCTCGAATGAGAAGTTTAAGAATCACTTTTTCATGTTCCGTTTTCACATACATTACTCTTCTTCTTCTTTTTCTTCCTGTAAAGTGCTGCCTTCAAATGGTTGAAGATAAACGCACTGTGGCTGTATGCATGTGTTGCCTCGGCAACGGGAAAGTTAAAAACAGGTGCAATATTTACAGGTGCGAGTAAAAAGCTGGTAATGAAGCTACTTCAGATGACGATCCTCAGCGCAGATTTGAAGGCGTCAAGGGATGAGTATGCATTCTAAGAAAAAAGGGTTCCACTTAGAACCTTTTTTCTGTCCTGTATGTAGAACCCTAAGAGCTCTTAAGGTCCTATAAAGAACTTTAAAAGGTTCTATAAAGAACTTTTAAAGGTTTTATAAAGAACCTTCAAAATTTAGGTAGGCTGCGCCTAGGTACTTTCGTCATGGGCTCATCACAAAGTTTAAAAGTGTTAACGCTTTCCACGCGGCTACTATTTTTACCATACACAAAAAAGTTTTTTAAGAAACCTTTCACAATTTTCAAAGTGTATCTCAAAGATTACTGACCCAATACTATGTTTGTACTTATTTCAAGGCATTTCTCATGGTGATTCTAAATATGGTAATGAAATTAAATAATTTTTAGACATTTTTTAAACATTTTGTGACAATTTGGAATGTCGTCTGCAGCCGCCTGCCGCATGGAAAGCGTTAACTTTTAACAACATTAATCTTTTTTGGTTTTACATAATTAATTTATGGCTAAAGAAAGTTTTTCCAAGAACCTTAAAAGGTTCTTTACTAGGGTTCCAAAAAAAGGTTATTCACTGGTTAAAGATAAAGAACCTTTTGGGGTTCTTTCCTGATAACCAATGGGTTCTTTGTAGAACTAAAAAAGTTCTTAAGCCAAGAAAATGGTTCTTTGTAGAACCTTATGTATTATAGTGAAGAAATGTTATGGGAAACTAGTTTAAGGTTCTTGAAAAAAAATTCTTTAGCCAAAAAATAATTATGTAAACCAAAAAAGATTAATGTTGTTAACACTGTTTTTCACTCTTTTAAACTTTGTGATGAACCCATGAAGAAAGTCCCTATATAGTAGGTCTACCTAAATTTTGAAGGTTCTTTATAGAACCTTTTAAAGTTCTTTATAGAACCTTAATGCTCTTAGGGTTCTATATACATACAGGACAGAAAAGGTTCTAATTAATAAGTGGAACCCTTTTTTTCTCAGGATCAACTTTGAGGTTGTTCCAGTCCCAGATGGTACGTGGATCGATAGTACATATATATGAGTTGGCATACGCTGAAGAGCTGGTGTGTGGTTTGGTGAAAAACGGGAACTGTGACCCCTGTAGATGTGGACAGATGAGTCAAGGTAGTTACTCCATAGGATGTCAACCAAGTTGTATCTGGTCTTGAACATCATATGCATATGTAAGGCGGCTGTAATAACGGCGTTTCAGGAGGGATTGCCAGTTGAGATGGTCCAGCATGATGGATACGCTGCTCGTTCTCCTGTAATCTCCCATGACAAAACGGGCTGAGCAGCATAGTACTTGCTCGAGCTTGCGGTGTTTGGGGGTTCCATGCTGTTGCAGCGAATTCGACAGATGGTCTAATGAAGGTAGTAGACTACTTCTTGACTAAGTTCCGGCTTGAGTGGCTCAGGTGACGGGAGAAGAAGGCCTTGGTGCCCTTTGCTTTCTTGAAGATGGTGTCAATGTGGGTATTGAAGCTCAGTTTTGAATCAAGATGCAATCCCAGATACTTAGCAGAGTTCGTATATAACCTCCAAGGCATGGTCATGAATCGAATGGAATATGATGCAGGGACTAGGTTGCGCTTGTTGGAAATTTGAATTACCTGGCACTTAGATGGCGCGTTGTAACGCATCAACCACTTGGTTTCCCATTCTTGTAGGGCATCCAAGTCCTTCCTGCGTCAGCAGCATCGGCAGTTGTTGAGATGTGTCATACACGACGCGGTGCGGCGCAGGCAGGCATGTCGTTGATGTATACGTTAAGAATAGTAATGAACGCTGCCTTGGGGAACTCCAGATTACATGGGTTATATCGCTCCTCTTGCCATCGACAACGACGCATTGGATGCGGGAATGGAGGAAGTCTATTAATTATCCACTGCATGCAGAGTTTGGCCTCTAATACCATAGTGATGTATCTTTTTCAGCAGATGCCGGTATGAGACTTTGTCGAAGGCCTTCTCAAAGTCAAGGAGGATCACATCAATCTGGGATTTCTCTTCCAAACCTTTTGTATGGTCGTCAGTCAGTCAAGCATGCAGATAAGTTGGTTTCGCATGATCTTTTTTTTGCGAAAACCATGTTGTGCATCGGACAGGATATTGTTGGCAGTCAGGTGTTGAATGGCAGCACAATGAAGCGATGTGTTCGCAGACTTGCAGAAAGTCAGGGTTATGGGTCTATACTTTACGGCGTCGGAACGGCTTCAGACACTTGTCCTTCTTCTGAGAGAAAGGAGCGGTACATTTACTGTTTTGTTTACGCTCTTTTCACAGGTACATGTAAGGTTATAAAGTGCAAGCTATGCAACAATGGAAACTGCATCATTTTGTATTCAAATTAATTCCGATTCCGCCGACGTCAATTCCCGGCGTCAATTATGCATAAATAAGCTAAGCCATGCTTCTGATACAATTTGCAAAGCTATAGGACCTAGGTTTAAACTTGTGAAACATCAACTGAAAGTTGGCAAAATAAAAAGGAAATGGCAAAATCTTCAAAAAAGGAAGTAGAGGGGACGTGAAACATGTTTATTGTTTATTCGGCCTTATATAAAATTGTCCGAAACAGAAGAAGCAGATATTTCAAACCTATAGAAAGGTCTCACACAGATGTATAGGCTATACTTCCATACACAGATATTAATTCGTCAAAAATGTGGTCTTATTTGACAAATTAAACACTTATCATGGAAGGTTCGTCAGTTAAGAAATACTTTTGTAATGCTGCTAAACAATTATATTTTAATGATAAATGACCAAGTATTTTAAATTAATTTTTAACATACTAAATATTTTCACGAATCATAATATTTGACTTTCAATAACAAATACATGAATAACAAATTAAATGACAAATTAAAAGAATAATCTTCAATCAATAAAAAATTAGTCATATGAACGACAAATTAAATGGCTATTAAATGACTAATCTTAATTTGTCATTTCATTGATAATTAGTCTTTTAATTTGTCATTCATTAATTTGTCATTAAAAGTTAAATTTATTTCAGTCAAGGAAATGTTTATTACGATGAAAAATTAACTTGAAACACTCTAAATTGTTCTTTTAGCATCACAACTAAATGTGCATTATTACAGAATATTTATTGAATTACAAACCTGCCATTTCTTATGACAAGTTTTTAATGTGTCAAATAATTAAGACTACATTTTTGACGAATTAATATTCTCTGTGTACTGCCGCGCCGCGTCCCTGACAACCTAATGAGTATGACCCTTCCCTCTCCCTCATTCAACAAAATCTGATGGTGAACCCATGCTGAACGGCGCACCGACTGGCGAGAGGAGCGGAAAGAGGAAGGGAAAATAAATCCCTAAAATGATCAGGTACAATATGGCAACACTGTTCGGCGTGACCTTTAATTTTGTCATAATAAATCCCATGTGCCAAATGTTTACACGGCCCATGAAGCAACGCGCTAAAAGCCCGGGAGTTTACACAGTCACATGACAATCAATACTAAAATAGTACTTCATTTTCGACTTCTTTTCGGCTGATTTTTACAAATAATAAAATAGGGTAAGTATTTTTAAAACACAATTTTCAGGTAATTTTTTTCCGCAGCCATAATAAATGCGAAAATAAAACTGCCAGGACGACAACAGTATTTTACATTGTTATTAACGCAGCACAGCCAATAGGCCGAACTCTTCCCTCCCGCCCCTCCCCTCCAACAATGTTAAACAACACAAAAGTTGGTAACCACGCGTGTTCTAAATATCAAGGAAAATACATGTTAAAACGCTGTTTATTGTTAAACAATACAACTAGATAACCAATGCATCGCTCTTGCTCACTAATTGTAAACAAGTTAATTACATTTTGAGCAACATTGTTTAAAATGTTAAACCCGGGGTTAGACCTGAGACAAATATAGTCTCAGGTTAAAAGCTGAGGGTGGTCTCAGTGAACATACCAAGCGGGTACACAGACGCGTCAAAGCACCTCTGAAATCATGAAATGGACCCTAAATGGCGTAAACCAGAACACTATTTTGATACCCCTAATAAATGGCGAAACACATACAAACCCTACCCTAAACGGCGCGTTACTTACCAACACTCAATAATGCACCCCTAAATGGCGTAATATAGTAACTTGCTCAAAATAATCTTAATTCAGGGAAGGCTTGAAACTAATCAGCAACTTTTTTGATATACTGGGGATATACAATTAAAGTAGGGAAATATTGAAGATTTTTTTCAACATTTTAATAGAGAGGTTCTCTCTAAATGTAAAAGAGTAAAATTCCACTCTAATGGAGTGAATATTCACTCTTCAAAGGATTGCCTACAGTGATCACTATAATAGAGTGAAAGTCACTCCTTGAAAGAGTGGAACCATTTTCACTCCAAAAAAGAGTGAATTTTGTTCACTCCAGGAACGAGTGAATTTTCACTCTTCGAAGAGTGCCTACAGTGATCATTCCATTGGAGTGAAAAAAGAGTGAATCTATGTAAAGTATCTATATCTACTTTCTATGGTGTTTTTTATCGATGTTTTTACGCGTTTCATTTATGTAATTTATATTTAATCATTATTTGGACTTTAAAATTATTGCAGAAACAATTTTAATTTTAATTTAAATTTAATTTTAATTTTAATTTTAATTTTAATTTTAATTTTAATTTTAATTTTAATTTTAATTTTAATTTTAATTTTAATTTTAATTTTAATTTTAATTTTAATTTTAATTTTAATTTTAATTTTAATTTTAATTTTAATTTTAATTTTAATTTTAATTTTAATTTTAATTTTAATTTTAATTTTAATTTTAATTTTAATTTTAATTTTAATTTTAATTTTAATTTTAATTTTAATTTTAATTTTAATTTTAATTTTAATTTTAATTTTAATTTTAATTTTAATTTTAACATTATTGAAGTGATAATTAATGATGATATCAATGTTAAAACATTGATATCATCATTAGTGATAATTAATGATGATATCAATGTTAAAACATTGATATCATCATTAATTATCACTTCAATAATGTTTAAATTTAATTAAATAAAGAATATTTTGAGTTTTTCTATTTGATTGTGTTCCGGCTTTCAAATTAAATCTAGTACAACTGATCACTCGTACAGAATGAAAAGTCACTCGACACGGAGTGAAAATCACTCTTTTCGAATGACAATAATTTCACTCTGAACTCATCAACCGCACAGAGTGAAAGGTCACTCGACACCGAGTGAAAAATCACTCTTACGAGTGACAATAATTTTACTCTGAACTCATCAACCGCACAGAGTGAAAAGTCACTCGACACCGAGTGAAAAATCACTCTTTACGAGTGACAATGACTTCACTCTGAACAACGAGTGACATTTTCACTCTTTTACAAAAGAGAGTGGGCCTATATTTTCGGGTGTCACTCACTTAGGAACCGCGAAATCATGAATGGGCCTTTTATGAATCAGTACGTCCGCGAATTCGAAAAAAGGGTAGTTACGAAATCCGACAAATGTTCATGTTTTAAAGCGGGCTCTTATTTTCTTCGCGAGGGGTCCTAAATATCCGGGGGGTTATAGTTTTCAATTACACGGAAAAAGTATAATGTCCTCACTGAGTTATTTGATCTTTTTCGCCATGCCGACAAAGAGCTAGAGTGTTATCCTAAACATCCTTCACTGTACATTCAATAGGACACATTGTTAGCTCTGCTGGCATCGCCTAGAATTCCCATTAAATAGAAGGCCTACTGTATTTGAATCCAATTTCTAGAAACACTTCAGCAGGTCAATTATCTACCAACACTCTCTATAAGTGCAGTCACCAGATGGTCCATACCGCTGTGTGTGATGTGTTCTGATACCGCTGTGTGTGATGTGTTCTCAATTTGCATAAATTGGGTGTATTTTGAGGATTTGTTGGTAAAAAGCACCCAATTGGATGCTTTTGTAACAAAATTGGTATATTGATGGGTGGGAAATTGGCCAGAAAATAGGTATAGAGAAAGTCAAATTTTCGAAGTCCGGCAGGCATTTCCACGTACGATTTTGGTAAAAGTACCCCCCTCCCCCTCCCTCGGGCTTGGTATGGGGTATGAATAATTTTGGACAGGCATAAAACACAATTCTTGTTCAATTCTATTGTTATGCAAAAAAAGTTGAGCCCAAATATATTGATTTGTACTTGCCAACTATATTGTCTTTAGCCGAAAATTCCACCACTCCAGCTGGGATAGATATGAGAAAAACTCATATTTTTCAAAGGGTATGAATAATTGTGGGCTTAACTGTAGCCTGTTTCAACATTGTATGGCACACTTTGGGCTTGGCCGCTCCAATTTTAGTTAAAATAGGCCTACTGACATTTGTTGCGCGCTCGCACTTTGATGTCTTAAATATAATTTGGGCTTGGACACACACACTTAAAAAGATTCTTCTGCTCCAGATCCACCCGATGGTTTTTAAATTTGACCGCCCCCCTCCCCATTTCATTTCGGCAAATCAAAAAGTTACATGAAAAAACCTGGCTATACGCCATCAGGTCGAACTGGTGTTCATCGGGAGAAATACTCTTTCCATACATGCACACGATAAAATTAAAATAATCAGGGAACGGTCAACTGCACCGGAACTGAAAAATAATGTGTTTTCTATTCAGTGAAACTCACTAAGATAATTATTTTTGGGTTTCTTTTAAATTAAAGGAATAATATGTTTTTGGACTATTCCTTTCATGAGCATTCTAATAGTTAGTAACATTAAAGATAGGCCCATGAATGAGCTCCAACTTCATGTGCTAAAAAAAGAGACTCTTACAATAAAACAGATAAGCCTGAGCCTCAGGCTCCCATCCATGGTCCGCTCAGCATTTAAACTTTCTGTCCGCCCCACAAGCCTATTTTGTATGCGAATTGATATGTTCAGCCCTGAACCATGAAGTACATCTGGTCTGGTCTGGTCTGGTCTACCGGTTTGGGTAGTTTTTATGCCCAGTTTTTATGATATTTTCAATTTTATTGACATATAAAACCCAACAAGTTTTTCTTTATTCCGTGTTAAAACGAAATAAATAAATTTTACAAATGTTGACTAGTAAAAAAAAAAATCGCGACCCGGACCCGGACCCCTCTGATCTGAAGTTCACCTGATGGCGCTCTGACAAAATTCCTCTGTCATTTTCAGCCTCAACTGCTAAGGTAAAGTTCTACGAAGCCCCTTTCAATAGATGAAAAATAATAAATTTGGTATTTATCAACGATATTAAATTTGTTCCGTCAATTTTGCCGTGTTCATGGTGGTGTTGTTTTGGAGTGCATCATCGAAATTCATTCTTATTTTGCCGTGTTATAATTCAGTATTACGACGTGATGTGGTATTGAATGTAAGTATACTGCATTTTTGTAAGTTAAGAATGAGGATTATTTATTGTGATATGAATCTGATCATACGAACCTTCTGAAAACTAAATAAAAGTCAAAAGAGCAGCCGGATGTCCTGGAAACGAACAATTCGTCAGTCGAGACGATGAGAGGAAGATCGGAAGAGCAGGGCCACGATTCACACGATTCAAGAGTTATTTTTAAGCTAAAGAAAAGTAATATCATTCATGGTATCATGCACATTTTACAACCAAATATTCTCCATAAATAAATATGTGCATTTAGAAACACCCACAAGTACCTAGGCCTATGCATTTTTGATTCGCTTCAAGTTCAAGTTCAAATGTCAAACAACTCAAGTCTCAAGTCAAAGGAAGTCGATCAAGTAAAAAATATTATAATCAAAACAAAAAATTGTCGATCAGATCAGAGCGTCATGATCAGAGTGCTCGCGGTCATCCAAAGGTTTAATGCTGAAAACATACTAAGGTCGCTTTGCGATCCTATGACGAGTTTTGCGTCATACAAAAACCCCCGATACATCGATCAAGAGATCACTTGACTGGAATTTGTGGAAACGACCAGTCGCGGCCAGTTGACTTCATTTCAACTCGAAAGATCGGTCGCTCATGACGTAATGAAAACCATACTTTTTCAACCAATGGGGGGGGGGGGTTATTTTGCTTCGAAATTAGCATAGGCCTTACCAATCAGCAGCAATTATCCAGGTTTGATGTCGTCTGCAAGACCCGGAAATACCTGCGACTACCGGCGATTTAGTAGCTCGCTCAGGTCGCACCGAAAAGGTCGCACCGAGATACTTTTGAGCTAGCGAGTACTACGCGACCTGTTGCGACCAGCGACCGGCTAGTATGATTCGAGCATAACACAGTCTTGTGGTGACGCACTGCATTCCAAACTAAAGATGTACAACGCTGTCGCGGTCACTCATACGTCTCAGTCATAGTACATGAGTGATTTGAAATGATCAACAATTACTAATTTAAGTAATTAGGCCTACGCGCCTATTGTTTTGATATAAATTTATAGGTCGGCCCAGAATGATGTCACATGCCATTTGCTAATGTAAACAACAGTCGCTTTACACAGCACGCGATCACTAGCCTGAACAATCTTGTGTATGGTTGAGTAGAGCGTACACACCGATGTGTTAAACATTTTCTTTGTTTTCTTTGTTATGACCGGCATGACCGGGCAACCTAAGTCCTATAGCATCATATTGGTTGGTGCATCGCTCTGCATGTCTGACACATAGCTCTATTAGTATTATGCACTTATCAATTTGAATCTGGGCCCTGGGGGACCCAGCACTAGCACTAGCTGGGGATGTACATTCTGCCCAGCTTTACATCCCCTACAATGTCCTGGCTAAGTCCCGGCAGTGCGGGGCATATATTTTATGTACATGTCCCCCGGTATGGCCCGGCCCCCACCAGCCAGACTCTGTGTTACGATCCCCGTACAATTCCGGCCCCCTTATAGCTGGGACTTTTGTTAGCTCCGTACAACCCCAGCCACCGACAGCCGGGCATTGATGCATGATGCGACTCCAATCAAAACATGTATGGCAGGGTTAGTACAGTCCTTGAATTGAAAGTTTAAAAAAAAGCCCATTGCTGTATACATGTAATGCACTTATCAATTTGAATCCGGGACTAGCCGGGACGCGAATTTATTAACCGTACACACTTACCTGAGACCATGGTCTCAGACACTTATACTGTATAAATGTATTGCTGTACAATGTACATGTGCTATGCGCTTTCACTCCGTCAAGGTATCAAATGTTGTTTATGGTAACGAACATCGCAGCCGGGACTTAGCCGGGGATGTACATTCCTGCCAGCAGCGTTACATCCCCGACAATGTCCTGGCTAAGTCCTGGGCATTTATTTTATGTACATCCCCCGCTATGGCACAGCCCCGCCAGCCGGGCTCTGTGTTACCATCCCCATACAATCCTGTCCCCCTTATAGCCCGGACTTTTGGTACAAGCTCCATACAACCCCAGCCACCGACAGCCGGGCATTGATGCGACTTTAATCAAAACATGTATGGCAGGGTTCGTACGGTCCTTGAATTGAAAGTTAAAAAGCCCATTGCTTTACATGTAGGCTTTGCGCAGATCTCATATCGTCGGTTTAAAATTAAAAGATGGCGTCGATCTGCACACATTATTCTAAGCGTTTGTCATCATGACGTAACTTTTGATGACTAGTCTTGTTCCCATGCCGCTGAGTGTTTCAAAATATGTATCGATATCATGATTGATGAACACAAAAGCATTTAAGAAATCCTGTTCCATTTGCGACATCAACGGCAATGGAATGTCAGAATATTTTTATTAACCCTTAAATACTGCTATGCAGGCCAAATTAAACAATTACGTTACGATAAATTTGGCATCTGCTACCCTTGAAAAAATAGTTCCAGTATTGATATTTAATGTAAATTGAGGCCTAACATTGCTATAATATTTCGTTTTTCGGATGCATTGGATAAATTCATGGTTCAGGGTACGAGTGTAGAAAGACGGAAGATACAGACGCATGCGTAAATGCTACGTCTGTCAAGTTACGTCACTGTCCAGAGGAAGACAAATAAAGCATTCCAGTGTGAAAATGGAGGTATGGTCCGGGAAATAAAACTGGGTGACATGACACTGAATGCACCATATTTTCATGTACCATGCTGGTGTATGCCAGCGTCTCTAGTATGTGCGCGCGTTTATGTGCTGCAATTAGTAGAATAAGCAGTTTTGTCACTGTTTTGAGATGGATAAATTTATAATAGGGACTGTTTATTATGTTTTGAGAGTGGTTAAGGCTACCTACCACTTCTTCATTAAACAGGCCCACCTGCATAGGGTATCAAAACGGCTCGCTCACTCCTCATTATTAATATAAACTGATTATATATAAACTATAAACTGACATTGCTTCCTGCAATGTACGCAAAACGCTGCTGTAATGATTGTGTTCGTTCAATTATAAATCTGACTATAGTATCTATAGGTTTGTTGTTTAATCTTTCTTTATTGAGGGTAAACAGCTTCAGTGTCAAGCACTGCTTTCCAAGCAGGCCCTCATCATACAGAAAATAATACAATATTTACAAAGATATGTTCAACTATTTACACATAATACATGAATCAAACAGAAATAGCAAAATAATATAATTAAGAAGTACTTTGCACACAATTAGAGTCCGTTAATCTTAGACTTAAATTGGTGCACGGTCATGTTCTCCAGTTCAATTCTGACTGCTGCTGGTAGGCTATTCCAGGCATATGCTGCCCTAACATGAAATGTGCGCAAGCCTGAATTGGATTTAAATTTTGGCACAGCCAATGTATTACTGGTGTGATTTCTTGTAAGATGTGAATGGCTGTTATGAACAAATTCAAATTGGGCAGATATGTATGATGGACTTAAATTTCTCAAACATTTATACACAATAAGAGTTAAGTGATTATGCCATCTTTTATCAAGTTTTATCAAGGCAAGTTGTATAATTCTTTTGTCCCAATACTACTAGTAATACTGATACTGTATATTTGTATACAGTGTAGACCTATGTGCTCTTTAATTTAATTTGTGTATAATAAAATTGTGATCACCATTTAAGCCTTACCCTGAGCTTCCCATCAGGCATGTCATAAGAGCACCATGGTGCAGCAAATGGCGTAGAAATAGTTATCCCATGTACATGTATACTGAGTGGGTTAAAAGGTCACAGAATCTCTGTTGTAGGGATGATCCCCAGGTCTGTATCTGTTTACAATTGCCTCAAAGGTACATGTAACTGAGATCTTGGTATGGTACCAACACCAAGTAATTGGAATAAATTGGTCTGCCAAGTTATAAGAAACTACATGGTCGTATGTGACATGTGTGTGAAAAAGTG
Organism: Ophiura sarsii; assembly: GCA_035610835.1. Taxonomy (NCBI): domain Eukaryota; kingdom Metazoa; phylum Echinodermata; class Ophiuroidea; order Amphilepidida; family Ophiuridae; genus Ophiura; species Ophiura sarsii. The sequence continues at coordinate 47,765,724 of CM069442.1, read as the reverse complement.
GATGAACTCAATCGACTCAAATTAACTTTTTATGATGATTATTTATAGTTTTAAAATGTTATTTTTCATTGGTAAGGGCTATCACAAGAAATTCCCTTGATTGAATGTGCACTATTTTGTGACAAACCCTTTGGATATCATAAGCTTTGTATTTTTGTTTTACACCTTATTTAGTGCCATGCACCCCTGGATAAAATAGCATAGATCCTTGATAAAGAGAGGAAGGAAACTAGCTTATATAATATGCACATTCAGCTACAATGTATTTGGCTCATTCCATGAAGTTGGGGCATTTGTTAAAATAGCAGAATTTGGTACTTTAGGCAGCTTATAAACTGTTTTACTCTATGTGTATATCAAAAATTGTTAGTGTCCAAAAACAGTACTAGGTTATAGTATTGAGCCATGAAAAAAAAAAAAAATTGACCCTTCCTTGAATAAAAAATAAATAAAAAATGAGGGGGTGTTTAAGACCATTTTTGCTAAAAAACGTGACATGGAAAACACAACAATTAATATGAGTTTTATGTAAGCAAAACTATCATAGAATTGCTTGGAAATCGATTTGATTAATAAAAGATACATGTATTCATAGTTTACTGACCAAAACACCTCGTCACGCTGGACTGATTTTTCACCCAAGCAACATGAAAATTGCCTTTCCGATGCTACACACGGTGTCCACAAAATATACATGTGCAGCATCGGGAGTTTTCATTGCTGAATGGGGGTAGTTCTCTATCATACATTTTAAAATTATTTTCCAAAATTAAGAGCATTTATCAATTGAAAACTATTGCAAATGAGAATAAATTTCATGAAGACCATTCCATATATTCATGTAAAAGTATACCGTGCCGTGTGCATGGTGTCCTAACCATAAAATGTAGCATCGTGATAAACATCCTATGCAATTTGTGGGAATCCCCACCTGGAGATAAATAAAACATTCCCTATTTCTTTTTGTAAGGATAGAGGTCAATAGCTATCAGGTTTGTTTGGAATTTGCCACATGTGGGCTAGTTTTATCAAGGTTTCAGTCGCTGGTGTCCCGTTGTAGCATCGGGACTTTTATGTAGCATCAAAATGTAAACATTGGATAGTTTTGTGAATGGTAAGTGCGATTGTAATTATTTCTTAATGTTGCTTGTATGTCTGTATTTATTAATGCATTTTTATTGAAAGGGAAGCACTGAATCAGAATTTCTTTTCATGTTATGATATTAATTTTGAGTCACGGACGCCATAATAATCTGGCGTCCATGTAGCATCGGGCATAGCATGGGCAATATTTTGCATTGGGTATCGTTATAGTTCGTTGAAATTGTAATTTTTTTGTAGAATCACATCATTAATAAACTTTGAAGTTAATAATGAATTAGTTTTTGCTCTTTTAATGCTAATAATATAGCTTACCAATACAATGCTACATGGACACCATGTCCATGTAGCATTTCATAAAATTTGCCTAATTAGACTAAAACAATGTCAAATACCCTATTCAAAATTATCCATCACCCAAAACATTCAAAACATTGCCTATATTTTACTACACTTTACAGAAAAAAGGCATATTATGAGAGATGTATATCTAATGAAATATATTAATACACAATGCTACATGGACACCATTTCCATTAGCATTTCACTGAATTCACAATAAACATTCCCTTATTTTAGTTTTATTTACTATAAATAAAACAAATAATTGTAAACCATTTAAGTTCTCTATCCTTTGCTATTCTTTTTCATGTTAAATGAATAATAAATAAAATACTCCAGCATGATTTTAATATAAATATTTTCCTGCAACACAAAAGGTGCAACATGAATAAATAATCTACTCCAATATCAATACACAATGTTCCATGAAGATACTAAGCCATAGGGTTTATTTTGTTTTGCTTTGCAGGTTCTTGACATTAATTCAGTTCTAAGACAGTTCTATCGTCCTGGAATTTATGGAGATGAAGACAAGGAACCCATCATTTTCAAAAACTAGTACCTTTCCAAAGAAATCCATCATGGCAATTAAATTATTTTTTTGCAAACTGACTTTTTAAGTGATCAAACTTTTCAATCATCTTTATCAATAATAGAGGATGATTCAATCAGAAACGAGCAAAGAGACTAAGATCACAAAGGGTACTTTTAGAACAACACTGCATGAAGTTTGTTTCAGTGGACATCTTAAGTTTCTTTGATCAATGGTGTATTGTTATTGTGTAATTGTAAGAAATGGTGTATGTGTATCATAGGTAATTATGTTTTATGCTTCATGGCAGGTTATCTTTTTGTGTAATTTGTAGTTTTACAATCCATGTTATTAATTTTATCGTGTGCTTATAACATAAAAAGTTAACATCATAGTACATCCTCTCTATTGATCTGAAAAAGATGCACCTGTTCAAGCTGTTCCAAATATTTTAGGGCACGGTGTCCATGTAGCATCGTAATACTTAAGTACACAGAAAAGGTAAATTTTACATGAACAGTGTTTAGATAAATTTCAAGCAATTCACTCTGTGTATCTACTTGATATGATGAACAAGTAGACAAACCATTCACACTCAAATAATTGTAACAGTATGAATATAGTCTTATTATTAACAATGTTACAAGACGCGGTGTCCATGTAGCATCGGTAGTGCATTTTATAACATTATACAGGTAAATAATACTTCATATACTTACTTTATGACTATAATGTAATCAATGTGCATGGTTTATAGAGTACTTTACATCAAACAAATATTGATATGTACTTTATTTAAATTCATTATACAAATTGCAAAATAAAGAGTCACTTTTCAATGAGTTTTTACATAAAACAGTTAATCTACGATGTCTTGTTCGTTAAGTTATGTTCAACCTAGACAAATCTGGTTTCTTTTCATGTATTTGTGGTTCCAAGTAGTTAATTGAGGTATAGAAACTTGGCCCACATCTTAAGCTAATTTATTAGAAAATGATATGGAAATGGGAAATGGTGTCCATGTAGCATCAGGATTTTTGGAAATGTCATCCAACTGTTGAACATGTGCGGTTATTTTACACCAAATGTTACATTAAAAAAAAAAGTTCTACATTGGACTTTGGTAAATGTAGAACCTAAAAAAGAAGAAAGAGTTGGAAAATATCCATTTTGAAAATTTCACTTGGATGTCACATAATATGCCCCAACTTCATGGAATGAGCCATTTAACAACCCTTGGCATTGGCAATCTCTGCACAGTATGGATGACAACCAACATGACTGTTGCAACATTATTTTGCTGTGGACAAAAGGAGTTAGGGGTGCCAATCAGCCTGGCCAATCCCCAGTGTTGACTGTTGTGGTACCTTTTGTGAGGGACAGAGCGCTACAAATACTGGTTTTTGTCACAACATGCCTGAATATTTCACCATTTCCACTTCACACAAAAGCATATTATCAGTAATCCCATTTTATTTTCAGGGAATATTTCAGCGCTGCAATGTTAATGTACACCCTACTCGACATTATAATCAGTTCAATAATTTCTTGATCATTTAAAACGTGTCCTATGCGGTTGGTGTGTAACCGCAAAAGCCGAGTAGTGCAAGAGCACTCAATGTTATCGAATGCAGCGCGCCATTACGCTGAACATTTGCGTTTAACATTCGGATAAATGCAAGTGTGATGCTTGGATCAAGACATTATTTGACTGGTTATACTTATAGCAGTGCTATAAGAACAACATTTTCTGATATTTCAAATTGATAAAAAAGAATGTATCACCTTTAGCATCTGAATTTCAGTTCTTTCCTGTACTGTTACAAATGTTATCAACTTTGCACCTTTATTAACATTTTGTTGTAAAGATGTAAAGTTGCATTCAAAGTTAGTGCTGTTTCAGTATGAGGTAAGGAGTGCTTGAGTTTGGGAAGTTGTTTCAGCCTGGCAAATTTCATAATTGGCAACTATTGTTTATGAATTAAAGATAACTCTCATGTAGCTTGGAGGCATATGTAAATGCTTGAACTTGTTTATGCCGAACGTTATTCCCAAATTATTCGTTCAATTATTAAATTAGACGATAGTTTTATTAACCCTAACACTCTTGAGTACTACGAATTACTACTGTACGACTAGCGGCGGGTCCCCGCTACGCTCGGGTCCCCGCTAGATGGTTATGCCACATTACATTATATAACCATATCCCTCCTAGGACCTAAAGGCATTATAAACCCCCTACAACCACCCCCAATTAGGTTGATTTATAAGCAATCATATCCCTCCTAACCATTTACTGTGGCTACTTTATTAACACCTACCTCTCAAACCGCATCAAGTTAACCCTCCATACTTTTAAAACCACATAAACCCCCTACAACCCCCCCCCCCCCCCCCCCCACACACACACACACTGCAACTACACCAACCAGGTGGATTTATAATCATAACCCCCATAACCATTTCCCGTGGCGACTTCATTAACTCTTAACCCTATCCTAAAACATTTCCCGTGGTTTTAACCCCCCCCCCCCCACCCCCATACAAACACCCAAACCAGGTTGATTATAATCACAACCCTCCCTAAACCATTTCCTGTGGCTCCTTCATTAACCCTCGGTCCCTTAGATTGTTTGGCATGCCAACTTATAGTAAATAAATCAGGTTGTTTCATTAACCCCGCAAAGCCTGTGGTTTTACACCGCCCCCCACCCCCCCCCCCCCCACCCCAACATGACACCAAATACCCTACCAACAGGCCTAAAACCATTTTCTGTGTGGCTTCTGCGGCATGTGTAGGGGTGTGTGTGCCACGGCAGTGAGCCCTTTCGCAAACATGAACGTGACACGTTACCACGGTATGATTACGCGGTAGTACGCGCAACGCACAATGTTTTTTAATTCTAGTGGCATTTTATGAGCAAAATCTGAGAGGTTTTTTGCTGTTTTTGGAGCCAATCGTTAACCAATTTCACTGAAATAAACTTAACACCCTTTCCGTTATTTCCTCTATCTTTCATGCAAATTAGTCGCCACTTTGATCACAACTAACGCTAACGGAGAAATAAGGATAACAAACACACAAACAAACAAACAAACACACACCGTTTCCAGATTTATAGTAAGATGCGGTGTCGTCTGCCTCTGAACCCAGAGGTCCGGGGTTCAAGCCCCGGGGGAGTGGGGGCACTTTTCCCCCTCGCTATTTGGCCGTGAAAAAAATCTTTGGAAATGGTGGCTCGGGGGTTAGGGTTATGGGAGAAATCCTTATATACATACTTTTTTGTACATGTAGCATATTGAGGCAATGTTCACATTCTCCGCATTATTGTGAGACCTGCAAGACAATGTATACCCATTTGATTTCTTTTTATATCTTAAAATTGGCATCAACACCTATAAACATAGCAAAACACACCCAGTGAAATGAATAATAATGGACAGAAAACCTTGAATTTTGTTACTATGGGAACTGCGTAGTATGGGCGTCACAACAATAGCAGATTTCCATGTAATGCAGACTTCACATGAATAGACATGCCAATGATATCATAATATTGGTATTACTACTTTTGTACATTACAGAGGGTATATTCACTTGTTCAAATAATTGTTTAACCATGTCAAATATTAATTGTTTGTCAGATGAAATGTTAGTGCACTTAAATATTGAGTGTGAAAATTGAACAATATAGACCTAATTATTCATTGCTTGGCATTGAGATGAGAGTATAAGGATTTATTTTAGGAACAGAGTTGGGGATGTGAGCAGTTGCGTCTGTAACACGGAATGCAGGATTTTTCACGTTGAGCCATGCTACAGGCTGCTGATAAAATTTGCTTCAGACTAAATGATGTTGTTAAAAAAGTCGGGATTGTTTAACTATGTTTCTGTGAGAAACTCTAAATAAATTTTCCTACTTTTGGACTTGATTTGGTCATAAAACATTTCAATTGTACATACTTGTACATACTACAGAGTATTCCGGATATATTCCATTACCACATGACAAAGAACAATTCATCATCATTGGTTGAATTGTCATGGCATTGAATTCAGGAAACCGAGGTTGAATTGTGTCAAGGTCTTTTGTTTTAAGTGCATTGATCCATCAATGTTCTGTTCTATCATGTTTACTGTAAGTACTGTTTAAAAGGTGTGCATGTGATCTTATTGATCCTATGTCTTTTAATGGGTCCGGTCCATAAAACACTCAATTCCAAATAGTCACCTTGGAATCAATAGTGATTAGTGAGTGCATGTAAACTACACATTCTGAATCACTGAACATACATGTACATGTATGAGAGAACATGCACCCAAAGATCACTGTGTGTGAAACTGATCTGAATGTGAAATGAGTGAGTGAGTGTGTGTGTACAAGTATGGTGATGTTTTGCTTTGTATCTCCTGAAGTATAGCGATTTAAGAAGTAAGGTATGTGAATGTTTATCAGGAAAATGTGTTTTTTTCAATATTCTGAAGAAGAGTTTATTTCTGGAAATATTAAAGAGAGTGCCTTTACAGTTACCGTATTACCCCTAGTATTAAGGGCCCAGGGCGGTTAGCAAAGTCATTTTGGGTGGGCGCTTATTATGTTACCTTTTTTAAACTCATTTATCGTACTAAATAAAAAGTGGTCATTTGAAGATGCTGACCATTTGATGGTCATTTGAAGATGCTGACCATTTGATGGTCATTTGAGGAGGCTGACCATTTCATGTACTAAATGAAATATATGTACAGTACTACAGTGGTCATTTGAAGATGCTGACCATTTGAAAAGGTGGGCCCTTATAAGGGATTGTTTCGGTCATAGATGCAACATGGAAACCTTCATATGTTAATGAGGTCAAAGGTCGTCTGAGGTCAAGATACACACTTTTGGTACACTCTTTTTGTCTTGTCCATTTCTTTTCTATACAATGACCAATTGCAACCAAACTTCGGTCATAGATGCAACATGGAAACCTTCATATGTTAATGAGGTCAAAGGTCATCTGAGGTCAATATATAAAATTGGTTGCATAAACAGGTTTTAACTCTATTTGCAGCCCCCCCCCCCCCCCCCCCCCCCCTTGATGCCAGTGGTCTAACCTCTTTCTTTCTAGTTGCCTGATGCCTGTGGTTTGAGAGCCACCTTGTTTTTAATCTACCCATATATGGATGACCAGACCTATTTGGGACCACTGTCCCTATTTTTGTTTAATTTATTGATGTACATGTACACTAGAGTGACACATACCACAATCATGTCTCAATCAAATAGCAGTTAATAACCTAGACATAATATTAATAAGAAGTCTATGATTAAAAACACAAACAATGATGATGTAACGCTTTATAGATAGTCGGCTAGTGATGAGTTATTTAGCTATTAATCGTTTTTACTGCTATCAGATAAAATGGATAATTAAGCCAAATCGACAGGATATGTTGTGCGACCTGTACCGATTGGTTACAGCAGTGTCAGCTGTTACATTGTAGTTGTGTGTGCATCAGTTGCAATTGAAAGTTAGTCTGATACTGGAATAGATTGTAGGTGTGTGGTGGAAGCGGCTGTCAGTTCATGGTTCACATTTATATTTATTATTTTCGTTTATTGTACGTCAACATTTTGTGTGGAATTAGTACGTTACCATTTCCAAGAAGCTGATGATGAATAAAAGGTTTGTACTGCAGTATTAAATATCATAGGGTTTGCCAAATTGTATTGTTAAACGGTTCTACTGAACCTTTATTTTGACTTTTGAGCGGGTATTTCCAGGAAAGTTGTTTAGAATTGGATAGACCAGGCTTTCTCAACTAGATTTACTGATGCTCCACATTTTATCAACTTGTTGAAGCTCCACTTGAGGTCCAGGGGCAAAGCCCCGGCGGTGGGTCCAGGGGGCAGCACCCCTGAAGCTCCCAGGTTTTGGGTTTTTAAACATACTTAAATCGCCTGTCGTTGGTCATATTTTTTTAGACATTACAATTTAAGTTATTTTTCAGAGAAAAACAGGGCTCGGTGTGGTGGAGGGGCAAGGTTTTTTTGGCGAACGGTCAGTGGTTGATTTTAGTAGGCCTATGAAATCTTGCTATATATCATGACATGATTTATTTTGATATATTTATTTTTATTTTTTTAAATGTTTTATTGTTTAAATTTATTTCTTAACCACTCTCGCGCCACTTAGGATGCCTTGATGCGCCGCCAGTTGAGAATGCCTGGGATAGATTATGGATATACATGTCAATTGTGGATGATGTACATGTAGGCCTATCATGTGAGAGTTTGGTTGGTATGAAATAATGGCAGCTGTGGTTTGTGGACAGTGATTGTTCATCAAAATAGAAATGATAAATTGATTGATCCAATTTGGGAAGATAGCAAACCATTCATACAATTATTCTGTTCAATTATGTGTCTTAAGGGCTCAGCAGATTCCACTACGCTCCAACCCTGAGCGCAAGCGTTGACCACCGTTGTCCAATCAGACTGCGTCATTGTGTTGTGGTGGAGCTTCAACGCATGTGTGAGAGCGCAAAGAGACCGAGCGTTGTGGAGTCTGCTCAGCCGTTTAGTTATCATAGTAGAGTAAAACAAAATAGGGTAGGCAATAGACATACACTGCTGCAAAGTGCATTGCTTGTTTAATTGTTCCAAAACCTATAGGCCGATACAATGTATTAGGTAGGATAAACTGACAGCTTGTCATTGATAATATATCAATATTCTTTTGTTATATTAATTTGTTAATTTCCCAAATGAATCAATGCTATTCATTACATATTAACCACATATTGATTGTCTAAAATACTAAACTCATTTGTATTTAATGATGGTAAAACAAATAGTTGGCACAATTGTTGAGCTGCATGGAATTACAATGAATTCTGTGTAATAATCCTATTAATTTTGATAGGAATGTGTCATTTGTGCCATAATCCTTTGCTGAATTGTAAAAATATCATGAAATCACGACCCATATAGAGCTCATTCATCAAATCAGTTGTAAGCAGACAGTATTAAACACAGCTATTTGTTACGGTCCCCTGATGTGTTTAAAATATTTGCTTTACTCCAAATTGATTGAATTGTATATGCTAGGTCCATGAGGGCAGAGTTGTTCCAAAAGCACTTCATTCTTCATAGAACGTACTGTAGAAGTTACTTATAAATGCCTTGTGATACATTTTCTTTATTTTTCAGAAAGCACAGCAAGTGAAAAGCCTAATTCACAGGTTTCAATAGTTTCACCAGTGATGTGTACAAGCAGCTGAAGATAATTAACTATTCATCCAGTTGTCTGTTGATTGAATTATAGTAGGATTATTTCTGGACTGGGTTCGTTTGAAGAATAGGCTAGAATTTAATAAATAATGCCATCTGACATATTTTTTATGACATTCTTTTCTTGATTTTATAGAAGACACAGCAAGCGAAAAGCCAAAGTCATGGGTTTCGATGTGAGTCGCTTCACCGGTGACGTGGACGAGGAGTTGATTTGTCCGATATGTAGTGCAGTATTAGAGGAACCATTACAGGCTCCAGAATGTGAGCATGCGTTCTGTGCCGCCTGCATCAAAGAATGGCTCAACAGACAGAGAACATGTCCAGTGGATAGGAATCCAATTACTTTACAGGTAAATAAAAATCTAAAAATAAATGCACACTTTGCATAGATTTCTAGATTTGGTCCATATTAAGGGCAGTGTCAACCCGGCACTTGTTTCAAAAATTGAATTTCATATTTCTCTATTATTTTATACTTTTATATGTATTCTATCATTACCATCATAAGTTACTAATCGGAAGCGATTATTTCCCGTTCTTTTGGGTGATTTAAAATTGTTGTTTGGTAAGTTTGAGTCAGGAAAAGGCGCATGTTTATTTGGCGGGAAATTAAGCGTAGTTCAGCGCTTTTCAAATGCTGCGACAGCTGTTCGATCATTGCGTCGCGCGCTGAATCTTCCCGTGCGTAATACTAGACGCGCCGCTTAGTATCCGCGACGAAGACGCGAAAACAAAAGAGCGCAAAACAATGCCTAAAAATGTAAACAAAGGCCAATCTTACGATCATTTAAATTTCAGTTTTCTTCCAATTTCTTCACATTGTGACAATATAAATTGAATCTGATAGTTTATTTTGATTGTTCATAATAGTATACTCGCCTTTTAGGTCACACGCCCGTGTATTCCGAGAATATTTAGCTTTAAATGGTGAAAAAGGTCAATATTTTTACTAAATCGATGTTTTCTAGAAGTTCAAATTTGAAGGAATTTTACGAATTTTCAGACAACATAACTAAAAATATATCAAACTATCAGATAAGCTTTTACTACCATTGTGTAGAGGACTTTCAGCGCTAGGAGGCAATTTTTTATTTTTTTTATTATGGATTTTTAACTCGAGATATGCATCCATTTCTAGCAAAATGTAGGCAAAAAAACACGACTTTTACCCTTTTCCGATGTTTTTAGCAATATTTCCAAAACTAAGCCTTATTTTGGAAAAAGAAAAAATTGCCTCCTAGACAAAATTGTTTTGTTTACAAAAATGTGTATTAGAACAAATTACCATTTTTTATTTTATAGTTATGCTGTCTGAAAAATTTGGGGTAAAAAAAGCGCTTTTTGGTTCATTTCTCAAAATTTAGTTTATTTGGTATCACATTGATATCACCATCGGATTCCTTATCAAATTTCCTTTCTATAAATGTATACTTTTATGTACTTTTATTAAATATTCTCAAACTTAGAAGCAAAAGTTGATCATCAAAACAATAGGGTTGACACTTCCCTTAAGGGGGCTGTCAAGTGTCATTTCGTATTTTCCAGGAATTTCACTTTTCTTCATTTTTCAAAACTTCAGAGTGTTATCTATCAGTACATGCAAAGAAATTTTCAATTTTGAAATTCCAAAAGCCTATTTAGAAGGATTTAAATCCCTTATTGTGATCATTGACAAAGTAGAATGGAAAAGTCTGCCCGCAGGGGATCAGCGAAACTCCCATGCGCCGCGTATCCCGTGTTTTGTTTTTCACGCAAATTGGCACGCGCCAGTTCGCTTAAAATACGCGACGCTGTTATTTCGAAAGCCGTCAGTGCGTGCTGCGTTACCCGCTATGTTTTTGCCGCGTTTGAGGGCTTGTTCATACGCATTGTTTACGCATCGGAGGCCCGACTTATCAAACCGTCATTTTTGCCGGGGTGTGGCTGAGCCTGAAAGCAAGTAGGCCTATTAGTAAAACAAGGCTTTAGCACAAGCGTTAGTGTTAAGGAGTTTGGAAAGAGAGAAGGAAAAAAGATAAAAAATAAAGGACAGAGAAAGATTTTGAATCCATGATCGGAGTGAAAAATTGTAAGGAGATCAAAAAGACTTACACCGGGTTTTATCCGAAGACGTTAATGTTTTGTTTTTGTTTGGCCTTTCGATGTTGTACAAGTCCGTTCCACCCGCCCGTCCATCCAATAGGCCTACCTGTTTATCTATTTATTGTCATTACTGAATATGGTAGGCCTATTACTTCGTATCGTTGTTAAGTTAGCTAGTTCTCAGTTAGTTCAACTCGGTGTACTAATTTGTCATTCAGTTATATCAAACATAATATCAATTATAAGTGCCGTTTTACCTAGGCCTAGCTACATGGGCATGATCGGAGAAGCATCCTCGGGCCGATGAGCCGATGCTATCAAATGGTTCACATGGTTATCTCATAATAGTCTAACTTTGTATAGTAGGCCTACATGTATTTGCACACGCGGCAATCAAACACACGACATGTGGAGTTGGGGGGGGGGGGGGGTGGGGGGGGGGGGGTGTATGGGCCATGGAGAGCAGGGATGGACAGCCTCTCCTGGCATGTATTTTAATATACTATCCATTATAAGCTCATTTATTCAGTTATGATATATATGATTTTATTGGCACAAAATCGCGACCCGAAGGCCGAATTACATTGTACAGGAAAGTAAGGAATACATATAAAACAATTCAATACACAAATAGACAACATACTGGGCAGGAACGTGGCAAACAACAAGGGACAAGGCCAAATACAGGATATGCGAAGCAAATTATGGGAGATCACTGTTGATCAACTTCACATAATAAGGAATGGGGCTTTCAGCATATCTGTTTGTGCGAGCACGAGGCTGGGTGAGTTCGGCATTGTTTCTCAATTGTCTACCATGAACCTGACCTCTGCATGCAGGGAGCAACCTTTTAGTCCTACTGCATTCGGCTAGTGACTGAGCAAACTTCAGAGAATGTTGCTCCCTCCGGGCAGACAAATAATCAAAATTACATACATCTAAAGCATTACGATAGGAAATAAAACTAGGACCAAGGATAATTCTTAAAGCTCTCTTTTGGACTCTCTCAAGTTTTAGAGCTAGTTTGGATGTGAGGGCACAATGCCAGATGACGTCAGAATATTCAAGCAGAGGGCGAATGTACCCCCTGTACACCGTCACTAACTCGGATGTATGAAAACCAAAACGTTTAAGAGATCGCAACATAAAAAGTCTTTTGTTGGCATTCTTGCACATGTGGTCAATTTGTGTGTCCCATTTAAGATCATCCTGTAACCAAATGCCCAAAATTTTGGCAGAGCTAGCAAAAGAAAGCTGCGATGGACCAATTTTTAAGTCAGGATGGGGAGGGGGGTCTTGCATGAAACACATCTGCATGGCTTGGCATTTGGCAGGGTTGAGTTTGAGTTGATTAGTAACAGACCAATCCAGAAAGCCATCAAGATCAGCTTGCAAGTTGCTACTCTCACTAGAGGAACGATTTTCGGCGAACGTAAGATCGTCCACATATTTCCAATAGTGGGAATAACAACTCTCAGCCGCATCATTGATAACTGCCTGAAAGGTTATGGGTCCAAGTTTAGTTCCTTGAGGAACACCAGCACAAAGGGGCAAATAATTGGACACGGTTTGGTTATAGCGCACGCATTGGCGACGATCATTGAGAAAACTACATATCCATGGAACAATAGTCCCCCGGACCCCCAAGGCAATTAACTTCTGAATAGCAATAGAATGATTTACTAGATCAAATGCCTTCGAAAAATCAGTGAGGACTACTGTTCCGATATTTTTTGGCTTGTCAGCACCTTGGAACAAGAAATGAGTAAGATTCAAAAGATAGTGCGCAGTTGAAACACCTTGAATGTTACCGAACTGATTGATGTCAATAGAATCTTGAATATCTTGCACCACCCATTTAGCAATAAACCCTTCAGCAATTTTGGCAAATATATCTGTCAGTGATATTGGTCTCATTTTATCAATGGAGGGTGGAAATTGTTTAGGAATGGGAACAACAATTGCCGACCTCCATTGGTGTGGGACCACCCCCTTCTTTAAAGGAACAATTAAGCACGTCCGTGAGTGGACTACTCAGTTCGTATGCAAACTCTTTTATGAGTTTGGGTGGAATGCCATCAGGGCCACTGGATTTGGATGTCTTAACTACCTTGAGCACATTATATACTTCCCATGGATTTAGTTCAGGGGCTACATAATTGACAGGCAAATAGGCAGGGAGAGCAGACATATTTAAAGGTTCAATATGGGATGAAATACTGACAAACTTGGAATTGATGGCATTTGCCATATCCTTGTGATTTGTTCTGTCAATACCAGGTATATGCATATCAAGATCAGATTTTGTTGAATTGGTCATGGATTTGATCCTTTGGTGCCATTTACGTGGCTCAGTTTTTTGCAGTTTTCTTACTCTTTCAGCATTATAGTTAACTTTGCTTGTTCAATCTTTCTTTTAACTTTATTTCTAAGTTTACGCCATTTGGTGGTGTCTTTCTTTGCAAAAGCAGTTTGGCGTTTAGTGATAAGATGCTTAATGCGTGGAGTCATCCATGGCTTATCAGATTGATGAACTTTAACATGTTTAATTGGTAAATATAAGTTCATGCCTTTGTTTAGAATAGAGTACATAGTATCAGTTTTAGCTTGAGTGCCTTTGCTCACATAGACCTCATTCCAGCTTTGATCCTGGATCCATATACCAAAAGATCTGATACTGGATTCACCAAAGGGACGAATCACACAAGATTTCTTTGTGTTATCAGGGATTTTGTGCTTTGGTCTCCATAACACACAAGCATGATCACTCTTGCCAATTGGTGACAATGCTATGGGAGGATGGTAGTGGTCCTGGATATTGGTAAGAATAAGGTCTAATGTTGCTTGGGCCCTAGTTTTAACTTTAACCACTTGTTTAAGATTGTTTCCACTTAGGATTGAGTTTATGTTCATTCTGTTGAAGTCTCCAGTGATACAAAAACCCATCTCAGGGTAGCAGGTGCGGATCTGATCTATGGTGTCTATTAGGTGACTTTCCAGCATGGGTTGTAATGGTGAATCCGTGACGATGTACACGGCACATATCGTCAAAGCTGACACACCTCTGGGTAACCGATGCGGTCTAACTTCAATCCAAACACATTCTAGCTCGTCGGGAATTTGAATGTCCAATTGTTTGGAGGGGATACCGTTCTTAACATATATCGCGACACCTCCACCACGACGATCATCTCTACTTTTAGAAAAAAGTGTGAAGCCAGATATACTTGTTTGGTTAGTGTGCATTTGAGGGTTAAACCAAGACTCGCTAAAGACTGCTATGTCCACTTTCTTTTGGCGAAGCAGAATGTCAACTTCATCCATTTTGTTTCCCAGGTCTAAGGCCCCGCTGTTAGGCCTACGGTTTGGTTGGTGACATGCCATATAAGACAAAATAAGTTCCAAGATAACCAGAAGTAGGCCTATACGGCCAAACAAGTCATGTTTCTATAAAATCCTCCTAAAATGTCATAGTTAAATTGAATAATATAAAATTCTGGAACATTCCAAATGAAATTCGGACTGAACAAAGAACAGAGATCTTCCCATTTCGATCGCTAAATGCCCATCATTCATATTTTGAATCAATGAAACGTCCGAATGTTCTAGACTGAAAGCAAAGGTGGAAGGGATGGGATTATGGTGGGAGAGGATGCTCTATATTTCTGCCCCTCGGACCCACCCCAATAAAAAAAATAGGGTAACATCGGTTTGGTTTATCACGAAGTTATGAGATGTAAACAATAGGCCTGATTAATTAAATGTGTGGTTGCACCTTTGATATCCTTGTACTTCTGTGTCCTCTCAATAAAAAAAAATCAATCTAGGTATTATAGGTGACAAGGCAATTCATAGGGATAGCCAATAAATAATAAAACCATGCAGTAATGGAAATACCGAATACTGTATATAGGCCTAGCACTAGAGCTAATTGTTAAATAATGACCGTGTTTTCAACGTTAATATCATTGTTATCTTCAGTAGATAGCAAACTACTTTTATAAGAGATCCAACCGAAATGCTTAATAGAGCTATTGTTATAACACTGAACAATCACTATTTAATAATTATCTTTGGTAGATAGCAATTCAAATCAATTTTAAAAGGATCCAAGTCCATTCTAATGGAAAATACTCATCATTTAACTACTGTGAAATGTGCTCCATTACCCACCAGTGGCGTATCTGATGAGATCGCTTGTCAGAGGGGGAAATGGTATCTTCCCGGTAGGCTTTAACTTTACAGGCTGAGGATTGCCGCCGCCGCCGAGTCCGACATTTGAAAACGGGGAGGGTGGGGGTGTTCTCAAAATCCACTCCATCCGATTCAAATTGGGGCCCTTGCTCCCCCGACCCACTGTATTTACAGAAAAAAAACCTTTTAGCCCGGTAGTTTGAGCTGTTCTATACCCGGTCAAATCCGTCGAGGGGGGACACTCTGCTGATACGCTACTGTTACTCGTTCGCTTGACAGTTTACCCATAGACAATTCATATAGTCATTTTACAAACCGTTAAATTTATTTTCCTGCTTCCTTAAACATTAGACCTATCGGACATATATTTCAGTTTCTTTTTCGGTGGCGCTGGCATAACGAGGATCAAGTTCAGGTGGCATGTTGTGGCCTTTTACTATTTATGATGAAATTACAATTCGTGACGTGACTCATATTAATCATGTTAATCAGAAGCTTACCCGATTCCGTCTCTTTAAATATCTGAGGTAGAAGAAGAGAAAACATGTAGGCCTAGAGCCTACCAAACGACAGGTCTTAAATTAAATCTTCATCCCATTTCTTGCTTTCTCTCTGTTTCCAATTTTTCTCTCTCCTTTACTAAGTCCTTTATCTAGGATAGGTGTTGATTTTTACACCCAGACTACTCACTAATCCCGCCACGGTGCATTTTTAAATGATCACATTGATAAAGACTCGACTACACTGGCCTATAATGATAAACTCTGATGATTAGCCGCAGAGTGTTGCGCACAGAAATTAATACACGAGCGTCTAAATCTTTGTCAACCGGTTCAACGCGCACGCGTCACCATTTATTTTGCCAACTCAAAACATTCCGCGCGCGTCTGCGCTCATTGTCGATTAACGCACGCGCTTGAATGCGTTACGCTTCCTGGAAATTGTGAACGCACTTCGAATGCACATAAAATGGTATACGGCTTCTTTTTCAAACTCGACATCATGAAAAAGGTGTTTTTTAACACACATTTGAGGTTATTTTGATACCAAGAAAAGAACGGTTTGTAATGAAACTTTGCACGAAGTTGGGGATTTATATGTTTCCCACAATATCTAAAGAACAGGATTTGAAATACGTGTATTTCCCCGTAAACCATGATCAAACGGCGGTATTGTCACTTTTCACATTCATCGGTTGATTTCTTTATGTTCATTTTTGAGTAAAAATACGATTTACAGACACGATAACTCAATACAAACTGCATCTGATGGACAGCAAGTAAGTTTAACGCAACAACCATGATCTTCCCCAGGTTCCATTTTTTTGTTTTTTGTTTTAGGCCTATTTCCCGATTTTTCGGATCATTTTGTAGAAATTCACGTTTGTTGTATTTAAAAATCCCATTTTGTTGCCTTATTTGGTCAATAAATAAAAAAATATCTCAGATATCAAAAAACAAAAAAAATGGAACCCGGGTAATTTTCTTAAGATTACAAAAATCGTAAAAGGACAGATTTTCAGAAAATATTTTTTTGGTTACCTTGTCCGAATTGAAGACTGGTCAAAATTCTCGTTTTTTATGATTTTCTCCAAAATGGTTCTTTTTAGAGCAATTTTATGTTCATGGTTAGATTTATTGAACCCTTTCCTTCAAAAAAATGTATACTTGTATATGGAATATATGAATAATTACGTAGTTACGGCAGTTTTACGGAAGCTATTTCTGACACTTGACAGCCCCCTTAAGTGGAAATTCCTTTTTATTTCTTTTTAGTGTTTTTCAATGCATACTACTGTCAAAAGCCCCTTTTTGATATGACTGGTCACATATCAACCTCACAATTCTAAATTTGAGGCATTCGGATGTTATTAATGCTGACAAAAAAGTTTGACTTTGCATGGTGAATGCTTTCTACTCTTAATTTTGAGATTAGCTTATTAACGATTACAAAACCTTGTTTAAATTGCAACATGTTGATTTGTAACTGTAGGGAAATGCTGAATTCTTTAAACTTGAGTAATCTGCCAAATGGATATATATATAAGGGTTGTGCATTTCTTTTCTCAGACCGCAGAGGTCGGTGTGCTAACCTGACCTTCAGATAGTGGCTGCGATGTCATATGGTGTCACTATAGCACTGCACTGGTCACTGATAGTGATATGGGTATTTCAGTTATGGTGGGTTTATTTTAGGTTTAAAACAGATGATCAAGGTTGTGTGAAGCATAACAGTTAATAATGTGATGTAAAAAATCATAGGGTTATGAAGCAATGCCTAATTGCCTATGCAAGAAAAGATTAGGATTCAAATTTGCAAAGAAAAATTTAATAATAAGTAATGTTTTGATACTATATTTCAGGACCTTAAACCAGTTCCACGAATTACCCGTAATCTTCTTGCCAGACTGTATATATCCTGTGACAATGCCAGTTTTGGTTGCGACGTGGTCATCAAACTAGACTCTCTACCATCACATCTCGGTGAATGTGAGCATAATCCAAAGAGACCCATCCAGTGTGAAGATGGATGCGGAATGGTGATTCCCAAGGATGAGGTTAGGGAGCATAACTGTGTACGTGAATTGAGGAGTGTAGTCCAACAGCAAGCCACAAAACTCACTGAGCTGAATGGAGAACTAGCCGAGGCAAAGAGGTCCATCAATGAGCATTGCAGAGAAATGAGAATGCTCAAAGAGTACATACGTGCCATCAGAATATCAAACCCCAATGCGAGTCCGTCGGTTCGGGCCATTGAGGATGAGTTGGAGAACAGCGAAGTCGTCAGATGGGTGAATTCTTTGCCGCTAGCACGTGTTACAAGATGGGGTGGTATGATTTCCACTCCTGACGCTGTTCTTCAAGCTGTCATCAAAAGGTCGCTGATTGAAAGTGGATGCCCGTCGCACATTGTCAGCGAGTTGATGGAGAATGCCCATGAGAGAAGTTGGCCGCCTGGTCTTAGCACCTTAGAAACGCGTCAGATGAATAGGCATACATATGAACAGTACGTGACACGCAGAATCCCTGGTAAACAGGCTGTCCTTGTGATGGGCTGTGACAATGTACATATCGGGGAAGATTTGACCTGTGACCCTGGACTTGTTATGATATTTGCTCATGGAATAGAATGACATCAAACTCTGTAAAAATGCTAATATCAAGAAGCTTACGGTATCAATTATCTTGGAAATAAGGCATTGGGAATCAAACTAAAGCAACAACATTTGCCTTCTTTTGAGTCTTGCTGATGCCCAGAGATCAACAAGTCCGTATTCACAATGTTCATGTGTATTTGAGTTTGTGAAGCTGGTCTTGATATTTAGTACTACATTTCACCTGAAGTAAAAATATGACATGCGATTAACGATCAAGAGCGTATTCAAGCATTGCTGAGTACTTAATCAGAGAATAATGTTTTCGTTTTTAAATCAGAGGTTTTTGTTCTGGTCTGAGGAATTGTCCCACAGGGAAAAATTCTGAATGACCAGAACAAAACCATTGTTTCATTACCGAAAAAGCTGCATATTTATCCAAATCGTTGATTTGTACCGATATAATCGCGCTAATAATTAATTAGTTTTCTGTTCGTTTTGTTCACACCTTTTTAGTTATTGAAACAGTCCAAGTCGGGTTATACCCCTCATTAACATTTTTATCATTCAACCAATCAGAAATAAGCTATCAACTCATTGAATTTTCAGTTAAGGAGCGTGAGGCTTTAATTTGATTGGTCGGTCAATGAGCAAAACAATCAAACGCTTTGACGCAGTACTTTCGGGCAATTATTAGTGACCAGCGCTCGGCGTGCACGTTCTCATCTAAAGATTAATTTGATTGGAACGCACTTGGTACGCCGCTATCGTGATTATTCATGAATTAATGAATTCTCTCCAATGTGCTGGTGGGTCTGGTGTACATTTGTATGTACTCATCCTGCAAACAAAGGTAATGAATCCTGGTTTTTGTGTGGAAATGCTGCATCTTTCAATGAAATGCACATGGATGTCACATTTGTATTTCAGGTGGAATGGAGTGTACTATTGTAAAAGAGGCTTAGTTGGTCAAGTGAATTTTGCTAAATGTATAATAAGAATGTGTTTTTCCTTTTTTTTTCCTGTGAGGAAGTGGTCATTATTTTGTGGAAGAGAGGACTAGATTCTTAACTTTGTAAACAAGGTTTTTCGTTCAAATTTTTAAGTTCTAAGTTGCCAAAAACAATATTCCATCATGTCTCCATTTCCCCTGTAAGTAATAACCGCTTCTTCAAGATTTGTGTTTATGTTCAACATTGACACTATGTTATACATTACTGCACATACAATCAACTTTTATTTAATCACTGTGTGCTTCCTCACAAAAACATAAATTACTTCCTCTAGTAGCCATGGGAAGATACAGACAGACTGTTTTCATTATTAACTGAACTTGAACAAACGGAATAATTATAGAATAAACCATGCACATCTCTTACCAATGGAAAGTGCGTGGTTGTGATGTCCATTGTATAATTGTGCCAAACAAACTTATCAGTTATTGCAACATCAGTCAAAACCCATGATGCTATATAAATGTTGTGTAATGTGTAGTTTGTTAGTGATGTTGGTTGGTTGGTACGTTTTTCTGTCATGACTGACAGCTCGTGACTTTGGTGATGACATGCCATTCCGTCGGTCAGCAGCCAATCGATAAATGACTGAAGTAGGATGCCCAACCAGAGTTTTTATTCTGTCGAACAATCTTGACCTTGGTCGGCCTTGTCTGCGTGCACCCCAATCTTGCCCTGCATGATCACTTTCTCTAGACAGTTTCCTTGATCACAAAAAGTAATCAATATATCCAGAACCACATACCTTGGTTACAACATGATTTATTCTCTACGTCAAAACATTTAAGCTTGGATAATATTTATATTCTATTATGGTTTCCACCTTGTGTGTGTGGTGGGGGGGGGGGGGGGGGCACTTGTTGTCCAGCAGATAAGTTCTTGATCGACAATCAAAGATTGTGGGGTCGAGTCCCACTGCAGCCAGCGTGTTGTGTCCTTGGACAAGGCACTTTACCGCGCTTGCCTCTCTTCACCCAGGTGTATAAATGGTAACTGGCATTAATTAACTTTGGGATGGTAAAACAGAACCCCGACAGCAAACAAATTACAAGGCCAATGGAAACTAAATTATGTGACAGAATGTCAGCACTAATACTAAATAAATAAGATCAAATTAAAAGAATATTTATACAAAAATTAAATTAAAAACACCAGACTGGTGATGTGAAAATCTGTATACAGAGATGATTCATTTGGTAATGTAAATTTGGCATGTAGTTTTGCTCATATCTTTCAAAAACATTCAGAGCCTATGATGTCACACTAGATATTTCTTGCCAAAATATACTTTGGCCGCCATACCCGTAAATCCAGATCTTCATTCATGTGGCTCAATATACTGATCTATTGGCATTTGGTCAAGTTTAGGTCTGATGACTGAACCATATGGTGTGTCAGAGCTGTACTATTTTTCATGAAAATAAATGGCTAAATGAAATATTTATTTGACAATGTTGTTTCGAATATTCATGTGAACAAATCTGGTTACTCATCTTTAATATTCTCATCTATGTTTATATCTGTTTAGTGTCTACGTAAAATCTTTTCAGCCATGATGATTTATTTGGTGTCAGATATTTCCTTCTTCTTTCATGCACCCCTATAAAATAGCTTCAATTCTGTACAAGGAATTAAACATGACATTCATTCATTTTAAGATCATTCAAATACCAAAGGAAGGGCTTATAGATTCAAGAGGCAGCTTGCATAAGTGGGGTTACGAACATTCGAGTATATTTTGTAATATTTTGTTATTCTGAATTTGATATTTTTGCTTCTATACTCTTAGTCAGCGGAAGTTGGAAGGTGATGTCAGCGCGTAATCTATTGATATGCTTATTGCACAGCACTTTCTGCACCTAGGCTGATATTCTTCTTTGATTGCGTGGATGCAGACGCCATCGCATTGGAGTTACGCGCTCCTTATCACGATGCCTTCCCTAATACATACATGCGCTGACGTCACCTTTCAACTACAGTTGACATAAGTATAGTCACCTTCAGAATCACAGGATAGTTAAAAGGATGCAATATGCATATGATGTGTGTAATGCGCTGATCACACTGGTGCTTGACGGCTGTATCCAAGGGCGCATTGGTGAGATTGCGCAATAGTTACCACCCATTTAATTGACATCTTTGCATGCCACATGATTCTGATGGTCACTATAATAAAAATGAGAGTCGTGTTTCAAATGTATGAAGTATTCTATATTATTGTATTGATATTCTAGTGGTATCACAGTTTTGAAAATGAATATTTTTGGTTCTTTTACTATTTCACTTTTTAGTGGTTTTAAATAAGGCACCAAATGCTGTAAACAGTAATCTTGAATTTCCACAAAAATGCTGCCTAAACATGGCATATTTAGTTGCAATAAACTTAAAAGGAAGGAACAGTGATTGAAAAAGAGATGACTTTATTTGTACCACAAACAACAAAAGATAGACCAAAAGAAGATGGATCAATCAAATGAAAATGCACCATATTAAAAGATGAGAACAAATACAAAATGTACTCCTTGCCAGAAACGTAATGTTGTATAATACATGTTTCAATCCTTGTGCTACATTTTGGCGATTGTGTCGAGCATCTTTCTCCATTGTGCTCTGTTACTATTGAACAAAAATGCATTTAAATGCATGCATACTATTAAACATGACCGATAGCATGAGGACAGAAAATTGAATGTAGAATGGAAGTCTTGCATTAAATTTTGCCCCACATTTTTCAATACTATCATGCAATACAAAATCTCGAAGGAATATCAAGCTTGCCCCAATCTTTAACATGTGCTCCTCCATATGTTTCTGTTGCACAACATTTTGGTTGCCCAAGTGAAACCCACGATACTCACATGTATGCCTCATTGCCAATTCAGAAAACCTTGCCCTGTGTCAAAACTATGATGATATTCATACAAACCAAATTTAACATTCATGCTTACTTAGAAAGATAATTAGCTTCATCAAGAAGACAAGTAATGAAATGTCCAATGTTGGGAGATTTAGTCCAAAATAGGTAGTCATTCAATAAATTATAATGACTCAAAGTGTCTTAGAAGGGTGTGTGTATTTATACTGGTAAAGGTTTTGAATATACTCACTATTCATTCATACAGCATTTTACTCCTCTGTACTATTTCAGATAGCTTGCCGACTTAGTGAAATCTTAAATGTTTTTTTTGTATGTTTGTTGAGCAATTTTGACATACACTCAACACAAAAAGAACAACCTTTACATTATCCATTGACATATTCTGAAACAAAATTTTAGTCATAAATCTGTTGAAATGGACACATGTATTATAGTTACGTTGCAAGCATTTGACACCGCCATTTGTCGCAATATCTCCGGTATTTGTGAGACAGTGGTCATTAGAACTAAATTCATGGTAGATCAAAAGTTACACTCAAAAGCCAAAAGAAAAAAATTATAAAAGTCTGTATTTGCACTATCGATAGCTTTTGAATACATCTTTTTATTTGCCCCTGTCTGCAGTCAAATGAACACTGTATTAAAAATACAATAATGTTGAAACAAATGGGATTTCAAAATGTGTGTTATACAAATACTTTTGTTCAATTTTTACAGGTTTGTAGTTAATATCACTTTCCATAAATTTATAATCAAAATGTATGGAATTTAATTCATTTTCAGCCTGTTTTAAGGTATTTTTGCCCAAATTCACACATTTTGTTTTCCAGGAATGTTTCATCATTTTTTGATTTTTAAATGGTACAGACGTGACTGAACTAATGGCTGTAGAACAACAGTTACTTGAAAACCCAAGGATTTTCTTTTGTAATGAATTTGTCACCTCACCACTTATGTGGATATGGACTAAGACTAGTCTTAGATGCGGAGTACATATCATGGATACAGATTATATAATATATTATATTGTTCTTTTGGTCCTTGACTGGTTTTAAAATCGTGAATGATGAACTATTTGGCCAGTATCGGTTCATGAGCTTGTATTATAATTGTATTGAACTAGATAATGGTGATTTGCACCGTATTGTGTAAATTACTGCATACAAAAGTATATTGATTATAATTTTATTTCAAATATGACATGTACACATGTATCACATAATATATATTTTTATGCTGTGAAGAAAACAAAAACAAAAGAAATAATCATAACATTGGGGAAACACAGTTCCGATCATGTGAAGATCATGTGATTTGACCTTTCGCTGGCATTTTTTAAAATATGGTCATCAGCAGCCGACAAGTGCACATCGGTACCGTAATCAGATGGCAATAAAATCACATTACTCTTGTGTGAAACAGGTGTAATAACGGTCATTTTTTTTTCAATTGGGAAAAGCAGGTTTTTTTAATAAAAACATGCTGAAAGACTTCATACATGTGAGAGACCTAAAGTAAACTAGTTACCAGGGTTCTAGATTCTGTCTAAATTGGTATTACTAACTGTGAAAGACAAATACTTTATCTGTAGAACAGATTATCCATTGTTTCTATTTGCTAACCAGTCTGGATTAAACTGTAATCTGGACTACTGTAAGGCCTTAATAAATAAATGCTGATTTGTTTGGCTTGCGAAATATTTTTCACAGTTTTAAAATGATATTGGTAAGGTAGGGTAGATAGTATCCAAACTAATAGAGATGCATGACATTGATGCTCTTCTTTAAGACTACAGACTACTAAAAATCTAGATTATTTGCTCAAAATTGAAATAAAATTTGGGATTGGCCTTGTTTTGTTTCAGATTAATCAGTTTTTTGCCAAACAATCAGCACAATTTAGGCCTCGAGGTTAAAATACTGTTGTGATAAAATGAGGACACAGGTGCATGTAAATAATATCCTATTATCATGTAGAATTTGCAGATAGTGTTTACACAAAAATCAAGCAAATTGATTGCAATTAATACACTTTTTAATATGGATTAATTTTCTTCATGTTAGCTAAACTTAAGAATACCGTACCATTTTATCAGCTGAAAGCCAAGCTTCACCTTTTTCAAAACGCCGGCAGCAGCAACTGATAACGATTGAATTAGTATCCGTATAAATGTATTTTATTTAGCAGACTTACAAATAAGACAAGGTATGTAACTGCTTTTTGGTTGTTGAAATGTATTGAACCATATTTTTCAGCATTTTGTTCATAATGAATATAGTAACTTGCTTTAATCACATCTCTGTTGTTTACTTTACTCAAGAACTATACTCTGTGTAATCTCAAGTTGGGAGGTGACTTCAGCGCATCAGGTGCAGCAAGCACTTTCTGCGCCAGGGCCCACATTCTTCTCTGATGACGGGGGAGCAAACGCGATGTTGTATATAGTTTGGTATGCAATATCATGATGCGTTCAGTGAAATATGTCAACTCCCAACTTGAGGTGACACAAAGTATACCCTCCAGAAGAAAACAATGCTGATGATGGGGTACAGCAGCAATTGTGTCATTCATAATCAGGGATGCAAGACTCCCGGAGATATCCGGAATTCCGGATATTTGGTCATAAAAAAGAAATCCAGATTTTTGCAAGACAGTGAGTTTATTAGTCTCTTTTTTCATTCGGATGATGATATTTCAGCATACAAAGAGGCAAACATGGTGTTGTTGTTTTTTGCAATTCCCTGTAGCCTTTTCTTCAGATGAGCCTCCATAAATGTTTGATGCCGCGCACAAACGCTCGGGCTGTCTGGCCAAGCTCGCGTAAAAGTTCAGGAAATGGATCAATCACTCACTTGCATCCCTGCATAATGAATTGTGCTGAAACATTGTTAAATATGTATTTGTTATTTTTTGTTCTATGTTACTCTCAATGTAAACTTGAATTATTTTGTGCTATTTATAATATATGATTCTAAGATGGATTCCATGGACACAGCATTCACACATGTGATACCCGGTTCAACTAAACTATATTTTGGCTGGCATGCACATGTACATTCTGCAATGTCCAAAGGAATGTGATCAGACTTTAGTATTATTAGTTTTATACAACACAAATGTTTGTGGCATTTTGAAAGGACAAAAAGACTTAAATTGACAGTAGCCAATGTTGTGCTTTATGTGAAACATACTATACTATTCTGGTTTATTGTTGAATACATTTTTGCGGTGAAGGATTGCAGATTATAATATACAATATTATGTACACATTGTAAATAAAATTGCCACCTTAATCTATTAAAATATCAAACAGCTAAATGATTATTTGGATTTGAGTTTTGTATTTTGTGCATATTGTAATTTTTATTAACATGTACTTCATCCTACATGAAGAACAAAAGTCACATCAGTGAGTATTGAACATAGCTTATCGCAGACATGATTATAATGGGTTGTCATACGTTCCCACACAATCAAAGACAAATTCTGATATTAGTGTATAAATGATGCGTCTGTCATTGGATTATTAATTTATTATACACACTGATGTTACATTTGTATTCTAAGTTGGATGATGTATAGTGTATATGTGATGCGATCTGTGAAAACCCGTCGGATGTCGCAAAATGTGAACTAGGGATTATCGGTAAAATAAAAATATAAATAAATAAATTTAAAAAAATTAAAAAACATTTTTTTTAGATTTTTAAAATGAAAAGTAATTTCCAATACTTAGTGTCATCATCTTTCATGAAATGTTACCTTCAAAAACTTACTTAAGTCACTTTTATTATTAACCTTATAATGTTATTCTGTTGAATTATGTATCTTTTTGGCCTTTTTTCATGATTTCTTGTTTTGTAGCTTTTTATGACATTATAATTATCATTCACTCATAACTTTTTTTGTAGTGATCGTAGAAATATGATCGAAACAGTTCTGTAATCAGCACAGTTTTAGCTTTCTTATGATATAAATATCTCCAATATGAGAAATGCCACCATGTGGCGGGTTTTCACAGATCGCATCACATATATGGGTCCTATTGCATGAACGTTGAGATTCTTCTTAGGAAGAGTCAATCTTCTGTAGTTTTGAACTTTTCTTAAGAAGATTATTCAAGAATTCATGGGTTGATCTTCATGATATAGGCTCCGAGTCTAACTTTAGAACTTTGTCCTTCCTCGTAGAGCTCAACCTCAGAAGAACTCTTAAATATTCTTCTTAACCAGCCTTAAGTAGAGTTGAGAATCACTCTTCCTAAGTTCACTTAAGATTAATCTCAACTTGTATGCAATAAGACCCTCAACAAGGACAAATCATGCTTGTTTTCTTTATTTGTCTTCTTTATTTGTCATAACTCTCTGGTAGTTAGCAGGGCATAAGTCATATTTGGAATTTAGCAGAGGCTCAACCATTGAAATTTGGTGTCCTCATACATAAAATGGCTTTAGTTATGGTCTAATAAAATGGTAAGGTTATTTAAATAGTTCTCTGAAGACCTGACGTATAATATGGCTTCATTGCCCATTCCAGTACTACATTAGATCCTTGTATATGCAGGAATTTGTTCTTGAATGTGCAAATACATAATCACTGGAATATATTCTGAAGTCATGTTAATACTTAAGGTGGAATATGTAGTATGAACAAGGTAGTAATTGGATTGATATCTACTCTAGGGGTTGGCATATTCAAACACAGCAGGTGGCATCTACCTTGAATCTGTGACAGGACTTTAAAGTCTACCATATGATATAAAACACAAGGCAGTAATCTGCAAATTGTTGGCTTACACTATCATTTGTGTAGCTGTCATTAATATAATCAGCGTCATAATGCTATGGACATAATTCCAACAATGCGAGTGTGCGTGCGGACATCATACGTGCGTAAACCTGGACAGGCGTACTGGGCGATTTAAAAATAAACCTGTGTCCTGATTGGTCAATCGTGAAAATCACCTGCGCATGCTAGCATAGTTGTTCGTGCATTTCATGCATCTGTAAGCAGCTCCGCAAACAACAACAAAACACGCTCGCATGAAATAGCTTGAATTGTGTCCATAGTATTACGACAGTGATTGCAGCTGTCTTATACTTATTTTCCATGTGATATAAGACCTATAGCAGACATTTCAACTCACACTTGATTGGGAAACATATGTGACACTCAATCAACTATGAACAAACCGGTTTCTTTCAAACAGCATGATTTTATTGAAATCTGATTATAAATGAAACATTCAATATATATACAAACTGCATTGAGTTAAATAAAACCCCTGTCATTCAAATGTTTAAAAAATCATAACATGTGTTTACAAACTTTATATATGCTTAAAATGTCATGTAACTATGTAGGGTGAGTGTGTGGAATCTTTATCCATGGTAGCAATACTTTGTGGCATCTGATATCGTCGTCTACGCTTCTGGTTATTTTGCCCTTGAGCGCGCAACCATTGACTTCCAGGTCACTCGATCATCGGTCTGTTTCATGAAGTCTGGGCTGACGTCACTCTTTATTTTTGCTGCCCATGTTGGCATAGGTATATCTTACACATTTGAACCCACCGAAGTCCTCAACCAACCCCACGACGGAAGTTTTACAGGCACTGTTTAACATCAGACGAGTATTAAGTGTGCACAACTACCTCAGACACCAATGAGAGGTAAGCTAGTTTCCAATCCCCGGTAAACTTTGTTGATTAAAGTATACTGAATAAAGTACTCTACAGTGTTGTTCAAGAAAAGACTTTAGTGATGAAAAGAGATCTATAATACACAATTCAACAATGGGCAATGGGAACTACACCAACCAGTCAATATCAAAGCCATTCAGAACTGAACTGAGTGTCTTCTGTACTTGTATAATATGATCCCTACTTCTATGTTTGGACCCAGGTTTTGATGTAAATTGTATTCATGTTACAGTATACCATATTTTATTTGATAAATATATTTACACAAGTCCTTGTTATATTTTCAAGAACCTGATCATGATCTATAATACTTGTTTTTATTATCTATTTTATGATTGCACACTCCTACAATATAGTACAGCTATAACTAGCATATTTATAAGTCTACATCATCAGTTTTCTTTTTTCCCAATCTAATGGTTCCTCATCCCTGTCTTGAGTTTGGTCAAGAATCTGAAAAGAAGTCAGGTAAGATTATAATTATATGTTAAGGCAGCGAAAATCAAAACCCTGTTCTATGGGCAAACGGACATCTTAGGTAGGATCAAATTTTCAATGGTTTGTTATTTTCAAAACATTTCAAAATTGTTCCAACAAATTCCGTTGTTTTTTTAATCAAAAGTTCAAGAAAAAATGGGCCTGTTGCCTAAAGGGTAGGACTGGTTTTTGTCAAGAATAATTCCTGTAAGGATTTCTACAAACATGATCAATCTATTCACCAAAATTAAATTGTCAAAAAACTTGACGTAAAAGTTTTTGGCTGGATTTACTTCAATTGAACTTGATTGAAGCTCATCACCTGCAGTGGCGGCACCAGCTTAACAAAATCTGTGGGGGGCAAGACAAATATTTCGGGGGTACGTGTGGAAATGTTGGCTTTTATTGTAAAAATTGCCTGAAAATAGCTTAATTTGTTCTGATTTAGAAATTTTAGACCAATTTAAGCTAGCTGATATTAAGTCATTTTGACATTAAAAGTCAACATTTTCGATTGTTTTGGGGACTAAATGGGTTTGGCCTTGAGCTGACTGGTGGGGGGGGGGGGGGAGGTCGTGACTGGGGGGAATTCCTCCCTCATTGCCGCCACTGGCACTGATCACCTGATAATAATTTATCTAACATTTATCATGGCAGTAATGTAGTCACAATACTGAGTTCAATGATTAAAAAATGCATCCTAGTTGTTAATGTGTTAGTTTATTGTTGTTTGCAATCAAATTACTGCATTCTTACATTCTTACCTGTAGTAAGTCATATGGCTCAGAATAAATCAGACTTGTGTGTATACAGCTATCAGTTTCAGGCTGGTAAAGGAATGTTTTAGGACAGGTCTTGGGTTCTAAAATGTAACAAAAAATAGGCAGAAATGGTAATATAACACTTTATATTGGATGATATTAAATTTACATTAACATTTTTTACTCTCTTTCAATACATAATGAACAATATTAATATCATATTTTCATGTTGATGCCAGTAGATATCATCTAAGTTTAAAGATAGCACTGCCTGGAGAAACACGTTGATACCTGTTGGGTGAACTGAGCTGTTTCTTTGAGGTAGCAACCAAGCTAATTATTTGAGTAAACATACAATCAACTTATTTTTCAAACACTTTTAGTGTACCGTATCATTCTATTTAAGTGCAAGTTAGTTATCAAAATCTTAGAAATATGCAATTAGTTTAGCATAATCGAATCAGTGAAATAAGTTTATTATATCTAGTCCCTCATTTGCCTCTACAGATGTCATTTATTCTATCCTGTGCAAAAATGGTGACAAAACTTATTATGGGGAAATAAGCGGAAAGTTTGGAAAATGTATGGAAGAACATAAATCTGAATCAGAAAAAGTTGGGGCTACGGTATGCACCAGGGCAGCTAGAAAAGTGTCACGATCTACGGTCAACAAATCTGCCATCACGGACCACATAGTCGTCAAGAACCACGTCATGAACTGGGATGAGGCAAAGAGACTGACAAGTACAAAAGATGGGTAAAGGAGGAAAAAGGATAGAAATAAGAAAGCAACGCACCACCATGAATAGAGACGAGGAGCAGTTCAATCTAAGTCACATATTCAATGATCTTCTGGTTGCTAAAACATCTAGAAACACTGTTTCCAAGCAACCAGAAAGTAGTGCTATCAACACAGGATCGTCACTTCATCATCAGTGTTGATATAAAGAGAACAGTTTGTTCTCGAAATGTCCGTTTAGGTATGTTAAAACTTGGACTAGATATGATAATTCTTACAGTCTTACAGTTTATTCTAACAGTCCTGATGAACATTTTCAACATAATCAGGATCAGTAAATTGAATTTATGTCTCATCCTGGTTCAATGGTCCTTGAAAATTTGAGAATCTTTCAAATTGGAGTTGATGTCTCACGGATGACACACATTACGTTTATCAGACAGTCAACTTACTAAATGTGCATCCCTTTTCATCAATTTTATCCATACAGTCCTGGACGTAATCACACAATGCAGACTGTGGTAGACAGATACCATCACATGCAAACATGTTGTAGGTCCAACAATCTAACATGGTTTGAACTGAAAAATAACAGTACATGTAAGTCAATTAGTAGAGCAGAGAATGACATGGATTAGTAGAAAATTGCTAATTAAGTGTTACGTGTAATCCAATTATCAATATGTCAACTGGATGACATTTAGAGAACTGAAATCGAAATGATCGCCAAAAAAGTCTCATTCCAAAAGGTGTGTGAGCCAGTCACCAGGAGATTATCACTTTGATAGTTGTTAGAAATGTTTGGCGCAATTGTTGGGTGCAATGTACAAACCATTATAGATCAAAACAATCTTGCCTAGTGTTTTGTTTCTTTTCATTTCCTTTTTTTGCATTGAGCCATCGCTCCAAACTTTCATTTTGATAATTCCTATTTTGGTCATTTATTGCTGCACTGATGTACAACCTTCCTTCCATATAATAGATCTGATTCTTACCACATTGTTTTTCATCGGACTTATCACGACAGTTGTGGATTCCATTACACACCAGATCTTCTTTGATACACTGCAACCCATCATCGCATCTATGGTAGCCAGGAATACACGGCTTTGTACACCTGTCAACAAACAGTAACAAAGTAAGTATTTTAGTTTTACATGTACTTGTCATGAACATTACAGAGGCACAGTCAGAGACCACTGTGCAAACTCAAACTGATCAAAGCTCTATGACTCACCTCTATCTACTGAGATGAAAATTCCTGTCTATGTTATCACGAAAAGAACCTGGTTAAAGACAGAACTCATTGTGTAATGTATGATATCTCTTACAGTTGGATCTTAACACTTTCCATGCGGCTTTTCGTTTTACCATATACAAAACACATTTTTCAGAAACCTTTCCAAACTTTTAAAGTTTATCTGAAGAATTACTGAACCATCACTAGGCATGGGTTTTTTTAAAAACATTTTGAAATTTTGGAACTGTCGTCTGCAAACGCCAGCCCGTGGAAAGCGTTAAGTATAATCTGTGTCAGCTCAAATTGGTAGATGACGTCAGGGTATTATCTAGTGATTGCCGAAGCACTTTGTGCGCCATGGCTGACATTCTACACCATCAAACTCATGATACATTTAGCGGAATGCGTCCATACGTCATCTTCCACCTCCAGGTGACACAAAATATATCTAGCATGCAATGGTTTTCTATAAGCAGCAAACACCTCAGACAAGTGTGGCCACAAGTTGTCAAAGATGGCTTTAGGTTTTATGTTATTGTCTTACCGTTGTCTATCTTCATCCATGTTGTCTATGCAGTCTCGTGTCCCATCGCAAAAGTCGTCTGGATTCAATGTCTTTAGGTGGCCATGTAAGTCCACACAGCTAACTGTAGAGAGAGGGATTTGTATGTATATAGTAGTAATCTATATTACATTTTAGCTTTTATTTCCATAGTGGAAAGGGTGCTAAGGGAATGTGCCATTAGGTTCAGTCAACTAGCCATTTCCCAAAATGACCCAATGATCATTTTTATCTGCAGCAGTTATGATTAACAATGACCACCACTGTACCAAATACACAGTGAAGTTTCATACTATGTTAAATTCTGACTATGCTAAAATAGTTTATGGTAATGCCCATCTTGCAGCACCCATAGCAACATTGTGTATTATAGATATTTCCATATCCATTATAATGGAACTTGTTTATTACAATAGTTATCATACAAATAAAATTAAGATTTTTAACCAGTGTTATTTATTTATATGAAATATTCTTACAGCAATTTGCCTCATCCTCCCCATTGAAACAATGGTAGATTCCATCACATCTCTTCTCTTCTGTCACACAATGAGGACTGTTTCCACATTTGAAGTATCCAGTGTTGCACTGTCTCTCAGGAACTGCAAATTAAAGAGGTATCATCAAGAAATATTTTGTGATTTAATAATTTGGTAATTGTCAACCAGGGTTCTAGCCAGGACCATTTTAGAACCGGGTAAATCTACTGACGGCGAACGGAGAAATGTAGCGAACGAAGTGCAGTGGATCATGGCATGGGATCCAGTGGCCTTCTTAATGTCTTTTTAGGTTTTTTTTAATGCACTTTGAGGGTTCCTGCCACATAATTTCTTGTTTTATGAGGCAGTTAAATGATCTTATCCACAAATTGTAAAAAAGAGTGCCGGGCGGCCAGCCCAATTCCGGGCCCAGCGCCGGGCCCCGCCGCCGCCCGTCCTAGCTAGAACCCTGTTGTTAACGAAATATACATAAGACTTGTTTGTTTCTAAATTGTATCTCCATCTTTATTATGGTAACAAGCGGTAAATCATCATGGACTGGAAACTATCCCAAAACACTGAACGTATAAACACATATAGAGTATCAATGGGGGAGTGCCAGATGCTGTAATTCCATTTTGGGGGGAAATGGAGATTTAGATACCAAAATTAACTATAAACAACCCATAGATTTTCAGATGACACAAAATAATTCATTATAACCCACAGATTTTCTGAACCATTGGTTCTGAAAATCTGCAGGTTATGGATTTTGGATATTGATTATTTTGTTTGTATTAAAAACTCAATTTCCCCCAAAAAGGAGTTATGACCTTCTGGCGCTCGACCCTCTATATTAACACTGGGCATAGGCCTATAACCTACAAACAGGCATACGCCCATAATAAAACACCCACATTTGCAACATAAAGTGTTAAAAAAAAGTAAGTCCCCCTACCCTAAAGTTAGATCATTACACCTACAAGCCCTTATAGAAATATCCCTTTTTTCCAGAACCAATTTTGCCCGCAGGGCATGGTGCACCCTGTGTATTTTCTAGCCTGGCTCGCTGGCCAAGCATCGCTCAAGGCCCCGCCGTGCCTGGTGATATCCTAGTTTTGTCCATGGTAGGAAGAACTTTGCACTAGTGGGTGGAAAGAAGCCCAAAGTCTTACTTTTGAAAGTTGTTGTGTTGAGAAATTCACAATTTAACTTCAATTTGTCATTGAAATTAGTATTATTTAAAATTTATTCAAATCAAAAGTTCAAAAATAGGAGCAAAAAGTCACAATATATTATCCCTGGATCAGATTTTAGTTTTAAAACTAGCCCAATGTGGATGAAAGTCACCGCGTGTGGCAATTCATGTGGCTAGATTGTCTCAGGGTTTCCCCAGCATGCGGTCAATGTGTTGAATTAAACAATTTTTGGGTGGACTTTTTTAGCCCAACACGCACCTTTTCAAAGTTCTTGTGTTAAGAAATTCAATGTTTGAAGTTGAATTTGTTTAAAAACCAGTGCAATTTCAGATGTTGTCAAATATAAAGCTCAAATTCCAAAAGAAATTACGATTATATAGCAGATTTTAGTTTAACATGTAGCCCAATGGGCTCAAGCTATACAGGATGATGGAACATATGTGATCAGATTTTTAGGCAACATCCAGACCAGCCCTGGTAGTTGCTGACCACCTGTGATTGTTATTACCGCTGATTTAGACTAAAAGGCCGGGAAATTAGGGATAGATCTATAAGGAGATGTAGGCGTAATGTCACGTTTATTTGCTTTGCCTCATTTCATAAACGTTTCAATTTCTAGAGTTATACAAACAAACATGGTCTAATGTAAGGGGGGCTCACTTTTTGTGAACCCTTTATTATATACACCCAGAAAGACAGAAACAGATTGAGGGGGAGAGAGATGACTTCATGGACAGGAAGACGGACAGGAAGATAGACACCCCGACACATAGACACATGTAGACAACAAAACACATGGATTACTTACTGCACATGTCTTGATTCTCATCAGATCTGTCCTCACAGTCAGGTATAGTATCACAAACCATACTTTGTGGGATGCAATGATGGTTACTGATACACTCAAAGTGGCTCTCCGGGCAATAGATCACAACTGGGTAATCAAAGAGATAATGGAATAATATGTGATGAAAACATTGTTGTTAGGCAAGACTAGTTTTATCAAGACGGACACTCGTCAGAGTGAACCCTTAGAATTATGAGGGGGTAAGACCTGTTCACCCTTCAGACTCATTCACAAGTGTCCTTTTTGACAGACTAGGTAAGACTGGTAAACAAACAAAATGCAGTCATTAGCATTGTAAGGGTACCGATGTAATCAAATGAGACTTATTGCATGCATCTTGCCTTAAAATTTTGAGCAATCTTTACCTACGATTGGACCATAACTAACACGAACAAGCTGTAAGAGATGTCTGTCCATCAATATTTAACAACTAATTGACTTAGTTTAGTACCTTGTATGTACAAGTTCATTCTATGCTCCTTCTAACAATTGGGTCTCTTTTTACCTGTGCCTATTATACGCTATAGTTACATTTGTGATAGAGAGTAATTCCAATGGAATTGCTTCAGTAACAGAATTTCTTCATTGAAAAATAGCATATTCCAATGGAATTTCTTTATGAAATAGATGACGATGGTATTGACCGCCTAATGCATGTATGCATACAGTTTGGCATGGGGAAATGCTCTAACTTTATTTAATCACACAAGCATTGATCCACATATTATCTTACATCAAATGTCAAATTGTATCCATACTAACCCTCAGTGGTCAACAAGGCATTCTCTGTTGTTGTTGGTAAAGTCTCTGTTGTTGTTGGTACAGTCTTTGTTGTTGTTTGTACAGTCACTGTTGTTGTTGGTACAGTCGCTGTTGATGATTCAGGCTCCTTTGCTATTGTTGTCTTTTGAGTAGGCTCTGGTTCCAATGTCTGTGTCATGGTGGTAATATCAACTTCCACTTCTACTATCTCAGTGACTATTTCGGTGATGAAACTGGTGTAGCTGAAAATGGCATCTACAAAGGATGCAAATAATGGTCGGGTCAGTCTAGTTATATGAATAAATAAGTATGCCTTTATTGGTTTTTACAAGTATTTAGAAAATAAAAAAACATTCTTTCAACAGGGGAACTAGTGTCAGCAGATGCGTGCAGTAACAGCAATGTTGACAAGATATCTTCCAAGCCTTAGGACATTCCCTCAACACAAGCTTTGCGGACTGTGAAACATGTAGAAACATTAACACAGATACATAGTGTATTCAGGCAAATACTAACAGTAATCAGGTAGTAATATTTCCATATTTCTTTTATTGCATATTATTGTTTGTAAGTGTTCCACCTGTTTATTTGATGGAAAGATACACTGCACTGACAATTGAAAGTGGTTACTTGTCTATGTATCAATGTATACCATTAGCCCCTCAAATGTTGCATACATTATTAACATAAACATACCTGGTGCTTCTGTCTCAAAAATTCCATCCCCACTCATCACAGTGCCAGAGCTTTCCTCTTCAACTGCAACAGCATTTCCACCATCTGTAACAAGACTAAGACCTTCCAGTTCCAGTGCAAACTTGTCATCATACATGCCTGAACCATCATCTGTAAGACTCACAATGAGATGAGAATCGGCATCATTGCTTGGGTCTTCACCAGACCCAACTTCATTGGATGATTCTTCAGGCAAGTTTTCTCCTGATGACTCTTCGGCGGATGAAATTTCTCCTGCTGACTCTTCGTTTGATGCCTCTTCTGATGATTCTTCAGCTGATGTTTCTTCTGAATCTTCTTCATCTGATAATACATCTATCGATTGAATCTCAGATGGTGCTGCAGTTCCAGACAATTCCTCTGGGTCATGAAGGTGCGACAGCCCTTCCAACTGTTTCACCAAATCAGTGATCCCATCTTCTGAGCCATTTAGAGACAGATTTTCTAACTGTATCACAAAATCATTAATCTCATCATCTTCCGAAGCATCAGCTCCTGATTCTGCCTCCAGATGTTGCAAATCTTCCTCTAGATGATCAGTGTCTGAATTGACTGTGTAAATACGGTTCCCCTGCTCATCTGTACCTGCCTCAAATAGCTGAAGCTGAAGAGAATCGTTTTCTAAGATGGTATTGTCATCATTATCAGATGGAGTAGCACCTGTAGGAATGTTGACATGTTCCTCAAGAATCTTCACTTGATCAGATGGTGAATCTTCATTATGAGATAGCTGCCACTCCTGAAGCAATCTTAGCTGTTCTACCTCTTCAACAATTTTGTCATTCACACCTATCAAAGGAAGCAGATGAAAGTGAAAACTATTTAGCAATCTGTAACATGGATTTTTCTTTTCAATTGATTATCTCTTTAGTATTAAATTAAAGTAGGTATCATAGAAGGATTTGACCTTCACAGTTGATGCTGAAAATAATGTACTTAATGCTGCACCCATATTGCTTTGCAACCTTATGTAACCCCTTCAACATTTTCAACTGCACATTCATGTTTTCAATTCCATCATTCACCAAGTTATCCTCTTTTCTAAATTCCATGTATACATTGTAGATCATGTTATTCCAAGACACGTTATCTAATCATGTCAATTCAGTGGCCGATTCCAGGCCTATTACAAGTGCTATTTCCCATATAAGGGATGAATAGCCTACAACCTCATCCCCAGAGTCACTGCTATAACAAGATTTGAATTGAAAAATGGGATACACTTTCTCTTAAGAAATCTGCTCTATGTCCCATCTATTAAAATAGGATAGTAAGTATAAAGTATAGCTACTCTAATTATTAAGAAATGCGTCTTACCATCCGATTCATCTTGATGTTCAATGGCGTTGGTTAATTCATTCTTCAAATCTTCAATTAATCTTAGCTGTTTGATTTCATTAATCAACCTTTCTTCCCTTTCTGAAAAAGAATTTAACAACATGCAACACAGTGTATTGGCGTTAATTGCTCATATAGATTATTACGGGTAGCGTAGCAATCAATGAATATGATCATAAATTAGTTAGCAGTATACCCAGTGAAAATATAGGTACCAGAAACAACGTAGTTGGCTCCTTCTTTAGTAAGTAGTAATAAAATAAATGCCATTTGTAATATGGAACTACATGTAGAATGTAGTGTACCAGATGGTTATTGGTTTTGATATCCAAGGTCCATCAAGAGAATAATGAAACAGAAGCATCGTCACCTTGTATTTCGACTTTAACAAATCATTCTTTTTCTTTCTTTTTAATTTTCTAAAATATCCAACATTTTTTAATTGAACAATTTTTCAAACGAGAGCATTAAACATTTGGGCGATCATGATTCAATTCCTTGTAAGTTTGCCTGTTGTTAACACAAAAGTGGTCTAGGGGATTTAATTAATGTTTTTTGAAGAAATTTTGCTAACCCTCCCTCTCTATTTGGTCATGAAAGAAACAAACACACGAACAGCTAATGAATTGACTCTACGTTTTTAAGATAATCAAAGCGAAAGTAGTTTGGCTAATTGTTTTCCAAATTGTACATTTGAAGTTTTACATGTTCCAGTAATATACCCGCTAAGGCATACTCGTTGGTATCAATTGTATGCAAGGAGTTATTAAATGAGGTTGTGTCTTACCATCTGTTGTTATTGTTGATATAGGTGAAGTTGATGCAATCGTAATCCACGCTAGGATTGAAACAGCAGAGAGCAGAATGTAACTTGTATGAGCCATCTATGGGGGAAATGAGGAAGAAAATGAAATGCTACTAACCGTCAAAAAGATAGCAGATAGAAATGCATTAACCTTGCACAGCATCATACTTTAAAACATTAAATCGTCTATTAATTATTATGTATGTCTCACTGAGTTTTTTATAGCTGCTTCCCGTCACAACATGCCAAGACTGTCCAACATCACATTGCAAGTTGGTTCAGCAGAAATCAGTCCATCGCCCAGTATAAAAAACTTAGGGGTTACATTTGATAGTACTATGACCATGTCGCATCATGTTACATCACTTTGTAAATCTATTAATTTCCTCTTGTGGAACCTTGCCAGAATACGTAAATTTATTGACCATGATGCTTCTTCTAATGCAATGCGGGCTCTTGTTTTATCCAAATTAGACTATGCCAATGCCTTGTTATCTGGTTGCAGAGGCAAGGACATTGTTCGTCTACAACGCCTTCAAAACCGTGCAGCGCGCATTGTATTTCAGGTTCCACGTCGTCATTCCTCATCTCCTCTGTTGAACTCGCTGCACTGGTTGCCAATTGACAAACGTATCAAGTTTAAAACTCTCCTTTATATCTATAAGGCTCTGAATGGTCTATCGCCGATTTACCTGTCCGACTGCATTGCAATACATGTCTCATCAAGGACAGGTCTGCGCTCCAACCTTGACAAGACCCGTCTCAT
This sequence comes from Ophiura sarsii, assembly GCA_035610835.1. Taxonomy (NCBI): domain Eukaryota; kingdom Metazoa; phylum Echinodermata; class Ophiuroidea; order Amphilepidida; family Ophiuridae; genus Ophiura; species Ophiura sarsii. The sequence continues at coordinate 47,726,797 of CM069442.1, read as the reverse complement.
TATCCCAAAAACTAAAAGACAAATTGGCGATGGATCGTTCGGAGTCTGTGGCCCAACCCTCTGGAACAAGTTGCCACTACCAATTCGCTTGTCACCTAGTATTGATACTTGAAACGCAGCCTCAAAACTCATCTATTCTTGTGATTCCTCTTGCTGATGTTGTATTCTGTATAATTTATTTTGCTTTGTATTATTGTTATCCATTTATATATGTAATTGATGTAAAGCGCAATGATCAATTTTTGGAATTGCGCTATATAAGCACCGTTATTATTATTATTATGTATCTGGGCTTTTCGCTCTCTCACATTCATCCCCATAAATTGTACATAGCCTACATACATTATTTAGCTTATCCTTTCTACTCTTTTCATTTTTTAAATCTAATCGGACGTAACATATTGATTCGTGTCACTAAGATATCCCAAACACGTAGTCTAAAATGATAAAACACAAGCCACTCGAAATTAACGCACACTTTGTTTATAAATATAGCTGTGATTTTCATTCTTACGATGATGTGTCTAATGTGCTTCGGTAAAACCAAACTGATTATGTGCCATACATAATATCAACACACTTTCAAAAGACTGATCTCTGATTAGGAATCCACATGGAGTCCAGTATATATAGAATTTATTATTATACTTTACATGTAGTACCAAAATATATTACATGATAATTAATCATGTAATAATCACTTAAAATGCGTCTCGAAGTATAATTTCCTTACCTTGTAGGCCGAGTATTATATTCCGAATTTAGTTGATGTTTCTTGAATAAAAGAGGCTACATTTTTTCGCAAACTATCTGTAAATTTCACTCCCGATCTGATCTGATGCTCTTCCAGCCCTAATGATTGAAAGAGGATACCTAATATTTGCCATCTGGCACAATTAGATAATAATTCTTATATTAATCAATATGATTGATAATCGATCATGATGCCTCCTCAAAATCCATATTTTGTTTCGATGCACCATCCCCATACACCATATGGGTCAATTTAGGACCCCGTTGTCCTTGGAGCAAACAAAAGAAATTATTGCGTGTATAATCGTAGCTATGTACATAATCGGAAGAATGGTAAAAGACCAAATTAGAATGCTGCTTGTTACATCAATAGCGAAGACACAGAACTTTTGACCAATCAATAACGACCAACTTATAGAGGGCGATATACTACATAAATCGGTATACTGTCACTGTCAGCAGACGACGACGGATAAGGACAGCGGACAAAGATGTTCAGGAAATTATTACAGGTTAAATTGTGTGTATGTCTGTACAAGGCTATACATTATTCAACCGAATACTAAAAAACATTAATAATCATGATAACAATAGTTATAATAATAATAATTGGGGGAAAATCAAATTGAATTTATCGTGTGCTTAAGATAATACAATTTAGGCTTAAACATTGGGTTTGTCATCTTCTTTCGATAGTGTAGTCTTATTATGTTTGTCATCTACTAAAGATAGGCCTAGTACAATTTTATTCTCTACTGATATAATTTAAACAAATGGACTTACCTTTTGCAAGTTTGCGTCTTTCATGTAACCTATCTGATGGATCTGTTGCCTGAAAAGTCCAACGGGGTGGGGTGTTGGACGCAACGTAGCACTTACAGAAAGTAATTCCAGTATTTTGAATATTTACTAGATGACTGAGAATATTCATTAATATCTACTGATGGTTATTGTACGTTATTATGGTTATTCAATGTCATAGGTTGATGTAATTATCTAATAAAGATAGAGCTATTTCCATAAGACGTGCTATCTACTGACGATAGTGAAATTTGTTTACTATTCACTTTCATAATTCGATCTTGGTCAGAGACAGTGTGGTTCAATCAATGGTTCAATAGTTTGTGACAGGAAGTGTTATAGCATGTAATTCCAAACATTGGCTTTTATTTCTTTTGCTTCTTAATTATCTCTTCTTACATGTTGTCATTGTGATTGTTGGGTGATGGTCAGTTTATCCTCCGTTCTTTGCATATCGCCCGACGTCCGAACGTCGGCGGGCCTTTAGTAGTATTGTTGAACCCGTTTGGATTCATTATTGGTGTCCCATACTGGTTGTTTATGGTTAAAGGCATTATGTGATCTTTTCCAGGTGGCGCCCTCTACCGATGATTTTGTTTAGAAAGTAGATTTTCTTGCAGATTTACATTTCTGATCATAAATCATATATTCTGAGTTACAGAGCGATATGATTCCTAATTATTTCACAATCATGGTTTTTAAGGGTTGAAAATAGATTTTTCGCTAGCGAACAGTTTATTTTCACTCTATTTTCACTCTAAAAACCATGATTTTGAAGTAATTACTAATTAGGAATCGTATCGCTCTGTAACTCAGAATATATTCATGATTTATGATCAGAAATGAAAATCTGCAAGAAAATCTACTTTCTTACAAAATCATGGGTAGAGGGCGCCCCTGGAAAAGATCACATAATATGCCTTTAATTGTCAGTGATTTTTTAACCTTTCAACATAATTACCGAACAAATTTAATTATAGTTAATGTTAAAGTTAGTGCATTTTATCTTCTTTGGATCGAGTAAGGACCCTGCAAGCTTTTGTCAGTTGTCCACTAAATAGTACACTATTTCACCAGGTCTTCTGATGATAGTACAATTTCAACATGCCATCTTCTGATGATAGTACAATTTCATTATGCTATCTTCTGATGGTAGTACAATTTCATTATGCTATCTTCTGATGGTAGTACAATTTCATTATGCTATCTTCTGATGATAGTACAATTTCATTAAGCTATCTTCTGATGATAGTACAATTTCATTATGCTATCTTCTGATAATAGTACAATTTCATTATGCCATCTTCTGATGATAGTACAATTTCATTATGCTATCTTCTGATGGTAGTACAATTTCATTATGCTATCTTCTGATGGTAGTACAATTTCATTATGCTATCTTCTGATCATAGTACAATTTCATTATGCTATCTTCTGATAATAGCACAATTTTATTATGCTATCTTCTGCTGATAGTACAATTTCATTATGCTATCTTCTGATAATAGTACAATTTCATTATGCTATCTTCTGATGATAGTACACTTTCATTATGCTATCTTCTGATGGTAGTACAATTTCAACATGCTATCTTCTGATAATAGTACAATTTACATTATGCTATCTTCTGATGATAGTACAAATTCATTATGCTATCTTCTGATCATAGTACAAATTCATTATGCTATCTTCTGATGGTAGTACAATTTCATTATGCTATCTTCTGATGATAGTACAATTTCATTAAGCTATCTTCTGATGATAGTACAATTTCATTATGCTATCTTCTGATAATAGTACAATTTCATTATGCTATCTTCTGATGATAGTACAATTTCATTATGCTATCTTCTGATGGTAGTACAATTTCATTATGCTATCTTCTGATAATAGTACAAATTCATTATGCTATCTTCTGATCATAGTACAATTTCATTATGCTATCTTCTGATGATAGTACAATTTCATTATGCTATCTTCTGATGATAGTACAATTTCATTAAGCTATCTTCTGATGGTAGTACAATTTCATTATGCTATCTTCTGATAATAGTACAATTTCATTATGCTATCTTCTGATGATAGTACAATTTCATTATGCTATCTTCTGATGATAGTACAATTTCATTATGCTATCTTCTGATGATAGTACAATTTCATTATGCTATCTTCTGATGGTAGTACAATTTCATTATGCTATCTTCTGATGGTAGTACAATTTCATTATGCTATCTTCTGATAATAGTACAATTTCATTATGCTATCTTCTGATGATAGTACAAATTCATTATGCTATTTTCTGATGATAGTACAAATTCATTATGCTATCTTCTGATCATAGTACAATTTCATTATGCTATCTTCTGATGATAGTACAATTTTATTATGCTATCTTCTAATGATAGTACAAATTCATTATGCTATCTTCTGATGATAGTACAAATTCATTATGCTATCTTCTGATGATAGTACAAATTCATTATGCTATCTTCTGATCATAGCACAATTTCATTATGCTATCTTCTGATGATAGTACAATTTTATTATGCTATCTTCTAATGATAGTACAATTTCATTATGCTATCTTCTGATGATAGTGCAATTTCAACATGCTATCTTCTGATGATAGTGCAATTCATTATGCTATCTTCTGATGATAGTACAATTTCATTATGCTATCTTCTGATGATAGTGCAATTTCAGTATGCTATCTTCTGCTGATATTACAATTTCAGTATGCTATCTTCTGATGATAGTAGGCTACAATTTCATTATGCTATCTTCTGATGATAGTAGGCTACAATTTCATTATGTTATCTAGTTTGTTGTCTCCTTACCTTTGGATACTGTATAATCTTATTGGGTTTGTTATTCCCTGGGCAGTGTAATTTCATCATTACTAAGTGTGTTAACTGATGCCAGGGCCATTTTAAAAATGGTTTCCTCCACTTATATAATACTAAAGATGGAGCTATTTTATAGAAGGTGCTATCTGCTTAAGACAATGAAATTCCTTGCTATGTATTTCATTACTCGTTGATCAGATACAGTACGTTCAATGCTTTGTTAAAGAAATGTTCTAGCTAATTGAAAAGTTGATTGATCCCTTTTCTTTTGCCTCTTATTAGTTTTTCTCTTTTACATGTTGTCAAGTGGTCACCTTGTCTATAGGTATTTCCATATAGTGGATCCATCATTGGTATCCCTTACTGGTTCAGTAGGAAATAATTTTTCAGCCCTTTTAATAGCCTATGTGATGAAGATATTTCAATACGTCGGTATGTTAATGTTACAGGGTGTGCGCTCTATACCAACTATTTCTTGTGTTGTGCCATTGCTGGATTCCACATGATTTCATCGGGTGTATGACCTATCTGGGTTATTGTCACTCCATCCTAGAATACTGTTGCCATTTTGTTGGTATTCTGCGGATGATAGCGACCTCACTAGATTTAGACCTATAAGTCCGTATGCACAAAAGAGTTAGACCTGGTCTAAGTGGATTTTAGTTTTTGTGAAAGCACACCTTTAATTACATTTCCTTCTCAAATAAGCTAACAAATTGTAAAGATTCAGATGCAAAGTTCAAAAATAGCACAAAATATCTCATGAAAATTCAGAGGAAAACAGATTTTGAGGCATGAATAAATTTCACTTAGACCAGGTCTAATTTTAGACCCGGTCTAACTCTTTTGTGAATACGGACCATAGAGTGTTGCTATCTACTGAAGATAGTATGAACTCATGTTGTGCTATAAACCTGTGTGCGGCGTGCCTAAGATGTTGTTATCTATTAAAGATGTTTATATAACGTGATCACGTATATCATTATCAGTGTGTTAGACCATCTGAGAAAGGAAATCAGTCAAATACAACTTCATGACCAAAAAAACACTTAGTTTTATATCATCACAATTTTATTTAAACATAGCAGTTTGCTATTCATCTTTATTTCAATATAAACATATATAATCAATGCACATATTACAAGTTCACAGTCTCATAGTCGAGGACACAGTTCAATATTAACCATATCCACTAGTGTAGAGCATGTGATCTGGTCTTGAGGTTATGATGACATTCTCAAAGTGGATGCTGACAAAGTGCTATCTTGAATGAAGTGTTTATAGTAATTCTCATATTATGATTAAATGCATATTGTCTTTTGCATTATTAAGGTAGCAAATCAAATCATATTGTAGTTCACTATATGGACGGTGACAGCACTTTCTTTAAAGGTATATTATGTGATCTTTCCAGGGAACGCCCTCAACATCGAAAAAAAATTGAAAGAAGATTTTCTTGCAGATTTACATTTCTGATCATAAATCGTACATACATTCCAAGTTACATGGCGATAAGATTCTTAATTACTTACTAAAATCATTGTTTTTGAGTGAAAATAAACTGTCGGGATAACACCGACAGTTTATATTTTCACTCTAAATTCACTCTAAAACCATGATTTTGAGGTAAATAGGAATCGTATCGCTCTGTAACTGGGAATGTATGTACGATTTATGATCAGAAATGTAGATCTGCAAGAAAATCTACTTTCTAAAAGAAATCATGAATAGAGCGCGCTCTCTGGAAAAGATCACATAATATGCCTTTAAATATGGTTCATATATTTTCTAATTGAAATTAAATAATTGATTGATTTGTGTCCCAGATGAGACTAATTTTGTCAACTTGTAAAAATAATCCTTTCAATGTCAACACTCTCTTATTTGCACACTCTTATTCACATTGATATTCACACTTACTTTACCATTAATTCCTGGTAAATATTTTACAGTTTACACACATACATGTATTAAGAACACGAATAGCTTATGGTGAACGTCAAGAACATTGACACATCTATTTGACTGCTGAGCTGGCCATTGTGCAATAGATATAAAAGCATGGTAATTTTATATTTTGTGTTAAAACTGGTGTTTACTGGAGTATGCTAGACCACACGCTAAGTATATGTAATTTTCACAAATTAACTGCTGTCTTATTACTTCTATCAAAATTCATCATATGTTATTGAAATATTAATTTATCTGCAACCAAGTCCATTATCCTTTGTCAATTTCAGGTAACATTTTCTTAATATTATATGAAATATCCTTTAAATGTAGCTAATTTTGATGAATAGTATACACAACGTATCATGAAATGTGCAAAGTAGCCTATTACATAGGATTTAGTTAAACAAGTTTAATTTTATTGTGGAACCATGATTGATTATTGAATTTATTTCCCATTATATAGGCGGCGCGGCCTACTTAAACCCTGGTAATCCACAAACTGCTTTGACAACAGGTTTAACGAGTGCAAAAACGTGAGTACACTGAAGTTCAATGGGTTAAGTCATGTTATCTTAAGGATTAAAATGCCACATTTTCTTCTGACAATATGTAAAACTACAGTATTCATGTACAATGGTGTATTACCCCACTGAGATTTGTTTACCTATGTATTTCTAAAATTGATTAATTTAAAAATAAATCGGTGAATGCTATTTTTGCCCAGGTTATTTGTGTGAGCACGTGCTGGAGTCTGATTGCCAGAAACTAAGTACATGTATATAATTACTTTTAGGCATAAAGACCAATTTGGAAAAGTTTGGAAAACAGGACTGGTATAAGACAATGTAATCACTATAAATGCATAACTATTTAAAAATTGAAAAAAAAATTGAAAAAGTCAATGTATAGTGATAGAATCAATTCTGACACCATTCACATTTAAAGTGAAATGGAGTACATAATATCCATTATCCATATTTTAACATACAACAGTTAATAAGGTTTATATATACCATGGTGTGCACAATCTGTTTTAACATAGCTTAGCTATGTGTGCACAACAGCAACAGGGCCCATCCATTTTACATAGAGCAGCTATATCAATTTAGTGAATCTTGTGGTACACACAACAGCAACAGGGTCTATCCATTTTAACATAGAGCAGCTATATCACTTGAATTTAGTGAATCTTTTGGTGTAAACAACAGCATAGGGTCTATCTGTTTTAACATATAGCAGTTATATCAATTTAGTGAATCTTGTGGTGCACACAATAATAGGACAGCTATCATCATGGTGTACAAGAAAGCATCAAATATTCAACATACAGGAGCCATAACTAATTTTATCAGTCAGTTCTGGCACTTGACAAATACCATATCTTTACAATATTTCACAGACAATACAGACGATAAATCACAATACAACAATATCCTCGTAAAATTATACACAGATTGCAGCAATAAAAAGTATAAAACATGTTTACTTGGAGAAATTAACTCCGCATGGGGCATTAGATATGATACATTTATACATGATAAAACGTGTTTTGCTAGATTGAAAGTAGCATTTTACCATGATTGTGTGTGTATTGAACTCAATTTACCTAAAAAAGTTGAGTCGGGCCTTTTATTGAAAATGTAACCTATGATAAACTATGTTTAAAAATATAGTTTTGTCGTTTGAAAATGGATACACTATTCCAGGACACTATTCATAGGGTCTTTTTCCAATTTTTAAATCTAAACTATGAACTCTATCAAAATACCTTGTCAAAAATTGTGTACAGTAAGTTGAATCGGGAGTTGAATATTGCATGATCTGAAGAGCAAACAACTACATAGTACAACTTCATATTCATACAAATATAGTTATGATATCTACATAATCCAGCATGATTTCACAAGTTGCACTAACTATAAAGACAGAAAACAGGATAGCTATGTTATCTACTGAAGATAACAGATGAACTACAACGCCCATCTGCTGAATGCAGCATACTTTACAAGTGTTTGTTTTCTTCTGAAGACAGCATATAACAGAAGACTGCATAACTTTATAACTGGTGCTATCTACTGAAGGCAGCATGACTTCATTTACAAATGGAGCTATCTGCCAGAGACAGTATAACTTTTTGAGTTGTGATAGCTACTGCAGAAAGAAAGACTGCACAGGTTGTAATATCTGCAATGGATGGCATCAACATGATCAATTCAAAGGTGTGTGCTATCTAATGAAGATAGCATTACTACTGAACTTATGAACTGATATAACATGATTCAATAACATACAATATTTTACTTTATTACATCATGTTTTAACCTTACAACCTTTTTCAGAGTTGTATTATTCCAGCTGCAATTTATCTAGCTTTCTTGTTTCTTACAATTAGGTGAGTGTCTTTAAAATGCTGTACGGCGGTGCAAGGCTCGATCTTTATATAGGAGAGACAGTCACCTTAAAAGTATACATCAAAGTAAAAGAGATTTTTTTTTCTTCTTTTCTTTTCTTGTTATTAGGTAATTTAACATTTTAAATGCAATTGCCTAAATTTGTAAGGACAAAAACCAGTAAGTCAAATATGAGACACAAATTTTCTTTTTGGTTTATGGTACCTATGCCATAGTTCATCAGTGAGTGTAATTGATTTGATGGTTTTTTGTATCCGTTTGAAAAATTACCTAATTTGTTACTTATTAATTCCCAAATCCATTCTTAAGATTTGGTATACATTCAAGGGTACCACATATATTCAAATACAATTTTATTCACAGAAGTCTTTCTGTGTGATAAATTTCAATAATAATTTCATAATTTGTTATCAATATATTCACAATTCATACAACATTTGAATTTAGCATTCAAAAAATAAAATCAATCTAAGACTAAAATGTTTCTTTTCTAGCTCGTCCATCCATGTGCTATGTGTAAGTGGTGCATATCGGTATCTTATCGATGACGTCTATCCTATTGATCAGATGTAAAGCTGTAATTAATGCTCCTAGTGTAGCCGAGTTGTTACGACTCCACGTCTCAAGCATACGTTGTACAGGTAATGCTGTATCACAAGTTTTTATAAAATGTATTACATCTTTTTCAGAGAATCCTAGTTTTTCAGCGAGACCTCTCCAGTCTCGTCTATCTATCCTTGTTGATCCTAGGCTCATTTCAATATCAAGTTTTCTTTCTGGAATTAACTCACGATATAGAGTGGAACTAGGAACTGTGAAAAGAGGGAGAACAAAATATAGATTAATGTTAATGATCAACCTTCTATAATGTAAATAACTACTTTAAGATAAATGAAATAATCGGACACAAACCTTGACATTTTACAAGTGGCTGCTTCTTTTATAGGGAAAATAGAAATATTGAATATTTCATATAAAGGAGCTAGATGTTTTAATCCTGCAAGCTCAGTAACCGGGCTATTGCAGTTACCTGGCAGTTCTGTTATTTTCTGAACAGATTTGTCCTAACTGCCGATTAATGGTAGGAATTATCAAACTTTGTTTATTTTATTATCTTCATATATTTTTATGTTATCAAATTGCTTATACAAATACAATCACCAGATCCAACCAAAATCTGAAAACTCTATTACATGGGTGAAACCTTTCTAAATCCCCACACCACATCCAATCCATGGCTAGGAATTTGACAATTCACATTTCAGTTCAGCTTCAATTTTAGATTCAATTTACTTTTTTCTAGATCAAGAAGTCAAGAACACATGCTTGCCAAATGGATTAACAGCATTTCGACCATGACCAGCCATATTAAAAAACATGACACTCAAAAGAGTCAGATATTATTTAAACATGATAGTTTTGTCAATTCCATTATCCAAAAAAAGGTGTTTGAATCCATTCACATTTTAAGAGAATGAGAGTTACTGCCACTTGACACTTCTCTCGTGAAATCCACAAACATTCGATCTTGACACATGATATTTCATACTTTACGATTGAGCCAGGGAGGTGATTGAGCTTTACAATAATTAAAAGACTATAGTTTAATCAGTTCCAAATTGGCGATAATAATCTGTTTTTATCTCTCTGCGGGCAGAAGTAATCCAAGCACACATGTGCAACACACATCACACATGATATGATGCACAGTACGCTTGTTGTCTCCACGTGTGCCCGCATCCTTCTGTATTCATTTGCTGCTGTAAGGACTCTAAGGAGGCTTTGCCAATTTGGAACTGATCAAACTATAATGGCTCTTAATTTGCTGAGAAGTGCCCACTGTATTCCCGGCCGGCTATAGACCTTTTCAAATTGAAGTTTTCCCAAAAGCTTCTCAAAATTGTTGGATCCAAATTTTGCATAGGCCTACATGTATGTTTGTGGTAATACAGCTGGAACTGAATTACCATATGGGATCAGTTTGATGACTCACAATTTTCAATTTTTTTTATTATCTTGATTTGAAATGGTCTATCACAAGCCAGTAATACAGTGTAGATGTACATACATTTCCCAGGAATATTTCATCTATCCATAACTTACCTGCCATCAGAGGTATTCTAGAACTCTGCAAACTTCTATCACTTATAGAATGAAAGTTGCTATTAGTTTTGATAGATTTGGTAGGACTTCTCCCTATGATACTGCTATGCTCAATGAGCGTGTCTCTACCTATCATAGAATTACTGGTGGCAGATCTGAAAGAAAGGGGGAAAAACAACAAGACAAAAATGGAATTAATTATTATTAGAGACAGAATTGGTTTGGGATCAATTTCCCCGTTTTCAATTTATAGCCCCCCCCCCCCCCCCCCCCCACTAATAATGTTTTTGCTTGTGTCCTTTTTTATCGTAGCCGTAAACCCTGTACTCATAGTACTTGGGATTAACATAAACTGCTCACAAAAAGTATCGAAACACTTAGAAATGATCCAATATATAACGGCTCGAAAAGGTATGCATTAATCGAAGCAAATAACAAAGTGCATAATTTTGTTCTGCGTATTTTGACACCTTAATCGTTGAGATACGATGTTGCGGAGCGGAGTTATTGTCATTTCAATGATCGTGGGTCCAGTTTCCAAGGTGACACTCATCCCTATTGAAAATCACGAATCTGATCATTCTAAACAGTAATGCAAACCTCTTTGTATAGGGTGATTGTCACTTTTGAAACTGGACCCACGACCATTGAAATGACAATAACTCCGCTCCGCAACATCGTATCTCATCGATCGAGGTGTCAAAATACGCAGAACAAAATTATGCACTTGGTTATTTGCTTCGATTAATGCATACCCTTTCGAGCCGTTATATATTGGATCATTTCTAAGTGTTTCGATACTTTTTGTGAGCAGTTTAGTTTAAACCCTGTAATATCATTGATGAACAAAAAACAGGAATAAGTGGGAACTGGTTAATAAGTTATTGAGAATCATATTGCTCTGAAATTTGGAAGCTTTTTTAGTTTTATGTTAATAAGTGCAATGTGGCATTCACAGGCAGAACAAAATCAAGGATAGAAGGAGTTTCATAAAAAGAATTGCATATTATGGCTTTAAATAAGTTACGCCTTTTTCATCAGTGCTTGCTCTCTCCTGGGCCCTCCCCTAACCCCTTTATCAGATGGTGGTGTAGCCTTAACTAGTCTAAAAAGAAAATCTGGTTTTGCTACTCAGCCTTTTCAACCCACATTATTTTGCATCATTACCTATAGGGCCTAGAAGAATACCTGAAATTATATCCCTCAAATGAAAATGAGTGTACAATATAAATTATATTATTTTCCTCTTCAAAATTACAGAACTTACTATGTTAACTAAGAATACACATAGATTGGTTAAACATTTACCAAATTCATTAAATTGTTTCAAACGATATCTTCTACCTGTCAACTTGATATCAAATTTGATGAAATATTCACAATTAATTACTTTGGGTGATATCATATCATACTGAATGTACACACATGGTGTTAGGATTCACACAGCACAACTGAAACCATTTGTGTCTGATATCAAAAGTATAGCGTGCATAGTTTCCTATCTTCTAGATAACCATATCTACAATAGTGCTTTGAGTTTTGATGTGAAGCCGACACTAAGCTAATATAATATTCATTAATCTTTTTAAATAAAATGTATCAAATTTTGAAATAATCATATCAACATCAAAAAATAATTGGCCCAAGTTTTTTTCCCTACTGTACATGACTCTTTTACTCTGAACTGAGCCTATTTAAATGAAATGAAACAGCTTGTGATTTGAGAACCCTTGCTAATCTGAGAACTATCCCATGTAGCATAATTCGCTCTGAAATATGGTTCAGCTAGTAATGTCCTCCTCAAGCATGCCGTTGTCAGATTTGCAGTAGTTATTGGATTGCGAATTTGTTTTCAATGTATAGTGTACAGATAGTAAAAGGGTCTGGTAGTGCAGGGTCCTCTGGTAGGACAACTTTTCTACTTTGGTAAAATACCTCAGGAATAATGCTTAACACTTTCCACACGGCAGGCAGCTGCAGACGACATGCAGTAATCCTCAAGATAGACGTTGAAAGTTGGAAAAAGTTTCTGAAAATATGTTTTGAATATGGTAAAACTAATAGCCGCGTGGAGAGTGTTAACAATCAAACTTTGGTCAGATCAGTAATATGTTATATTCAATAGTTTTGAAAAATGTAAACAAGATTTTGACACAGTTTTCAACACTTTTAGATGATATCTCACATTACTTCTAATTTAGTTCTTACCTCATTTTTTGATTTTGTATCTTGACTCTGCTGAATGACCACCTCTTGAATATCACATAGATCATAAGACCGACCACAACTGAACCAAGTAACACACAGTAGATAGGAACCACGCTGAAATGTTTAGGATTACGGGGAGTGAGTATAACTGTTGGATCTGTGGATGCTGCTGACTGGCCTGTTGAGCTCACTTCATTAAAAGTGCCTGTAAGCGGGAGGAAAAAGAGGAAACAGAATATCAGTACTAGTTATGGGACAATTTGGTCGTGAGTGTGACTTTAATGAGCAGATCTCTTATTATATGTTTGCAATATGTTGCAGTTTTTTTACGATGGTAATTGCAAATAGAGTTTGAACCAAACAGTACAACGGCTAGCAATTTGATCATTAGGCAATATTATTAATTATCAAACATTGGCCATTTGCATTGGAACTAGTTAAATGTGCTAGTTATGTTTAGCCTTAATACACCATTGTTGTCCACATCTTAGGAAGTCTTGTTATGTTGTCTTCAGTAGATAGCACTGAACTAAAAACATGTTCTCTTAAGTAGATAGATGTTCTGATACAATTAGTGTGATTAGTTAATATTGCTATCTTCAGTAGATAGAACAACTCATAATATCAAAGCACACTATCTTTGGTAGATAGTACTCATAAATCAAATCATGCGCTATCTTCAGTAGATAGCACAACTCATAATATCAAATCATATCATCTTCAGTAGATAGCACACATAATATCAATTCATACTATCTTCAGTAGATAGCACAACTCATAATATCAAATCATGCTATCTTCAGTAGATAGCATCACTCATGATATAATCTTCCGTAGATAGCACAACTCATAATATCAAATCATGCTAGCTTCAGTAGATAGCACAAATCACAATATCAAATCATACTCGCTTCAGAAGATAGCACAACTTATAATATCAAATCATGCTATCGCCAGTAGATAGCAAAATTTATAATATCAAATCTTCAGTAGATAGCACAACTTATAATATCAAATCATGCTGTCTTCAGTAGATAGCACAACTCATAATATTAAATCATGCTATCTTCAGAAGATAGCACAACTTATAATATCAAATCATGCTATCGCCAGTAGATAGCAAAATTTATAATATCAAATCTTCAGTAGATAGCACAACTTATAATATCAAATCATGCTGTCTTCAGTAGATAGCACAACTCATAATATTAAATCATGCTATCTTCAGAAGATAGCACAACTTATAATATCAAATCATGCTATCGCCAGTAGATAGCACAGCTCATAATATCAAATCATGCTATCTTCAGTAGATAGCATCACTCATAATATCAAATCTTCAGTAGATAGCACAACTTATAATATCAAATCATGCTGTCTTCAGTAGATAGCACAACTCATAATATTAAATCATGCTATCTTCAGTATATAGCACAAATCATAATATCAAATCATGCTATCTTCAGTAGATAGCACAACTCATGATATCAAATCATACTATCTTCAGTAGATAGCACAACTTATAATATCAAATAATTCTATCTTCAGTAGATAGCACAACTCATGCTATCTTCAGTAGATAGCATACACCCATAATATCAAATCATACTATCTTCAGTAGATAGCACAACTCATAATATCAAATCATACTATCTTCAGTAGATAGCACAACTCATAATATCAAATCATGCTATCTTCAGTAGATAGCATCACTCATGATATAATCTTCCGTAGATAGCACAACTCATAATATCAAATCATGCTAGCTTCAGTAGATAGCACAAATCACAATATCAAATCATACTCGCTTCAGAAGATAGCACAACTTATAATATCAAATCATGCTATCGCCAGTAGATAGCAAAATTTATAATATCAAATCTTCAGTAGATAGCACAACTTATAATATCAAATCATGCTGTCTTCAGTAGATAGCACAACTCATAATATTAAATCATGCTATCTTCAGAAGATAGCACAACTTATAATATCAAATCATGCTATCGCCAGTAGATAGCAAAATTTATAATATCAAATCTTCAGTAGATAGCACAACTTATAATATCAAATCATGCTGTCTTCAGTAGATAGCACAACTCATAATATTAAATCATGCTATCATCAGAAGATAGCACAACTTATAATATCAAATCATGCTATCGCCAGTAGATAGCACAACTCATAATATCAAATCATGCTATCTTCAGTAGATAGCATCACTCATAATATCAAATCTTCAGTAGATAGCACAACTTATAATATCAAATCATGCTGTCTTCAGTAGATAGCACAACTCATAATATTAAATCATGCTATCTTCAGTATATAGCACAAATCATAATATCAAATCATGCTATCTTCAGTAGATAGCACAACTCATGATATCAAATCATACTATCTTCAGTAGATAGCACAACTTATAATATCAAATAATTCTATCTTCAGTAGATAGCACAACTCATGCTATCTTCAGTAGATAGCATACACCCATAATATCAAATCATACTATCTTCAGTAGATAGCACAACTCATAATGTCAAATCATGCTATCTCTAGTAGATAGCACAACCCATATTATCAATCATGTTATCTTCACTAGATAGCACAACTCATAATATCAAATCATTCTATCTTTAGTAGATAACACAACTCATAATATTAAATTATAAAATTATGTTATCTTCAGTAGATAGCAAAACAAAGTTAAAAGAACATTTTAAAATAACTAGTATACTGTACCTGAACACAAAGTGTCTGAAAATGTTGTACATGTCTGTACAACTAAACTGCCTTCTGAACACATAGTACACGGTTTACAGAAGGCGGTAGCACTAGTCTCCATAGAATATGTTCCATTAGGACACCTGCCACACACAGAATCTGATTGTGAAGAGCATTCCACCTGTACACCAAACCCAGGAGGACACATGTTGCACTGACTGCATGTACCATCAGCATCACGGAAGTAGTCTCTTTTACATTCACAAACTGTGTCCCTGGTGGTGTTACAGTGTTGTTTGACAAATTCGTTCCTCTGGCATCTGCTGCAGAGTTTGCACCCTGATGTATGGCTATCCTCAGGGGAATAGTTCAGGTTTGGCAGACATGGCTCACATACAGTGTCGTTGTCGGGACCACATGATGTGATTACCCCAGATGCTGGAGGACATTGCTGGCAACAAACACCTTTTGATGTGTATTCGCCACTAGGGCATTCGGAGGGAATAGAAGCGGTGTATACCTGTATAGAGGAGAGAAAAAAGATACGAAAAAACATATTAGATTTATTATATGTATAAATAACAATTACTAAAAGGGTCTCACATTTTGTGCAATAGTACAGCAGCCATGAAGAAGACAAAAATGGATGCAAGTTCACAGCAATACAAAAATTATATTTTAAGTGGATTATCCAAAGACATGGCTTATCAAAGCCATACGTATATAATTATATATATATATATATATATCAAGCAAAGTCATACGATGTCTTTGGTCAGTGGATACTTAATGGTATGTACATGAACTGTCACTAGTATAGTATCACATCATTCCTGGGTGTAGAATTCATACTCCTGAAAAGATGCACTCAATGTTTGAAAGTTCTGCTCTTAGTGCTTAATTTAAAAAGAGAATTTTAAAATGTTTATTTTTCAAATTTAAAATATTCTCACTAGTTGTGCTTTGTTTTCAGGTGTGACTGTGGAGTGCACATAAAGGTATGCCCCGGCAGCGAATTTATTAACCGTAACCAACATTTGGTCAAACACTGTATACAATACCAATCAGTCTCATCATGTATACTAATTACTATACGCTTTATTCCGTCAACGTATCAAATGTTGTTAACGGTAAATAATATCGCGCCCCGCGGCCCAGTATAATGGGGTTGTATGTAACGGTAATTTACTTGATTTCCTTCTGGGATAAATAGCGCCCCCTCTTGAACCTAACTATGTGCTGCGATTGTATAACAACAACTAAAGAAGAATGATTCATTCAAATACAACTCCAGGTTTGTCAAAGATCTAACCAGCAAGGTCAAGTCCACCTACAGTGCGGTAATTAAGAACCCACATCGTAGTCTGCTAGTCCTATCCAAACGTAGGCACAAAGTTTAAGTTCAATCGACCGGCCCCCTAGAGATAGCTCTAATCTAATGTGGGTTTAGGCGCCGGGTTAGAGTTGTTACAGTTAAACATTCCTGTCATGCCGGGCAGCAAGTTCACCTGTTCTTTCGCATCTTGGCTCAGTCTTAGTTTGTACAAGGCAGGTATTAAACCAATCTAACCTATTACATAAAGGGTGGTACCAAAATTGTAACAGTTAGTAAAATAAATGTTTGTTTGGCCCGGTTTGTTTTGAATTGAAGGGTTGTCTGGTGAAAGTTATGTACATGATCTGTCGCACAATTAGAAACCCATCACATTGCCATTTCTATTTTCAAATTTATACATAGTGTTTCCATTATGAAACATTGAGAACTTCTTAAAACATTTGGCCTCACCCTGTATGATGAAGTCAGTCACCTCTACACAGAGTCCATTAGGAAGTGAAAAACGGGGCAAAAATGTACATAATTACATATGAAAACGAATACTCAACGGCATTATACAAACACGTTAAAACAGCTGGTCGTCCGTTTGACTTATTTGACTGAATTGACTTGATTGCCATCAAAATATTGTAAAAATCACAAGAACATTTTTATATGTATGGTCTAATCTAAACTCGCGATACATGGCGTCGTTTAGGCTATATAAATTAACATCAGTAAAGGGTTTTTTTCTTCTTTTGTGAATCGGCTCCAAGCAACCGCGCCCGCGCGCACGAACGTACGCCATCAGACGCTGATTAGATACTCAATCATCAAAATAAATTTGTGAAAAAATACTGCAATTAATTCATCAGAAAACAAGGCCGTGTCAGCACGATTACTCATCGTCGATACGGACGGTTTTGCTATCAGTGGGTAGGATACCTCATGTTTCATTCATATCATTTCATTTCCACGATGGTGTGTAGTCGTCATCATAAAAATACTGGAGATTTACATCGCGTCCGTCGTTTCAATCCACACAACCACAGATGTAAATGGCACAACAGATTCAGGTTGAATTAACTCTACAAGTTATATTACACGGGGTTATTATAAACAATTGGTTCGATGAAAATACATATCATCGCGGCAATTGAAGCTGCCATCTGTTATTGAAGTACAATAACCGATGATTCCTAATAGTAATAACAAGATGAAGATTGGATTGTTCAGTAACCATTATGAGCATGATGACTAAGTTCAGTTCTAACAATTAAAATAATAATATAAATAACACGCAAAAAGGTTATCCCACCGCTGCCACCATTGCGACGTCGACGTTTTATTTAACACTTCCCACCACTGCCACTACGTGTACCGTAGGCCTTAACATAGAGTGATATTCATCGTTGCAACAAAGTTTAAACTTACAATTTACCAAGTGATTGAATAGTTAATTAATTGCAATCACTAATTACAATGATTGGTGTGGGCCAATTGCATTCCCATTCGTAGTATCATAGGCATGCTTGTTATGTACATAAAAACTAAAAAGACATCGTCAAATGGACAATAATATTGCCCATGGAACATATCAATACAATAAATAGAAAGCATTAAAACTGAATTGAAATAAATGTTCGCGGGCACGTCCTTGATGCCGGAGAACATCAAAACGGCCTTTCACACTACCCCGACACCTATAGCTGAAAACATATGTGTAAAATACCATAAATACTACCAACAATTTTAACGCCTTACCGTAAAGAAAGAATAATTCAATACCTTGCGGCTATTTATAAGGAGACGGGATTGTCACAAAAAGACCTAAAGCATTCTTGTACTCTATAATCTTTGATAATCATATTATTCACAATAAAATCAAATAACCATGATAACTGTTCTGTGAAGGTATATCAAGGTATCGACATGAGTTTTTATGTTTACTGTTTGACACACGTAAATAGTTTACACTATTTTTTTTATTTTTTTTTATTAATTAATTAATTTATATTTAGTTATTTAGTTATTTAGTTATTTAGTTATTTAGTTATTTAGTTATTTAGTTATTTAGTTATTTAGTTAGTTAGTTAGTTAGTTAGTTAGTTAGTTAGTTATTTAATTAGTTAGTTAGTTAGTTTGTTAGTTATTTAGTTATTTATCTTTTTATTCATTTATTATCCTTTTACCAATATTTATTCATAAAACAATGATTTAGATTGAAATGTAAGTCTTTGTATTCATTATTATTAATTAATTAATTTATATTTAGTTATTTAGTTATTTCGTTATTTAGTTATTTAGTTAGTTAGTTTGTTAGTTATTTACTTATTTATCTATTTATTAATTTATTATCCTTTTACCAATATTTATTCATAAAACAATTATTTAGTTTGAAATGTTAAGTATTTTTATCCACCGCTCTTCAACAGCCACGGTTGTATTTCGCTTTCACAATTCAGATTTATTTTACCAGACGAGTCCCAGCTGCTACAAAAAGGACTGTCATGAGATAATATTCTTATCGAGTTAACCCCATCATCAATAAAACATTTCGAAATATGAATTTAGTTGCAAAATATTATATTGTATAACATAACATGAATAATTGTTTTCGGTGCCTTTCATGTTCACCGACAAAAGAGTATCACATGTCTGTATTGATTTCTAACTCTGATCTGGTTTTTAGCATGGCTATATTTTCCTGTGTAATTTATGTATCACTTACGTTAAGCCTATTGGTTGGTAGGGCAGCATTGTATCATAATCATTTAAATTAAATAAATGACTGGATTAACATGAAATTTGCCGACGATGTCGCATTACCTAATTTGTCAAATATTTAAAACACATCTGTGGCTTAATTGTGTGTCCTGTTGGGTTTTATTGGAGCAAAATTAAAAAATAAAATGAGACAAAAATGAAATGTTTTAGCTTTAAGAATAAAAATAAGTCTACTAGGCAGAGGTACAAGTTTTTGTGTGGTTTTTTTAATCATATTTTTTATATTATTATCTAGCACAATTAAATCATTTTTGATAGGTACAGACAGAGATTTCAACTACCTATATGAACCAACTTGACGATTCAAATACAATTCTTATTTCCCAGTGCTCTCGCAAACTTTCATGATGAAAATGAACTTCATTGATGAGCCTCACGAGATAAAAATGAATTTCATTGATGAGCCTCACGAGATAAAATTTATGTCACGTAGGCATACTTATAAAGCTAATAACGAAATAGATGATTAGGCCTACCTGCCCATGAGTTATCATTTGAATCACCAATTAGGGTGCACATTATTTAGAGTGATTCATCGTATTGGTTGCAATGTTTCAGTTCGGTGATATTTAGACCATTGGTTGTTTCAGGATATTGGCTATTGAGAATTCATCAAGAAATCCTTGAAAAGAAATGACGCATGCCCCCATACTATATGAGTCTGTTCATTATGGTGTAATAATGGCAAATGTGTATAATATAGAGGCACGGAAAACATGACTAAAGTGCTCGTTTACTAGATATTAAAATCTGGGAATGGTCACAAAGACTCACATGAAACTTCAATGAAATCCGAAAAGATTCGTTCTGATGAAATCCATTACACACACTGCATCGCTTACACATGCGGTTTTAGAAACTCGGCGTTCTGTTTTTGATCTGGGATTTAATGTTGGGAAGTGATGGGTGACTAAATTGTAAAACATCCGTGAACCAAGTGTACAGTTTTTACATGTTAAGCTAATTATCAAAGCACTTTCGCCTATTCACGTTTTAATTTTTAATAGGATTATGGTTCAAACCTCATTACGCGTGTGTATAACCCATGCGTGTATAAACCATAAGTACAATTTATGTCGGCGCTACTTTATAATATACAAAGCTTGTTTACAAATGTCCAAAATATCTTAATTGGCTTAAACAAATTAAATATTTTCATCAAAAAAGGCACCGCTTTTCTTTTGTTTACTAATTTGTTTTAGTTCAGATCAATTAAAAGCTCATGCAGATTTTAACACATATCTGTTAATATTCAATAACATTTTTTTTAGGATGCCAGAATATTATAATTTCTATACATCACCATCCTTTTCTTCAAATCCAACCTCAACTAAACCATTTTGCAACCATTTTTGTATATAAAACATAAATATTAAATTTGTAGTAAGTAACATGTTAAATTGCTACATTTATTTTCAAGACAATTGTAGCACACATCAGGTGCAGGATATGGTGCCGAGGAAATCTTTACCATAACCAAGTTCAAATTTTGAATCGGTACTTTCAAAATCAATTTCAATTTAATATTTCATTTTGACGTTTCGTGGCCTGTGGGGCACAATTACAGTGTCACATCTTCGTGTTGCTAGCCACCATGCCCGTATATTAGTCAATGCAACGTTTTGCGTCAAGAAATGAAAAGCAAAACCAACGCGACCGATTTTTTGTATTTTAAACAAAAGTGTCGTCAAAGCGGCTCACTAAAATGACATGGTCGCCATATAATTGATCACTATTAAATATATACATTATTATTTCATTAAATTGGGACGTCAACAAAAGCATTTTCCGTTGTTGCGCATGCTTATAACCGTGAGATCAAATAGATGTATAGATATATTATAATACATAACAGTGGTCAAGGTAAAAAAATATAATTGCAATAGCAGCGAGCACAAAGGATGATTAGGTTTTAGACTGTTAATTCCAATTTTCTATTGATATGGTCTAGAGGATTTTTACCAAAGGGAATTAATTCCTGACAATGGTATAGCACATTGTTCTATAAACACTATAGTAAAACATCATCGTTGTCCGAAACAAGATGGATTTGTTGCCGTCAAGCTAAAACAATAGATGTGATAAGAAGTACGTTGTATTGTATTAACATGATTGAGGTATAACCGAAACGAATATCTTAAAATCATGAAACTTATAATATAAATATATAGACCACATATCCTCGAAGATCTGAAGACCATGCCGATACAAAAGCTGATTATTTCTTAATCTAAATTATTCTTTCCAAAACGTGAACCTACGAACAAGAAGATCAGACGGCAAGGTTCCACAAAGCTGCTAAAAGACCATCACAAATATGTTGATCTCCTCATCATAGATGATAATTCAGATTTTGATAAAAATAGTCAGTAATCTGATTCTCAACACTTTACGTCACCATAAACATAACAACATTTCAATGTACTTTTCCATCACATTTTTCTGTTATGATTACAATTTACAACAATATCAGAATATCGAAATGGCGGTGCGATAGTTTTAGTTCAAAGAACCCTGAGAGACCTGAAGGAACAATGGAAAAGAAACAGAGCAAAACCTGCACAAGATAAGGGATTACCCCAGGGACAGATGATCATCTCACCGTTATACAATGTAACCCTACAGAATCAATCACAATATGCTTTGATAACACCGAAATTAGGTTAACCCGTTACACGGCGTGTGTCTTATCCATACAAATTAGACAAATTACCGGTGATATCCAGTTTTATGGTAAAGGCTCAGTCGCTCTAGAATATATTTTACCTGGCATATTATCGTGGCTTAAATATTTGACGCGTCTTTGCACGTTGGAGAAATGTGGGAGTGATTCTGTTATACCCTCCCTTCACAGAGGTATTCATAGTGCATGATTTTTAAGAACGACGCATACTACCGATGTAGGTGTGCAGGGTAGGTGCAGGCGTTATCTCAAGTAGATAGCAGCATAATGGTATGTTCAAGCCATCGCAATTTCATCGATATCGTTTATTTCTAAGTATCAGACATGAATCTAAAAGTGAAAGTATTATACTTCAATGGTCTTGTGCGTACTAGATTTCCCTGCACAAATGTAAATTTTGCACTGGACACAGAATATGTTATGGTGTTACAGTTCATATACCATCATGAGCATCTTTTTAGCAACCTGATACTTTAAGTTCTCGCAACTAGTGAAAGGTCGAGTGGTGAGCAGAACTCCCTCCCACCGTAGCGAAGTATAAGTGAAATCACCCTTCAAACCCCATGGCGTATCACCTAGCTGCATCTTCTCTCTGTACAGCTTTACACATCTGTAAAAGCAATGGTTACGCTCTAACTATAATCAAGAGTGAAAGCAAGCACCTTGCATTTTATCTGAGAGCTGTTTTATAGGTAGACGATGACATGTGATAGAGTAACTAAGAGTATAGCATATATGAATTGAATGTGATGATGGGCTGACTCTTGACGCGCCTGCCGCTTCATCTTTTAAAACAATCAATTCATACTGAGTCACTCGCGGAAGATGTTGTATAATAATGAGGACATGGTAATCATGATGGTGTCTGGCATGATGCGCGTTGCGGAGCATCGGTTTTCAGTCATTGCCAAAGAACGACGAATGGTCCTCCTCTTGGTTTCATAGCTGACAAGGACATGGCCGTGAGATTCTTAACGCAATCTCTAATGATTGATGGCCTTATATGGTAGTTTGGGTGCTTAATTTTAGGCCATACACTTCCAAAACGGTTAATTTGCTGGAAAGGTATTTTTGCAAACCATGCGATCAATGTAACATTTCATTATTTTGCTCTTAAGATGGTTCAACTGCAACGCTTCAATTTAGTACCCAATTTTTTTTGGTGTAATTTGTATATTATCGATAAATCGCAGCGGTGTAGATGGCGCTGTTCAATTTACGTTCGTTTTTCTTATTTCCCCACCATGCACCATTTCCTTTAAAATTACTCGAATATCGACACTCATGATATGACTGGTATATGCCTTAGGACTCATGTTTATATTAGCTGATAGGCCTGATGGCAAAAAATATATAAGTTGTTTAAAATGTTGAGACAATTTACAGTGTTTTTTGAATGAAACATTATTCAAACGCATTATTTGTAAAGGGAAAGTGTTACAATAAGTGCGTGTTAAAACGACACATTAACAACATGTCGGATGTACCGTAGGACAATTAAACACCGATTACCATGTTATAAATAGAAGTAACATTTACTATTCTTAGTAAAACACCCTCGCGGCATTTGCAGACGTCAAATAAAATAATATTGTTTAATAAAGATATATTATTATATCGCCCATAGCATGGGAAACTTAATAAGATGTAACAACAGAACACCACTCAAAACTAACTTGAACTGGTATAGTATTAAGAAAGGGAAAATTCTGTTTTGGTACAGAATTCCATATACCACGCCTAGAGGAATGGATAAGGTCAATGACTTCTCGGGTAAAAGCCCTAGCACACACCCCTGACGACAAATATATATCACGTATTGCGATCACGTTTGGTGGGGTGTGTTTGCCTGGGTTGAACACGAGAGACCATAGGCCGCTTGGTTAACACACACTGGAACATCGATCAAATCTTGTAAATTATTGTCAATTTTGAGTGATACGAAGAAAATTATCTAATGAGACGAACGTAATGCAATAATTCCACATGACGAATCGGTTTGGTTGGTGTTAGAGTATTATTGTGAGCGTTTTATTAGAAAGTAATGACCATTGCCCGTGTGCCCCTCTGTGACACGTTCAGTTAAGATTATACTGACATCTATCAATACTGACCAGCAATTAAAGCCGATGTGTATGTGTTGATAGAATATATAGAAGAGACCTTTAATTCCACAGAGTTTATAACTCCCATCTGATATATGTGTTTATACGTATAGCAGTGTTACCTTCGGTCATCTTCAGTAGATAGCAATGCGTGAAATGTTTATTACTTTGAGGGGAGTGGGAATTAAACACAAGGATTTAAAGAACACACATTGCTAATCAAAATAACTCTGACAGGCACTTTCAATTTCAATCAGACAATAGTTATAAGATAGTTGAGCTTTTGCGCGAACACACAAAAATAGTTTCAATCAATTGCATGTACTCGCACAAAAAGCGTAATGTCTAAAGTGCAACCTGTTAAGTTCAACTACTGAACCGTGTCGCGGGAAATTTGAATAACCAAGTTCAGTAAGTTCAACCTAAGCATGACTAATAACGTGTTTCATTTGTGAAGTCAAAATTACTAATTTTATAATTCTGAAATAGCCTCACTGAAAACTTGGGATAATTCTAAATATAGGAGGTTTTACTTGCAGGCTCAATTTAACGTTTTAACATTTAGACCTATTATTCAAAACAGCATGCATGGTGCATTATAGGCCTATACAGGTGGAATCAAACAAAGTCATGCACGGATTGAAACGAACATTTGACCTTGATGTGTGCATTGAACCATGAAATTCGTGTTGTTTTATAAGGCGTATTTAATCTTTTTCGTCTTCTAAAAAAATGAAAGTAATCGACTGAGAAATAAGCACAATTTTACAAGTTTTGTATAGGCTAACCTTTTTTCACTAATCTAATTACACAGTTATAAGACATGTGGCATAATGAAATGGAGTGAGTGCTCCCTGCTCACATACATTTACTGTGATATTGGCATAGTAGGCCTAAATGAGGCAACATTCACACAAAAGTGTTTAAAACACTGCATAATTTAATAGAAGTTGTGACATGTCTGAGGGATTGCTTCTTCTGCTAATGTTTTGTAACATATAAAATGAAATGTGAGCTTCCTTGCAATTTGAAATGGAAATATTAGTTCTCTTTGTTGATATACATGTATAGGTCTTTAACAAAGGCCACCCCAATTTTCGCTCAATTCAATCAAGCTACAGTAATACTTTGAAGTGTCAAAACATCTCAATGTCTCAACCTTGTATGTTAACTGAGTAAATCCCATTGGAATGGTGAAAAAAAGGGTCAGCTTACAACAAAGCTGTCACATTTTGCTTATTTTTCAGTCGAATACTTTCATTTATTACGAGGATGCACTAGATTAAATACGCTCTATCAAACAACAACAATTTCATGGTTCAATGCACACATCAAAAGGTCAAAGAGCCATTTCAATCCGTGTCACAATTGTTTTTGATTCACCCTGTATAATTTATCATAATATTCATAAGTTAATTCTACACTAGAAGGGTACACAAGGTGACTATGATTACTAGATATTGTTACCCAATATAAGCCTAATGTATATATATAACTACAACATCGGTTGTTTTGAATATTTTGGAAATATGTTTTGATACTCAAATATAGGCCAATATTGTACTACAAAATCACTGCAGTTTGCACTCTACAAATCACTGCCGTTTTGTATGTCGTTGTCATCGTGATTCAATACACGATAATGCCTATTGATAAGAAAAATTGCTATGTAAAAGGCCTATATGAATGATTGAAAACCATACACGATAATTTCAATTGGCAGAGAAAGGGTACAATGTACACAAACATGTTTAATCTCTTTCAGTCACAAAAGACGATTTTGTCCAAATTGTGTATAATATATACATTACTCTCCTAAATGAAGGTACTTTGTTCAGTCGGTTATGACTGAATTATTGCATTTTGTTGTTACGGTCTCGCGCATAGAGTGATTTCAAACGCAGCAGAGGATGCCTAGCTCTATTGATGAAGATCAACGGAGGGTGTCGAAAGCTTCAAAGGGGAACAGGGTTTCCGGACAAGGGAAGAGTCGTCCAAGGCCGGGAGTTAAGTGTTAGTAAAATTGTTGTGATATCATATCTGCTTGTTATGGTGAATATTATTTTGACCTTATTGGATTTAGTGGTATTTCACAATAAGCCTCCATAAGCTTAATCATAATTAATATAATAACTCGCCATAATAGACCTCGGATGAACAATGATATGACAAGTCTTTTTTGTTGTACAGTATGCATTTTTTGAAGTGACAATGATGATATTAAGCTTGATGTATGGTTTTGAAAACCAAACGTGCGAAAAGTGCATTTCAAATTGACTATCGTAAAAAATATATACGTAATTTCATATGTAAGGTCTAAACTATCCTGTCCCAGAAATCGTCAATTCAGGAGCTTGTTTAACCATGCACCAGCTGAAGATAACATAATATGCCATTTGTGTTTAGAGAAAGAAACTATTGAACATATTATTTGATGATGCAGTCCTACATCCTAAATGGTTGCATTAAGGTTGAAAATATCTCTCTCACATGTCTGTCTTGTCTGGTCTGGTCTTGTATATATTATCTCTTTTATTGTCTTTTTATAATCTTGTGTTAACATGTTAGCTTTAGGCCTAAAGTGTATTTTGGTAAGTAATGCTTTGTATGTTGCAAAAAATACATACGCACAGATTAGCGATGAGGAATTTTACATAACGACCACGTAAGGAAAGACACTTTAAACAATCTTACATTCTTAAAAACATTATAGGCTTAACATGTAATTTTGTTACATGAAGAATCCAGTTTAGGTTGTACAAACCAGATGTTTTGGTATAAACTAATGGACATTTTGCATGATTCAAACAACGTATGCATTACTGCTTTTGCCTATATTAAAACGTACATTTTCTGATGTATCTTTTTTCACAATCAAATGTAGGGCTGTGGATGACTCATCGCTGCGTTTTGCCCGAGGTATTTAATGGTTCTGTGGTATATTCAAATTATTTATTGAAATGTTACAAATGTATTTTAGTGCAAAACTGATCAAATTATATTCAAGGTTAATATTGCTTCTCCGCATGAACTGTTATGGGGTTTTTATGTTATACCACTTAATGTTGTTGCTGATGCATTTGCCCCTGAACGATAATGGGAACTTGATGTTTGTAAGCGATGCGGCGATCCTTTCGTAGATTGGAGTCACGATACTAAAGATAACATGACGCCATTCTTATAGGGGCCTATACGTTTACTGCCTAATCGAATGCGACTATAAGAATGCTGTCTACTGAAGATAGCAACGGTCTACCTAGCATATATACGTGACGGTTTCCTTCTATGAATAATAGGATGGTAATCCTGCTATAAATTACCGAAGATGTTACGATTACTCGTGGATTGCGTGGGATCATGCTATCTTCAGAAGAGAGCAACGATTGTGCAATATGATCAACCACGTGCAGTTGCGTGGCAAGACCTTCTGTGATTGCAATCATACTATATATCTGAGTGAAGATGGCAACAATGTCTAGTATGTTAATGCCTCACATATGACAATATTTTCTTTGATTATCACTGTGCTATCTACTGAAGATAGCAAAGATGTGTTACGTGTATACATGCCTCGCAATTACGTGACAATCTTAATTAGTTGCAGTGATGCAATCTGCTGAAGATAGCATGCAACAATGTACTTGAATTACACCCTCACATTTAATGTGCCCGATTTTTTTCATTTCATGAATTGTGTCTTATGCTATCTATCTATAAGTAGCTTATAATAGAGCAAGGATGTGTCGTTAATATCTCGCAGTTATACATGTACATGTGACCATCCCCTCTAAGAAGTTAAAGCGCATTTCGCTGTCCTCTCCGGAAAACATTTAAAGGTTCGCTAATGAAACAAGAACAAGTTCCTCAAATATGATACAAAACCATTTGATGGTTCTTCAAATGTTCAAAAAACCTTTATTTAGAGGTTCAAAGAGCGTTTCATTATATTGTGGAAATGTGGAGAATTGAAAAAGGTTCTTTATTGTAACTAGAATGGTTCTGTAATTGCGCTGTATAACTTATTAACTACCTACTTTATCTTTATAGAGAGACCTTATATAAGGGTTTACCTGTTCATACAACCATTTTCCCCTTATAAGTGTCTCGTCATAGATTGTATTCATGCTATCTACTGACGATAGCAAATATGTGTAATTTTTAATAGATTTAAATGTCTAAAAATAGTAATTGTGCGTTATTGTGTGATTGGTAACTATGGTAACCAAGACAAAATGTGCTATAATTTGATTAATCATATAGCTTTTGGTTCATACATCTTCACTTTAACACCACCGTGATCTTCTCTATCTCCTTTATAGCCTTTTTTTCTTCTTCTAATTTTAGCCTGAAGAGCTTTGGTAATTTCACTCATTTACAGCGTTAAGCAGCTGTGGTCTAAGGGCTTTACTGGCAAGCTGTAAAAGGGAGGTTTTAATGAGTTTGTCAACGGGGAACGAAGCCTTGCGATGTACCATACACGGCCTTTTAATAACGACATGTAATTACTGCAGTGGCTCAAGGCCTGCAAGGTGCCCCTTTATAATATTCTAGTTCAGCAATAGGAATTTATAAATTAAAATCGAGTAGATAAATCATTGAGATAGGTCCCCGTTCATTTGTGCATCCAAAGTTTCCTTTTCATCAGCTGTTTCTATCTCATCGCCTGCTCGACGATGGCATACTTTCTGACACTCCAAGTAAAAGGTCTGTTTTTGACCGGCATCCACTATCTTTGTTAACACTTTCCACGCGGCTATTAGTTTTACCATGCATATACAAAACAGATTTTTCAGACACCTTTCCCAACGTTCAAAGTCTACCCCACGGATTACTGAACCAATACTAGGCATATTTGTACTTATTTCAATGCATTTCTCATGGTGATTCTAAATATGGTAATGAAATTCAATAATTTTGAAACTTTTGAAACATTTTGTGAAATGTTGGAATATCGTCTGCCGACGCCTGCCGCATGGAAAGTGTTAAGCACAATTTTCATTAGATAGCCTACCTCAGCCAATGCTAAAAGATGACACTCGAATTGTGAACATCTATAGTTGAAGAGATCTTACGATTACTTGTTTACAAGAAGGTATTCTCGCTTGACCCGTATCATGCATAGCACGCATAATTTTAATGACACTTATATTCTCAATAACTCGGTATATCACGTCTAATTTTAGTACAGCAACATGTTGCTATACGCAGGCCTATACCTTTTAGTTAATCAATGCTCTGTTGATGAAGTCATTTATGAAGCTGAGAGTTATTTTCCCCGCGCGTGTGAATTAATAATTCCCTATCAATTAGCATATTTTCGGCATCGTGGAATTCAGATACTATTTTGTTTTCTTAGATAATAATTATGAGTTTACTTTTCACATGGACGTGTACTATACCGCGCATCTTTAGTTTTGAAGTGAATTAAAACACTGTTCAGGCAGGATCTTAATCTTCATAGAAAATAAATGTTACAATTTTCGTATAGTATCACACATACTATAATGCATTTGCATTTAAATATAATAATATTTAAATATAGGCCCTATTATATAATTTTCTTATGACAACAATTTATTACGTCCCGTATACAGCAACAACAAGAAGTTTTCACATTGGTAAATTAATGGATCATCTAATTTATCTAATTTCTCGAATTTTGCCATTTTTAGTTTCGAAAAAAATGGCGAGAGTTATCAAAATGGGGTAAAACGTGTTAACTCTTTTCAGGAAAACAGGTCAATTTGTCTTCAAAAACTTGTGAATTTCATCATCCATTTTTGCTTGCAGCCCATCTCTTTTTTGAGTACCTTGGGCTCCTACACAAACAAATAGTTATCTACAGAGAGAGAGATATCAGCTTATCTGTGCCAACACTTTTCAAGCAAGCCTCGGGTTTTATCGACGTACAAGATTTGCAAGCGATAAACCTTTCAGAAAAGTCACGATTTCTGAAGAAAAACATCTCTCAAATCTCCAACCATCCATATACACAACGCAGGCATATCCACCCCCACACAAACGATTTTCGATGATTTTTCTCGATTCTACATGTGTAAAGAATATGCCTCCTTTAAAATTAGCTTCACGTTCTGAAAACGTCAACCAATCTCGCTAGTTTGTCGAAGTACAATAAATTGCGATAGCTGCCGATTCCCATCAGGTTCTCATGTACACGGTCCATTAAAAGCGGACAGAAACGACATGCACGACCTACATTTTGTTTCACTTTAGACTGGAACTTGAGCAGGTAAACCAAGAAAGCATACAGGTATAATATAAAGCCGTGACTTGAATTGATGTTCTGTCAATAACAACAGTCACGTAAAGGGTTAACTAACTAGGTTTCTTATATATTTTGAAACGCGCAATCTATCGACTGAATCGGGCTTATAAGAGATGTAAGTCAAACGTTGCCGGAAGCTTTTATATTCTTTAAAGGCTTTAAGGTGTGTGCTCTATCTACATGATCTATACATCATGTACCGTCCGTGATTATGGTGAACTCTTGTTCTTATATGAAAACCACTAAGAATAAGATCATCGAGAATATATGATGTTTGGTGACCATTTCAATACATTTTATCCTGCTATCCACTGAAGATAGCAATCGTGATGGCAGTGCCCGCGTGTTACCAAATCAACCAGTAGCAGGGGAAGGGCAGAAGCTACTGTATCACTTTCTGACAGTTATACTGCTATCTACTGAAGATAGCATCCGTTTGTTAAATAAAAACACTATTTTGTAAATCCGCTCTTTATCAATGCACGTATATTATTGTTGATAGGCCTACATTGCTATGCAATGCTATATAATTGACCCATTAAGCCGCATATAAAAATAACGCACGTTAAGATATTGCCCGTAAGAAACACTAAAGGCCAGGCATTTGTTAAACTGAAACAATCTGTATACTGGATTTGAAAGAATTGACATTTTACATATCGGTGTTTCTATATGCAGTAACTAGGCTTGATGCATCCTTTAAGCGTTAGGCATTTAACCAAGAAAGTATTATCAGAACTATAAGTGATATTAACATATTATACACCTTACACAATATTGCTATCTTCAGTAGATAGCATCTTTGTACAAACCAAGAACGGATTTTCAAAACTAAGTGATACATACACTTTACACAATATTGTTATCATATGAGTAGATTAGCATGTTTACACATCAATAAAGGATATAAAACATTACACCTTACTCAATAGTGCTATCTCTAGTAGATAGCATGATTACAATGAAGGAATCGTTACATTATTTTAACAACATTTTTAGTATCTTACCATTATACAAGTACATCAAAACATGCGAGTAATAATTGTATTTATTAATATTATACATGTACGTGTTCAATTAAGTATAACTTTACATAATAAATTAACCTTCATATGAATGGTTTTATCTATTATACAGTTACTTGAATAAATTATATTTAGTAGAAATTGCAAGAAAGTAACCTCTAACGTCTAATAACGCTCGTTTTGGCAAATGACAGGTTAAAGCACGCACAGGCAATTCTCAAAATCCAGGTACCGATTTATTGCATTAGCGTTTTAAAAAGCAATAAAACACTTGTATATTAAGAATAAGAAGCCGCGGCCACAAAGACAGATGCATCTTGGATTAAAACGGAATACTACAGATACTGTACATACATCCGGTAACGATCAAATGTCATGACTTTTTTTAATTCCCACCAATTGCATTTAATATTATGGAATTGCTTCAACCAAGAGTTCATTCACTCATTTAATTTCGTGGGGGTGTTCTTCCCAATGTTTCTTTAATTCAACTATATATAAGAGAGCGTATTATCTGTCCTCCAGTATAGGTTTAATATAGTCATTTTTGCTTGATATTTTCAAAAGAATATTTATAAATACAATTTAAAGTTCAAATATTTTTTCAAAAAGTGTCAATCTTTAAATTAACAGCAAATCTTGTTTACATTCATCATGTGGACCTAAGAAAGTTGAAATGATTTTGTCACAAATCATTTTGAAGGCGGAGGACTAACAATATTATGCATGGGTAAAAAGAGGCCTAAATCTATAATTGATCATATATTTTGGACATAATAATTGTCTGCTTCCGGCTAAATATTTTGTCTCACTTTTTCGCCCACGTATTCTTCTTTTTCTTCTTCTTTTTTTTAAAACTTTTTTATTCATTTTTAATTGCTCATAATTTTTATTCTAGAAAAAAGAAAGGAAACTCTAAAATGTATAGTTTTCGTTGAAATTATTTACATTTTAAACAATGAAACAAATAGACAAATAAACAAACTTCTAGTATAAGCTTATATGGTAGTTGGCATTCGAAAGTCGAAGCACACATTTTTCTCTTTACGAATTTGAATATGCATCTGTTCTGAGTTAAACTTGTCATCAAGTTCCCCAATTCATACCCAATAATATAGATCAAAGCCCTGGCTCAGTCTGGTTTAACCATTAGTCCGTTTTTTAAAAGGTTTCAGATCATATTACATAGTTCATGTTACAACACTGTTTCACATGTATATAAGACGTCCGGTCCCAGACGTTTTGAAACATTGATACGGAATGTTTAGAATATAAAACCAGATGATGACAGTAAACATATGAAGGTAAAGTAGTCATTGCTTGTTTATAATATCCGTGTATGGCATCAAATGTCCATAAAATGGCAGTGACGATATATCATACTTCCTATTTCGGAACTATCAGCGGGAGAGCTAATGAACTGCCGTGTATAAAGGCTATTTACTTGGCATGACCATGAGTGGTAATAAAAACCTATACATTTTATACACATTCGTCGTATGAAACATTTTAACAAATTTTATTGAAAAATATATAGTCAATACAGGGTGTGATACTACTTATCTGTATGAAAGTGAATACATTTGGTAGAGATGTCAATAAACGTCCAGTAACTGAATTAATTAATTTTAAATAATTAATACAGAGTCAGTCCTTTATACCACCGATCTAAGCATCAAAAGTGATGACATGCCATCACGAATAATCATCTAGGTATCCTATTGTCATACGTCTAATATTATGATGTTCATTACACACTGGGAAACGTCCATAACATTCATTGCACGCGTTTGTACATGCCAAATCATGGATCTAAATTAAGATAACGCGCTAGTGAATTACTTGCTATCTTCAGTAGAAAGCAATTTGCGCGAACGCTAATGTGTCCATATACAGACGTCGGCCTATACCGAATATTGAAATTCAATATTAGTCTATTGTTTTGATAACTATAAATCTATAACCATGAAAACCAGTTGCACGTAAACATCAACATCATTTATCTATAAAAAACACGCTAATTATTTGCTATCTTCAGTAGATAGCAATTTGCGCGAACGCACTGGCCATAACAAATTTAGGCCTCTACTTAATTATTATAATTATCATATATATTGTTTGGATAACTATCAACCATTTAGAACCATAAATTAACCAGTTGCACGTTTACATCAATTTGAAATGTAGTATTTTCAAATCCGGTGCCCAAATTACCGGTAAAAAAATTACCGTTTGAATATCATCCGCTCCAAACGGAGGCAGGTGCTACACAATCCGACTTCATATCCGCCGTAATCTCGCTGATCAAACAGTAAATACAGCCATGTATATAACTAAAGCAGATGTTTAAAACATACGGTAATTTTTTATTTTTTCATATTTTCTTTATTTAGCCTGAAGGTCGTTTGTTTCGAGTTATGTGAAACAAACACGCCTATGTTTTGATCTTGTCATATTAACGACTGCTGCCATTAATTAAATTTTAACCTCACATGGGTAGTTGCACTTTTTACTGAGTCGAGATGGTCGAGAGTTAATGGCCATGTCGAAATAAATGTCGATCAGCCTGTAACAGTTAATAATCATTTGTACTTCAATAATAATATAATGAATAAAGTGTATATGTTTATTGAATTGGGCTGATTTCTTATTTTAAACAATACGGGGTTTATGTTGATAACGAATATATTGTTTATATAGCTTTAGGAACTCATGCAATCGGATCGTGAAACATGTCCCTCAATTATCCGCAACGCGTATGACGTCGACAGCACACATGGCGTAAGCAACGGTGAAAGTTTACCAGTTTCAAACTGAATATAGGCCCCGATTGTTTGTTACCTCCTCAATTTGGTCTCTTGCAAACAAATCTATATCTACAATATTGTGTACGCTGTATAATTATAATGTTTTTCATGGAATCGTCAGTCGCCTTGGGGCATCGTCTGATATGGTCTACCAGATCAAGAATCAACGTAGACCGAGCGTATAGACCTTGAACTATTAGTATTACAGGAAATAATTAAGCAATACTGCATGTTATCTAGCGTAAGTCTTATAATCTTTATACTTTGTTAACAGTTATTTTAATTTCAAAAAGACATCCACATGTATTCACATACTGTTACTTTGTGTTACTGATTGCAAAATATTTATATTCCCAAATTATTAATCTTCAATAATATTTACAGCTTAGCAATATACATTAAAAGCGAATAATGGGGTTTTATTATTAGATACAGCCCGGTGGGTATATACATCCACAAAGTATATTATTAATTCTCCAAGCAATAAAATGGTTACACACGCATTTGCTTAATTTAGGCATGAGGTTCAACGACTTCGGCAGTTATAGTTTATTGGAAAAGGCCCGTATAGCTAGACATTTTTTTATGGGGATGCACATTTTTTCAAAAGTGGATATTTTGAGCGCGAAGCCCGAGCAGGAACGGGAAGGGCCCTGCTGGGGGTCCAGTGGTCCAATGGCAAAGTCATGTGGTGGGTTCCAGGGCTATTATCGCAGTTAGCTGAGTGTGTACGACTGGAGGATAAAGTCTACTAGGGAAGCCCCCAAAACCTTAGGAAAAGAGTTTAAAAAACACTTATTTTATACTAATAAATATTAAGCTATTTTTCATTCAAAACGAACCTTTTTACCGGTGTTAATGGGGATCGCACCTTGGGTCGAGCCTGTTGTAAATATTTATATTAATTCGTTTGGGAATCAGACGATATTCAAAAAAGGAAACACTATAAGGCCTACCTCATGACTACTTGGATAGCCTACTTTTAAACATGCTCGACTAAGGCTACAATGCAATATCAACTTGTCTAATGATCAGCCTTCAACAATAATTTCAATTGACCTTATCAATATTCAATTAGCTCATGTTCAAATTCGACCTCCAAGCAAACCTATATGGCGACACGCTTCATTAGCAAGTAAAGTTACAGTAACCAATGATCAGAGAAAAATGTACACAGCAGCCGATATTTTGAACCGAAAGGAAAACCAAATAATTAATGATATTGACGGGAAAGCACACACACACAACTTATTGTGAGTCATCAACCGAGCAATATAGTGATATTTTTGTAACAACAGTATATATGGGCATCATTCATTCATTTGGCACTCGAACTTGTAGGCCTTATCATGCATGGGTTAAACCACTTAACCATTAATGGATATTTGATGATATACCATTGTCTGAATTTATATCACATTTATCATAATTTGCAATGTATCAATATCATGATTTTGTTACTATCTTTTGCTTTTCAAGACAAATGATGTAAATTGTTTTATCCTCCGAAGATGATATGTATAATATTTATTAATATGCCTATGTTTTATGAGGCTTGGATAACTAGTCAAGCAAATTTGAAATAGGCCTATCCTTTTCCCTTTGAAAGGTTTTGAGAATATGTCTATTTCATGAATAAACTGACTCTGATCTGCGATATTTATTTATCACAGAACCTCTCCGCCACCCTGGTCATCCCTATTTCAAGTACACATGAACTGCATGTATAGGCCTACCCAAACAATTTTGTTGATCTTAAAAACATACTAGCTCGTTCGACATTTCAACACCCAACACATTAAGTCTGGTACGGTATTACGAACTTCTTGAAACCGCTATAAGCCAAGTTCATTTACAGAGCTTATTATCTTCAAAACTTTTTACCTCCCCGCCGATCGTTTCTGTCGAATCGATTGGCGGAGATTTAGCCAAATACAACCGACATCTCAATTCTTAACCCTCAAGTCAATTAAGTTAATGTCGTCACTTTGGACTTGAACGACAGGTGTGTCTTAGGCTTCCACGCAGTCTTCACTCGTGCAATACACTGCAAACATTACAGCGCAACAGTTTGCTAGAGTCTAATATATGTGCAACATAGAGTAAACATTACGTATCGCGTTGAAAGAGGCGAATGAGAATGTTTGTAATGGTGGGTTTCAAAAGGATTGGGTAGAAATGATACACGGAACTCGATCTACTTGGGGAAATAGAAATAGGCATGTTTTGAATTATAGTCACCATGGAACATTTAAGTTTTTCTTGCAATGTGCATGTTTGGCCCATCCATCATGGACACAAAACGTTCATACTCGAGCGATTCCGCCCGGTTGTGTGTGTTATGTGCTGTGTATCCCACTTATGCTATCTACTGAAGATAGTAATTAACACCAAGAGCCGTTTAATCAATTTCATATCAATTATGTATTTACGTACGCATACATATATGATCAGTAATTTATGTCGAAATCAAGAAAACTTAACTGGTGCGGTGTCGATATTTTATAAGCATAATGAGCATTAACAAGAACTGGGTCTAACTTTGCATGAAACATGCCAACAGGCCCTTACTTATATTAAGCTGTACATTCATTGTCTCCAAACTTGATTGTTTTCATCGTGCAATATGATTATTTTTTTTCCTTGCACTATAAAATAAATCGGCATCATATAAGACCTGCTTTGGAGAGGTCACATCCGTGGGGTCCTGCTTCATTTACTCGTCTTATACATATTATATCGTGGAAACTCGCGAGATCCCCCGTGGTTTCGTTCCATGCTACGGCTGTCAAGAGAAATCTATCTCAAACAATTTCAACCACGGATGTAACAAACGCAAACGCGTCAACAGGCACGCAGAGGTAATTAGTGAAAATATGGCGGCTCATCTCGAGACGGGGTTGTCATGTACATACGAAGGGTTTAGAATACGAAAGAGAATAATACAATTCGTTTCCATTTGTTTTCTTTAATCTTTATAAACGCGTCATATTGTTGCATGGGAGGGAAAACTTGTGCAAGGTAATTGTTTTATGAATTTGGGAATTCAAGTTCGCTTTAAGAGATGAGCACGCATTGAATGAGTGATAGTGCGTCCCAAAACGCTCTCATGAATATCTCAAAAATGGAGGAAGAAAACACCCAATCATACGTTTTTAATATTTCTGAATTACTGCTTTAAACCAATTTGCTAAATGGAAGTCGCACAAAACATGTCGACATGTCCAATCTGATGAGTTATATCCCTCGAGATAAAAGGTGTGTACGTTGCATTACTAAAACCTATAAACGGTTCTTAAAAAACCAAAACATATATATAGGTTGAGAAGAACCTAGGTTTTATAGGACATAAAGAAAGAACATTTGGTGGTTCTTTCTAGAACCTAACATTTATATAAAGGCGGAGCGTTTATTTTTTTTATTTTTAA
Organism: Ophiura sarsii; assembly: GCA_035610835.1. NCBI lineage: Eukaryota > Metazoa > Echinodermata > Ophiuroidea > Amphilepidida > Ophiuridae > Ophiura > Ophiura sarsii. The sequence continues at coordinate 47,688,565 of CM069442.1, read as the reverse complement.
TGTAAAGACAACCCGTGGCAAAACCGTCTTGGACCGTGACCACTGTGCACTACGAAAACCCTATTGTATATTTCACGGACATAAATTATGCTAATGAGCTCATTAAATGACGTCACTCACATCATTGGGTTTTGCCGATGATTGAAATACGTTGATTGAAATTCTAGGTCGAGTAAAATGATGTTCTTATTTGTTGTCTGTGAGCTTTTCTGATTTTTTTCCCGTATTGGAGTATTTTTTTATTGAAAATAGACAGTTCAAATTAAACGTTGGTTCCAAGTTCAAGTAACAGCACATGTATTAAAGGCGACAGCAAAGGCAATATGCAAGCAACATTTGAGAAAAAACGATGCCCGACTTTGCAAGAAAGTGTACGGGGAAGTGTACGAGTGAACATGACAAACCAAAACATCCTAGTAATAATCATCTCCGTGGCGCAATTGGTTAGCGCGTTCGGCTGTTAACCGAAAGGTTGGTGGTTCGAGTCCAGCCGGGGGCGTTGTTACTTTTTGCATTTAATGCAGATCGACAAATCACAGTAAAAATATATTGACAAAATCACAGACCACTTACACAAAAATCGCATCTGCGCATGCTCCTGTCGCGATCGAAATCTACCACGCAAGCAATGAGAGAGTTTTCATAGTGCTGTGAGGCTATATATAGACCATTATAAAATTGAAAGCAGCTATTCCATATCACATTGCAATAAATGTAATTGCATTATCATGATTATGATATTTCCCCTTGGTACACGGTATATACCACAATTCATTGCATTATCATGATTATGATATTTCCCCTTGGTACACGATATACCACAATTCATTGCAGGTTGAACTCAAAGGGTTGAACTGATCTTTATCGCTCAAAATATGAAACTCGTTCTTTCAGAGAGCAAAACCGCTTGACAATTTTATTTTATTAATAATCATCACTAAGGGTACATCCGACATCGCCCTATCTATCCCTTAGGAGTATAAATCGTTATCTGTCGGTCTTCAAGAGATGTTTATAGGAGCCTGGAGAAGAATGATCAAAAGAACTGATTACGCCGTTTGTCGGCTGTTTGAAACAATTTGGATTCGTCTCTTTCAGACTATAATTTGGTTTTATGGGCGATTCGTTGTAATTTTCTAAATTCATGTAAAACATTAAAATTGCGGGGGATGGGGAGCTACAAGTTATTAGCCCATAGATTTTCTTAAATTAAAAACATAAAATAAAACCATTAGGCCTACTTCTGAAAAGTAATTCTACAATCGCTATACGTATAAGATTATTTACCATGTTTACAGTTCATTTGTACTGTGACGCATTTTTCGGTATCAGCTGTATACATTGTCATGGTTTATATACTCAGCCATAAACACGCGCGCACTTGGAGCACCCTGTTTTAAATGAGTTTTCTTACTTCACCGACCATGCGATGCGCCGACCAAGCTCAGAGTCGAGACCCTTTGAGGCAGAATTACTTCATCGCCTTATCTATCAACGGGATCGGTATTAGCGATACAATATTGGCCCAAATTAGCCAAGCTCATGGCGGTATTAACCAGTTTTTATGAAAAAGGATTATGAAATATATAAATTGAAAAACCAACAATTAAGAAACACACCGCTTATATTTCAAGAACAAACAATAGAAAATAACTGAAAATTATACAAATTTCAAATTACTTAAATTATACAGTCTCGTGAGTTTCGACATACATAGGGCTACAGGTTCTTCACTATAGTATGAGTCTATGTTGTATCATGTAAAAGGACGATAAAACACACATTTGAATTCAATACGATATACGAATTTGAAGATGTACCAGTAAGTTCTTTCACATTTTAGGACTTGCTTCATGCAATATCAGTGGACAGACGTACATGGGATGGGATAGAACTATCCCACAACCACCCCTTCACCTGTATAATATAAGTTTACATAATTGATATCATAACCCAAACATACTGGTCGAATAGCAAACTTTTTTTCGAAAATACTAAGTACATGGATTATGTTTACATTTGCAAAATATAAATCACTGCCAATGATAACTTTAAAAGTGGCCTTACCAAAAGGTAGTCGTGCTTTATAACACGTCCTCCGTGGTTTATATAAACGTTTATTACCAGTCAATTGAAAACAAATAGTATGACTTTTGACACAAGTTAATCATAATATGAAAATATCATACTTCTGAAATACCGAAGCGATAAAAAGTTCAAACATTTATGTAATATATCATTTTAAGAACACATTAATGTGCTTTATAAAGTTTCATGATCTGATAGGCATGGCAATACACAAACCATAAGGCAACGCTTGGCCATATTGAGTTGCCATGTTTGTTTATGACTTTTTTGCGCATGGTTTTGATGGGTTTTTTGGTCTATATGAAAGCATGAAAGTACTACTTTCATGATGAAAGTTATGGATTTAATCACGATCCATGGATTGCATTTTTAATAGTACATTTTGCAGAAGATCGATACTAAATTATGTCAATTTATGGTTTGGCAAACGGAGGGTGGCTCTTTTGAATCAAGTCAGGTCAGCAAATGTTCAGCTAAAAATACTGGTGAAAAAATAACCCGCCAAAGCAAATTATAAATTATTAAGGCGGCCGATATCCCATGCCGTTAAAACGATACTGTTTCACATTGACGGGCCGCAGCAAACCACCCCTGTTGAGTTTGAGTTGAACTTGTTGTTTGGAAAATGTCGTCTGCAACGCAAAGAATGTTAAGTGATTCTATACTATGAATAAAATGAATGTTTTTTGCCACCAATTTAAACCCAAATTGAGAGACAACTCGTATTTCAAATGTATTCTTTTACGTATAATTGCTACATTCAGTTGGGGACCAATTCGCGGACCTAGAACACAATATTGGATTTATACATGTCAGAAATGGTAAATGTAGATTTAGGAAATTTATTTCATATAATTTTTTTGTAAACAAGAAACAGTTGGATATCACACCCCATTGTGACGTTAACGTTTTGGTATTTCTGATGGGAGAACAAATTGTATCAAACACAAACATACATGAACATCGTGAGATAACAATGCATGCATATTATGTAGTCAAAACTTGCACGAGCATCAAAAATGACATTAAAATAGAGTAACGCCAAAATGTATCATAAGATATGCATATTGTATGTATATCAATTATTACGGTATGTAAATTGTACATTAAGATTTTGTTTAAGTAAACTTAAAGAATGTGGCTTTCAATTTGGTTTGTTGAAAATTATCTATAAGATGCGTGAATGAGTGTCATTAGACCTACCTATTCGTCATCTCGTTTTACTTTTGATTCAAGATGAAGAAGAAAAAAATTGAAGCCCAAATCTGTCCTTCGATTAGCCATGGTTCCACTTCAGTTTTTCCCTCCGAAACTCTAAACGATCTATCAAAACCAGAGATTGTCCTACTGCTGTACAACCGATAATGACTTTTGAAGGTGTGGGGGAAATTAGGTATTGACCCCACCTTAAGGTGAAGTGGTATCACAATTAATATATTTAGTCTTGTCAGTAAACACGTCACACCATTTTGGTTCTTTAGCCTGGGGGAAATAATTATCGGGGTTAGCATTGACCTGAGCCGGGACACGCATTAGACGCGGTATGAATTGTATCAATGTGGAGTAAAGGGTTTACCAATTCCAACTAGAAAATCCACTGATATTCCAGACAAAATCTTAATTTAAAAATCATTTCGCCATTTTGTTTTGAAAACTTGTAATTGAGTTCGTCATATTGTTAAAGAATTGCTAGTTTTACTTAAATATCATACACACGTTCTATAAATGAAATGATTTTGTATCCAATATAATCCAAGTAAGCAATATCATCCAAAAGTGGGTTTGGTGTGTCATAAGTGTAATTAGGCTTAAGTGATGGAAACTGTCTAACAAAATTGAAATAATAACAAGATATGTGTTTCGTTGACATTTTTGTATAGTATGATTTGGCGTATATGCATGTTTTATACCAAGTTCAAAAAATCAAAACACAACGCAGAAGCAAGCGCATGACTATATAAACTATAATCAAATTACCGTCTTTGCTATAATAAAGCTTATTATTTTTCCTAAATGCACATTGTGAACTTGATCTATGGTAAATCTACGTGTATTGTAATACATGCCATGCGTTTTAGAAACCAAAATAATTGGTCGCCGGATGCGGCGTCATTTCATCTCAAAATTTGATCTTACTTCGACTCTATAAATCCGCGGTTTGCGTTTATATACTGGTGAAATTTTCAGTCTTGATCTATTAAACAGATTTATTTTAATTATTTATATTACTAAACCGGTATATCTGATCTAGATTCGTTTTGCTTCCTTAGCTAGCTGGGTGAGCACATTAATTTCTAAAGCGATATCAATCTTCGTGTTCCCCGCATTTTAATCAAATTGAAATTGAGTTTGTATAGAGGAAATATTATGCCTTTTTCATGTATTAAATATTAAATATTGTCAAAGCGTTTCTGAATTTCAGAGTTTGGCCTCAGTTGCAGCCAATTTACATTGTGCATGTGACCTATGAAAACTTTGATGAGAACAGTTTTATTTTGAAATTGGAGGGCATATTAAATGATGTGGTCTGCTGTCTGCACGAAACCATATATATAGGGTTTAAAACCATGGTATGGTAAAACTGTGTTCACTGACATGACTCTTAAATTAATTTAAATTTTAAACTTGATGTTTGCACAATCGACAATTGTTGAGACAGGCCTATTATGGCCATGGGCCTCACTAATAACAAGTATCAAATCATTGACAATGATTCTCCCTATTAAAATAGATCTTTAGGTAGAATTTGGGAGAAATCTGTCCATAATTTGGTAAAGCTAACACTGACTTTGAACACATTTGATCATTCCTTCAATTTCAGGTAACATTATATACCTTAGAGTGGGAGGGTGTAATGATAGAAACAAACTGTTGGATCTTTTGGTCAAAAGGTTTCAAAAATAAATTCTTTCACATACCCCGTTCACATATCACCGTTTTGATGGAGAAAAACAACATAGCCTAAAACATTGCTACCAATACCATGTTTTTCTCAGCCATTTGACCTTTTCAACATGGTACATAACTCCACTATTCACGCCGAATTGCACCACTTTGATTCGTTTTGTTCACAGTTGGGCGAATTGCAAAGAAAAAACCCTGCAATTTTGCCTTTTGGCTGACTTGGAATAATATCGATAATCCCGCTCTATGTTACCTTATTTAGAATTGCCAACAATAGCCATGCAATTGATATCTAACCCCCTTGAGGGCATAAAGAAAACGCTCTGTTCGGCTTCGTTTCTACTTATATAGGGTATTGTTAGGACACATAGGACTCGTTAATCATTTACCTGCGGAAAATGTTGTGTGTATTTAAAAGACATTTTGAAATTGACATCTAAATTATGAATGTCTGAAAAAATAGTAACGTTGTCGTTTTTGTACAATACTGTAATAAATAAACCACATAGAAATAAGAATGGAAATAATTATGTATTTGTTCAGTTTTAGGCTTCGCTTTCGTATTGACATAAAGTAACAAAAGTCGAGACTCCTCATTTCCGAAACATAACTCGTTCGTTCGAGTCAGTCTGTCTTGTTTAGTCGAGTTGAATTATCGAGTTGTCGAATCTTCAGTCGACTCAAGTCTTGCATTGAGCTGTGTTTAAATTTGGATGGATGACAATTATTTACATTCAAGTGAAGTTTCATTCGACACCATGTTTGAGTCAAGAAAGGTCGAGTCATGAGTTGCAAGGGTCGAGCAGAGTTATGTCATCGTCGAGTCCTGAATTGAGTCGAGTCATTGAGTGGTCGAGTCTTGATGAGTCGAGTCGAGTCATCTGGCACTTCAGTATTGGATTTTCTAGTCTCAAAATATCGTCCGAATCCTAAATCGAGTCATCCGAGTTGAGTCGTTGGTGACATGTATATGTTATTGAATGACCAAAAGGAATACGTTCCCTAATTGAATTGATTGTCGTTCAATTGAATCTCAATTTCTTTCATAATATAACATAGGGCCTACAGAAATAAGTTAACATATTAATTATTATAGAGTAATTTATGAACGAATTTGTGTCCCCGCCTAAAATATGCAGTAAGAAGAAATGCAGAGAAATGGCTAATATATCTGCATCTTTCGAATGGCACTGATGCAATAACAAAAACACACATATTAAATGATCGGATGACTATTCACAAAATAGTTTTAATAATTTGTAAATTGACGGCACTTTACGTATAAAAGGATTCAATCGTTCAATGTATTGTCGATGTAAAATGTACCGTGCACAAAGGGATTAACAACCATTTTACGAGCACTTTTACGGGTTTTCACGTATTGGTCCTACATATCATTATCATTATTAAATGTCTATACATGTATGAATATTTATATTCAGTCGCTTCTGTTGATCGTAAAATTCAGCAATAACAAAAAGTGGAACAAACTCTTTAGGTCCTGAAACATGTGGTTCAGAAAAAAAACTAACCCCCCCCTTTCAAGTGACAGATATTTTTTATTAATTTATACGTTTCTTTCCATTTAATAAAAGCAGCGGTTAATGAGCATAACTGGGTTCAATAGTCAATAGCCACTGCTTTTTTGAAACACTTTATAGACATGTATCAAGTTTATTATAAGAAGCTTAAATGGCTACCAAAAATGGGTTAACTTTTTGATTCACCCTGAAACAAATACCAAACTTCAGAAAACTGTTTAAGCATTAATTTTCATACATCTCATCCTCCTAGTATGTTGAAATGCATGGCCTATGACAGATGTTAAATTTATTCCATATTGTAAATGTAATGTAAGGAAAAGGCCACATACAGTTCATTCCTTATGCTTCGATTAACTTATGTTCAAATATGTTTTACTCTAATGGTTTAGGGAATGTACTGAGGCTTCGGGTCATGCCGGTTCATAAAGTAGAACATGCCTTTGAGAATACGTTGCGCTCTTTCGCTCGTGTATACAAATGGCAAAACATCCACGCAATTCATGGATGGAAAACATATACCATTCATAATGGATTGAATTCAGGTCGAAAATATTGACTCATTTTAAATATTAAATAATATTCACGTCGAGTGCCTTTCTTTATTCGAAATTGCATGTTGGTATTGTCATTCAAAAGACTTAAGAAATTACATATATTTGATGATGTTTTGAAGAAAAGTGATTGTAATTATCAAGTTTACAATTTAATTATGTATATCTATACAGGGACCGAGATCCCATTAAATTATATTTATTATTATTTATTCGGAAAATACTTTCAAAACAACGGCACGATGAATAATATGAATAATTACAGGGAAATGAGACTTTTATACTACCCGGTGTAAAAAATTATTATAGGTTACTTTAAAGCTGACATTTGATATAGGCTAGGCCTATATCATGTATTATTATGAAATAAATGCGCAACAGATGGCGTGCCCAAGTTCAGCACAAAATATACATTTACAATCCGGTTGATCCGGGTTTACATACAATTGGCCTTATATTACAAGATACACGTATTTTGCAATGGTTGTGTTGTTTGTGTGTATTATACTAGCACAAATTACCTAAATTGTCGCTTTCAAGTTGAATTGATTAAAAAAGGTTTGGTGCGATTTAAAAGGCCTAAAAACCAAATGGAATAAAGGTCAAGTTCAATGAGAAATAAGGAATAAATTGATACTTTAGACGAATGAACAACTTTGAACATTGAATAAAGCACCGGAGCTTAACAATATGATTTAATTAACACAAAGTATATTAACTTGCTTATCAAAACAATTGGACCAATAATATTATATAGGCCTGATTCTATTATATACTGCTTTACACATATATTTTCTGAAATAAAACAACATATTTTATACCAAAAGTCATATTTTCATAAATAGCCACAGGCTTCGTGTGCTGAGCACTGTTTGTATCAACAGTCAAAATAGCACGCGATATACATGCCGCCCATGTTTTGATAGTAAACCTACCGATGATAGCTTCCGATCTGTACGTAAACTTGGTAACTGATCTGATACACTTGCGGGTGTGAATAGGGACCAGTTATATGCCCGGTTATGCATTATTAGACAAATACAATATTTACCGTTAACTTATATTTTGTCAAATTGTGTTTCGTACTTACCAGGGTAAATACAAATGTGAAATGTAGTAAATATATCCATCTGGTGTTCATGTTGAGTTGTGTCGAAGATGTTGCAAACATTTTGCTGACAAATGGTGCAGAACCAAACACCATAAAAATAGAAGAAGAAGCAGAGCTTTGGAGATGTTTGACTGAATCGCCACCCGATGATTGTGCGTGACTTTTTACCACTTTTTGTGGCAAATTTTCCTCAGAATCAACCCTCACGTTTGCTCCTCCGCTAGTTGATACTTTGCTGCAGGGGAATTTATTGACTGTGAACTTGAAGGTTAAACTTGGAAACGCTACTGTACAAGCACTGAGTACATTTCTGTTTGGCAGATATATCCAAGAAGACGCCAAAGAAAATCATGACAACGTGGTATTGGTTTCACAGCATTACTGGCATTGCATTATATTGCACTGAGTAATAAAACGGCAATATTGGTATCGGCTATCGGATTGAAGTCGTAAAAACACCTCGTAAAATGCGTAGAATAATATAACGGAGCCGAATTTGCATGTATTGGTCGACTCTGGTCTAGCTCCCATTCACATTTAATTTTTGTGTTGCATTTTGCACGCTGGTTTGATCACAGGAAAACCGACACAGTGTTGTGCGCTCCCTTTGATTGGTGTGTTGTGATCTGCTCAATTGGCGAGCTTAAGCGGCGCTTTTTAACAGTCCTGGTATTTTTTCTCTATGCCTGCGGCGTCTTTTACTCTCTGTTATGTTTTTGTGAGGTGAAAACGTGGTGCGGCGTATCGCCGGTCGGTCATGATTTGTTATTTTCCATAATTTAATAGACCTTTCGATAATATTGACAAAGACAAATAACTTCCATATTGTTTAACACTAACTTTAAATGGCTTAACATTTGGTTGAGAAAAATGTTTGCAAAACCGACATTTTCGGTACCGACCCCCGTGTGTGTCAAAACATACGTCGAAAAACGGTGTCGCACTTCCGAATCGGACGGGGCGCACCGTCTCAAGACCCGGGTTCATTTGCATTCCCCTCCGGATAATGTCCTCCATATTTATTCTAAAAACCTTCACGCGTCTCTTTTAGTCTTTTCCACCAGGCGCGGCAAACGTATTTTAATGTGTGTGGGGGTGTGTGGGGGGGTGGCACAATGTTGATCTTGTTTTTAGCTGCGAAGCAGCTCCGACCGCGTAAGCGGTGGGTTTGGGAGGGACGGGTCGGGGATTGGGAGGGTGCTCCGAATTGCAAGAACATTTTGGATTTAGTGTGATTTTAAAACGCCGGAAAACGCATTCTCAAAACTGTTCCGTCCAACAAAGTTCCGTGCAAGCTATAAGATTTTTTGGCATTTGGTATACGGTGTCTGGGAGTAAAATTTGTGCTAAATGTTGCCTAAAATTGCTAAAAAATCTTGTTTTATGAACATGATTTAGCATAAAATTATGGGCGGGGATCCAAATTTCATTGACCAAAACATGCGCACAACAACGAATCTAAGAGATATGTATAAGCCTTCCCTAATGTGTAAAGTAAATGGCGAGCGTCTTGGTGGTTCAGAAGATAGAGCCAAGCGGTGCTAGTCATGAAGTTAGTTTTGCTATACATCTTTAGGGAGCGTTCATAAATACTTTGGTGGGGGGGTGCTGGATAATTATGGGGGGGGGGGGCAAAAAGTGTTGATACTCTGCAAAGGGGGGTCAAAAAAGTTTTCAAAAAAGTGTTCATAGGCCTATACCAAAAATGAAATTATCCAGTCCCCCCCCCCCCCCCCACCAAAGTATTTATGAACGGTCCCTAGAACCAGATGGAGCCGAGTAGTAGTTTACCTCTAATTTTTGGAGTAAGACTTTTATTATGGTGGTGCATCTCCATGTAGAATAGAAAACATCGTGCGAAAAAAATCATGCAAAAATCGGGTCAATTAGATAAATTTTAAATTAGTCGCGCTTGTATTTTGTCCGAGATCCAATGCCTCATGCATCGCTTGCGATTGGTTTGATAGTGTCGACATGTATAATAATTATCTCCATGGGACGAGACCATGATGGTGGTAACGTGTAATGTTAACAACTTCAATATGAATGTAGAGGGCGTTTTTATGCAGAACTATTTGCGCCCAGACGATGCTGAACCATGAAGCTACACTCTAAGAAAAAAGGTTTCTAGCGGGGGTTCCTGAAATGGCAAATGGTTCTTTGCAGAACCATGTTTCTCTAAAGAACCTTTAAAGGTTCTAAAAAGGTTTGTTAGGGGTTCTTTAACAACGCAAAAAGGTTCTATGTAGTGAGATGGTTCCAGAAAGAACCCTTATTTGGGGAATATGGGGTTTGGTAGACTTATTGCAAATGTTGAAAATTGCATACGTAGGCCTACATCTTTAATAAATGAGTTCGCAATAATAATTGTTTTGTAACCCTGTTAATAAACGGTACTGTGTAAAAAATTACAAATATTTACTTTCTACTTTATTTCTTTATTGATATGATTATAACCAAGTATAATCAATGACTTAAGACTTTGACTTGCTGACTTTTATTAATTTAACACCATTGATTCTGTATTTTGTAAACTAATACCTAGTCAGATTCACAGTCAGTTTGTTCATCATTAAATAGAACCTAAGGGTTCGGCATACATGCCAAAACTGAAGAACCTTTTTAGGTTCTTTCAAGAACTCTTTCAGAGGGTTAAGTTCTTGATAGAACCTTATCGGAAAGGTTCTTGATAGAACCTCAAAGGTTCTGCATACAGGACAAAACGGAAAAACCCAGTGGCGTAACAGCCGAGTGGAGCAGGGGGCACAGTGCCCCCCCCCCCCCCCGAAGGTGCTCAGCAGGAAATTCAAACATACCCGCCAGGAAAAATAAAAATGGGGGGAAGGGAAAAGAGGAAAAGAAGGGGGAAAGGGAAAGAAAAGAGAGAGAGAAAGGAAAAAGGGAGGAAAAAGAAAAAGGAAAAGGAGAAAAAAAGGTGAAAAGAAGAAAGGGAAAGAAAGAAATTTTCGCAGTACAAAAATCAGTACTGCGAAATTTTGTGACCGTGCGAAATTTTGGTGACCGTGCGAAATGTTGTGACCGTGCGAAATTTGTGACCTTGCGTAATTTTGTGACCGTGCGAATTTTTTTGAATCATTCTTATTGTCATTTACAATAAATACATCACTTTGCTGGTATAAGATACAGGTCACGAGTAAACCAAATTGTACAGTCTACAAGTTGACAAAATAACGGTACGGCTATATAGCGCCCTCACTATTTCAGACGGTCAGAAAGTATCGCCACTGGTGAGGCTCACGTTTTCTCGATTCCATCACACAGCCCCTTCCCCAGTGTAGTGCCGTCCACGGCACACGACCGCTCAGACTCCAACTAATCTTGACTACCAAACCTTCACGCTGCACTGTACAACTACAATATTATATCTCGCCGGGATTTTCCTCGTCCTCTTAGGGTTTCGGCGCACATCTTCATGATCATTTTCCACTACGCTGTCAATATCTTTATTCTCTGGAGTTCCTTCCGCCTTCCTTTTTTATTTTTATTTTTTTTTTATTCGCCTTCATACAAATATATACATAATGTTAATGATTCATGTTATCTTTAAATAGCATTATAAAGATGTTACATAACATAAATTGCATTATAAGTTATATAATACAAATATATCTTCATCCTAACATTTTTATTTTATGACAGTTTAGCATGGAAGTTAAATAACTTTACGCGTTCCTAATTCTGAATTGAAGAGAAATAGCAAATTTGGGTGGTTACCATATCTGAATTTAATTATACAAAGTTTAGCAACAGTACCCACATAGTTGATGAGATTGTTGTCATAGAGTTATTGAAGTTTACCCCAAAATAGCACTTACCACATTATATTTAAAAACAAAGCTTAATTTGGCAGAAATGAAAAGTTAACCCTTTCGCAGAAGTAAAAGAAAGGTTCTGTGTACTCAATAACATTACAAGTATTACAAATAGATGACTCGTTACCCATTTTGTGTAACAATATTTTCGTCGGGTAGATGTTGTGAAGAATTGTCCAATTAAGTGTCAACCTTGTCAAGTATCAACCTTGCTTCATGCGTGCATTTTGGAATTGTTTGCCAGATAGGTTTCCAATTGAATATGAAATTCGGAAAACGTCTTATCCAAAGGTTTTCACCAATTTGGGGAGAGGCAATGGATTTAAGATATCCTTTCTGAACGTCTTTACAGAACAACTATCAATCGGTATGCCAGTAAAAGTAATATCTGTGTTAAAGGCATATTATGTGATCTTTTCCAGAGAGCGCCCTCTATTCATAATTTTTTTTTAGAAAGTAGATTTTCTTGCAGATTTACATTTCTGATCATAAATCATATACATACCAAGTTACAGAGCGATACGATTCCTAATTACCTCAAAATCATGGTTTCAGAGTGAATTTAGAGTGAAAATATAAACTGTCGGTAGGCCTATATCCGACAGTTTATTTTTACTCTAAATTCATGATTTTGAAGTAATTAAGAATCGTATCGCCCTGTAACTTAGAATGTATGTACAATTTATTATCAGAAATGTAAATCTGCAAGAAAATCTTCTTTCAATTTTTTTTTTCGATGTTGAGGGCGTTCCCTGGAAAGATCACATGTGTTAACATTGATGTTTGGATTCGCATCGATTTCCAAACTGCCGGGAGAGCATTACGAATGACATAATAATCTAAACAAATATTACTGTTATTCGGCATACGATCTTTGAAACTGTCAAGTGAGAGAAGATTACCCTGATTATCTAATAGCTGGTGTAGTCTAATAATGCCAGCTTTGATCCACATCTTTATGAAAAGTGTCTTGTTATTAAGCTGAATTGAGTTATTATTCCAGATAATTGCTCATGGCGATAACATCGGAGGTATATGGTACACTCTTTTAGCCGTGAACCAAGTTTTTAACATTGGCATACAAATCTGACATCTTGTTTACAATATTCATACAATCAACATTAATATTTTTACATGAATAATCACAATTAAAAATGATTGGTACATGGTGTATCAAAATGAACTATACCGTGTTTCTAAAATATATACATAAAAAATACAAAATGTTTATTGTATCAATTTTAAACACCTGAATATAATAAAGGTGAACATGTTTCCTATATTATATGTTACTTTCATTGAGATACCTCTTTTTGTTCTCGTGTGGCAAGACATAATCGAAAATCGATGAAAAACGTGTTTTCAATTTCAATCAATCCTCTCTAATAGGCGACTTCTACGAGTTTCATGGAGGGAGAAGAGAAGCAATAACTGGGTATTGGAAAAGGGTCAGAACAAAGCTCACACTAAGGATGGACATCAACATCAGAAAGCTGCGCTACTTTGGTCATATTACCAAAAGAGATAACAGTGTTGAGAAATTAATTCTGCAAGGTGCAGTCAGTAGTAGTCGTGGCAGAGGACGTCCTATAACATCATGGACTGATGACATTAAAAGGATCACTGGTTTAAGTACAATAGAAGCAACACGACGTGCAACATGCAAGGTCCAAAGTTGAATACTAAAGAATCGTCGATCCTCGGCAACGGGTACGCTTACAGTAACATCGTTCAACTTGCGGTAATCCAGACAGAGAGGCGCTTGGACCCATCTTTCTTATTGACAAGTACCACAGGAATATCAGAAGGTTGTATTAAACCCTTCTCGAATAACTCATCCACTTGTGAACTTCTGTTCTATGTGGCACTGCCAGTGTCTATCTTGTGCTTGACCAGCTTCGTTCTCCCAATGTCAAACTCTCCTAAAACACGTTGCCACGGCATACTTTATATCAACATATAATATCCTTTCACCACCATCATCAAACTCGCCAACACACACCTTTTCAGTAAATATTGGGAGTGTTCGGAAACCTTCTCGGGCATTCTCCATTAGGTGGATCCTCCTTCGTCGACACTGTCCTAACCATCTCTATGTCTTTCTCTCCCATCAAGATCAACTTCGCCAACGTCCGTGGTCTAGTGCTTCACGACCTTCTCCTCTGGCGTCGGATTCATGCCACTGGCCCGGTACCGATCATAGTCTTCACCACGGACCTAGCCAACAGCATGCCATTCTCATATTATTAATGGACCCTTGTCTACTACTGGCTCAATTAGGCCTACGCAGCCATCACAACACCACCAACAATTATACATGCCGATGTCACTAGTTCGTACTCACACCGAAAAAGTAGTAAAATATGTCAATAGACTAGACACCTTTTTAGGTGTCCAGCTTTGGGTCCTGAGGCCGACGCTACCAAAAATGAGTCAAAGTGACACCTGTCTTGTGAACTCCTTTGGGGTTAAAGATGGCACCTTTAGAGTGTCAAACCGATTTCGATACCTTTTTTATAGCGCCTCAGGACCCATTTTTGGGTGTGTAATTTGACGCCGACAGTGGTGTTGGGTCATGGGAGACACTTGAAAGGGTCAAGGGATACCTTAAAGGTGACAGGACCTGTAAAAGGTGTCAGGGGACACCTCAAAGGTATCTTTGATGGATCTTAAATGTGTCCCCTGGCCCTGACACCTTTAGAGGGTCTCCTGACACCTTTCAAGGGTCTCTCAACCACAAAGGAGTCCACAAGACACTCTAAAGGTGTCACTCAGACACCTTTTTGGGAGCACCTTGGAACCCAAAACTGGAGATCCAAAGAAACCAAGCCAGTTCTAAGTATAGTCTGTTGAGTAGGATGCATTGGCAGCAGCATACTTCTCTATACTACTTCATTAATACAACGCATGTGTATCCGATTTGTAAACAATCACTAAGTGAGTGACGTCTTGAATTTATAGTGTTAGAAAGATGGATAAAACCTTACGAAATCTACTTTCAGTAGTGTTAATTTTAAAGAAGCCGATGCACACCCGTGTGTCAAATAGTTCTGAAGTGCGAGTCATTATAATTATGAAAACTTACAATTATAACTCCAAATCGCTGTATATCTGGGATAAAATCAGGAGCAGCTTTCTCGATGAACTCCATCCATCACCGTCATATGACGAATGTGCACAGTGCACATGCGCAGTGTGAATTTTGAGATTAGACACCGTAAAGGTGTCAATCGGCACCACAAAAATGAATCGACACCAGGGAGGTGTCCACCGACGTTGATTAAGACGCCTCATGGCGTCAGTTAACACCCAGGGGTGTTAACTGACACCATTGAAGTGTCAGTTAACACCTATGGGGTGCTCACAGGGGTGTCAGCGTTACATATTTAAAACTATAATGGCCACTCTAGTGTCAGATGACACTCCCGGAGTGTAATGTGTCGGTATTTCAATAAGCATATCACTAGTGTCGAAAAGGGGTCGAAAATGAAGCTCATTCTAGTGTCAATTGACACCCGAGGACCGTCAGTGGTGATCAGATCCTTAAAAGGTGTCCAATTAATTTTCAGTGCAGCCGGCACTCGCAGATCTGACGCTACACTAATACAACAACAACTCGAGCAAAGAAAGCTTATTCCTCGGGCCGGGGTCTATACATACAATGCACTGCCGTATCACCAACTTTCAATTAACTGCAGTTGCTTACCATCTAACGTAACAACCGACTCAACTAGAAAATCCCAAGATTTCATATCCGATCTTGGCCACTATCACACTCAAGGCGTGGTAGCTAGCTGTTCCCATGAACTTGCACTTCCACACCGATATGCTTTTCTTAACGCATCCAGTCCTCTTCCTCTTTTGCATCTGCTTGTCAACTTCACATTGCAAGGACCTTATTGTTTCGTTATATTTGTGTTGTTTTTATTGCACAGCAATTTGTATTCTAATTCTTCTTCCTGGTGAAGTACATGCCTCTCTAGGAGAGTATTATCGTACTGAGTGCGGTGCAAAGGTGGGCGAGCAAAGCGGGAACACGGCTGCAAAAATGCTCGTAGAGGGTGTATATACAATGCTATCATCAATGAAGCAGGTGCGAGTAAAAATTGGGGGCTGGCAGGATTAGCCACAGAGTGTCAAGTTACTCAGCTGATTCCGGAACGAGTCCAAGGATGGTGCTGAGACTACTGCGGCTGGGAGTTGGTTCCATAGGCAGATGCTACTCGGGAAGAATGAGTGTTGATGGACAAGGATCCTACAGTGCTGTTGGCGGAACTGCAGGTTATGGCCCCTGGTCACTCCATGTGGGATGAAGAGAGGTGGACCAGATGGGATGGCCACCAGTCCATTGACAATCCGGAACATCATGATGACCTTGGTGCGTGCCCTTCTCTCACTAAGGGTTGACCATTGAAGATCATGGAGCATGCTAGTGACACTGTGTCGTTGATCAAAGTCAGATTTTACAAAGCGGGCTGCACGTCGTTGAACCATCTCCAATTGGGTCACAAGGTCTTGGTGATGTGGGTCCCATACAGTGGAGGCAAACTCAAGTGCAGGGCGGACGTAAGTTTTGTAGGCCTGATCCTTAACTGCGGCAG
Organism: Ophiura sarsii; assembly: GCA_035610835.1. NCBI lineage: Eukaryota > Metazoa > Echinodermata > Ophiuroidea > Amphilepidida > Ophiuridae > Ophiura > Ophiura sarsii. The sequence goes on along the minus strand of CM069442.1, from coordinate 47,671,933 downwards.
GACATCGCCGGAGATTTTCTTTGTAGGAAACCCCTGGTGCTGTTGGCTTTTTTGCAAATATTGTTTACGTGAGTCTTCCAGTTTAGTTTGCTTTGAATGGTAACGCCAAGGTATTTGCCTTCATCAACAGTCTGGAGAGTGGTGCCATGGATGGAATAGCTGGCATTAACTATCTTCTGCTTGTTGGTAATCCTGAGTACCTCGCACTTGTCCGGGTTGAAAGCCATTTGCCATTTCTTTTCCCATGTTTGCAGGCGATCAAGATCAGATTGAAGAGAAGCAGCATCGTCAGATGAGGTAATGGAGCGGTACAATAGGGCATCGTCAGCAAACAGGCGGATGTTAGAAGAAACCACGTCCGGCATATCATTAATAAAAACTAAGAACAGGAGGGGACCAAGAGGCTGTTCCCTGAGGAACTCCTGATGTGACGTTGCATGTGTAGCTCGACTTACCCTCCAAAACGACTCGCTGGGTACGATCGGATAAGAAATCACGAATCCAGGCCAAGAGGACCCCACGAACTCCAAGATGGTGAAGCTTTAAGAGGAGGCGTTCATGGGGACCCGGTCGAAGGCCTTGGAGAAATCGAGTAGGATGGCATCAATTTGTTCCTTGTCACGAAGACCCTCGGCCAGGTCGTTTACTGTAAGCAGAAGTTGGGACTCACATGATCGTTTTTTGCTTGTTCCAGTGCATTTTATCGCGTTATTCTCCCTTGTTATTCATTATTTCCCCACATCTAGTTGGTATATTAATCTTGCTGTTATACTAATTAACATCCTAAAGCAAGTCAATATCTTGTAGCAGACACCGCTCGTATCTGACTGCTGAAAAAGTGTATCGCCCTCTGTTGACATTTGAACCACCGGAAACATCGGAAACACCATCGTGACGTCATTTTCCGGCAAAGAGTGTACCAACAATTTCACCGAAAGGACTGTCACTGTTTACATCGACTATCCACGTTAATCCTCATCATCTGCTCTAATCAGAGTATTCATTTAATTATAAAGTGGTAATAACTACAGTTTGCATGTCAGGGGCGACATCAAATATCCAAAATCTTCAAGCATCAGGTACGAATTACCCAAGTATTTCAGAGTAGTTGCACGGAAAAAAGTGAGGGTATCCCCGATAAACAAAATGGCGACTAATTTCTATGACGTTTTATCAGATTTTACCAAATATTTTGCGTTTATTTATGTTTTATATACATAGGGAACCGCGGATGTGACAATGAATATATTGAGCACGTTCTGAGGTTTACGAATCGGCTCCCATTTCAACAAAACTCGTGCTTATAGCATGGGAAATCTGATCCAAATTTCGATTCGTTTTGTTTCATCATCATGTTTTTGTTTGTGTATGTCGTCATTGCATTCATTGCACAATGATATTTTATTTTAGGCTTTGTTTACCAAATTATTATTATACTAAGACTTAAGTGCCTTCTGTCTGGTTCCATTTGCTTGTGCGATATGATTTAATAGTACAATTTATTATTCAATGACTTGCCAAGATAATTTGGACTGTCTGTCAGTTGCCACTTTGACTTTTTCATGTTTAAAACTCTGTCTGTGCAGTTATAAACTTGATACAGCCTTACAGGTGCGGGTGCCCCAGGTATTTTGGTCATTTGCCGTCGACAACAAACTTTTTATAAAGCAAAACGTTTTAACACATCCATTTCTACCCTCTACTCCAACATACACAAGATCGTTCCTCGTGATCGCGGGTGGCCGAAACCTGAAGCAACTGTTGTTTACATCAGCAAACGGCATGTGATGTCACTCCGGGCTGACCTATAAATTATAATACTACCCTACGCTGTTTTTATCATGTTTATGAAATGATGTTTCGCTATTAAATTTATTAATATAATCCAAACAAATCAACCTTTCCTTTGTAAATGATCGTGATCGCTTGGCAAGCCTTGGATCATGAGGGGGCGGGCGCACCACCAAATAAACGCTTCATGAAATTTGAGTGTTGACAGTCATGTTCACGGTACTAACTGCTATAAGCCTTATCACCAATCAGAAAAAATCCATTGATTATCCTTTTCTGATGCATTGTGGGATTCATGATGGGGCAGATTTTGCCCTTATGCGATCCCACAATGCAACAGAAAAGGATAATCAATGGCTTTTTTTTAATTCATGATAAACCTGATTGTGGCACTTCATGACTTTCTGCAAAACTTGGCATTTGTCTTCAATTTTTTGAATATTTTATCAACATTTGGAAAAGCCTATTGAATATTTATGCGTGGGACACTCAGTAAATTATACGCGGCACATTTTCAGACGTGTTTAGAGTCATTTCATTGTCATATTTTGAAATATTCTGCAGTACTTGAGAGACACTGTTTGACTTGACTGTTAGCTCTCAAAATAAGGACAATTATCTTAACTCTCTACATCACCGGTCAAAACATGGTCCTATCCCTTGACTTTTCCCGCTACAATGATACACATCACTCATATTTGGGTATCGGCTGATCCGTGTGCCTATTTTAGCTTAACGTTTTCAAAATAGTATGATTTATTGGTTATATATAATCTTGACATATATCTCGATCATACTGCCGAATATCGTACAATTTCAAGCCTATCTTCTTATTAAAATCGTGACTTCAATGTTAAAACTTCTTTAACCGAAGTGCGTTATTACATAAATGCGGAGTGATTTGGTGGTGCGCCCCCATGACAACGTCATCGACAAAATGTTGTTTTGATTATATAGGAGAAATTAGAATTGTGACGCTGTAATTGACAATTACTTGTTTTCGATGATACCATTTCAAGGAGGTACAAAAAGGGCTATATTTTGGCTGTGTTGGTGATGGTGCAATCTGAAATTTGTTGACTTCATGTTGTTTGTTGTCAACTTCATGTGACATCATTCCGGGCCGACCTATATCTTGCTAGTCGTTCCGTACGGAATAAACCGTGTACTACTATTAATCAAAACAAATAATAGTTTATCATTTCAGTAGTAGTAGACTTCTGCATACAGCACATGTCATCTCATAGGGTAGTCCCAATAGGTACCACAACTGACAACTCGCCTATTACTTTTCAGTTTGCAAAATGCAAGTCAATGATTCCCCTTTATTTGATCAAACTGACCTTCATAAACGAATGCAAATAATCTTCAAGTGTTCTCTAACCTCTAATTGACGCAATGCATACTACGGACTGCCTTCTCTGATTAGGCCACATAAAAAAAGTGAGGCGGGAGGGAGGCTTTTTTTTTTTTTTTTTTTTTTTCCTGTCAAAAAATGAGCCACTCCCTTTTCAATGGTAGCCAACTGCTTAGGACGAGTTCCCACTGTGGCTGTTTGATGCTACATCGAGTCTACTTCCAAGCCTAGTGGCAACGCGCAGTAAGGGGGTTCGACACGTAGGGTCGAAGCCTACTCGAAGAGGTAGTCGCGAACCTAAGACGTGGTATCAAAATCACTAGTGAGAACGCGTTTTACTAATATCGTATGTGGACTCGTATCACTTGTTCCACAATAACAAGCCATTGCGCTGCGTCGCCGTCAGTTGCACGCTTCAAAATGCAATTTCACGCGGCCAAATGTCATGCTCGCGTGGTAATTTACGCAGTAAGTACGCACAGCGCACTCACTTAAACTTGTAAACAAGTAACATCCGGGTAAGTGGACTCAATACCACATCGGTATTTTGATGTATTTTATCGCACAATGAGAACGCAACATCAATGTTTTGCATGTAGACTCGCACCTAGGTATGAGTCCACATTCGCACAGTGAGAACACGCCCTTAGATGATCATATTGAAGGTTCAGTTGCCAATATATACCCATTCCTTCATGTAAACTTGCAATATGTATCCAAATAAGCAAATGGCTAGAGTTATTTCAATGTTTAATAGTAAATATAAATTTTCAGCCGACATGACGACAGTGTACGTGTGTTGTCAATGTCATGCATGTGGAATTCTGCATCCATTTTACGTGCGTAATAAAAAATACTTCTTTTGCCAACTTTTCCCGCCACGAAATAAAATCTAATATATTCACAAACGCATTTATATTTTAATGAATGGGGTTCATTATACTTTTCAATAGGTCGTAAATGACAGTATGACTAGAAAAATATGTGAATTATAATTTTAGTATCTAGGGTAGCACTGTTGAGCGGTTTTGGCGCTTTTAATCCTGAATAAGAAAGTTATAGAAAATGGGTCTTTAAAAATTTCAGCCTATGGCCCTATTTGATATGCCATGGTTATTTATAATATGAGTCTAATTCATGTCAAATTTGTTCTTTTCAGATCCTTTCAATGATGCAACTGATCCTGAAACTGTTGGAGGATTGGTCACACAGGACGTAATCCATATAAGGTAAACTATAGGCTACAATTACATCAAGATAAAAGAGTCCATAATTCAAGATGGCTCCCGCGTGTTTAGACCAATATAACCATATGTAATCAGGGCAATTGATACTGAAATTTAAATATTAACATGATATTAAGGGTGTTCCTATGGCTAGAAAAAAATCTTGATATTCAAGTATAAGGTAGAGCTGGTTGAGTACAACAAAAAGGTCTTTTACTGGAGGTGAATCGGGTGCACATTTTAACAGATATAACCATTTGAAGTCATTTTGAATTCCTTTGTTTTGTATTGTTTTTCGGCCAACAGAGGGCAGTCTATTTTCTTTTGTTTTTTATTGTTTTTTTTACTCCCTAGGTAAAATTTTCTATGAAAATTTAGTTTATTGTTTTTGCTCTAAATATTTATTGAAAACTCCTATAGACTCCCGCAGCACAGGAAATAAGGAGAGTAGTATAACCAACATATACACCAAGTGGTAATACATAATTTAAGAAAGTGCATGAACTTGAAAAAATTAATTAAGTGCATTAATTAGCCTCATTTTTCAGTGACCTAAAGCTTCCTTATATAATTAAGTATAATTAATTATTCAGATGTCTTACAGCCTCCCGCAGCACAGGAAAGTTTCTAAAAACTATAATGAACAAGCTCCCAAAATTTCAGCTTTTGTAGCATTTATACTTTTCTTGTAAAAATTAATTAAACATTTTTGCAAAGATTAATTATTTTGCTAGGGGGTCAAAAAGACAATAAGAAACAAAAGAAATGAACGCTTAATTTTGCTTAATTTTTGACATTTCTAGAAAACCGTACCTCCGATCAAGCTCAAATTTCAGATTATTGTGGAACTCAGCAAGCTCTATTAAAATATCGAATAAAAAATTTAACCATAGGAACAACCTTAACATTTCATGTAGGGTGGTTTGCCATTAATGTCTCCATATAATGAGACTCACAAATATTCTGTCAGCTTTCCATTGTTTTAGATATTGTGTAGATCTAATAAGCTAAATTTAAGAGATGCTAAGCTGAAGCCATGTAGCACCAAACAATTACTATTTTGAAAATTTTGAAAATTCCTCAAATAAAATGTTGAATTATAAATAATTTGAAATGTTTTGTATAAATTGTATCCAATCGTAGGATCCAGCAGAGGAATGGTAGGAAGACACTGACAACCATACAGGGACTTGCTGAAGAGTATGACAAGCAGAAGATTGTAAAGAAGTGCAAAAAAGTAAGCAATACTTGTTTACCCTAACCTCCTAAGTCACATTTTGAAGAATTTTTTTTTCAACGACAAACCGCGGACAAAAAGAGAAATACATTTAAGAATTTGGAAGGAAATTTTTAATTTAGGTTCCCAGGAAATTTGCATTTTTCTGGCCCTGACGACCACATGTTTTAACATGTGATGATGTGATCGTAACTCATTGCAAATGGCGCGGCTCAAAACATGTGCATTTAGCCTTTGATTGCCCGAACTGTGTTCTCTGATAAAGCGGTTCTTTTTGTAAATGAATACAAAATATGAGCGGCGTTTTTTTTATGAACTAGTGTAATTAATAATTGTGTTGAACATGAACGGCTGTTATTTTGATACTTGTCAGGCTTTCACCGGGGGATGAGCAATAATTAAAAAAGGCAATCAATGTATGACATCTAAAAAGAAAAAAGATATGTCATAACAATAACACCTTATAGATTTTGTATCGTTCGTATGTTATGAAATGCAGTGTGCAAACAACGCTTAATCCCAATGGGCTTTCAGTAGAAATAGGTTGTATGACATCCTCGCAAGACTCAGCCTTGAGTTTCAATTTAATAGCGTAACCATGTTTGTTGATATTTTTTGTTGCTTGCAGGATTTTGCTTGTAATGGTACAGTAGTACAACACGGTGAATATGGTGAAGTAATCCAGTTACAAGGAGATCAGCGGAACAACATTTGTAAGCTGCTCGTCGATTTCAAACTGGCTAAAAAGGAGCAGCTCAAAGTTCACGGCTTCTAATTTCATCATAAAGCCCTCGTCCACTACTAATTTAAAAAAGGTGTCCCTCTTTGTTTTAAAAAAAATGCATGTAAAACCAGATTCATTGTGTGATCATCAGTACCGTATCATTTATACATCGGGACTGTTTAGAAATTGTGATCAGTGAACAGGTTTGATTTGTAAATGTTTTAGATAATATTGGTAATAACTAACTCCGCTGCTTAGAAAAGAGACACTTTGTATTATCACTGTGAATGGAGCTGATAATATCCGACACACAATGCCAGATATGTCGACCATGTAGAACAACCCTTATTTGTATATAAAATGTAGACCCACCCCTTTATACATTAACACTATGATAACAGGCTGCATCAGAACCATGGATGATAACCATCAGCAATGATGGGTTGTGACAATGGATCTGATACAGCCTGCCATCAGATACTGAACATGTATGCAAATAAGATGTTACCATCAGTAGTTTTGGCTTCCTCAAAGCAGTTATGTCATCATTGACTGGCTGTATCCTAGTGATAATACAGAGAGGGAATGTCAATAGAGGCATTGCTTCTAATGAGTTTGTGCCTTGAGGAAGTCAAATAGACAGATAAGATAATTATGATTGGAAGACTTTCAGGGAAGAATGATTTGATGGTGGATGGTGGTGGGAATGTTTTGTAATTGTTTATGAATTGTGTTTTTTGATATTATAAACCATTTATGACATAGTATTACTAAATAATGTAATGTAGGATGATAATGGTGTTCTTTTACATTTAACACTGTTTTATGGTCAACTAGCATGTTATGACTTTTAAATTGCTCTCAAATCAAGATACAACATTTATATTGTTGGCTCTGTATATCTCAAAAGTGGCAGTACAGTACGTTGTTCTTAAATTTTAAATATTCTGCAAACTAGAAAACAAGCTGCTTGTTTGAAATATCACCGGACCTTACCACAGTTGATAAGATACTTATTGATAAAGCTGAAAAGTAATAACACCTGTTATTGGAACATGGTAACTCGATCGGAGTCATTAAATCAGGTGAAAGAATTTGTATCACTGCTTGGATTTGTTTTGTGGTGTAAGAATTAATATATTGATTCTCTGCTAATAATGATCCATCTTGCTTGTTTACATAATAAATAACTCCCAAGTATTTCTATGCACAGGAACAATTTCATTATATATTTTAAAAATTTAGAAATAAGGAATAGTATACAAATATTGAATGCCTGAGAGTGTGATAGTAAAAACTATATCACAAGGTCAAATTTGAATTTGTCCATTACATGAGGCGAAGTCGAGTGATGGAACAATCCAAATTGGACCGAGTGATATAGTTTTAGTATTGCACAAACAAAGGGCATACAATATTTGTTTTATTTAATGATTTTACACATTTTGATTTCAAGCCATGTGATAGTAAAAACTGTACAGTAAAAAATTACATTGCTGAAATCAGGCCTTATCATTATATAATAAACTATGGCATGTGTCACTAGTTTCATCAAGTCATGCCACTAGTTTCATCATAAAGTCATACATGCAGTTTAAACTCACCCAAAATCTCAAGAAATATAAACATTTTGATCTGTTAGTTTATTTTCAAAAACAGTATGGGATTGGGAAATGAGGATTGGGAAAAAATTGGCTTAAATTCTTTTTCTTCTTTTGTATGTGTAGTGTAGTTATTTTGTGAATGTCTTCGTCTCTACTAGTAAAAATAAAACTAACTTAGCATTTTAATTTGATAAGCCTGCAACGATTTTCATTTATGAAATTCGTTTTTTATATTCTTGAAAATACTGCTATATTTGCTTTCAGAATCCTTTGCTGGATGGATATATGGGCACTGGTAATAATATTCACCAATTATGGTGATACCGCCCTCACACACCAGTTTGGTAGGTGCCCACCATGCAACAGATGCTAAAGTTACAATAAAGCGTTGTGAAGATGATTATATTAGCTTAATTATCAGATATATCAATTTTCGATACACATGGATTGCAATTTGCGTGGATAATAGACGGGCAACAAAAACTGGCATTCAGAAAAGAGCAAATGTCCCATGCAATTAATGTTGCATGTGTAATTTTAAAATAGAAGACCCCTTAAAGCCTCATCTAATAGAAATTGATGTGTTGTATCCAACCTGCCGTGTCATTGACCATTACGGCTGCCTAAATAGAAGCTGTGGCATGGACTCCACTTCCACAAAGAAAATTAAAAAATCTTTACTTGAGCATAATAACTGCAGAATGTAATCTGATGTGTAAAGAACTTGTATTGTTTGGTTTTTTGGAAAGCACTGTTTTGGTGCCCATCTACTTTGATGACTCTGTGTCATTAAATTGTATACTGTTGTTTTTACTACCAAAATCATGCATATGTGGAGTTAATAAACTAAAAAAATGTGGAAACAATTGTCTGCATAGTTTCACTTACCGTATAACAGCAGCAATTACACCTAGCACCAAAAGTCCCGGACCTGGTGCTTTGAGGTTAGCTATTTCAAAATAGATAATCGGTACCAACAATTTGAGATAAACATTAAATGAGCAAATTTCTTCTCCACAGTTTAATAACTTATTCAACAAAATCGAATGGATACTTCTAAAGTTATGGCAATTTTAATGACGGCTCATAACAACAGCAAAGTTGCACTAGGTATAGGAAATCAATGATTTGATTTGTGTGTGATTCAGGCTAGGAAATAAGGACCACAGTATCAGGAACCACTTTTAGAAAAAAACAGCCCCTATTACCTATTTTGAATTGGCTAACCTCAAAGCACCTGGTCCGGGACTTTTGTTGCTAGGTGTATATAATATTCAGTTGCCACTTGCCATATATTATCTATTATTATTATTAAATATAGTCAACAACAACAAGTATTTGTGATGCCCTATTCCCCGGTGGCTCAAATGTTGTGAAGGAATTTACGTTCCAAATACAGGGCATGTCCAAAAAAACCTGCAATAGTTGGAAGAAGTCATTTTGTGTTAAAAACTAATTTAAAAGTCTTAACGTTGCAAGAATGATTATAGTTGTTCCTAAGTTAGTGTGAAAAAATGATGTCTATCACATTTTCCATTTGTCTTTGTGACCCTTTTTGCTGGACAATCCAATTTACATGTTTGTTCACGAGCAGTGATTTTCAATTAAAATTTCATACATTGCATTTTCACATTTTGAATATCCCAAAAACAAAAAAATTGAAATGTTTATTTTTTTAAATTTTCAAATTTAGAACATAAGCAATTCGTAGCATGTGTGTAAGGTAAATTGATTATGTTAACTTCCATGTAAACAAGAAAGGATTCATTAAATTCCAATGTCATCACAAATTTACTCCCAAGTTATTGAGTTATTGATATTGACTTTCTTTTTTTCACACAAAGTTAGTAACATATAAGATATTCTTATAACGTTTTAAAATTCTCAAACGTCAACTTGGAATTTGAAAACAAGATGGCTTCTTTCCACTATTGCAGATTTTGTACTTGCCCTGTAGAGGCCATGGCCCATCAGGCTTTTTCTGAAGTTTAACTTGAACAATTATGTTGCCAACCTGATTCATACCCACACATTCCTCGCTTATGTCTGACCCTAAACATTGTCAGTGGTTGATACTGACAGTTGTAGACTGTATATTCTTGTTCAAGGATAAACCTGATATTCCTAGATTAGAGTTTTAAGGGTGGGGTGGGGGGGGCTTCCTTTTTTTGAACGGTTGAACCCTTTAGATGCACATTGTAGTATTCCCCTGAATATTCAAATAGCAGAAACAAAATAAAACACTTTTTGGTAAATGCAGTATATTAACCCAGTGACTTTGAAATACGGGGACGGCTAAGCTGATATTTTCTGTTGAAGCTATGCGTCTCTGATTAAAATCGATCATTACCATGCATCATAAATGGCCACATAGCCTCTAGCTAAATAACTCCTCAACAGTAATAAAGGGAGCACACAACCAAATAAGTATCGCAACACGCTATCGACGCGATCAAGTTGAGTACGACAATAGTTCCTATTTGGCGGGAAAGAGAGTTATTTTTGACGGTTTATGATATAATTTTTCACTAATATGTTGTGTTTGAAATGTGTAGTTGATGTTCTGACATTTAAACTAGGTGATTTGAGGTCAATTTTAATTTCACGGACCGATTTACACATGCGGTGATATCCAGACCGGAGACCGAATTTAGGTAGGCATATCACTACGTTGTTATGCGGCGGCTTATATCAAAAAAAGTGCACGGTAATGTCACCTTCATATTCAGATATGTTGTAGATTACCCTTGGGAGTAAAACATCAAAATTTCATTGAACCAAACGCACTAATATAGAAACTAGAGCCATTTAAGAAAGCCTTTCCTAACAGTAAAGTCTATGGAGAGCGTCTTGGTGCTGTGCTCCCTTATAGCACCAGGTTCCCGATCTCCCGCGTGCTCCGATCCAGTGTAGGTGTATTACACAATGCAATAAATAAAAGTCGGGTTTCACCCAAATCTATGCGTTTTGATATCTACTGGGCAATGTATTTATGGCATAGGCCAACTTTGTCCGGTTTAAAAAACAGGGGGTGGGGGCGTGTGGTTGCTCTTTTTAAAACAAAAACACGGCGTTATTTCACTTGATGTGTTATAGGTGGGTTAGGTCGACATAATCAGAGACTGATCAAAATCAAAATCAGTTGGATTTGAGTCAAAAATTCATTCGTGAGTGTAGGCCTAACAAGTCGAAGCGTGCCGCGTCCAGAGTCAAAAAACGGAAAATAATAGTGATTTTACGGAAGATGCGGCCTCCGTGATCAGATCATATTTCAAAAACGGATTGTTCAATTGTCATTTTATTTGGCTAGTTTGTTCAAAATTTCACGCTGAAAAAGTTGATATCAATTTTGAATGATTTTGAACAAATTTGTGCTCTATAAGGGAGCACACAACCAAATAGGTATCGCGACACGCCATCGACGCGATCAATCAAAGTTGAGTACGACAATAGTTCCTATTTGGCAGGAAAGAGAGGGTTTTTTTGACGGTTTATAATATAATTTTTCACTAATATGTTGTTTGAAATGTGTAGTTGATGTTCTGACATTTAAAATTAGGTGATTTGAGGTCAATTTTAATTTCACGGACCGATTTACACATGCGGTGATATCCAGACCGGAGACCGAATTTAGGTAGGCATATCACTACGTTGTTATGCGGCGGCTTATATCAAAAAAGTGCACGGTAATGTCACCTTCATATTCAGATATGTTGTAGATTACCCTTGTGAGTAAAACATATCAAAATTTCATTGAACCAAACGCACTAATGTAGAAACTAGAGCCATTTAAGAAAGCCTTTCCTAACAGTAAAGTCTATGGAGAGTATCTTGGTGCTGTGCTCCCTAAATAACCCAACACTCCCAGAAACTATTATTGATCTGAAAAAAGATACATTCATTGTCCCGAGTGCTCGAGTTGAGGTGTAATATAACACCTAGTGAAACGGTTGTATAAATAGTTAAAAATATTGTTACATCAATCGCGTTGGTGATTGCATGTAATCATTTTAGTTGTTCAAAATGTTTGACGGATTTGAATTTCCACCGACACATTTTTTCTAAAGATAGTTAAATATATCATAACATGAGAGACAATTGTTGTCGCAGTGTTCAAAAAAAGTAAGTCGCCCCCCCCCCCCCCCCTAAAATTAGATCACGTTTGTTTCCATAACTCCACACACATTTGGACGTTTTGAAAAATTGAAACGCTTATGAAAATATGTTTACTTTTTCCAAAATAGTCCCATTTCCCTAAAATGATATTTTTAGACAAAGTGCCACTTTTCAAGATTCTATACAAGACTTAAAAAAATGTCTCCAGTGGGTTTTTTTCAAATTCATTTCATGCATGACTAGCCAATAGTGTCCACCATTCACGTCAATAACTTCCATGCATCCCACTTTTCAGAAAACATCATTTTGGGGAAATGTAACTGTTTTGGGAAAAGTAACCATGGTATTGAAAAGGGAAAACTGTGTGGGTAGCCAGTGTTTTCTCTTTTCATAAGTGTTTAAATCTCTCAAAAATGCGTTTGAAGTTTATGCAAATAAATCCGTAGAGGATCTTAAAGTGCAACTTTTTCTGAAAACATAATTTTGGGGAAATGTGACTATCATGGGAAAAGTAATAATGATATTGAAAGGCAAACACGTTCTATGGGTGGAGCCAAGTGTTTTTATCTCAAAAAGTCTAATTGTGTGTGGAGTTATTCAAACAAAACGCATGACCATACATATCTTGTTTATATTCAACATGAGGTCATGAACAACTTAGATTGATCAGTTCCAAATTGGCTAAGCCTCCTTACAGCAGCAAATGAATATAGAAGGACGCGTGAAGGTGTCAAGCGCACCATATGCGTGCGTGTGGCCACACCACTTGCATCTGGACATAATCGCATGAGTATGCTTGGATTACTTTTATACGCAGATTAGGAAACTAAAGGACATAATTCTGAAAAAAGAGTGGCAAGTGTTCAAAAAGCTTCTTTCTGAGATTGTAGATAAAAGACAAAATGCAAAAATAATTACACATCACACAGTTTATACATGTCATATTTTTTTCTTTAATACCGGTACATTGATATACAGAGCCACAGTGTTTCTTAAACATCTTAGAACAATGCATCACAAGGAGAAATGAAATAAAAAGGCACCCCAGAAAGTTGCCATTTCGCAGGGATTTAAAAAAACATTAGTGAATGCAAAAATAGTGGTTTAGTCAATTATTGTATATTTTTGCTATTTCATAACACTATCAACCCAATTTATTATTATAGAATGCATTGTTGAAATAATCAGCATTTTTTCAATATAGCTTGTTCTTTTTCTCTATATTTATACAAGTACTTTTTTTTCTTCATATTTTCACTAACTTGGTTATGTACATTACATCTTTGTACAGACATGTCAAGTTTACATATTAATTCAACTAGCTCTAGCCCAAACCATTGGGGAAGGAGTTGGATACAAAGACTTGTCATATTCTCATTTATAAACCAATTCCCAGTATGAGGCAAAGACTGGATTTTATGCGCAGTATTACCTTTCATAAATTGTCTGATTGGTTACTTGCATGAAATATTGTATCCATGAACCAATCACAAGCCCTGTTGGTAACCAACACTTAAGTGGTGCATTCAGCAGATAGCTTCCAGACTAAAACAAAGCATTTGCAATCAGAGCAATACGAAAACATGATGGGATAATTTGTCACTGCCCATTTTTAACTCGAGGCCCTTTTCATGATATATATAATTATACAGATACTTTCAATCAAAAAAGATGTTCCTTTTCTTGAAATACAAGTTTCCTTCATCCAACCCTAGTATGTATCTTTTAAATGCCTGTTTATTGCCTGTCCACAGTTTTAACCTGTCAACTTTCTTTTGCTGCATTTCCAGTCATTCATCATGCACATACTAAATTATGCAGAAACACACATTGTTATTGGATGTGCAAAATACACCATAATTTACTGAGTATTGGGAAATTAAATAAAACTTATAAGGACATCACAACGATGGCACATGATGAGTACATGTCAATTCTGTTTTCAAAATGGGAAATATTTGGCCCAATTGTCAAAAAGGGCCAGAAGAACAAAAATGGGTCATATAATCAAATTGTTGAAGACATTCCCCTCCCCTTGATTAACGCCCATAACTGCCTCTCCAGTGATATCATAATACTATGGACAAAATTCAAGCTATTTCATGTGAGCTTGTTTTGTTGTTGTTTGCGGAGCCTAGTCTAGACGTATGGAATGCGAGTGACAATTTCATGATTGACCAATCAGGACGCGAGGTCATTTTTTGAAAATATCCGGTATCCACTTTCAGGTTTTCGCATGTACGCAAGCATGCATAAATTGGTGGAATTATGTCCATAGCATTATGACGCTGCCTTATAGGAAAGAAGGTTGAGGTCATTGAGTATGTGAATCATTTATAAAGATATCAATTGAATATAAAAATGAGAATATGACAAGTCAATTACACAGTAGAAATTGCAAGTTTGTAAACCCTTGTCTTCCTACCACCTTTCATCCAACTTGGATAACAATATGATACATGCAACGCTATCCAGGCTAATCTCTCTAACAAGTATACAGTGTCCACACAGAAATTTGTAATGATTATGGTACATACACAAAACATGCGACTCAATTAGTATTATAATACACCAAAGGGGTTGGAATGGAATGGAAAACGAACAAACAAAATAAAGCTAATTGTAAGGAATTATATAATATTGTTATATTATTTATGATCATGTCAAATCAAATGTGATATGTTAGGCTCCAAATAGGAAAGTGGTTGATCTTTCATTTACACTCAGTACATCCACTTAACACTTTCCACGCGGCTACTATTTTTACATACACAGAACTGATTTTTCAGAAACCTTTCAAAATTTTCAAAGTTTATCGCAATGATTACTGACCCAGTAATAGGCATGTTTGTACTTATTTCAATGCATTTCTCATAGTGATTCTAAATATGGTTATGAAATTCAGTAATTTTGACATTTTTTAAACATTTTGTGAAATTTTGGAATGTCGTCTGCAGCCGCCTGCCGCGTGGAAAGTGTTAACATGACCAAATATATCTCTTCCTTTGGGATACACAAAATATCAATGAATGAGTGATTCCACCAGATGGGGAATTATATTTCTTTGCTTTGTTGATTCTGTACAGAATGTAAATGAAAACTATTTTAACTGTGACCATTTCATTTGAAATGTGGTGAAAATTTCAGAAGAAATGAGCAAAGCTGCCAAATGTTAAAGGAATCAATCTGAGAAAACTTTGGTTTATCAAAGATGTAAAACACATTTCATTGTAAGATGACCAGGGAAAACAAACCTGTTCTACGGCGCAAACGAACTTTTTTTCTTCAACATTTTCACAAAAATGTTGATGAATTTCAAGCATTTTCAATAACATTTCAAGAATTTCAACACACAAAAATAATTTAAAACGATTTTGTATTAAAATATTTTGTTTGTTTGGAAAATTCCAAGAAAATATGGGTCTGTCGGGCCCGTAGAACAGGGTTCTTTTCTGTTGCCTTATGGTGTTAAGTTATAAAACCCTCAACCAATTACGATGTAACCTTAAAAAAAAGGTATGGTATTAGTTCCAAAATGTCTAACGCCTAAAAACCCATTCTAAAAGCTTCGTAACATAGCTAACTGCTAACTTCTTTTAAATAAAAGATGAGAAATCTATGATTTTTAACTTGTATTAAATCAGAGTTCCATTTTTTTTCTCTTTGATAATTTCCAAAGTCTGGCAATGTCTGGATTGGTGACCCATTACAATTCAGAATAAGCTCAAATCTCCGAAGTTAATTCTGGTTCTGATGCAACAGGTTTACCAAACAAGATATTGCCTATAGTCGTCGGCAGAGAACTTCGGCACCTTTTAAGATAGCCAATGCGCACGATCTAGTTAACGAGCGTGTGGGCGGGGGACATTCATGATCCATAGATACGATCACGGCCAATCGGATTACAGATACAGCGACGCATTGAACTGCTCAAAGATAACGCTGTTGTGATGCTGTTCTACAACGCACTTCCGTGTTTACACAGCTGTCACAGAAAAAGTGCCAAACTTCTCTGACGCGGACTATAATTCTATAACCCTAAAATTAACAAATCTAAATTCTGCTACTACCAATCTACGGAAACCTGATAAACACAGGTTGCAAGCGTATACAGCTCAGAGAGTTGGACAACTATTAACAATATAACATCCAATAGCAATAAATTCATCAAAATAGAATTAAGAGGATATTTAGTATTTATATACTTTTCAGTAAAACCAATTCAATTTCAAGACAAAATTTTGTCACATATAGATATCGATTAATTGTATGAAATATACACATAAACTAAAACAAAACAGATTGACTTATAATAAACATCAAGGTCTTTTTTTCTCTCTTTATCAATTAATCATCACAGTGATAAATATCGGTAGGAATTATTGGATGAAACATGGTTCTGACTCTTAAAACTACTACATAGTATACAAAGAAACAGAACCGGCAAATTTGTTTTTGAAAAAAAAATCATTGCACGGACATTGAGTTCAGATAACAATTATCAGAATAAAACAATTCTTCATTTATAATTCATACACCTCCCAACCAGGGGAAAATAAGCACATAAAATGAAATAAATGTTGTGTTTGACAGTTATAACTGTTCTAGTTCAAAACACAGCCTCTCCTCAAATGATACACGACCCAGAACTGAAATATATGGTAAGGCCAAACAATAACAAAAAGGTTTGTCTCAAAGCTTGCGAAGGCTTCATAATCGGGCGACGCGCGCGGTTTTTTGTCTCCCATTTTTTATTTTTTTTTACAATTTTTTTATCTGTGTGTCAATTTTTACTCTTACTATTTGCAACCGTTGACACTTTCTGATATTGTTTTTTCTATTTGAAATGAATATTGTGATGTAGTTGTGTAAGGAACAATTGTGCAGCGTTTTATGAACAACTGAGTCATGTAAAAGTTTGAGAAAAGGAAAATCTGCTGATATTTTTAATAAAACCTCGAAATAAAAATTTGTATGGATTTTTTTTTTTTTTTTTACAATTTCCTGCATTTCAGACGCAGTATTTTGACATTTCAAAACCAATGCACGCGCAAGCTTTGAGACAAACCTATTTTTTTGTTTGGCCTAATCAACGTCTGTCAACTTTGAAGGCTTATTACAAACCTTTGAGACACCATTTCTCAACAACATCAGGCAGGTCCATATGCATTCAATAAGGCCATATTAAATTCATTGTTTGTCTCAAAGCTCCTCTCCTGTTGTAAAACTAATGCGGAATGCGATTTTTTTTTCTTCAAGTTTTTTTTTTTTTTAAATATAAAATATTGAAATCCTTGTAAAAGTGAACTTTTGTATTTAAGATGATGTGATCAATGAAAATCTGAAAAATCTGTGAAATTTGGGGATTTTTTTTTCTTGAAAAAAAAAGAAAAAAAGGTTTTTTCAGATTTTTGTTTTTCTAATGCGCATCAATAAACTAACGCGCGCGGGAGCTTTGAGACGAACAATTAATTTAATTTGGCCTAATAGGTGTTAATTACCATAAGGGCACTTGAATTTAGAGTGATCGGTTGTTAATTAGTCTCCACATTGTAAAAATCTCTTCTCATTAAGGATGTGAGTGGGTAAAAAGATCTAGACCAAGGCTGTATTACTAGATGTGTGGGAGGGGCAATACAGGAAATGCTTCTTTTAAAATTCATGCTCTATCATTTAAAACGCAAGAAACATCATGCACGATCTTGTCAAAATTAATTGAATTGGATACAGATTTGTAAAATGATCAGTTCTCCGTCATGTGTCATTTGAAAGAGGAAAAATATACAGATACTACGCAACATTAAAGGTGAAGAATATACACAAATTGTTTTTTAGTTAGTGCACATTAAATCATGATAAATATACAGATCAATAAACAGTAATTTCATCATCATTATTATCAGTCCTTTTTTTTATGTGGCAAAAACAAAAGCTATTTACATAATGTACATTATTTTGGGTGATTTTAAGCTGTTTTATACATGCATATAGATCTCTCTTGCATCAGCAGTATGTTGAATGCATGCTATTTATACATGCTATGTACACATATACAGCTCTTTATGCAAGAGAGTTTAGAACAGTGTCTTTTAGGAATCAGGCAGGCATCAATTTTGTTGACATAGTGCGCGTTAGTAACTCATGGTTACTGGTTCAAGCCCGAGCCCGTACAGCCGTTCTGAATTATGATACTGCCATAGGCTTTGTGTTATGTTTGTGTCATTGTGATCAGTGATTCGTAACAAAAGTTAGCGTGAGCCAGTTGACCAGGCAACGGTTATATTCTAACGAGCACTACGCCAGTGAATTACATGATAGAATAAAATGTCTCAAGAAAACTATGACTCACTTGATTCCATCAATGACTTGATACATGTCTGGGACCTCAAGTATGCTATTACAAAGTTCAGTAGGAGTAATGTTGTAGTACAATATATTCTCACTGTGTAAGTCAATCATAAAACTATATTCAAGATGAAAGTCAGACTTTTTTTCCTTCAGATTATTCACAAAAAACACTCAGTTATTTTCAGGCCTACATCGCGAATAGAGGAACTAAACAAAAGTATTTGTAACATGATTCAACCCAAACTGTCCTAAATTCAACTGAATCGAGCATGACCCCCATCTAAAAGACTGATGGCATTGACTCATAATGGCCAACTTTCACATGTTAACAGTAAACTCCATCCTAAATTCAACTGAATCGAGCATGACCCCCATCTAAAAGACTGATGGCGTTGACTCATAATGGCCAACTTTCACATATTAACAGTAAACTCCATCCTAAATTCAACTGAATCGAGCATGACTCCCATCTAAAGACTGATGACGTTGACTCATAATGGCCAACTTTCACATATTAACAGTAAACTTCATTCCAAATTTTCAATATAGCTCTACTATTGAAATCAAATATGACATCAAATAGACCATTTGTGGTAACACCATCAAAATGGCTATGCAACATCTACTGGTATCAACCATGAACTAGTCAATATAACAGAATATTTAATTTGTCACACAATTGACATGCTTTGATGAGAATATATGACTACCAGGGAGTCTCTTTCTGGGGTGTCTTAATTATACACATATATCTGTGAGCATAACATTTCTTTTATTTAGATACATAATTATTCTACAAAAGGTCACTTTCACCAGTGCCATTTCAGGCTAGCAATTAGCCCACTGTACACAATGCAATTTGGCACAGATCACAGAGATAAATTTAACTTTGAAAACTTATTCTACATGTGCATTATTTTACATGTAAAATAGAAATTTGAGTAATCATATAATATTGACAAGTTGTGTTTTTAAAACATTGTTTTAGAAACGTTTGCTGAAACAATAAGAATAAAATTAACGAGCATTTCTTAAAGTATTTCAGTTTCTAGTCATGAAGCTTTATAAGCAAGCATGCTGTACAGAAATAAATATATGCGGGTAATCTTAGAAATCCATAAGGAGTGGGAATATAATAATGCAAGTATTTCACACGAAACCCGTCATATTTCTAAATGTATAAAATATGTTTGGAAGTGTTTGTAATAGAATTTCAGTTGTTTGTTTGTCTATTCTTGTGATTTGCTTGCTATATCTTCCAGAAGAGATGACATGACACCATGGTGTTAAACCTTGGTCTTGTTAGGGTGGTTGCTGAAGATCACTTAAAACAGCCAATCATTTTAGATCTATCACATTTCATGTTTTCAAAGTTAAACTTACTTTTAAATTTAAAATTGCTGCAATAATAGTATCTATCATTTACAACCACACCTGGCAACAACATACTTTGGTATTTCTCAGTACACTTTGGTTATAACCTTGGGAATCATTGCCTTTGTATAATGCTGTGTATTGTATAGACTATGGCAGTAAACAGTGCTCAAAAAGTAACTTACTATTCTATATATGTCTCCCTCCGGACAGTGACGTAACTTTACTGGCGCAGCATTTACAAGGCGTATGTATCTTCTGTCTTTCTACGCTCGGGTGTACACGCCAGACCTCGAGTAGCCATGCACGTTCATGTGCTGCAATTAGTAGAATACGCAGATACGTCACTGTCTTTTGATGGATAATAGACTGTTATAAATATGTTCTAAAATTATAGCTCCAACCCAAAATAATATCAAATTATCATTTTTTTTTGTAAGTAAGTTGCCACCGTAAGTCTGAGATATTGGTTGTGTAACATGGTAACTCTAGTGGCTTAACCATACTTGGGTTACATACAACTATATCATTCATCACATGCAACATCTGACAACTTTTTGATTTGATATTTTAAGGCTGAAGATATAGTTTCAGAATTATGAAGATACTTATTACCCGATGTTACTTTCTTGTGCTGCCCATGAAATATGTACACGTTTGCGGCAATGACATGATTGATTTTATGTTTGATCCAGCACAATCGAAATATCAGATTGAAATTAAGAATAGTCATCTTCAAATATGGGATCAATTTCTAACAGAAATCATATGCTGGATCAAAAACACCTTATTTACCCATGATCAATACATCACGCAAACCTTAGTAACTACAAATTACACATAGTCACATGTATGGATTATAATTACACAGTACAAGAAATTATACCAGTATGTGCATTGTGCCCAGTGGGGGTTAGTTTTTTGTGTGAACCCCATAATTATACAGATATTAATATAATAATGCCTCCCCGCCCATCCTATCACCACAAAATCTTATCCACCAAAAGCAACAATGAAGTGTTTATAGGCATGGAAAAATAATCACTTTAAATATATATATATTTATATCCACAGAAATATTGTCTGCTTAAAAAACACCCACATTCAATGCATATTCTAATAACAACCAACTATGCATGCATCCTTTATAGGGCAATTGTTACTGTCGAAATCTAGGACATATTAAGACTGTGCTAACACCAGAACTGAAGTCATGATAAAGGTGATGATTGCAGACCAGCAAATGCATTCAGAGCATGTTATGTTAGAGATTATTGGTTAACATAGTTAACATTTAGAGAAATCTGGAATAATGCTTTTTTACCTTTCAGAATAATTTAGTTGAAGCTATTAAAATTCAGAAGTCTAAAGGACAATGCATACGCAGACAAACAACAGGATTCTCAGTAAGTAATAGCAAGGTGTTTTACCCTCATTGATAATTATGAGGGAGTATGATCTGATCTTTTCTGTGATTTATCAATGTGGTCAATTCAAATCCTAAAATTAAATTAAATTCATTCACAGCAATAGGGGACATGAAGGGGATAAATATTTTTGGCACATAAGCACTTTTATTTTTTTATATATGTCTACCCTTTATTTATGATGGTTAGGGAATAGATAAATGTTTCAACTTAAATGTACAACATAATTGATTGGATCAACCTTAAATTCACTATTGACTCAAATCATGCATTTCGGTTTAGCATCTTTACCAATTTTTAGCATATTGCCGTTTCCTGATCCAAAAAGTATCAATTTAAATATTCTTTTGAAATTGGAAACATTACATGAACACCAGACAAATGGATGTCCAGGTAATTACAATTACGGGTTTCAATGAAGCCTTAATGAGCTCACTTAAATCATATTCCAAACAAGCTTAAGCGATCAAATAGCATAGACAGTCTGCGAAGCAAATTGTACGAACTATATTCTCATTAGGCTGATGATTTGGTAATATTTTGTTTCTTCAAATATTTTTGGTCTGGTAGGAAAATCAAAACATTTCCTACTACAAAATCACCTTTCATGCACTACTCTACAATTAGAACACCACAATTTTATTTGTACATAAACATCAAAAATAACAAGCAAAGAAAACTTAAATCTACAATACAGTGTTTCTCTAAAGCAGATCTTCAAAAAAAATACATCTTAAGCATTCCTGCCTCTGTATATAAGTATAGATATTACAATATTTTTCCCCCCTTCAAAACAGTTTTAATAAGACAAGAGAAAAATACTCTGACATTGATTATGTTTTTGTGGGTTTTTTTCAAAGCGACATTCTATACACATTTGTTTGTCATATAATTATTCAATACTGCATGGTACACAACATTGACTGAGACGTCACTGACATTACACTACTATACAGCTTCCATACTATAGTTTGATCAGCTCCAAATTGGGGAAACCTCCTTCAATACAGTGAATGAATACAAGGACGCCTGCTCGCATGAAGGCAACAAGCGCACTGTGTATCACATGCGTGCCGCGTACAGATTAATAACGCTGTCTTCATTGATACAACGCATGGGTCTCACATGAGTATCAAATAGCTTTGACATGGCAGTCAAATGGATGATACACAGCACAGTCAAACAAATCAAGCAATAGGTCATGTTTGCTCATTTTGGAAAGAAACAACACATTGGTATTACTTGGTGTCCAATAGCTGAGATGACTAATTCCCAGTAAACCTGCAATAGAGGAATGCCTGCAGCTTGCATTGGAATCAACCCATTTCATCAGATCTTGATGAGAAACAAATGCTGTCTTTGGCAAAATCCAAATTGTTCTGGGCGTTGTGCTGGCTATCAATTATAACACAATTATGTGACCAAGATCAGACCAATGTAACAGGTATTAGTAGGTTACAAGATAGTGTGAAAGCAGCCACAAGTCTACTCCATAACTCCAAACAGTACAAGGATAGATAGCCATATGAATCATATTCTAAACATAACATTGCTGTCTATTATTTCAAAGCTACCTCCAAAGAGCTATATCAAGTTTAGTAACCAAGTTTGCCACACTTTAAAATGTGTGACATGCATGGCAGTATTGTGTTTGCAGTCTGATGTTGCCTCATGCTACTAGTTAAGTCTTAATGAGAGGCCTTGGAGCTAACCAATCATGAGAACACACTATGTATGAAGAATGAATGAAAACTTTTAAAATGTTTTAACTGGTTTAATATTAGTCATAACATTGCCAACACCAACTCCCCTATTTAATGCAACTATGTGTAACATATATCACAAGTAGCAACAATATGGTGGGATATTAACAAAGTTTCAAATGCAACTAGGAGTAGTAGGAGTAATAACAGTAAATCAAATATCTTACTTGTCCGAGGTAGGTCAGTCAATACAGCTTGCACCGTCAAAGACTTTTTAATAATTCAAAATTCAATTTCAAATGTCAGAGACGAAGCCAGGATGGATATAATATTCATTGCCTGAAATGCCAAACAATTCCTGAGAATAATGCTCTTAAACATTATCAAATGTAACAATTATCTTAGCAATACTGGTCTAATTTAACTATCTCTTCCCACCAAATGTGAATGATAGCTTTCTCTTCAGTCTCATTCGAATCCACACATGGCAATGACCACTGTTTCAATATACCAGCTTACAAATGTTGACGATCTGCTGTTCTTGATAATTCCATGCATTACTTACTTTGAGTGACTTTGAGTGTCCATTTATTCTACAGTTTTGCAGTTCGAAAGTCTTTTGATGAGACCTCATACCCACAAAGAGTTTATTTCTGGTTGGGGTATTGGGTGAGTAAACACTAATCTGACAA
Source organism: Ophiura sarsii (assembly GCA_035610835.1). Lineage (NCBI taxonomy): Eukaryota > Metazoa > Echinodermata > Ophiuroidea > Amphilepidida > Ophiuridae > Ophiura > Ophiura sarsii. The sequence goes on along the minus strand of CM069442.1, from coordinate 47,648,334 downwards.
GACAATGCCAACAAAATAGCAGCCAACTAGCTGAAGACTTTGTTAACTTCCCAACTGACTGCATTTAAACACCGACAATTGAACATGATGAACAGACAACCAGCGACTAGCCAAATTTATATCCGAGCTATTGTTCAATGCGATGCCAGTGACAAACATTAGCCCAATTCACAAATAAAAATACATCTCTAGCAGAGCACTCGTCGGTTACACAGTATGTTGTGTTGGTTGAGAATGTTAAATTTGCCCACACACAAACACACCTCTGGCAAAAGCAATGGTTTATGTCTACAACAGACAGTATGTCACAATGACCTCAGTTTCAATTATGAAAGGTTATTTGGGTCAGATAATAATAATAATAATAATATTACCATTCTTATATAGCGCTTTCCACAATGCAAGCACAGTCCCAAAGCACTTATGGCCAATTATTATCGCTGCCAGTTTAGATATCAGAATCCTTTGGTCGCTACGCTTAGGCAGCTACCGGCCAACAGTGCACAAGCCTGTGTTCTATTCTATATGCCATACTCAGCTCAATAAACATATCTGACTACTTATTAAGTCAAATAGAAGTATAAGCGAGTTGCTGTCAAAAAGCTTCCCCAGAGGTAAGCTTACTTAAAAATATAAAATAATTTCCAAAATATAAGAGTCAAACCAAGCAATCTCAATTGCTACAAATAATAATGTTAGGGTATGCAACATAAGCTCTGCATGAAACTTGACTGACCCTCCCCACCTAATAGTAATACATAGAGAATATTTGTACTGCTACATTTGTGATCTGTTAGTATATAAGGTATTAATTCTTGTGCATCTTTTTTATCAAGTAATTCCTATCAAATTCACTAATAACTCAAAGCAAAACTTAACAATTGCTTTCTTTTTAAAACAACAAAGATATTGGAAAAAACAAGCAACTTTGATTAGATTATATTGTTTAAAAAAATACAGGACTACTAGTCGAGTGGCTCATAACAGTACTTTTTGTTCACACCGATACATATAACAAGATACCACACAAACCATTATTATTTCTATATCAAAATTGCCCCGCAAAAAAACATATTTTGTTAGTTTATTGATTGAAACCCTTAAACACTGATTATAATGGCAACTAACAATTACCCCGCTCTTAGCACCATAGCATTTGCATACAGTACACTGAGCTAAATACCAAAGCAATTAATAGATAAGACTTTTTCTTTCTTAAAATATCACGATTTATATATTTATATATAATACAATGCGTACCACACATTTTTTTTCTATTTGTGAGTGAAATAATATCACGTTGGGTGATGATTACATATTACATACAGCCATAAAAATTGAAAACTTAATTCAAATCTACATCTACCCACATTGAAAGAACTGCGAGTTATTTTTCTCAATACAGGGATTAATAAGCTCCTGAGCAAACTGCAGATAAAGTACAACAAATTACCAATATCAAAAACATTCTGTATCAGGTTTCTGAAGTTGGTAATACTGGGAGAATATTGACCCCTGACCTCAAAGGTAACTAAGGGAACACAACATACAATGACCTCTGACACCGGTACATGTATCAAGTTCAGAGGTCACTTTATATTGCACAAAACTACCAAGACAATGGTTGAAGATGATAGGAGTGAAGTTGAACAGTTTACATCATCCGATCCTTATTCCAAGAATGAACCAGAAGACCATTCATGAATCTGTTAATTGGCAACATTCAGTAACCTCAAATGCTTCCTGGACCCCGACACATTTTTGCAGTCAAAAAGTTGACCGCAAATTCACACCTAGGTTGCCGGTCCCAAAGCACAAAGGGTTTTCCCCCCAACATTTAAGTGTACTCTAAGGAAAGACACATAATTGATTGCAACTTCACACCTACCCTCTCAACACATTCCATTTTACACCAACAACGACAACGACCACAACACACTCGTAATAACAATACACTTCGTAAGAGAATAAAGACAAAAATACAGCCTACAAAGCTCTTTCAAAAGTCACAGCTGGAGGTATTTACAATATACAGTTCATAATTCATTTATTATAAGTATGTGTACGCTATTTTTTATTTCCTACCAAAGGTACTGAGGTTGGAAGTGAGCTCATATTTACATGATACACTGATTGATGAATTGCTCACAAACCAAGAGACTGAACTAGAGGAGATGCATAACCAATTCAGAACTAGGAGGAAGACACACAAATAACGCGGCATTGATTTTAGTGTTTGCGCTTTGTGTTACTTTAGGTACAGTAACTTTATGAGAGACTCCTCATAATGTTCAATCAAGTATACTACACACTGTTCCAGGTTCAAAGATCAAGTTCAATGGTCATCATTTTGAATGGAATTTGATTTTCATTTGGCACCGTTTTATTCTGAATTAATGTACGTACATATGCTGGCTGTTATAGCCTGTCGATGAACAATTCAGTATCAGAGATTATGAAAATGTGAGCTAAACTACATAACAATTAATAACATAATATAATGAGGCTTCTTTTATCAGCTATTTCGTACTGATTTGTCTGTCTAGGTCAGTTCTTTTCAAAACCGAGGTAAAATCTATTAAGTCATTTATATACTTGGGGTTCCTTTTCTTTTCTCTCTCTCCAAAGGTGGAAGCACATTAATACATAAGTGTGTTTGTTTATTCGCACACTTATACTAACTAGAGAGAATGTTGTCCATTGAAAACTGAGATTATCTAAAGTTGTGACCGGCAATGTGCCATGATACCCCAAATTTCCCTAGAACAAACCAGAATGAGCGAATATTGACTGTGTCTGTATTGGGGCAAACCCGATGTTTCCTGTCGGATAAAGTTGAGGTAAAAAGAGCCCTGCAGGTGTTTTAACCTCAAGCTTTTTCACTAAGTAGCCTGTAGCTCAAGGGACCCATTTATGAAACACCAGCACATTCACTAAATATGCCCTAATCTATGTTACTCAACTTGAGAAACTCATGTTGCAGTCTTTTATTAATGCACTGTAAATTTATAATACAACAGAGCCACAATATCAGGATTAATCATTCACAATAATTTTCAGTTGTAGGGTTTTTTCATATTTTTTTACTCATAATAAGCACCAAATTGATGTGATTAAAGATTTTTTCTCTCAAAGTAATTAGTTTTAAATCTGTGATAAATTATTTCTTCCACAGATTCTTTTGAGAACAGTTATTCACAAGTTGGACATCGGTGCCAAGGTAGGCATACATTATATGCTGTTGCAGAGGCTGTTTATTATTAACTGTTTATGATCAAATGTTTCTATTCGATAATATCAATACCAAAATACAATTTAAGACTATATTTAATTAAATCTGGTGAAGTACCAATTCCTTTTTTGTACTGTAGTCTCTGCAACAGCACCTAGCACTGATGTTTGCAACATTTATATTACATGGACTCTGACTTCCTACACAGAAGTGTAGTTACAATTGTCATTCCAATCTTTTCTAACGGACACCAATCAGGTACCGCAAGAAAGACGGATTTGTCAAGTTAGCAAGAGCCTTTTCTTGTAAGGCTAGTTTATCAAACACTTGCATTACTAAATGTATGGTTAATTGTCTCTTTCACATAACAAAACAAAACATTGATTCAAGGTGTATATTAATGTAAACAGTGCATGGTGGAACTTTGTTTGCCAGTGATTACTAAAAGAAAAAGAAAAAACTTAATTAGAAGTGAGAGATAAACTAGCCTTTTGACAAGTGCAAAGTTTCTTTTGATGCTATATATTTCTATTATTAATTTTTTTTTTGCATCGTCATATACAATCTTCAACAAAAATAATATCTTTTTTTTAATGAACAAAACTCAAACCTGGCAAGATACATATATCACTGCCTTTGTATGGCTGCAGCTATTTACTGCAAGCCTACCTCTCTCTTTCCCACGATTCTCGAAGACACCATTTCTATCAACCCCTCTCTTGGCAGGGCTCTCTCTGCCAGCCATCTCTAATTCCATTCTTTCATTCATCTATATAAATTATCCCAGGATATCCGACAATCCCTGCTCACCATTCCAATCAGGTGCCTCTACATAAGGCACAGAATATCGCATTAACCTTTGTTTAACACTGTCAGTGAAGAACCGTTACTACTCTCTGCTCGCTATCATCCAAAACATATGGAGGGTTCTTTGAATGGTTTCTATAGCATAATGTGTGTATGAATCCTTCACTTCGTATTTAAGATATTTTGTTATGATAAATATTCATGAAGGAAGTACATTCATACTGACATTAACCTAGAACCAATACCTCCTCCTTCCATATGGAAGATCCATCTTGTGAGTCGTTCTTTCCTAATGCACAGCAACACAGCTGCAAACATTCATATATATCAACTGCTCATCTCTATGTTGCACAATTCCATATGTCCGCCTCCCCCTGCCACTAGTTTTTCTGATCATACGGGGACCACTCTAAATTTATGCTTTGCTGTGTGGGTAAACATGTGATTTAAAACTACCCAATATAAATAGGTGGCGATGGTGCCCATGCTCTCTCTCTCTCTGTGCGAGGGCACCTACCCGTTACTGTAGCACACAATATCCCAAACAAAACCCTTCCAGTAAATAATCCATCTCTTCATTTACTGGCAGGCTTCTGATGGGGAGGTGATCTTCTTCCTCCGTAGTGTTCTCTTCGAGAGAGGGGATAGCGAGAATTCATCTCACCGTACGAGTCCCTGTCACGATCCCCTCTGTGTGAGAATCTAGATGATGATTGCCTCTGAGGTTTGCCTGATGTTGCTGTTGTTGTTGCTGTCGATGATGATTGCGTTTGTTGAGATGCAGAGGATGATGGCTGCTGCGTCTTGGACTGCGTGCCGGCTGCAGTAGCATCAGGCTGTGGATTTGGCTTTGGAGTGGCAGACTTTCTGGCTAGCATTTGTGCATAGCTAAGCCGAGGTGGTGTAGACTCCTGCAGAGCAACAAGAACACAAATCATTAGTCTTAAAGAGAGCACACCACTAAATTGATCTTGAGCCTCACTTTCTATCAAAGTTGAGTTTCTATTTGGCGGAGAAAATTGGAAGAAATTGGTGATATATGCTATCTTAAAGGCACCACACATGGTCCTGGTCCACAAGCTCTGATCCAGTCTGTGCTTAGGTTTCAGCAGGGCTGTCAACTTTTGGGATTTGCTGGGAGGGAGAGATACAGACTCTTGATAAGTGGGGGGCGGGGGGGGGGCATGGTCAAAATCGCAAATGTACCGACGGAAGCTAGTATAAAGGTGTTGATAAACATTTTAATTGAGGTAATTTTGTTGAGGCAGGAGATTTTACATGCTAGGCGGGAGTGCGGGAGAAAGAGTGTCTAGGCGGGAGACTCCAGCCTAATGCGGGAGAGTTGACAGCCCTGGTTTCAGATCTGGGCAGTGTATTTTTCGTATAGGCCAAAATTGTCTGGTTTGAAATACACAGTGGGGCGGTTACTCTATTTTAAACAAAAATGTGGCGTTGTTTCAGTTGTTGGGTTAGGTCTACATGATCAGAAACTGATTAAAATCAAAATCAGTTAGATTTCACTTATTATGGTGTAATAAAATCAATGAAAACCTGATTTAGTTGGCCATCAAACTCACCGCAGTTTTTGCACTTGAATTAGATGAGGCACTATTGTGGGTTGCTGTGGCAGTGTCAGACGTAGACACGGACATATTTGTGGACGTGGATACGCTGGTTGTCGTTGTGGCAATACTGGCCGTAACGCCGGAGGAGTTGGCCATCGATACCGATGTGTTGACGGCTGTGTTGCACATTGTATGGCTCAATTTGGTACTTTTAGGCATGTGCTGCGGCTGTTGCTGCTGCTGCGGCTGCTGTTTCACCTCGCTTTTGGAAGAGCTGTCGTCCAGGTCAGTTTGAGTGGCCACCTGGATTTGGGTATGTTTACTGCTACAAGAAAGTGAAAAGAAACAACAATAACTAAATATTTCGACCTCAAAATAATATATTTTCATTCAGTATAATTCCAACTTTCTGTAGTATAGGTTCACCATACTCCAATCTTCTCTAGATGTTGTAGAATGTAGAGCAAATATTACTGATAATTTATGAGATTTATGAGACATAGGTTTAATGAAATTGCCTGTGAAAGTCAAAGGTTTGACACATTTACGAGCATATGAGATTTACATGCGTAAGTTTCATCATTACTATTTTTACACATTAAGGACAAATAACTATTACAGTCTGGAAGGAATCCATTAAGTTGTTTAACCTTTTAGAATCCATTTACAATGGGTTTCAAAAGACTACTGTAAGGTCCATCATAAATAAGGTATGCAAGTGGGTGATTGATCCATTTCTAAACTTTCTTAAGCGAGCTTGGCCAAACGGCCCGAGTGTTGGCATGTGGCATCGAACTGTTATGGGGGCTCGTCTGGAGAATAGGCTACAGGATATCACCCCCCAAAAAACCCACATGTTTGACTCTTTTATGTTGAAATATCATCAAATGATTCCGGAAATGCAAAAAATTAAAATTATTATTATTATTTTTTTTAAATGGCCTCATTTCCAGAATTCCAGGAATTTCGGGAATTTCTGTAAGTCTTGCATCCCTGCATAAATACCTTGACATAAGTCTATTACAAGGAGTCTATGACAAGATAATAAAGTGATCCATTACTATCCTTAAAGTAGAGTTGAGATGGGTCACCCTAACATCCACCAGTAAACTCCCTGTACTCTGTGTCACCTCAAATTAGGAGGTAGCATTAGCACATATTCTTGTAATCACATCATAATATTGCATGCATAACTCCTATGTGATAGTGTTTGCATCCTCATTATCATAGACAAATGTCGGCTCTGATCAGGCATGGGTTTGTGAATTTAAATAACAAAACAGGAAACTTGTGGAAAAGCAGGAAAATAAGCAAGAAATTGGGCTAAAATGACAAAATAGGGGCTGAAATTATATAAAATGCAGAATTTTGGGTGACAAAAAAGGAGAAATTGAATATTCTCATGCCTGTCCGATGCAGGAACATTGCATGTTTGCCTAGAAATGATGCGCTGACATCACCTTCCAAATTGGGGCGACACAGAGTAGTATGTGTGATTATTGTGCATTCTTCCACCTCGATATTTTCTTCCATAGTCTTCGTTTAATGGTAATAATAAAAAAGATCTAACAAATTATTTACCTGCTATTAGTGGTACTGGTGTTGGATGGCAGTGAGCTACTGCTGGAGATAGGTGTTTGTTCTTTATCACTTAAATTTGATGTATTAGTAGAACTGTCCTTAGTTGCAGGGCTGATAGCTGCTGCAGACTGATGAGATGATGATGATGATGCGGTTGCTGTAACTATCGCTGCTGCTGTACTAGTTTTCACTACTGCTGTACTAGGTTTAGCTGCTGCTATACTAGGTTTAGCTGCTGCTGTACTAGTTTTAGCTGCTGCTGCGGCCGCGGCTGCCTCTTGCGCTTTAGCGATACGCTGTGGGGTGAGAAGAGAATGAGTTATTTTGAGAGTATTTCCAACACACAATTTTAATTTGTGATTAATTTTGATTGAGGTCAGGCTAAATTAACATAAATAGGGAGAGAGAATCAAGGTCATATCACCTCAATTGTGGCTTTAGAAATGTAAATGGATCTACATCCTAAATTCTCACAGGGCAAGAATTGGATTGTTAACTATTTTGCACAGAGAGTTTGAGATTGCTATTAACCCTTCACTCTGATGCAACTGCACTGCTTTGATAGCCTCATTTCTGCAAGATTAACATCCCTGACAACTGATTGATGACATTGTAATGCTATATCTGTAACCCTTCATGATAACATTATAGGCTGCCGACCCTGTGCCTTATTTGACCTTGGCAAGATCAACCTTTCAATTGTTACCCCTTTAACATTGTTATTTGACCCAAAGTGTAAGCTTGTTTTGTTCATCATACAATGCACAATAGCAAGATGTCCCATTGCAACATCAGATCCGTAACCTGACATAGCTCCCAGGTTAGAATCTCAAGGAAAGAATCTGAGATTCAAATTCTGCAGAAAACATGTCTTGAAACAGAATTGAGATGATTTGACCAATTATAATCTCATAGAGCTTTGGAATAATTTAATGCAGAGTTCAATCACTGAAATCTATATAGATACAGAGGATTATATAAATCATTTTGGTCAGGGGCAGTGCACAGTGATATCGCCGGATAATGTCCTGATCAGGGCACATATCCTTAAAATAATCTGTGATCAGGGTAAAACATGAAATAACTTGCAGGCCTTTACGTGAGGTATGCTGTACGAAAATAACAATTGAAATAACAACATATGACTCGTCGATAAATCTTCAACAACTTTTCATCAATTTGTGTGCACTTAACAATTCTTGTTTAGTGCAAAACAAAACCGTCAATGGATTGTCATTTGTATTTAATTATTTTTGACCTCTAATGATACCCTTTGTAAAGATAAGCTGACAAACAAGAGATCATATACTTTTCGCGAGGGATTTAATTTCGCGAGGGATGTGGATTCACGAAATTAAATACCTTCAAAACAGAAAATTTTGCATTGAGAGTAACAGTAAAATTTCCAGATTCGCAAAATGAAATGCCCGCTAAATAGCAGTAATTCTAAAGTATCCGCGAAATTATAGTGTTTTACAATAATCGCTATACTCATAGAGTTTCCAAGATGCATCGAAAGGCGATTGATCAGTTTAAACAAAAAATCAACCAGGCAACTATCTATAGTTTCATCAGTTTCAAATTGGCGAGAAATATTTGGTTTATATCGCTCTGCACGCTAAAGTAATCCAAGCGTACATGCGTGATTATGCCCACACGCACACAGTTTTGGCCACACAAACACACATGATACACAGTGCGCTCGCTTGTTGCCTTCATGAGCGCCCACGTCCATTTGTTTTCATTCGCTGCTGCAAGGAGGCTTCGGCAATTTGTAGATAATCAAACTATAGTCAAAACTTTGCAGATAAATAAAAGAAAAAATGTTTTCTTTTGTCGAAAAGATTAGCTTATGATCAACATGCCATATAATCACTATATTCCAATAGTAATGTAGTTTCCTAATATGCAACATCAGAATGTTCTTGCAGGGCTTAAAAGAAATCAACCAGACACAAGGGCTTAGGCAGCCAGCCATGAAGGGAGTGTTTTACACCCCACTTTTGCAAATTCACAATTTTTACACCCTGTCCACTTGGCCTATACTTTGTACACAAATCCTTAAAATTACACACCCAGTTTTTTGAATTTATACACAATTACACACCCAGTTTTTTGAATTTATACACATTTACACACCCACATCTTCAAATCCTACCTAAGATCTTAAACAGACAGAGTCTAAAATTGGTGCTCATATGTGAAAATCAATTATGTCAATGGACTGAGATGACAATTATTGTTTAGCATTTTAATCTGTATAATTTCCATTGAATAAATTAGCTGATAAATGAGAGGCTATACAACCATTGTATGTTTAACAATATACATTGTAATGTAATTGGTCACTTTAGACAAACCAAACTAAACCGCTAGATAGTCAATATTTTAAGCTCAAATAAACATTGATGAATATTAATGTTCAAATTATTTAATGAATTTGTTGAACAGACAAAGTGTGCAATGACACATCATCCTTAACCTCTTTAACCGCCTGAATCAACATACAATGTCTGTTTCAAGCGCTGACAAGTGACTATGTGCTGTGCATGCAAACAAGACTTGGTTCACCTCAATCAAGTTAAACTAAAAGACTATAAGAGCTCTTTCTTGGAAAAAAATCAAATTGACATCACTAGGGGACGCTTAAAGAAATGGGAACATTTTGTAGAAGAATAACTTGTGCTAACATTTCCATTTTGACCAGTCTTACAGGTTGGTTAAAAAACCACCCATTTCCCTTGGGTTATTTTTTATTCCTAAAAATTGCCATAGCTACATTTGCTCTGATTTCCCTGCTCATGTGAATTACGTGGCTTACCTTAGGATCTTTGACTCCTTTAACGATATCTGACATTGGCATAAACATCTCATTATTATTTGTCTCTTTTTCCTTCTCCCCATTAACCATCTCTACAGTTCTGCCTGGCAGTGGAGGAAACGATGCAAGATCTATGGGGGGAGAAGGTGCTTTTGGGATCTCCTTTTCACGGCTCTCTCGTGAATCTCTCGTATCCCGCGAGTCCCTTGAGTTGCGTCTGCTGGATGGGGCGTCATCTTCTCGCCGTCTTCTGGTTGGGTAGGTGCTGCTCCTTGGTGGTCTCCTGTATGCAAAAAAGATCACATAAAGATGACACAATTAAAAAAGCTATACATTTGTACCATATGGTCTTTATGCCAATTTATAAACATCAAACTTGCACTACTATAAACAAAACTTTATTTATTTTATGCATGTTTTTGTTTTTGCAATCTGAACTTATTATTTGATTACTTGATTTCCTGAGGCAAATTCTACAAGCGCAATTGAGTCAGCTATATCTAGCCTTGAATGAACAACCCATCTTGACACATTCAAGTCTTGTTGTCAATAACCCGATAAAGGTTGGTCAACAAGCCTGGCTCACTAGACACTTGTTACTGCCTCTGATGTGTGCAATATGTCTACCCTTCTGGGTTTATTGAGCATAGTAATAAAATGTAATCACTTCCTTATGTGTGTTATGTAGGTTAGGTGGCACTACATTAGATGGTTCGATGCTACTCAACTTTCATATATGACGATGAGAGCAATAATATAGGCATCAATTATAGTAGGAGTAAAGAGAATCTAAATCTTTGAGGTAAACACCATGGACATTAAAAGGAAATAGCTTGGGCACCATTTTTTGTTATAGTTTTTTTGTTATTGATATTTTTATTTTAAACCATCTTGGGAAGTTTTAACCTCAAGTAAAAATGAATATGATATTTCCTTATTCACTATGTAATAAATGAACATTGCATAATACCAGTAAATTTACCCATATATCAAAATGAATGGATATCTGTTACAAGAAATCAAGATAACAAAAAAGGTGGAAATCTGCTAAATCACCCTTTAAATAAATTGTGAAATGTATGCAATTATACAAACCAATGTTTCAGGAAGGAGCTTTACATAACCTTTCTTTATCAAAGCAAAAGTGCAGTAATACGCCTAGGGGATTGCATGATTACACACATCAGGTTTTTATAAAGGTGCCATTCTACACATAGAGCTATTTGCACTGAACAGTTGGGCCCTGTCTACTGTATCCATCATATTTCCCATATTAATATTACCAAGTGATCTATAGAGATATAAATTGGTGGCTATGTTGGGAGAATAAAAGCATCATTTTGTAACAGCACAATAAACAAAACAATATCAAGATCAGGGGCAGGAGTGAGTCTCTGTAAATCAAGTTCTGTCCAAAATGATGAGTCCCGGGAACAACCATCTCCTTCCTGAATCCCAAAAATAACCTATTGACAAAAAAACAAATAAGCTTACTGGGAAAAAAACCTTATCAACTAAATCACTCTTTCTTAAAGGCATATTATGTGATCTTTTCCAGGGAGCGCCCTGTATTCATGAATTTTAGAAAGTAGATTTTCTTGCAGATTTACATTTCTGATCATAAATCGTACATACATTCCAAGTTACAGAGCGATACGATTCCTAATTACCTCAAAATCATGGTTTTAGAGTAAATTAAGTTGTCGGTAATCCGACAGATTACCGACAGTTTATTTTCACTCTAAAACCATGATTTTGAAGTAATTGAGACTCGTATCGCCCTGTAACTTGGAATGTATGTACATACGATTTATGATCAGAAATGTAAATCTGCAACAAAATCTGCTTTCATTTTTTTTTGATGTTGAGGGCATTCCCCTGAAAAGATCACATAATATACCTTTAATGCAAATCAATTGAAATGGGTTTATTTTGTCAAATCCATGCACTCGAATGCTCTCCTAAAAGTGTTTGGAGAAATTTGGGATTCTGGAGTGTTGCCCGAAAAATTAAATTGAGTCCCAAAAATAACAGCCCTAATCAAGATCCTTTAACCTTGAGTATGCTAAATATCTAATGCAAGTAGCAGGAACTGGGCTGTAGGTGTCCAGGCCAAAAATATATTTAAACTTCAAATAAGTCTAAAATAACATATAGAAAGATGAAATTATATGTGCTCAATGACGTTATCATCATGTTTACCTAGGCCATGATAAAATAAATGTTTGTTTCCGGTAACCCGACCGACCCGCTGAAAACCCCGCCGACCCAAACAATTTTATCCCAAATTAAAAAAACACAAAACTATAATATGGTTTAGATCAGCGGTTGCAGAGTTGTAGCTAAACTACTTTGTCCAAAAGTAATGAGTTTATAAACTTCTTTAATCTATTACAAACCTCGACGTCAGACGACACTGGCGGTCGCCGTCCGGAGACCGCGATGTATCAACATTCTCATTCTCATGGATCAAAATATTTTTTCAAAATAAAATTTATTTCCTACCTACCTACCCAATTTTTTTTCAGAATGTTACCGGAAACAAACATTTATTTTTGCATGGCCCTACACCTACTACAAAAAGACCCTGACCAGGTGCTTTGATGTTGGCTAATCCAAAGTCAATAATCGGGAGGAAGAATCTGATATATATACATTTAATTAGCCAATTGTTTTCGACATATTGTGGGACCTCATTCATAAAAATTGAGTGGGTAGTTTTGAAGTTATGATGGTTTCAATGACCAAAACTACCAACAAAATGGGGTAGAACAAGAAGTTATTGCGATATATGCTAATTCGAATATCAGATGGTTTTTAATGTAAACATCTGGACATGCAATGGTAAGGGTGTCACCGTGTCACATGGCCTTTTCTCAGATTTTTGGTACCGATTATTGTTTTTGTATTAGCCATCATCAAAGCACCTGGTGAGGGACTTTTTGTGTTCAGTGTATATGAGCTGTCTGGCAGATGTGAATTATAATAATATTTTATACAATAGTAATGAAACTATAATGCTGGTTTTACTTTACCAAATTGCAATGTCTAATTTCAAGCACAGTACAAATGTTATCATTGGGTAAACAAGCAAACTTCCACCGCAAAGTACAACAATTTTCTGACAAAAATATAAGCGTGTACATTATCACACAAATCACAGCTATTTCATCCTAAATCGAGTGACAAAAATAATCGGATTATATCTAGTTCTAGTCTAGGGTTGTTTGTTTTGCAAGCCTATTAAATATAAAGGTGGATTTGTTTTGCTGCAAAATTCGATATTTGTATCCAAATTATTCATGAACATTGTATCGCATTGCAAACCAGAGATATATTATTATTTATATACCTGTACATAATTTATAGTAGTGTAGAATAAAGATACTTTGACCCACTTTCTTAAATCTTCATTTTATATTCATGGCATGGAAGATGCTGGTTGATAGCATCTAACTAAGTTGTAAACATAAATCTGTTATATCTTGAAGATATTCCTCTCTAATTTTTGTGAGTGCTAAAGCTGTCCTCCATATATTTTACTTTAACTCATGAAATCATCACGAGTAATTTGTGTTTTATAGTCCACTCCAGTGACATTAGATGCCATGACCTGTGATTGGCTAGTATGCAATGAGCATTAGAGTGATCATTTGACATTCAAGACTTGTTCAAGGTTATGTTAACCCCCTGGGCACTACCTGTCTTTCGTACAATAATTTCCATTGGTCAATTACATGATATAATCATCTGATGACCAATTACAGTTTTGCTTATAAATGTTTTATGCTAATATTGTGGAAAATTGTAATTTTTCTAAGGATGTCTCTGATTGGCACAATATTTGACACATTCCAAATTTCAACCAATCCGCCGGTAGTTCTTAGGGGGTTAAATATAGTAATTTCCATTGTGACCTACCTCTCTCTAGGTCCACCACTCTGTAATGATGACTCCTGCCTCTGAGTTTGTTCCTCCTGATACCTCCTAACAGGTGGGTCTCTTCTACCCCGGTATCCTCCGCCACTCTGAATCTCAACTTTTTCTCTCTGAGGTGGAGGTGGAGGAGGAGGCGGTTCTGATCTCTCCTCTCGCCTATCCACAGATGTGGCCATCTGCTCATAGTTGTTGTACCGTGGGCTTGGATGATGGTGTCCATTCATCTGTGGGATGTTTCTCCTTTCACCTTGCGGCTGATGCCTCTGCATTGAGTTCTCCTGCATGATACTGCGATCAACTGTCCTCAGTTCCGGTGTGCTGGCGGTACGTGGCTTTGGAGGCCGACTGGAATGAGCAGATAATAAAATATAGGCAGGTTAGAAAAAGTATGCTCCATTAAGGCAAAAATTAATTAGTAACAAAACGTATAACTATTCAGAAATAAAAGTTAATCAACTGAAACTTCATGAAACTCGTAGTAAAATGTTCAACACTGTTTGTAGATTTAAAAGAATACTTCTCTCTAATTCTTGAAATTGCAGATATTTTTGTTTCTTTTGTTGAGAAACTTGACATTCAAAATAATAATAAAAATTCTTTAATAATAAAGACATTTGTTTCCAATATCAATCATGTGAGAAGCATAAGCACTAGCCACTTTTGATTTGACAATCATTTAATCTAATCATTTAAATTTTTTCCACCCGCCCACTCCTTGTGAGAGGAATGAAATCCAACATTATTACAATATTTTTTGCGTAAGCATATTTGAAACATCTAACTGCGTGATGTGCTCTGATCAGACGTATGTAGTTCACTGACCGGATGTTATCATTGTAGTAGCTGGCCAGACTTGTGCGTGGCAGATTTAATATTCACACTTGGAGAAAATTGTGGCTTTATATCCGCCCACTTTTATTGCATTAATTCTTGTATGACAGCCAGCAGAGAAGGATGGATGGCGACTACAGTGCCTTTGAACACACAATTTAAAAATGAGTTTCTAAACATGACTGACTTGCCAACGGTTAACATTACAATGAAACAACAACATTGTCACTTACGGTTAACATTTCGATATTGAAAATGACACTATAAATATTAGTGGGAAAGGTGCAATAAACAAAGAATTATAATCAAAACAAAGAATTCTCGATCAAAGCATTTATTCCAGTCACGCCAGCGTTCATCCAAATTCTGAACGCAGCATGATGAGCCCTTGACAACCACGCCACAACGCGTTCGGGCGTACTTACATAATTGTCCAATCACGCGGCGTGGGGTCTTGTTGATTAGGGCCGCGATTGGTCAA
Source organism: Ophiura sarsii (assembly GCA_035610835.1). Taxonomy (NCBI): domain Eukaryota; kingdom Metazoa; phylum Echinodermata; class Ophiuroidea; order Amphilepidida; family Ophiuridae; genus Ophiura; species Ophiura sarsii. The sequence goes on along the minus strand of CM069442.1, from coordinate 47,633,077 downwards.
TTACCAATTGTTTACAAGAATGTAACACCTTCCGGTTTTACTGCGCCCTTGCCGTCGCGATTGACGCGGTCACGCACAATACGCCCCAGTCGCATGGGACACTGAGGAATCGCATACGATTTGATCGAGAATTCTTTGTTTTGATTATAGTAGGATGTATTTAGGTTAACATTGGGCAGAGAAGACCTCGAAAGCTACATACTGCTTTTAAAAAAAACTCTGTAAATTTAATCTATACAATTTTTAATTTAACAATTATTTTCTTAAGATCATCCGAAAATACAATTTTAACAATGAAACACCAAAGGTGGATGCAACGGTGAAAAAATTATTCTTGAAAAGGATGTGGTTAGAATGGTGAACACCAATGTGAATATTAAGTGCATTTTGTATAGAGGCAGGTTTTAAGTTTCAATGTGGAGAAATATGTAATATCTGCCAAACATAATTGCCAATGTCACTTCCCTCTAAAATGTCACATTATCACTTGCCATGTATTACAATATTTACACAGTTGCACGTATTTTTGTATCGATCGAAATGAAACATAACATTTCATCCGCATATTAAAGCAATATTATGTGATCTTTTTCAAATTTTACACACATTTTTTTCTCTTACAAGTTCGCCTATCAGGAAAGACTTTCCTGAACTCATTATTAAATCTATTTTGACTGTATTTTCTGTTAAAAAACCATCACAACAGCACATTATACTAAATCATAATGGAAATCTGCTGCCAACGTAAAGAATTTTCCAACATATTTGTTTAATTTTCCTCATAAAGCAATCCGTAGGGGTGTGTACAGTTGCGGTTGTAACCGGAAACACTGTTAATAACGTTAAAACGGTGGGAAACGGTGTCAAGCCTTGGAATTCTATTTTACGAATGAAAAAACCACTCAGAAAATAAGCTGTACCAGGACAACTTATTTCAAAATCTGATTTTGAAGTAATTAGGAAACATAATTGCTCTGTAACTCACACGATATTTTAGTTTCATTGTAATAAATTAAATTTGACAAAAAAGATCACATAATATGCCTTTAATTCCTATTACTCCACACAATATAAACTGTCAGTGCTGTTTTTATGATAGCCTGATATAATCATCAGCACGTTGCTATGAAAGCATGCCATTCACAACTGTTGATCACTTGTCTCGCACAAATTATTCACAACACACACTCGTTGAATCAAGCGCTTGAAATAAATGTGACAAGGCTCATCGTAAATATCTAACTTTGAACCGTAATTAATGTGGTCATTGTATAATCAAATTATTGCATGTGACATAGGTTATTGGAAACACTATGATCTCTTGTCATTAATGGAGACACGGAGTGAGTGTGGAGAAGATATTACTAATGTTGCAAAACCTGTTGTTTAGCAGTCAAATTGGGCTACAGTAAATGTGGAAATGTTCATGCTACATTAATTTCCGGGCTCCAAGCGGCTACCGCGTTAATAAAAACATGCGAATAAATTTATTTTGAGTATAAGTCTATGTAATGGACTTTCAAATAGCGAATTTAAAAACAAGCAAAATGGCTGAAGATCAGCAAAGCGCGAAAATGTAATATACAATTGCCACTTTTGCAGTACTTTTGACAACCAAGACATCCAGTATTTGTTTGTTTCCTCAAGAATCCACTGGTTAAAGATAACAAGTTTGGGCTACTTTTACCGGACTCATAATACTTGACTACCATGTATTATTTCTTTAGCAACACTGCGTATTAAACATTACAGTGGGGGCATACATTGAAAACACTTTGCTGTAGTGTTTTTGGATTGATGAGGATGAGGATGAGGATGAGGTAAACCGAATAAAGTTAATAGAAACAGAAGGTATTCAAAAATATTTAATAAAATGGAAAGTGGAAAGTGATTTAAGGCTAATCACTTTAATCAGGCATTATTATTATTATTGAAACACTTTGCTGTATTGTTTTTTGGATTGATGAGGATGAGGTAAACTGAATAAAGTTAATAGAAACAGAAGGTATTCAAAAATATAATAAAATGGAAAGTGGCAAGTGATTTTAGGCTAATCACTTTAATCAGGCATTATTATTATTGAAAACAAATTATTAAAAACATTCAAATTAATACAATAATTGATATAACAAGGTTTTTATTATTTTAATAATAAATTTGAATGGTTACTGCTTGACATAAAAAGGTAGTTTTCAGGACACAGGTTGAAAATATCATCATTGTTAGGTTTCACTCATGGTTGCAGGGTAAAATAGGCTGTGAAAAACAGGCATGAAAACTGATCATGACCAAAAACACGACCGAAAACCTATAAAAAAAGTCAATTTTTTAACCATTTTCTGTGATTTTGTTGCAGAAACAGCTGAAAAGTTCAAACAAAAAACACTGAAATCCGCTAAAACGCTGAAAATGTTCATGCCTGGAAAAAACTAAGAGCAAAATAAAAACTACTCAAATCAGCTGAAATGATGAACATTTTTATGCCTGAGTTACCTAGAGGCACCTGAATATTCACATTCAAAACACAATTACTAAAATAGAGAAAAATATTCTCAAAATATTGATCAAATGTTGTGCATTACAATGAATGAATTCATAGTGCAACCATTACCAATACAGAATCTTTATATATACTTAAACCAGGGGTTCTCAATTAATTATGCTTGAGGGCCATGACCATTTAATTTAAAGAGATACATCTTGGGGCCAAATGGTCCCTTTTTGTAATGTTTTTGAGCTGTTTCAAGGGCCAGTCAACATTGCAATGAAGGTCCACATTTGGCCCGCAGGCTGCCTATTGAGAAACCCTGATTATCACTCCAAACCCTACACATGGTGAAAATTAGGGGTAGGAAAGAAACAAGATTACATTTGTCCAACCCCTAGTGAAAATACACCGTGATTGATCGATTCAATAAAGTGCTGAAATAGGCCTTACTGTTAGTGTGACAACTTGACAAGAACCCAAATGTAAACAAAGCTTGTAGGATATTTCTACTTTCAAGATCCATTTAGACAACTTACGTCAGATGAGGCCACTTCAAGAGCAAATCGCTTCAAGTGACATCATCTCAAATGACAAGTTGTCAACATTCAAAGCATATTTTTCTTTTTTATATAGTTACGGCTGCCTATATTTATATTTCCTATTTTCATTGTAATTTAGCTGAAAGCAATTATAACCTTGACTCACAATGACAAGTTGCATGCATTTGTTTTCAGTGACGTATGAGATATGTAATCCATATATTTTATTACTAGGGACTTTTCATTAGATTTTACCAAAATATCCTTTCCTGTAACCATACGTGTGCAGCTTTGAGAACCTACAGGGTTTTTTCTTCATTTTTGCACATTTAATTAACTAACATTTGATATAATCCGTAATAATTTGCAGTGAAATTAAGTTGTTTTACAGTATTTGAAAAATAAGCGCCACATCTGGTGTTTAAACTTAAGCAATGGTAGACAAATGTTGGGCTAATAATAGTCCTCGAACCCTCCGATATTTTTAAACCTCAAGCAAGGGTATTTGACATTGGGAGGAAGACTAATATTTTTTCATAAAACTTTGTAGCTCCATTTGAGTAAGATCAACAGCTATGATGTCAATATGGTGTCATGTGACATACAGCCGTGGGAATTCATTTCATTAGAAATTTGGGCGACGAAAAATCATGAATTCTTGCTTTATGGAGACAATTATCATGCTTTGAAATAGGGGGTAGAAAAAAATGGTATTCCCATTTACTCTTCAATTCAAAATTCATGTTTTGCCCCATTGTCTCAATATGACAATTTGCTTGTTTGATAGAGGGTTGAGCGCTAGAAGGCCGTAACCCATTTTTTTGGCAAATTGATATTTTGGTACAAAAACAATCCATATAACCTAGATTTTCAGAACCATAAAGAGAACTCATAAACTCTTAATTTGCCTTAAATTAGAGTTATAAGTTGGGTGCTACAGTGTATTGTAATGAGTCCCAAATATTTGAAAGTCGATTATCTCAAAATAGCATTTTTTGAGTTAAGGCCTTCTGGCGCTCAACCCTCGATATATAAGTTAAAATAGTAAATATAGGGAGTCTTTCACCAAATCTAATTACACTACCAACAACAATCAAAAGTATTGGATGTCAACAATGAATACAACATGAATCTTCTATAGCATGATTATTTGTATCATGCTAATTTATAACAATGCAAGTAAGCATACATGTATAGTTTTAAAACAAGACCCATCGCAACTGACAACGTTCAATGTTCATGAAAATGTCTGGTAAACGCATATTCTTCTCTAATATCTAAAAATAAATCTGTTTACGGTTTTGAAGTATAACTCATTTGGACTTGTCTGCTCACACCTGCATTGGATGCTTCCTACAATAATGAATATTTAAAAATAGTCTGCCTCCACTTTCTTCAATAAACATACGATAATTGCGCTTTTGGATATTTTCCCTAGTAACGCATTTCATTCCTTGCAACATAATTGATGTCCACTGTACCATTATCTATCATAGAACGTTTAGATATTTGCTATTTGAATTTCCGACAGGTTAAGTACACACCAGTGCATAGCTATTCATGAGAATACTTTAAAATTATTTTAAAATACTAAAAATTATGTCAGCTTTGGCCAAAAAACCATCTCATACAAGGCTGAAAATAAGCAAAATTGCAAGAATTTTCATATCAAGAGTCTGGTTACAGACTTTGAGCTGGAAATTCTCACGCCTGTATAAAAGGTGTATGTTCAGATCACCTTTTTTTTTGGCTATGATTCTTTTTTCACATCATGATATTTTGATATCAGAAGAACCCTCATATTTTTCTCATTATGTCTGTAAAATCTTAAGGGCCTGAAATGTTCCATTTAGAAATTATAGGCTAAAATGTGATGAATTACTGCCAAAGGTGGTTAACCATCCGCCAGTTTGTGTACTATTCAATAGGCAAATTTCTTGTGACCTTGTGCTTCTAAAATAAGAACCATTTGAGTTATGCAACTCAAACTTTGGAATGTGACAATTTTAAGGATGACCTTTTTTATGTAAAATAGAAAACATCAAGTTGAAAATCAGGCCAGCAATCAGAACATCTACCTTTAATTACTGATGCATGTTTTAGAAATAGATTGATCTCCATTCTGAATACATTAAAATGATAATTAGAACTGTTAGACCTTGAAATATTAGTATTGCTTCAACCTTGAATAACCAACATTTTAAATAAGATGAAAATAATATGAAATTAAAACAAATATATGAAACAAGAATACGTGCTATTCCTTTGATAAAACAGTTTCTTGATCAACCAAAATCATGCATGGGCTTGTTGACAATGGATCCCAAAATAATGCTGGCGTTTCAGCCATTTTGAGTGACCCTTCATTTTGTTCAGATCAATCAATCAAAATACTTGAAAAGTTATAATTTATGTCCAAGAAACCATTCTAAAGGTGTAGCTCGCCAGCTCATCCAATTAAAACATATCACTTTTTGTTTAATCATTAGTAATGCTATCACGGTTACCCTGCAATCCACATGAACATTGCCATTATTTAACTGCCTTTAGGTAACAAGCAAGGAGCTTCTTCATTCTAAAATGTCCCAAATTTGGGCACTAAATTATTATTTCCGCAATATTTAATAGAAATGCCAGGAGAGGTGTTAAATTTCAATTATTTTTTTTTATCACATAAATACATTCTAAAGAACGCTCCATTGCTCACCTTTCTACAGTTTTAGTATGACAACACCATTGAAAAATGCATTTCAACCCATAAGTCTAATGATAAAATATGGACATAGATCTGGTCTTTTAATGGGACATTTCATGTTTTATGTAGTATGTACCATTATCATTAGTTGTGTACAACATTAACTGACAGTGAGAGTTCATAATGGCAAGTCTGAAAATTAGACAACCACCTGTCCAGAATGGGTTAATTTTGTACTAATCAAAATTTGCCCCCAGAAAAAGTATGTTTATTTAAATACGGCGCTTTTTAATCAGTGTTTGCAATAAGCCAAATTCACGGGGCACAGAGCTTGCAAAAGCTCTTTGCCATTTAAGTCTTTGTAGTGTAGCTGATGGGAAGAAGCAAAGATAAAGCCCTTCCCATAGACATCGGTTGGACCTGGGGCAAACTTTGTGAGCAATTGCTCCACATGGACTTCATTTAATTTGCATACTGCTCTTCGCTGTAAGCTGATGTTCCAAAGTAAATAGCTCCATAAATCGGGCTCCTGCTCACTACCGTAAAATTGCAACACAGCTGTGTGTTAGTTAATCAACCTACCTACTAGCACTATTGCGTCTGATTGGACCTTGATAACTCCTTGGCCTGTTGAATTTGATAGTAATTTGATAATAAACTGTCAAAAATAATGCATTATAATGGTGTTCATCTTCATGATACTTTCAATGGATTTTGTCATTGAGTCTGGTTTTAGTTGCTCGATGGATGACGAATAATATGTCACACAAATAGGATAATATATAATGGCTAATATAATATCCAAATTAATATCATTAGGTAATAATCGTAAGGATAAATCTAGAAATCCACTTGTTAACCCATTAATTATCATAGACAATTTAAAAAAAAGAGACTTTGCCGGCACAACTGTTGTCTTAAATAGTGTGGCCTTCACTTGTCTCAGCTCTTCATGCATTATGTTAACTTGGCTGGGAATGTGTATAATTATATACTGTAAAAGCCAAAATGTTTGCGCATTTTGATATCATAAGACATTTTGCAAATTGTTTTTTTCGCGGGCGACCTTCTGGATGCTTTACATGAATTTTGCAAAAATATATTGCGTGTAATAATTTTTGCGGACAAATATTTTGCCCGAAAATTTCAGCTTTTACAGTATGCACATGTTACATTTGCATGCTTCATGGATGCAGAGGGATATCCAGCATCAGTACGACTTTGGGTTCTCTGCAATAACTTGTAGGCACACATAGGCGGCATATAACTTCATTAGAAGCTACATCTATTTGTATTTGATGCTGTGTTCACAATTTGATATTTGCAAAATATCAGATCATCTGAGGGTACGCTATTTAAGAAGCCACAGGGATTCGATTTCTGATTTTTTTCTTCTTAATCTATATATGTTAATTGGAGAGATCTTTCCGCTCTAATGACCGCAATTGCATCTGAAGTTCCTAAATCAAACACAGTCAGCTACTATTTCTCCTTGTTTTCCACAAATTGTCAAGCAGGCAAGAAGCAAGCCTTTTAAAAAGTGGGGTTAATCTTGGCGCCAACCTGTCAGCATTATCAAGTTGATTATCATGTTTTAATGCCTTAGACTTGCTGTGACATAAATGGAAAAATTCACCCATCTCCATCTAGCCTTACAAAATATCACCATTTAATCTATCCAGACACAACATTTCTAGACTAATAACATGTTCTAACGATGCCTATTAAAGTGACTCTAAATGAGCCTACAAATGGCTGGTTTGTAGTAAGCCTTGAATTACACACAGGCCAATATATGTCATTATGAAATGAATGACTAATCACTGGATCGGTGCCTTGTAACACGCACCATTATTGCTGCCATTTTGCCCTGTGCAATCAGACAAAAATGAGGAATAACAGCGTAAAATTAGGTAAAAATGCCAAATATGGGCTGAAAATAAAATAAAAAGCTGGCATCATAAGAAAAAATGTATAAAAGAGGAAATCAGCTGAAAAGAGGAACTCTCACACACACTCCTGTAATACTGTTTATGTACCTCTGTGCAGTGACATCAGAGCATATCAGGGCTCAGAAACCTGGGCCTTATCACCATTTTGGCCATTTTGAGAAAAAGACTATTGAAGATTTTTAAACACAAAAAATGAGATGAGGCCTTGTGATACTGGCTATAACTTCAGAGGGGTTGTGTTATGGAGATAAGGCTGTGTGTTACTGGATACTGGGTACATATGCCAGCGCATAAAAATTTTAAGCATTTGGCCTAAAAAAAAGAAATTGTTGGATTGCCCTTTCACCTAAATTTTCCTCTTTTTTTTGGTTGGTAGGTAATTTTTTATTTTTTTACATTTCAAAGAATGACCAAATCACACTGGAATACACAGGTTTGTTTTATCGAACTTAATTTAGGTCATTTAGGTGACGAATTTGAAGTTCTAAAAATAAAAATAAAGTAAATTGAGGTCATACTGTCACTGATAATAAAAAGAAAAATTAAATTTAAAAAACCACTACTGAGTTTTCCCAATTTTTACAGTCAGTCGGGAAAGGGCAATCCAACATTTTGTTAAGGCCTTTATATATAATTAGCTTCGTTCGATGGAATAGCCTCTGATATCATTGCACAGGTAGAAGGTAGTATATTGTATTGCATACCACAAATAAACCCAGAAAAATGCATTTCGCGATAATGCACACATAATGAGCAAAGATGTTATAATATAATACTGACAAATTAAAGATAACTAAAAGCCCATTGATGATCTTGGGGATCTAGATTATATAATAATGGAATATTTGTCTTTTCCCATGAGCTCAAATGGGACAATATGTAATGGATCCATATGGCAGCAACACAATGCCTCTGTTTAGACTGCAGCAGTCTTGTGAGGGTAAGTGTGCTGCACAGTCAAGTCATACACCATCCATACATAATTCTATTGACTTTTGAGTAAAAGATACGGTGGCGCTAAACATACGGCACATCTTCCACAATGTTGTGAGAAGAAAACAAGATGCAGGCATTCTATCGTGCTTTACAGCTCAGGGTGTTACTTTCATCAAGTTTATATTCATAGAATGCATGCAGAGGAACTTGCCCCCAATTCTTATCAAATATATAACATTGGTTAACATCTCAATAGACACCATGCATGCTACTAACACCATTCACACTGTTGTGGGATGTAAACCGGGAGGCAATGAAGTCATGGATGTTCAAATATCTTGTCTATAGCCATGTTTGGATGATGCATGTATAGTAAAGTTCAGGAGTGTCACACACACAAAACCAGGAAGATTACTAAAAAAGCTGAAAACAGCGTAATATTGGGGTAAAAACACAAAATATGGGCTGAAAAAAAAATAAAAGGCTAAAATTTTGGCATTACAAAAAATAAAAAGCGCTGAAATCAGCTGCAAAGAGGAACTCTCACACCCCCTTTAAGTTGCAAATTCTACCAAGCAAAACAAAATGTGTTGATAAATTGTCTCAAAAAATATGAATACTAGTAGGTAGATGTAATAAAAATGTCTGTACATTAAAAGGTCAATTATCATCAACCATATTGTACCCGTAACAAAATGGTTGACCTAAAAGGTTGTTGCTATAGTTTGAATCACAATCGCTTGGGTTGTTCCAGACCGTACACGTGCAGTACATTCCCACCAAAATATGATGCAAGATACCACACCGTGGTGCACAGTAAGTGTTGAACATCACACATGAGTCAGGCTCATGATGTTTTGATCCATGGGATTCTGAATTGACTATAGTAGGTGTAAACAAAATGCTAATACATTAAAAATGTCAATTATCAATACCCATTTGGTACCCATAACAACAAAAACAGGTTTTTGCTAATTTGGACATTGGTAATGAATGTGTCTTTAGTATGTTGTTAATGCTTTGTATGTTCATCAATGGAATATGCCGACATCGTAAGTGATTATATCGACAATGTTTGATGCAGCTATTAAAGCATGCTGATCGGATGATGGCAATTACATCAGATATTATTACTGCATATGATGGTTAATGGTGGTTGATGATCAACAAGCTCAGGGCTTGTATGGAGGGTAATCAAGTACATGTAGTACTACTTAGTAGCTAGCTGCACAATAAAAGCATCATGTTATATTGGGATGGGAGGTCAACATTTTACTGTTTCACTCTTTACTGTTTGAAATTGATTAATCAAAATATATAACCCAAATTTTGAATCAATTAATAGGATGCCCATTTAAAACGAAGAATTGACATTTGCAACACATTACACCAGAAATAGGAGACATGTTTAAAAACTTGTTATTTATATTATCTACCATACCAGAATATAGGAAAAAGCAGTGGAAACATTGCAAATTCAAGGTACATTCAGTGATTTCGGAACAAACTTTTTATTGAAAGTACCCTTCAAATTAATAGAATATGCTAAGAAATGATCTTTTATTTTATTTTCCAAAATAGTCGTCACAAATTCAGGAGGATCCATCGACTAAACTAGTGTCTGCAAGACTGCATTGTCATATGAGTTTGATAACGAATGAAAATGGTCTAGAAATGTTTTGGGATTCTGTGGGTATTGCACAATAATAACATTTCAGTTAGATTTTTATGAACAAAGTTATTTATTTGCAAAACTACTGCAAACTGGGCTCTGTCCTACTTGCTATGATTGAGTTATTACAAATGAGGCATTGCAAAAAGCACAGAACTCCAGTTTTGAGAAACATTTGGGAGCGTCTCTATGCCAAATGACCAAGAGTACCGACCGCAACAGCAACCTGTCTTGGTCAGCTCATGTTGATTATTTATGTAAAGATGTCAGTAAAAGAACTGGTATCATCAAACGCATGAAACATTTTCTTCCACTTCCATATCAGACTATTGTCATGTTATCAACTGTTCTTGTTATTCCTCACTTTGATTATGGAAGCCCTGTTTGGTCAAATTTTTCTGCTGAGTTTCATATCAAATTATAGGTACTTCATAATAACTTAGCTAGGTTAATTCTATCAGCTGATATTAGAACACCAACAAATGATATGGTGGATATACTTAAATGGGTAAAACTTGATAAAAGATGGCATAATCACCTAACTCTTATTGCTTTAAATGTTTGAGAAATTTAAGTCCATCATACATATCTGCCCAATTTGAATTTGTTCATAACAGCCATTTACATCTTACAAGAACCCATACCAGTAAAACATTGGCTGTGCCAAAATATAAATCCAATTCAGGCTTGCGCACATTTCACGTTAGGGCAGCATATGCCTGGAATAGCCTACCATCAGCAGTCAGAATTGATCTGGAGAACATGACTGTGCATCAATTTTAGTCTAAGATTAACAAACTTTAATTGTGTGCAAAGTACTTCTTAGTTATGTAATTATATTATTTTGCCATTTATGTTTGATTCATGTATATAAGTGTAAATATTTGAACATTTCTTTGTAAATACTGTAATATTTTCTGTATGATGAGGGCCTGCTTGGAAAGCAGTGCTTGACACTGAAGCTGTTTACCCTCAATAAATAAATACCTTTAATTGAAATGGCTTCTTCAATTAGTTGTGTGGAATACAGCCTTAGAAGCACGAGATCTAATTGTGCAAAGGAAGCATAATTTTCTTTAGATCTCATTTATGTTATTGGCTTTTAAACATGTTCATCAATCTCAGAACTAAGACCCCTACTAAGTACTAACCCCCCTCCCCCTTAATGTTAGGACTGACAATTCTTGACCGTAATTAGAAAATCTATCCACATAAATCTTTTATAAACTAACATTTTTAATGCCTGCTTCACTTATTAGCCCAAAGACGACTTTCCCTGATCAATTTGCCAGACAAACTCACTAGTGCATTTATGATTTATGTATGATAGATGTTTTTCATCTTAGCATGTCCTTTTGTCTACACAAGGAACATCAATCCTCGGTGGACTAAAGGGGTTTTACCTGCCGCCGTGCTCATAATTGGACTTTTGCTCTATCCAGCATTCGGTCACTTGATGTTATGATCATCGGACTAATCAATCAAAAAGCACAGAGCACATTAGCAGTTTTAGCCCGATTGTCAAATTCACTAATTACCTTGTATCCGATTGGCTGAGTAACTGAAACAGCACTCATAGTAACCAATTATAATCAATGTTATAGACAGGAGTAATCAAGAGAATTGAACCTCGGTAAAGCACCATTGAAAAATTAAAATGTTATGAATTATCAGGCAGAATTATTTTTAATATGCTAAATTAATACACAATCAATTTCTGGATTTCATTTTACTGAAAATAATCTTCTTTTAAAATACGTCAATGCAATTGTCAATTCTTAAAATAGATTTGTTTGCAATTTTTCAGTATACTCTAGTAGATAGCTTTCTATACACCGTTAATATAAATATAAATAATGCTTCACATGTTTTATTTTTTCTAATATTAATATTTCATAAATTTTGCTTCAGATAAGTTACAGCTGACCTGAAAATTAGTAAAATTATATAAAGAAATTATGCCAGTCATCTTCCTACTAATAATATGACCAGATTGGTCATTTTTTGACGGTTTTAATTTGTACCATATGGCGCTATAAAGCCAAATCTACTGCTACCGTAGAGCAGTCAGTACAAAAACCTGCAGTGTGTGTGTGTGTGTACGTGCTCACTGCTGATACGCTGTTATAACACTTTACCTGAGACACTATTATTGCCCACCTATCATCAATCTACCAATACAATCTTAAACCCAGAAGTACACGGAGGTGACTTACGCTCGCTCCAATGAACATCCCATACAAATTTGTAATAAATAGCCAAAGATTCTGTTACCAGGTTGATAGATTTGTGGGGAATTTAATCAAAGACTATAATATGGGTATTGTGGGGATGAGAATATGCGTGGTGAAGTGTCGCTTGTTAAAAAGTTAATATTGCGGATCAGACAGATGTTAGACAGCTCATGTTAGGTATACTCGGAGATAATTTTGTCACCATTTTTTTCAGTTCATTCAGCTGTTTTGTTATGATTTAAAACACTGAAACTAGTAACAATAATAATGACTAATAATAATCATATTGTGCACACAGAATGCCAATTAGACTGTTATTATTTAATTGTTGCACTAGCGTAAATTGGAGCCAGTCTGTTGGATGATTTATTTTCAGCAAGAGCGGAGGGCCAATTACATGATGAAAACAGGATATGGGCTATACTTGTGTAAATTCTCAAATAATTTTACTGAAAGGCTTACAAATTAAATTGATAACATTGGTGATAAAATATCAAATATCAATTTTTGGTACATCTATTGGTTTTTATACATTTATTGGTTTCAAAAGCAACCACTTTACAGCGGAATGATAAATGTGTATTTTATTTGTAATCATCTATACATCATAAATGGTTGAATTTCATGTATGCTCATACATCATACATGGTTGGATTGCAAGTATGCTCATGTAAGCTTGTTCAACTTCAAGTCCATTAACCGGGGTTAGGGTTATTATACATGTGTCACTTTCACATCAAGAATAAATAATACATTCTTCAAGCTATTTTAACCATAGCCAAGTCAATGTGTCAAATTTAAAGAACATATGGGACACAACTGGCAATCCATTCGCATCCATACATTATGAGGTAGAACTGGGAGGATGTTTTGCAAATATTTAATTCTCAATATTAGGATGAATGTTGTTTGGTTATATGTAGCTTATCTGAAATTTAGAATTTAATAATTCACATAAATCTGATGTAAAATAAATCTACAACACTTGACCTAAGTTTACAGATTTGCCTCAAACTCAAAGTCAGGATGCGTAGTGCTTGTTATCTAACATTTCAAAATGAGGAAAAGAAATTACCAAGGGAAAACAATCACATACAAAATTGAGAAGTACTCTCTAATGCATCTATAGTCTGTTCAACATCACTGCATAAGTATATAATGCAAAATTAATGGACAGTAACAAAGATCATGCTCTATGTATAATGTTAAAGCGAATAAACTATAGAAGTTATAGTCTGTTCAGTATAACATGGACAGGATTATGATGACCTTTCACATTGCAAAAGAAATACATTTAAAAGGTCATGTTCCATGTTGGATGAACTAACGGCAGTTAGTAAATACACATTGTGCATGGAAACTAGCAAATCAAGATACCACAAACAACTCCAATATATTTTTAAATAGCCATTTGTCAAAGGAAAGGAGGGAATCAGCTTCAAATGAACTGTCCACTGCCTGTATTCAGTCCAAAGAAGATGAATTTTGACCCTGCGGATTCACATTCAAATGTCACTGAATAGTTATATGTCTGATAATAAAGTGTCTAAAACGATGACATACTAAGATTAAAACTGATATTCTAGAGTCATCCTTATCCATGCTTTTGTCAATTTCGATCTTTATATTGATCAAACAACCAACCTACAGCAGTCTCACACATGTAGTCAATTGGCAATGGAGCAAATGCATTGAACAAGTCAATAGGTTTGATAAGTACAAACACAGATTGCTTGTGCCATCATTTATGATATATTCCGACGATATCTGTAAATACTGGGTGAGTGAGCAGTAGCACTGAAGAAATGCTATTCTGAAGAAGCTTCTATTAAAACATCAGAATGAAACATTGATCAATGTTACCTCTACTAACTAATACTGCACATACAATACACAACAAAACCTTTCACTTGAACATGAATTTGAACCTACCTCTGCCTAGGAGGCCCTTGATAGCTTGCTTGCCTAGCCGTATCAATGGGCTGAAACTTGCTTTGTGGAGGGAAGGCACCAGTTGTGAAAGGCTGCTGTTGTTGCTGCTGCAGTAGAAAACATAACAAAGGCATTTAACAGAATGTACTATCACTTTTTGTTGAGGTAAAATAAAGGTTCTTGTGGAAACTATTATTATAATCATCAAGATGGGAATGTTGGGTTGATCTAAAAATACAACTTGACGCACTCTGGTATGCTGAAACAAGCAAGGTGATACAACATTTAGAGTAACTAAACTGTAAAGTAAAAAAATACTGCTGCTTAACTGGGGGTGAGAGGCATGCGTTTGATATTTATAGAGGGTCATTTTTAGAATACCAAACCATTCAATCTGGAATGTTCAAGGAGTATTGTGTATATGTGGCATGAAGAGTGCACATGATACAATCCCCAATTGTAACATGAAATTGTTAAAGATAGCTGCTGTGTGAAAACTGTCAAATGTTTGCCATTTATTTACCTTGGTAACTAACGCCAGTGCAATGAAATTATAACTTAACCGTCTTCATTAAAAATTAACGAAATTTAACATAATTTCTATAACGAAATTTAACATAATTTCTATAACGAAATTTAACATAATTTCTTTTGAAAAGGTGCTTTCTAACAACAAATGTATTTTAATAAATTATACCAAGCAAGCAAGCGATCCTTACCATTGGTGGAGGCTCATAAAATGTTGGACTAGTTGGCCACTGCTGCGGCGCCACAGGTACGTTGGGATAATACGCATACTGAGGCTGCGGCGGTTGTGGCTGAGGTTGCGGCTGCTGTTGAGATACAGTCATATTTGCCATACTAGTGGCCGGTACATTCATACCATTCATTATACTTGTCGGTGGCACGGTCATACCATTCATGGGCTGCTGTGGCGGTGGAAACTGAAACTGTTGTTGCTGATAAATGGGCTGATTTCCTGTTGTCACATAGCCGTTGGCGTTCACCAATTTGGGCGAGAAACTTATTCTCTGCAATGGCTTAGCTTTTATTCTTGCCTAAAAGATTTAGAACAAAAAAAATGTTACACCACTAGATAATAATGAGAGTAATACGGAGCTACGCTAACAGTTTTGAGAAGCCATGGGCTTGACTTGAAAGGTTATGGTGATAGAAGAGCAAATAGGTTAAGAAAAACCAGTGTGGATTAACAAAAGCCCAACAAAAGTCTCAAAATAGAAAATACCAGTCGATCATCAAAATGCATAACATGTGGAAATTTTTTAATGCATTTATTTTGGCTCACCTTCTTAAATTAAAGTTCCATAAAAATACAAATGTGAGCATATTTCTTTAGATATATAGGTATATCTATATATGTAAAGACAAACAAAATCCCAAATTTAATAGGCAGATTAGTTTTTTAATTATATTATTTGATGTTAAAATAACCATAGAGATATTTTTGTGTTGGTTAAACACCTTAATTATAATATTTTGATGTTAAAATAACCATAGAGATATTTTGTGTTGGTTAAACACCTTACAAATTCTTGAAACTAAACAAAATCACATATGATTAACTATTATTGGTATGGCTTATAAAATGAAAGTTCCAGTTTCCCGTTTCCTGCCCAACCCAACTTTTCAGTTTTACCAAAACTTTCATTATTTTGTGCAAAATTACATTTTCTGACAAACTTAGTGGCTCAAAATACCAGACATATCTTCCTGTTGATTTTAAGGGATTTTAATGGCAGTGGTATCATGGTAATTGGTTAATAATTAAATTGTTTGCATTACCTACTCGGATTTCAAATGTAATTGATGTTGCAATATTTCAGACAGATTGGTTGACATTTTCAATAACACATCTACAAATGCTCCCTTAATGGTTTTCGAAGTGTTAAAGTGTTAATTAAGGTGTAATATATACGAATCAATAGGTAGTTTAGTAGTTAACACCCCACCCCTTACAGATGCAATAATGAAAATGAGTGAAATAATGAATAATGAATAATGCAATAGACACCTACCCACTCTTTTTAAAATATGAAATGGGAAACTTGGTATCATATTTCTCATTAGCCTAATTCGATGACATGTTTAAAGAGTGTTATTTTGTTACATTGTTATATCTGAATATGGATAGAACGGTATAAGTATGCCACTTTCTTCTTTAAGTGCAATTCATCTTGTCAAATCAAGTACTTCCTTTTCTCATCACATATGATTATTTAATGAACTCATTAAATTCATTGAACACAATAAATCCATTAATTCATTGAGATGAACTCATAATTAATTGAGTAAAGTTATCTTTCAAAGAAATTGTATTTAATTTGTCAAAATCAATCTTTCCAATAGATCTAATAATAGATCCTCTAAGACTACCCAAATGCAGTGTACATAGACTCATAGAGGGACCAGTAGCTGCTAATGGGCTATTAATAAATATGTAAGCCATGCACCCGTATGAAATACACTCCCATATGGATTGTGCCTCGCCTTAGAACAAGTATAAAATATTGTTTTATGAGGCTATATGTATTGATGCCTCTCGTCAACACTTGACTAGACACACTGGTGTAATGGACATGATACATGAAACTCCTATCTATCGCCTGAACATATTTTTGGAAGGGAAAATGGAACGGCTCAATTTAAAATAGACTTACCATGATTGGTTTGCCCTGAAAGGTTCCAACTTCTTCGCGTAGAAACCTGTAGGCGTTCTGTGCATCAACATCCGATTCAAAGGTGATGTACCAGTTGCTGTTGTGGGCAAATTCACAACTGACAAACTTGGGGCATTTTTCACCTGTGAACAAAGCCCTCACATCCTGCGCAAATAGAGATACAAGGGGAGGTAAGTATTGGTGAATAGGATGAAAGCAGAGAGTTGACACAACATTGATATTGCATAAAGATAAATATTGGGATGAGGAAGAAATAAAAGAGATGACTGAATGCAAAATGATTTGGGAGGTGAGAAATGAAATTGTTTCAGAAGTACTTAAGAAATTCTTTTCAATACACAGATGTACATACTAAATATTTAATTTCTTATTCATTGCACAGACAATTCATTCATTCAAGTCAACATTCCTGGACAATTTGTGGCATTTGGGAACCACATTCCATGACATTTTTTTGGTTTCAAATAAAGAAATATTATATTTAAGAAATAATGGGTACAATTTTGATGCTGCAGTGAAATTTTGTAATTTTGTAATACTACACTGAGCCAAAAAAAGAAACTTATAAAATTTATGAGTTTGTTTGTTTTGACTCTATGAAATGTTTTTAACTTTAAGTTGCTGAAATTGTTTGCTGTGACCTGTGATGTCGGTGCGATTTCTCTTGTATCATTGAAGCAAACAATTGGTTATTGACTGCCATTTGAAGCAATACATTGCAGTAATATTGTATCCAAATTTGGTACATTTTCATGCACAGAATTTTATTTGGTGATCTGTTAAAATGTTATAAGTTTCTTTTTTGGCTCAGTGTATTTCCATCCCTGCCCACATTTGTCAAAAAGATTTCTAACATATGGAGAAAAACAGGCAATGTCTAGCTAGACGTCCCGTAACTAATGTGTGCATGCTCACAACAATTAAATTGTGTTGTAGTAGTACACGGTTTATTCTGTACAGGACGTCTAACAAGATATAGCCGAAAAACCTTCTTGTATCCTCGTTGTGGTTCCCCACACTGTTAAAGTTGGCAGTACTTTTCGTATAATTGTATGGTTATTTCACAACTTAATTACTCTATCATATGCTGTGCCCACCCCACCCACCCAGAGGACATTTTGCTAGTAGCGTAAAATGAAACGAAAAACCTTCATGTATCCTTGTTGTGGTTCCCCACACTGTTAAAGTTGGGAGTACTTTTCGTATATAATTGTATGATTATTTCACAACTTAATTACTCTATCATATGCTGTGCCCACCCCCACCCACCCAGAGGACATTTTGCTAGTAGCGTAAAATGAAACGAAATACCTTCATGTATCCTTGTTGTGGTTCCCCACACTGTTAATGTTGGCAGTACTTTTCGTATATAATTGTATGGTTTTATCACAACTTAATTACTCTAACATGCTGTGCCCACCCACCCAGAGGACATTTTGCTATAACCGTAAAATGGAACTCATAATTAAACTCTTTACTATTGTGCATTTTGTCATTCATTCGGACACCACCCACTCAAGTTACACCAACGATGGATGCATGCAGTAGTTTGGACCATGTCTATGATTGGTTTGCTTTTTGTAATAGATTCGTATGCATTACAGCACAGATATATCGTAAGATAGGAAATTAAGCCTGACAAATCCAGGGATGTTCACAATGTTTAACACATCGGTCCTTCCGTTTCAGGCATCATTATTATCTAAAGAACGATCTAAACACACATTTGCTCAAGTTAAATGATAATTCAGTGGCTGTTTTACAAAGTAAATGGACAGACAGAATTTTAAGAAACCCTGGATTTGCCAAGCATGATTAGCTAACCAATCTTGAATGATTATGACAAACAAGGGAAAATGTAACAAACATGCATGGAAAATCCCAGGTCAGCCAGCGGTCCATACTTGATAAAACACAATTACATGCTAAGCAAGTTCATCCTTTATATTAGCACATCATACCTCTATTGGCGTAGCATCTGGCACCTCACGTAGGATGACTGTACACCTTTTATGATTGGGCCGCACCTTTTCACCTTTACCATCCACCTGTACAAAGGGCGATTCTGAAAAAGAAAGGGTAGAATAAATTAACAGGGATAATCTAAGCACATTTGACACACAGAGCTAATTACTATTAAATTTAATTTCCAATATTAGCCATAACCCTGAACAACCAGCAGTGAGGCAAGAGACCTATTTGTACACCGAGCTCTTTTCATATGATTTTTTAAATAGGATGTGCATGGCATCCTTCGGCGATTTCATATTAAAGTGGGATATAATATAATATGAATTTTCCCTGAAGTAGCCAGGTTTTTTATTCACGCCTCGCAGACAAGCACACCTAATTTCCCAGGGTAATCGAGAGATGATGATCTAGTGCAATTGGGTTCATTTTACCACATGTGGTATATTTTATGAACAATAGGTTAAATTAAGTTGAAATTGGAGACTTTTTTGTCAACTTACACGCTTTTCATTGGATACTGATCCATATGGAGAATTTCCGAAATACTTTCAACAACTTGTTACTTGTATACTTAGAAGTAAGGACTTGTATTCCTGGCTTCAACAGATGCTACTCCCAGAGCCAGGATTTGAAAGTTTGATGTCCAAAGTGGGACCAAAATAAAGCGGAAGCTGTGAGCTCCAAATTATTTTAAATAAAAATTTGTCAAAATTTAAAATATTGCGCAAAAATACTGGTTTTTTTAAATAAAATAGTATATACCCACTTTTTGGGGTCCGAATTGTGTACAAATATTCAAAGCGTCAACATTTTTTTCTTTTCTTTTCAGGGCGTTCATTTGATGGCATTAGCATTTTTTTGGGGCGTCCATTTACGCGACAGGGCGTCCATATGATGCCAGGATGCCTCTCTGGCTAATGCCTTGGTTACGCCCTAATATGATTGGACATTTGTATTTGCCTAAATCCATTACACATGTCACTTATATCGGTGCTGTGATCAATTATAAATTGTGAATTATTTAAATTCTCTATGTAAAATGTATACACCTAGCACATAAAGTCCCTGCTCAGGTGCTTTGAGGTTGACTAATTCAAAATATATAATCGGTACCAAAAATCTGAGATATACATTAAATGAGCAAATTTCTTCTCCGCAGTTTGATACCTCATTCAACAAAATCGAATGGATACTTTTAAAGTTATGTCGATTTCAATGACCGCGCATGCAACAGAAAAGTGGCACTAGGTATAGGAAATCATTGATTTGTGTGTGATTTACCATAGACGGTAAAAATCAATGTTTTTCCCCGTCTATGGATTTACGCACTGAAAAACTCACAGCTTATCAGCTAAGACTTGTATTCTTCACAGCCAGATATACCCTTTGTCCCGCACATTGCGGTTATCACTAAAGACCCATTCATCTGTCACGTTCAGATAGCACACAGTTATCACACACAAATCAATGATTCCTATACCTAGTGCCACTTTTCTGTTGCATGCGCGGTCATTGAAATCGACATAACTTTAAAAGTATCCATTCGATTTTGTTGAATGAGGTATCAAACTGCGGAGAAGAAATTTGCTCATTTAATGTATATCTCAGATTTTTGGTACCGATTATATATTTTGAATTAGCTAACCTCAAAGCACCTGAGCAGGGACTTTATGTGCTAGGTGTATGCTCAAGCTGATGCTTCACAGCAGAAAATATTAACCTATAATTGTATGATGGAAAACACTAAGTGCACATCATGCTTAACAGCAGAATTGGATGAAACCCCTTCTACACACAATTTGAAATGACACATACACTGAATACTTTGGGGAGGGGAAGACTAGCTATGCAGTATGAAATTTAACTGGACAGTGATCTGCTCACACAAAAAATAAGTAGTGCCAATGGAAGGAAGCTTCTGATCAGGCCTGTTGTGCCAATCAAGCAAATGTATTTAGACTTTGAAATAAAAATTTGCAGTATGCAGAATAGCCCATGAATACTTAATGATATGCACTGTGGATCTGTTGTTTGTTTACTACCAAGCAAATCTACAGTAGACAAATTTGACAGAAAGAATTGAGAGAAGGTCAATGTCAGTATAAAACCCAGCACAAATGAACTTCAAATCATGATTCAAACAATAAGTATGACCTTGTACTTCGCTTGAATATGCATGCATTAACAAATTGTCATATATAGAAGATATCTATGCAATTTAAGATCCGTCAATCTTGCAGTTAGCAAAATTATAAATAGCTATTTGACGTTGGGGTGTAAATTGAGGAGTCTGTTAAGTTATGGTTATTATCCCTAAATAATTAGTTGTCTTACTGAAAAGTAAGGTTTCTGAAATTTACTTCTCAGTTTTTGTACATGAATCTAACTATTTTGGTATGCTTTTCCATTTCATTCATGTTTCCAAGTTCCAACCTGCTTAACTGGCACAATTCAAAGACATGTTAAACTGGGTATCATTAAACCTGTAATATTTTATGAGTTCTCAGCAAATAATTTCCATGTAACAAGGCTAACTAAATCCTTGTGAGTCTGAACCAGACCCGCTTACAAGCTAGTAAGTATAGAAATACTTTGGTGGGGTATTGTTACACTTATGCCCTAGATCCAGGATAGTGTTTTACAATATGGATGCATTTAGACAGAGGCGTGCATGCATAAGAAAAACGCTTACATGAATTGTAATATCAGAAATGAGGGTAGATGGCCTTACCTCTTAATACAGCGACAATAAGGTTTATATCCTTTGTAAGCTTCTTCACAGCATTGAAGTTTGCTATCGTTCCGATGGGTACATATTGATCCGAATCCATCTGTGACTGGAGATATCTGTCGTTAGCCAGGTTCTCTCTGCAAAACACAAATAATGATGACATACGTTAGTAAAGTATAAAGAATGCCAACTTCTGATGACAAATATTATTTTTGATGCATGATCAGGGATTCTATCATTTTGCAGGGGTATTAATTTGTCACATTGCGAGGACTTTGATACCATTAACAATCCAGATTTGGAAGTTCATTAAAATCTTAAATTTTTCTAAGGACAATCTTTGCAATTCTCCGATTCTCACCAAAGTTCCAAGCTTATTTTGGGTCATTGGAGCCTCTTCAACGATATGCTCCTATAAAATTAATCTCTATGGAGCTGCATTAATGCAGGCATCGATGTGCATCTTCAACCTACCTTCCTCAAGGTTAGTCAAAGATTAGATGCCTAATCTTTGCCTAGTAATATTTTTGAAGAGGTGAATCTTGAACTAATTTATACATTGGACAGGTGAATCTATGGTGAATCTTCACCTATATTTCAACTTCTCCCACATATTACTATTAAAAGAACATGGTTCACTATTAAAGGTGAATCTTCACCCTACAAATTGCAGGATAGACCTAATCTTGACCTAATTTATCCTGAAGAAAGGTGAATATAGGTGAAAGCTTGAGGAGGGTAAGTTCAAGCTGCACATTGATCCCTGCATAAGAATGGCAGAAACAGACGAGTATCATAAATCAATCCTAATAATTATGCAAGTCAAATTCTCTTTCAATCAGACTTTTTTCTTTGAACCTTTTCCTACACCCCCACCTCTCAAATAAAATCTCTTCCAAATATGTATCAGTTTTTTTGCCCACATGTATTTCATGCTTTAAAGTTAAATTAGAAGTTCATAGATCGGGCACGACAGAGTAATTTGTTAATTGTCTGCTACCGCTCTGCTTCCTATCATCTGCTTGCTTATAAGCCGAGTTTGAGATTGGCAGGATAGGAAAACCAAGAACACAATTCATGACAAAAGTAAACACTTTATAGCTGACAAGATCTTTGGTCAAATTCTCCTAGGAGGACTTACAACAGGTCACAGGTCTGGTGCATTTTGGAGATATATGATCCTAAACTGTTGATTAATGACAACAAAACAATGATTGTCTAGCCAGGTGATCCTCTAACCAAAAACAATAAGATATAGACCTATCTTCTAGCATCTCATAGTTCTATAAATTGGAATGTGCCTTATAAAACCCTATGAGATTACAGACAGATCAAACAAAATTACAACATTTCCAGCGAAAGTCATAAAAAAGATGTCACTCAATGCAAACCAAACCTCTTGTCTTTGGTCAAGGGGTGTGGATTTCTTGTTCAACACCGGTCCAAGATTTGAGTGGTCAGTAATGTATTTGTTAATACGGTCAAAACAGCTAGACAGTGTGATATCAGAGACTGTCCATCCAGGGCACGGAGTGATTATAATGCAAGACGAAGCAGGGTTGGAAATCCGTAGGGTATAACATGTAGGTCAAGCGAATCATTTCGACATCCCGTTTTCTGTTCGCAAAGTGCTGATAGAAAAAGTTTATTTCGCTCTGATGTTGTTAACAGGTGTTTAACAAATCGTTAAGATAATATTTTACTGCTAAATTCGTTTAGGAAATGGAAAGAGTTAGCCATTTCAATATATTAGAAGTTAGATATTAAAGTATAAAGCCACCACTTTGGTGCTAAAATAATATCATAAATTAAACATAATCTTCCCAAGATACTTTTTTTTCAAGGTGTCAGTGACACAAAAATCTGGTTTACTATCAGAGTTCATACTTCTTTCACTCGATCAAGTATTACTATACTATACTAGTATTCAGTTAAGCACAACTCAGAATGGCATTTCAACTATAGTTCAATCAGTTTCAAATTGGCAAGAAATATGTGGGTTTTTTATCTCTCTGAGCACAAAAGGTAATTCAGGCGAACAAGTTCACACATGATTTTGGCCCTACACGCATGATTTTGGCCAAACGCATGGGTCACACATTTGATGAACAGTGCACATGTTTCTGTATTAACTCGCTGCTGTAAGAAGGCTCGCCTATTTGGAGCTGATCAAACTATACAATCATGTAGATCAACAAATGCAGTTTCATGTTGCACTGACAACTTGACAAGTCACATTTTGAGAGAAATCTATTTTGTTAAGATGCTCCACAAGATCATTTCAATATTACCACTAAAAACCTATTGAAAACTCATCCAAATATAAGTTCATGATACATATACGAGGGGCGGTCAGTAAATAATGAAAGTGATCATGGTATGGGATGCATGAGTGATTCTATTAAGGCGATAATGTGACCAATACAAAGTATGAACCTTTGTCTTTCAAACAATACACTTTTGGATTGTTAGATACCTTTGGTTATGTAACGTCATTAACATAAACACAATAGGTTTCAGACACTGACTGAAATCTATCAATTATTTGGCTGGATTTGTAATATGTTGAATATGGGTTGATTGATACATTTGCGTATATCTCGGCAATGCAAGCATAAAAACAGATAACACTTGGCACATGGTTAGAATACACACTTATCTCTGTTTGACACTCTTTTTTAGATCTGAATGTCTTAATACGAACAAGAAGGGACAATCTCAAATACGCTTTTATTTAGCAAAATCCGCAATAATATACCTTAGAAAACAACAAAGGATAAAGAACAATGGAGGGATTATAATTTAATAAATTGTTGTGGGATGTAAAGCAATAATAGTGGGGATTTCAAAAGGAGCTGTTCATAAAATTTCCTCAAACCATTGAAATTATATGACGATTACTTACACAATGCATATCTAGTAGCTCTAAAGATAACAGTAATAAGAGAGGTTGTGGCCAGGGATGTAGCTACACTGGTCGGTGCCGGTCGGTAGCGACCGGAAGGCTAAACAACCGGCACTCGCGGCAATTTCAGGCAAATTAACCAGCTCTAAGACTCAAAAATTGAGTAAATGTACATCAAATACCACAAAATGGCTGAGAATGCCAGAACGTGGCGATAAATGTGTGAAATTTTAGCCGGCACTAAAATGTGGCTAGCTACAACCCTGGTTGTGGCAGCCATCTTTGATTGATACATTCCTGATTATCTTCATTTTGATTATCACAATATGTTTACACATTGATTTAAGCATGTTTCATTATTTCTGATTAGAATTTGAAGGCACAGTAAGCTTTTATCTGGTAAATTTCATGATTTTAGCCATTTTGGGCCCGTTTCAAAATTATCTGCCGTCTGCGCATGCGCATTTTTTCTGCAGGTTTCATGCGAATAAGTTCTGATAATTAGTTAACTATCATATGGAATCTTCCAAACTGGTTAATTGCTTGAATTTTTCCTAAATTGTTTGATTTTCCGCAATATTAGTGATTCACTGACTGGGCATTTTTTAATGAAAATTAGCTATTTGAAATACTGATATTTGTATACCTTTTATTCAATTGCTTCTCCTTACTTTTTCCTCTTATACTACACATTCCAAATTATACAGGGAATAAAGTTATTGTCTTTTGTATCATATTTATGCGAAGAAAAAAAATCGGGATTTACCTGCTTCTGATGTCATGTTATGCAATCTTCTTACCACGTGTTTCATAAAAACAATTCAAATTTCCCGCCAAATAACTGATTTAGCAGTGTCCCAAGTGTACTTACTTTGAGACAATGCTATGACGTCATAGTTCACACTTAAAAATCCAAAACTGTATTGTTTGAAAGACAAAGGTTCATACTTTGTATTGATCACATTATCCCCTCAATAGAATCACTCATGCATCCCATACCATGATCACTTTCATTATTTACTGACCGCCCCTCGTATATAAGGCCAATTTTTTTTCTTCCCTCAGTGACCAACCCTAAAATCTCAAAAATCAGGATCGCAATTTGTATATTTTTATATTTTAAGATTTAAATTTTACCCAATTTGTCAAAATATTATTATTTTCTGCTTGAATAGATTGCTTTTAAACTAGTATTATCCCACTAGAAACATTAGTCAAATTGATATTTACCAATTTTGTCATCTTGTCATGAATCATGGTCTGTCAGAAATATTGTTCAGCAAAATAAAGGAAAAAAAAAAAGGAAAATCGACCGACCTCAAGATTTTTGGCACTTGAGGGCAACACAACAAACAAACAAAATTGGCCTAACTGCCAATATTCTTTTCAAGGTGTTACTTCTTCCTATGTGTCACTACTACAAGAAATATGGATTGATAATTTTTTTCATGCGGAACATTGCAAAGTCAATGTCTCCCATTTTATGTAACACTAGATCTTGTTTAACAAGGGAAATCAGTTACATAATGTAGGCAAGGGCATCGCCAGTCTTATTCCTATCATATAGAGGAAGAAAAATATTGCGATAAAACATCCAATTTTTTAAATAGTACTGCAAATTTGAGTAAAATTCTATCACTACACTTCCGTACAGGTAGGTTGCGTTAATTTAAAATCAAAACATCTGATTCTGAGATTTTGTTTTAGGCATAATATTGAGAAACCCATACAAGTGTAGAAAGACCAGATTTTACAAAATATGAAAGCAGTTGAAAATTGATGACAAAATGACTTCAATGTCCTGAAAGTAATAATGTGACTACTTGAGATCCAAAATTCAGAAATCTCCAAGTCAATATCCATTCAAAATTGATTGTTTTCAGAAAACACCAGACCATCATTCAATGATGCAATAATAATATGTAACCAGTCACGTCAAAAAGGACATGTTATCGGCAAACACAGTTTTGAGATAGAGGACAATATATTTGGTGAAATATAAAAAAACAATAGAAACAAATATGCTTCAATTCATATCTTGTGATTACAAAGTCTGATTACCTTCAACATGGTATCATTTCAAAGCTTAAAATGTACTCTTTTCAAGTCATATCAACAACTCAGATTTGACTTGGGCCTCCAACATGTCCATTTTTATGTGACAGGTCACGTGGATACTTAATAGTGGCAGTGTATAGGCTTTACTAGCAAAATGTCCTCCTATTCAAATCCATCAATCACCACTTGATGAAGTACCACATGTAAATGGCTGAGCAATTATATATAACAGTATCCAAGATGTACCTTACAAATACAATGTAAACATGTGTAAATCTAATGCTGCCGCTTGGCTTACATGCTTTCTTTCCTATATCTAATTTGGAACCATATGTTTGCCACGGCAGAATTTAAGTAGCCGTTATATGATGCTTTTAATTGACAATTTCACAGCTCGAATTGGGTTAACCCATTGTAAAAATAATGATTTGAAACCAATTACTCTCAATTAATTGAGTGTCTATACTATTAGTGGCAGCAAAAATAAATTATGGTTAATAACAAAATAATTTCACCTGTGAAAAAAAGACAACGCCAACAAAATGCGGCAATGGGTAAACAAAGCTTTCTCCTGTGTGCAAGCTCATGCTCTCCAGAGCTTTTTGGTTGAAATCAGCGAGGAAGTAATGTAAATAGTAGGAGGCTGGCTTGGCTAACTGACGTCTGCACTAGCTTGACGTCATCGGTGACCCAAGCCAAGCTAGCGTTTTTCACAATACAAGACTAAATTTACAATTAATAAAGGCTACAAAATCAGCGTAATAAAAAGGATTTTGTTTAGTATCAAGTGGTAGATACTAGATACAACGGAGAAAGTTGTATATTTTTCACTATCTATCTGTCTGTTATTGCCTGTGGTGGATTGGCAGAGTGAACCATATGGTGTCTATCATCTATATTTTTCGCACATCATGAGGGTGCGATTGCAAAAATCTTAAAGAATATTTTATTTGAACTTGTGTTGATATAATGTTAAAATTTGTGAAATTAACAAAACATATTTTATTTTTTCCAATTTTTAAATTCAAATTGTGTACTATAGATTATAATATTTAGTGCTTTTTCTGATTATCAAAGGGTATCTGTACATTTCCAGCTCATAGGCAAGCTCCTACGTTGTACATGTAGTAATACTTCATAAGTTGAAGCAATTAGCACATTATTAGGATGGTATTTGATTTGTTAATTTGGTACAATTCTAACCATAAAAATGCATGTAAAAACTATAGGACCAATGCTTTGATCAACTTTGCTTATATAAATAAATAATATATACATTATATTAGGCTAAATTAAAAAAAATCATTTGTCTCAAAGCTCCTGCGTGCGTTAGTTTATTGATGCCCATTAGAAGAAAAAAAGAAAAGAAAAAAAATCCCGAAATGTCACCGATTTTTCAGATTTTCATTGACCACATCATTTTAAATACGAAAGGTCACTTTTACAAGGATTTCAATATTTCATTTTTATTTTATTTTAAATAATTAAAAAAAATTAAAAAACGCATTCCGCATAAGGTTTTGAAAAACTGAAGAGCTTTAAGACAAAAGATTTTTTAATATAGCCTTATGTGTTCATTTTTGCTGAATAAATTGGAACTGAATTTAGGTCTTCATAACTTCCATGTACAATAAGTAAAACAAAGGTTGAATAATTGTACTACCCCATCCTCTACATTCCATTGGCATGATAAATGAAAATATCCTGTTCAAGTTTAATTATTGAGTATTGCTACTACCTCAAATGGATTTATAATTTGTATTGAATCAACACGTAAATAGATACTAATCTAAAATCTAAAATTCAAAATTTCATAACAAATATTTTCACTGCTATGTGTTGTTATTCCTTGCAGTCAATGTCAATTAAATTGGATTTGTCAAAAAAAGCTTTTTTCATGATCGATTCGTTAACGAATTTTAAGTAAAGATGATTTCTGAACACTGGTACTGGGCTCAATTTCCATGTTTCATATATTACCTGCCTACAAGTAAGCAAACACTACAACAAGTACTAAACCAAATTCTGGCCTAACCTTTCAGCAAACGATGGGTGACTTCATTGCATGAACAGATTCACACTGAATTAGGCATACTTGCGGTTGCTGAATATCGATGTGTAAAACAATCGCACACTTAGTGCCACTGAAGCTATGCCTGAACACAATTCGGAAGACGTTAAATGTGATATTTTGTTAGAGTTATACGTCATCTTCTATTGAATTAAAGGGTCAGCCCAGTTGGTCATATCATTCAATACTCTTAACAGAATAATATCTGTGACAAACAAACTTAGATCTAATGTGTGCGTCTAAAAAATTATTTTAAAAAACATAAAAATAAATTTAAAATAATCTAAATGAACAAGGAAATAGTACAGACATTAGTTAAAACAAATAAATTCTCATGAGTATTGTAATTTCAAGAATAAAAATAGCCCATTATGCTACAAAGATACAAATTACAATCAATAAAGGACAAACCTGCAGAAAGAAAGAAGAAATACAATGTACAACAATTCAACGTATATAAATAGAAAGAAGTTGACGCCGCAGAGTTAAATGTTAACATATTCGCGATATATGATAGCCCTGTTTGGACACAAGATATTTAAAATCGGAAAACAGAAGCTCTCTGTCAAAAGAGAATTTGACTATTACATCATTCAAATGAAACTGAGAATGAGTCAATTTTTGGCAAATTTAAAGTATATTGTGGAAGCTAGTATGAGCACTCACTCAATTAAATTTAATATGATTTGTACAATTCTCAATTTTGAAGTAATTTCAGAATGAGCAAATTCTCAGATTTAAATAATGTATGTTGAAACTGATAGTGTTGCGTTTAAAGTGAATAGCAAGTACGAGAATATTTATAATTGATTGCAATTTGCACTCATTTTATTGGATAATTAGGGAATTTTCAAATTCTAAAACATGATATTTTCAATACATACAATGGAGGTTGGATAATCCATCATACTTGAATGACATAATTTTATCGTAAAACAAATTTATGTCATAAACATTATCATATAATGCACAGGAACCTAATCAGGGCCTTAGCCAGGATTTGAAAGTTGGGTGTCCAAAGTGGGACCAAAATAAAGTGAAGTGAGCAGCGCGAGCGGAGCATCCACGTTCCGGTGTAAATTGACCGCATCAGAAGCTGTGATCTACAAATTATCATAAATAAAAGTTGGTCCAAATGTAAAATATTGCGTACAAAACAGTGTTTTTATACTTAATTCTTTTTTTAATATATATATTTTTAGGGGAGCCACTGGACGGAATTAGCCTTTTTTAGGGTGTCCATTATCGTGATAGGGCGTCCATATGAGGCTAATGCCTTGAACCTAATTGAGTGTGAAACTAATCAAAACACCAAATCAAAAATATGTTGAGCTTTTTACACAAATGGAAACAATCATACATGTAAGTAAAAATAAATATTCAGATATAATCTTTCACAATTTGAACGTGACATTTCAGAAGATGATTTCCCCAATGATCAGTGTGAGCTATTTTTATACCTCAAACCCTTTTGGCTATTTTGCGGTTGATAATATTTACAAGTTACGTGAGGGATTGGGGATCAATCCCCCACCCACCTGTAATCCCCACTACAACGCACTCTTGAGTTAGTTTTAATCAGTATGGTTAGCAGCAAAATTTCAGTTTGATATATTAATTTATGAAAGTGTGGCTCAACTTTTATATCTGGTACACACTGAAATATCAACTATTCTCTAAATATTCTATTCAAGAGTAAAAAATAAATTTTCACTTCGGAATGTTAAGTTCATGATATGATTTATTTACAGTTTGAACAAAAAAAACTATAAACAGGAGGAAACACCTTCTTTTTTAAAAATAAAATATGGATGACTGGATTGAAACGGGAAGCAAAATAAAAACGGTATCTTAATATACTTATTTCCTCATTCAATATCTTAATCTGATGCGTTTTTGTTCCCAATTCCAAAAATAATTGTTACAAGGTTTTATAAATTTGAAACTGAAGTTGAGTTGTTGAAACAACTTCCTCACAATGTTCAAAACAGTGCATATGTGTAATACCCACCACAACATTATTATTGACGTCAGACTTTCTATTATTAAATTTGCCCTCTCAGGTTATCTTTAGTTTCTGGATATAATTAGCCAGCTAAGCATTACGTGTAATCTCATTATTGCATGTTTGAGTTCTGAACCTTCATTGAAATGATTGATACCTAAAATCAAATGGCATATTCCTAATTAATCCCTACAATGCACAATTCTAGGTTTCACTTCTGACCGTACAAAAATTAATTATACTCAAAACACTTTCGCGCAGTTGTTGCATACAAAAAAGGCAGAGCCTATCTTACTTTCGCATGCCTCTTGACAATATACCAACGCATCAGAAAATAACAGCTACTATTATCCACTGACCTGTGATTTATTAGCGAGAATAACAAATGACCAGGGACACTTGCTATGATGATTTAGTAGGATAAGTTACAATCTTACATTGAACACGCTTCAGCCCGTCAACGTCCAATTCTTTAGAGAATTGTTGAGGCTTCAGATCTGAATAAACGGAAGATGTGCCTTCAGCCTATTCATGAGCTGTTTATCACACAATATCCAACCATATACAGTAGGGGTGATTCCACGGTAAATCACGTTATATTTAAGCGTGTCATTCTTTATTCTCTATTCTCTATTCTCTAGCTGCAAGAGTTATTTGAATGAAGTTTTCATCTTTTGTATTGTAATACCCAAGACCCAAAGCTAGATCCCCATCCCAAAACTGAGATAAAAGATCATCTGATTTTAATGTGAGACCACTGCGAATTTTGGTTAACAAGCGTTAGGCACCGAGACGCGATAACAAAATTCCCAAGTTTATTTTGCTTTTGTATCCAAACTAACCAATCCACAATGTATTGGTCACTATTGTAAGCAAGTACTATACTAAGGTTTATAATACTAGAATAGTAACAATAATTAAAGGTCTGCTTTTTTGTAAATTGCAAAAATACTCGGTAACACAAGTTACACTTTGTCCATCCATAATTTACTAGCATTTGATACTTTTTTTAATTTTAAATTAAAAGAAATCTTGACTTTTACAATGGAACTAGCATTTAATAACACTTAAAAAATGTATGTTTTAGCAAGTTTTCCTGATTATGATTTTGGTAACATGCGTTATATTTTGATGGCTCATTGTGAAGTGGCAGTTATGAATTTATAGGATTTTTTTACTATTAGGGACTTACTAGTACGACTAAAATTTTAAGTGGCATCAATTAAAACCAAATTACTTAGGAAAAAAATATGTTTAAGAAGTAAATTTCTTTCGCAGTAAACAATAGCCAAAAGTTAAAACTGCCCCAGCCCTTGCATGTGCTTGGAACATAAGGAGGGTAAAAATAAATCACTGGGAGCTATTTTATTTTATTTTTTGCATCACATTTTTGTGGAATCGCCCATAGTTGATAGTTCATCCGTTGGTCAATTAAGTGTTATCAATAAGAGACATCTGGGCTTTGTTTAAATAGTTGTCATTAATCACAATACTAATATCGTCCATCTACATGTATGTACTCAACAACTAATTGGTAATTTATAAATATGAAATTAAGATGATTTATTTAGAAGCAATTTGGTGAATGTGAAAAATCTAAATCTAAAACCAATAAAATTCAGAAATTTAACTTTTACAATCTCATACTGTAAAAGCTGAAATATTCGCGGTGGTTTTATTTTCGCGCTTTTTGCACAAAATCTTTTTCCGCGAAAAATATAACATGCGAAAATATTGCTTTACACATTCATGCAATGCTTTCAGACGGTCGCCCGCGAAAAAAACAATTCGCGAAATGTCTTTGATATCAAAATCCGCGAAAATATCTGTACGCGAAAATATTGGCTTTTACAGTATTAAAATTATTATATAATTTGCGATTTTGAAAATCAGGTAGCTTTCAACAAAAATGCATTACTCGCATAGTGAAATAGCCTTTTTTTCTTCTTCAATTATTGCATCTTGGTATAAAGTCAGTGGGTAGCTGTGGACAATATGTAACATCATGTAAATGTAAATGAATCTACAATTTTTCCGAAGTCACCCTGATATTCAATCTTAGTTTGTGTTATCTAGGCTGATTGATAACCAAGGTTTTTGTAACTCAATCATTTATTTATTTACTGGTCGTGTCAAAAAAACTCTACAGGCAAACAGACCCTTCCTTCAAGTTGGTTCAGGCTTTTTTCCCTTCAAAATGACCGTAAAAATCATTGAAAGTGTTCCATTTTTTAAAACGAGCAAAACAAATTTTGGAGCTGTTATTCATTTGCACATAAAATGGGTCCATCTGGACCATAGAACTGATTTTTCCATCTTCTTCTTGTGTCACTTTATATTTAAATTCTTATTCTTATTGCTTATAAATTACTACCCAAATATCACTCACGATATGGACAATAATTACCATGATCTGTAGAATAGTAAATCGCAATCGGTAGAACTTTAGATGTGCAATTTATCGCTACACCTTGCCCTCGATGCGAGAGTCCAACAAACAATTAACATCTAATCTAGATCAATTTGATAGAAAGCGGAAACAGATGTTTCTTTATAAAAAACAAATTTATAAAACAAACAAAATTAAAATTATATGATGGACCAAATATCAAGGTGTAACGATACTCCATCTGCTCACTTGTTGCATGATTGTATCCGTTTTAAACGATGATCGGATGGGCATCTTTTTTATTATGCGGGTACAATTTATGATAACCATTTTATTACCTCGCTAAATCAATTTTATGAATACTCAGATGTACATGAATTCAAAATTAGTATTTACTGAACGATTATAATTTTATCAACTCATCATTCAGTATGTATAAAAAATATCAGGCCTGAGAATGAATTTGCATGAACATAATAGGGGAAAAAAATTAAAGTACATAAGTCCAAAATTAAAGTACATATGTCCAAAAACACACTGAAAATAGAAGAAAGTTAGGAAGTTTTGTTGGGAAAGCCTGAAAATTCTTAGGCCTGAAAAATACTGTTCAACACTCAGAGAACCGAAGTTTAAGGGGGGAAAACCCTATTCTACAGGTCTGATCTTCAATCTTTTAAATTGAAATTGATTTTGCTTTTTCTTTCCATTTGAAAGATGATTTTTATACATTTTCAGAAAACAAAACAAAACCAACACAAAAATCTCTAAGTAACCTTACTCAAAAGGTCACCTGACAAGATTTTCTCCATTGTATGTTCAGTTCTGTGCATGTAATGTATGTTCATTGTATCTAGTCCCGTAATTGAAGCAGTCAGATTGTCAATTGTCAAGTTTTAATTATCCTTACTGTAATTTCAATATTTCCGACTGTAGATATCGCTTGATCTGTTATTAGAATGTCTCAAAATCTTTATTAATGTTTAGGAATATATTATTCTAATGATTTCAATGAACTACATATGCGACACAAATTGTCTACCAAATTAATCTTGATATAATATCCTTATTTGCATGTCTCCTTGACCTATCTATCTGCTTTTAACCGCACAGATACTTTGGGGACTACAAAGTGTCAGTTCCCACCACCCAAAAGAGAAAATAGAAGGTGAATCACTTCAGTACCCAGTCCCAGGCTATCATGATTTTTTCCAGCACAAGTCTCCTGTCAAGTGACCTTTAAGATTGAAAAGCTTCATGAACAGTATTATTGACAACATATTTATGAAGGTCTCATATCTTCTGATCTGTTCAGATGGTGACCTAAATGATTAATACTCACCGCAAAGAAGATATGAACAAGCTACACAGTGCAGGTTTCTTAGGCCAACCATGGGTGTGGCCTACAGGTAGGGATTATCATGTCTTTATGGATTAACATGACACCTGTCATTTGAAAATAATTAACGAACCCATCACAACAAAAGGGGGCTTTTTGAGGTTCAAAATGAAAATTGGGGATTGTATTTTCATGCAAAAGTGCATTTTGTACGCTTTGAAATGACACCTCATTTGCTACGTCTGGTCTATGCATTCAGATTTTATGTGACAGTGACATATTATAATAGAATGAAATTTCTATTGTATTTTCATGCTTTATGTCCTCTATCTTAAAATGCATAATGCCAACAAAAGAACCCTTTTGATGGGACTGATCACATATAGACAATTTTCCTTCCAAAGGACAGTGATGTAACTTTGTGCAGCATTTACGCACACATTTATGCGACTGTGTGTATATATGCCAGTGCTTTGAGAAGGCACGCGATTGAGTTAATCAATCAAAATGATGTGGTAATTATATCACTGACTAGTAGAAATGAAATCAATGACATATTCACACAGATTTGTATCATCCTCAGATATAAGATTCCCCTCAGTGGAATTTATAATTGTTCTCTGATCACCTTTTTTAAGCTATGATTTTTTTTTCACATTAAGATGTTTTTATATCAGAAGAATCACCATATTTTTTTCTTATTATGTCTGTGGGCCAGAAATGTTCCATTTAGAAATTATAGGCTAAAATGTGGTGAATTACTACCAAAGGTGGTTAACCAACCACCCACCAATTTGAGTACTACTCAATGGGCAAATATATTGTGACCTTGTGCTTCTAAAATAAGAACCATTGGAGTTATGCAACTCAAACTTTGGAATGCGACAATTTAAAGGATGGCCTTTCATGTAAATAGAAAAAATCAATTTGAAAATCGGGCCAACAATCAAAACATCTACCTTTAAATTAGCAGAATTTATATCTACATGTTTGCATGTGATACATTATCTTTCCCATCTTATTTGCATTGCAGCAAATATTCATACATGCATATGCTTTAACTACGCCAATTACTCACAGCTTCAGCTTTGACATTTGAAAGCATCTTTTTACAAACCCGTATAGCATATTAAGGACATCTATACTTATAGGAAAGCAAGGCAATGAAAGAGAGAAAAAAAACCTGTTCTATGGGCCCGAACAACTCACTTTCTTTTAAATTGGAGAAACAAATTTTCATGTACAAATGGATATCTACCCATATTTCAGAAATGTTTGAGATTTATTTTTTTATGTTTAAAAATATCAAAATATAAACAGACCATCCAACCACGAGAGGACATCTACCTGTATA
Source organism: Ophiura sarsii (assembly GCA_035610835.1). NCBI lineage: Eukaryota > Metazoa > Echinodermata > Ophiuroidea > Amphilepidida > Ophiuridae > Ophiura > Ophiura sarsii. The sequence goes on along the minus strand of CM069442.1, from coordinate 47,597,110 downwards.
ACAGGGTTTTTTCCCTTTGTCTAATAGACAGATGATAGAAGGATAAAACAAAGCTGAAAAGTGACAATAATAGTCGATGTTGGGTGACTATCTTCATATCATATAAACACCGAAACTTAGCCTAATGGTCAACAAAAAGCTTAAATCAATCCCTGATTTAATAGTTGATTGAGATGACGTATATCTATCACACACATATAATTTGAGAGAGGTAACATGGTGTCTTGAAGGGTTCAAATCACATCATAATCAAATCAACCTACCTGGAAAAATAGTACTCTAGTTGGCGCTGTAGCAGTTTGCGAAGATCATCACCTTTTGGTGGCTCTTGCTGCGACAAATCTTCAGCTGTAAAAGGGAAATGAAAAACAGGGTTAACTTGGGAAACATATTTAGTATTAAGTCAGAGCTTTGATATGCAATTTAATATGGTCGAGTTAGTATAACTGGTTTGAGACTTGGGGGAAATCTAAATTGGGTGGATGAGTAGAATTATAATTAGATTTTAGATATACACAATCTCAGATTTAAGCAATTGCTTATTTATCATAATCTATTTTTGTTGAGATATTTGTATTACATTTGCAACAAGGTTCTAGCTGAAAGTCATTCTTGAGTCATTTTGGGGTGCACAATTCTGCACCCAGATGCCAAAAATCACAAGGAAATATGGCAAGTAAGATTATACTCTGGCCATTGCTGTAAAAGCTACACTTTGTTATGACCAAAGTAGATATATGACGTCAATACATTTGGTCATGCGTACACATGTAATTGTGTCCATTGAGTAGCAATATCGATTGGCACAAAGCAATCAAGTTGGTGCGGGTCTTATTTTTGTCAAGGTGTCGTCACATGCATACTTCAATCAAGTAACAAAATTATAAATAAATTCTGTTATTTCTAGAATGTGCACTTGTGTATACAAGTGCACATTACCAAGATACACTCAGATGTTACATCATACACTCAGGGAGGGGAGATGGATCAAAACATGTTTAAGGAAAACAGTAAATAAAGCTACTTATAACAGGTGGATTACAAATAGCAAAATAAAAGTTGTCTTTTGAAATATATTGTAATTAATAATAAATAATGTTATTGTGGTTGGGTTTTTCAAAGCAACCAAACAAATATCATCCTTTTACACTTTTTGTTGTTTGTTGTTGGACAAATTGACAGTGTCTGCATGTTACACAAAATATGAAGCAACTGCTGAATGAACGCAGCAATAGCAATGAGGCTAAAACTTTAAAAATAAAGCAAAAAATGTATTGCATTCAGAATTTGCTCTATATTAGTGGATTTTCCAGGTTCCATGCTACTGCATACTATTGGGATTAGTATTACGGATCATATTCATGTCAATTTCTAAGCTGATGATCATGTCATGTGATACATTTATTAACTATGAAAAGATTAAGTACCAAGATGACTTTGTATTTAGTGGTGTAATCGATTGTCGAATGTATCGATTGTCGAATTAAATTCTAAAACTTCCGACATGTCGATACACACGATCGTGTATCGACACAGAACGACAACAAAGGTGTAAGCTTGAAATAACAAGAAAAAGTATGTAGCCTGTCTCCCACCCGCGAAAAAGTATAATTGATCAGATTGTAGGGGTATCGCAATTGAACAATTCGATATACCCCACTTCATATTATGTTTACGATCGTCACTCCCGCTTATGTAGTCACATGTGTCGAATTATATTGGTCTAAAACATGTTGTTTCAGAGGGAGTAACGCGTAATGAATGAACAGGACAAGTCAATAATACTTCCGAGAAAGTTTTCATTGCACAGCGTTCCACGTGATCGCCATCGGCCATGATGGATAGCGGCCGTGTGTGCAGTATTTATTTTTACTCATCCACAAATCATCATGGGGGTTCAAAAACGGGAGAATAAAAGTTTAAAATAGTTTGAAACAGTTAGCTTTGATAGCCATACCACCACGGGTAACAGGTTTGTACTCTTTCTGCTTGTACTAGTCATGTATTGTCGCTAGCTATGTAGTCGCAGTCGTGTATACTTTTGTCAGTGTTAAATAAAAACGAAACTCACAAAGCAGCCGTGCATATTAAAAATGTGTTATTGTCGATACTTTTATCGATATGTCGGACTTTATGACTTCCGACATGTCGATACGCAGAAGTGTATCGATTACAACCCTATTTGTATTCATGAGAAACTAAGTAAAGTACCACTATTGATTTTGTATTCATGTGAAATTACTCTAAACCTGGGGCATGTTTTTATTTGGGGGCATGTTTTTGGGAATAAAACTATCAGGGGAGAAAAATGCCATATAAAACGAGTCACTCTTTTTTTTCTTCATTTTTTGGGGAGGGGGGACTGGGATCGAACAGGGTCGCCTGCATGACAGTCCGGTGCCTATCCAACTGAGCTAAGGAGGAAAGCTTGCAAAATCTTAAGAATTCCCTGCGCATCTGATAGCGTGCCGGGAGATAGACTAGGGAATCACAATTAGAGCTATTACGACAAACAGTTTCAGATTGTGTCTTTTTAAGAATCTGTTTTAGAATATATTAGCTGCGTTCAGACCTGGCTTTTAACTCGAGTTAAATATTTTATGACCCGTGATAAAATACCTGAAATATTTGCTCTATATTAGTGGATTTTCCAGGTTCCATGCTACTGCATACTATTGGGATTACGGATCATATTCTTAACTCGACCGATTGTCCACACACAGGCAACACGTCGGAATCACGACCAAATTAACCCGTCAAATTTAACTCGACCGCCTGCCCTGGAGATCAGTTCCGGATGTTAAATAAGAGGTGGTGGTGATCTATTGATGTTTGTATCATTAAACATATTGAGTAATGGAAGTTTTTACATGATTTACTCATTTGAATAACCAATTTAAATACTTCTTTAACATTATAATATTTCACTCCCACCTTTATCAGGAATACCATTTATTCCGATTGGTGCAACTAGTGATGCATCTATCTTTCTGATCAATTGACTTGTAGTTCTCAGGGGGTTGAAACACACTTAATACAATCTCAAGACTCAAGTTCTGAAGCAGTTATCCTATGCTGGCACACTGATACATCAACAGGGTACATAGTCCACGTGTAGGTTTTTATTACCACCAATTGACTGAACAATTACCCATCTTGTACTAACAAGAAAGCTTTCACATTGTTTAACTATAATAAAATATCCAGCCATCCAAATACAATTAATCAAAATTGAAATCACTACATTCCCCAAATTGACACAATTTTACCGAAAGGTCGTGATTCTATCCATTATTTGATTCTCATTAATTTATTTCAAAGTCAAATGGAACGTAGACGGGATGAATAATGATATGCATAATTACCTGTTACAATTTGTCCATCTGGTAGGTATGGAAAACCGCTCTCGTTACTGGGTATAAATCCATTGTGTATGGGGAAAACAGGTGATTCAGGGGTAGGAGGGTATCCCACAGTCCCTCCTGTCTGGGATTGGTATTTACCCCCATCCCCATTCATTTGGTATGCACCTCCTGAAATGGAAACAAGTAAAATATCATTAAATGGAAGATATAATATTAAGCAGTTTACCAACCCATGGTGTTTACAATATTAGACTAGATAACAAATGCTTGCTTATTTTTCGTTAGGACATTTCCATTCACATTCACCAATGTTTGTTATTATTTGTGTAGTGTCTTGGCAAAAGGGTGCAAGTTGTCGGTAAAATGCATTTTGAGATGTTGATGGAATTAGTTGATGGAAAATAAAAGAAATACAGAAAATTTTACAGTAATAATATGTCTCCATGAAATCAGAAAGCAGTATCCAATCTTAACCACAAAGGTGTCATTTTGAAGCTTTCAAGAAGCTCATTGTGTTGGTATTAAGATCTTAACCTTTTCTAAACAAATGCACCCTTCTGCTATAGTTGTACACATTTGTTATTATATATTGTCTAATTGTAAACACTGTGGGTTGAGAAACTGCTTTATGTCATATTATTATTGAAGGTTTTCATTGGAATTCAAGTGGCAGAGCAGCAATGCCAAGCAGCAAAAATGGGGGAGAATCATTAAAATCTTATTTGGCTAAGCCTGCTCTGATCCCAAGGAATGACCATTGCCAAAGGTTAAGCCCCAAATGTCCAATCCTTCAAAAGTCAAATTGGTGTTTTTTTCAAACAGCTTAACTTGATCTTACTTAAAGGTATATTATGAGATCTTTTCTAGGGGACGCCGCAATCCTCGAAAAAAATTGGAAGCAGATTTTCTTGCATATTTACTTTTCTGATCATAAATCATAAATATATTCCAAGTTACAGAGCGATACGATTCCTAATAACCTCAAAATCATAGTTTTAGAGTGAATTTAGAGTAAAATTTGACAAAATAGATTGTACCGCTCGATACAATCTATTTTCAAACCATGATTTTGAAGTAATTAGGAATCGTATCGATCTGTAACTTAAGTACTTTATGATTTATGATCAGAAATGTAAATCTGCAAGAAAATCTGCTTTCATAGTAAAAATCAATGATAGAGGGTGCTACTTGGAAAAGATCCCATAATATGCCTTTAAGACAAACATGGTCTTCTCTGAAAACTCAATATTTGGTTTGGGGGGATATAGTGACCTGTACATTGACATCATTGAGTAACCAACAATTGGGGCTTGTTATATAACCACATTCTTAAAGACTGCTTCTACTAGGACTACCTAGGTTTACTTAGGTTCAGCTGAAAATCAGATGTAAATGTTTTTATTTATATTTTGATGTACTTGTGTACCTTCAACATTTCAACCCCTATTGACTAGCAGTGATCAATTGATTGATCCTTTTAGTGCTTCCTTAGGAGAGAGTTATTATTCAATTCATTAACCTTGTTGATGCTTGCTGGGCTATTGTTCACAGTTTAATAATGTTTACTGATAAACGAGTCTACTACACCAAGGGCCACTTGTAAATAAAGGTAGGTAGTAAGTTTATCTGAAATGCCTTAATTTGGCAAAAAGAAAAGATATTGAAACAAAGACATTTCTATGCATTGATGAAACCTCACATAAATCTTGGTGTGGCAAACAAGATTTGAACGATCAAGATACCATGAACATTTGTATTAAGGTTAATACTATTGTCTAAAACTTTGCTGATTTCATGAAACCTCACAAAATCTTGGTGTTGCAAAGAACTTAAAATAACTAATAAGTTATGAGCATATAAGTGGTAAACATGTTCTATTTTGCATCACTAATTCTAACATATAACTTTGGCTAATTGCTGAAGGAAGGCTGCAACATTGTTCTCAATACAATTGAGCTGAAAAGAATAAGAGCAACAGTTGCATTGCAGTTATGTGTGTAATATTATAGATGTGGTTAGCCATATGCCCATTTAAGTTCAAGAACTTATTCTCAGTCATGCATGGTTCCCAACTATTACACAAGAGAATACTAACTCGCCCATATCGGAAGGAGATTATTGTCCAAGCAATAATTTTAATAGTTTGTTTCATCAGAAGTTAATTGGCAAAAAAACCCACTAAGAACTTTTTATATCAATTAGAAGGAAATATAAATTCTGTATGCATGAAAACATTGTGAAGCAATCATGACATGCTTATACATGTAGGGCAAACCTGTTTTAACCCTAACACTGCCCCCCCCCCCCCCTGCCCCCACCCCCCTCCATGCTAAAATATACTAAGTACTTCCAACTAAGCCTATCTCCAAGCACATGTGTAGACAATTTTCGATGATGTAATCAACCGAGCCTATTATGTAGTGAGCGCGGTATTCTGTGCGAACAAGTAGCCGAGGGTTATGACTTAGTGTGTGGGACAAAGGGCCGACGGTCCCCAGATTGATTCCCGGCTGATTTAGTTGGAGTTTTCTCTTCCAAAATTGTGATCCCGATTAAAAAACGGGTTTGCCCCTGGACCCCAAGTGGAGCTTCAACAAGCTGGTTACCAAATGTAGAGCATCAGTAAATCTATTTGAGAAATCCTGGTTTATAGTTGTCAAACATATTTTTCTTCGAGTGGAAAAATGTTCTGCTGATAAACCTTTTTTGTAATTTTAAACTTCCTAGTATTGATAGTTACCTTGCGTTGTCATTGCTACCTGCGGTGAGGAAGCTGCCGAATTCCTACTATCATGATCAGATTGCCCGGACCAATCTGCGTTGCTGCTGTCTGTAGATTCCGGTGTGGTTGTCACCGAGTTGGAGAGTTTGGGACTCTGGAAAACCTTGGCATTAGGGTTCAGGGTAACTGTCTTTTTTGGAATTACCTGCATTCAACAAAAATTGGGGAAAAAAAGAAGAGAGACATGTTATTTTAAAAGGGCTTAATTTAAAAGGAATATAATTCAGTCATATTTCAGTATTGCAGAACAGTGTGAATAAACTAAAGCATATTACTTTAGATAGAGGGCCGTATTCTCGTACTAAACACGGTTTTAGCTTAAAACCGTGTTTAACTAAACGCGTGTCTAACTTAAACGTGAGTTTATCCTTTAAACGACGTGTTTAACAAAACACAATTTTAAACTCTGCAAATCTCGTTCCCAGAGTGGTCCTGTGTTGATTGTATACAGGTATTTAATTCATTGTAGCCCTAATGGAGTACAATAAATATCGACCGAATGCCTTAAATACACGGTACTTTTAAAGACTACGCGATCCGCACATCAGCTTGCACTGGGCACGGATGAGTGATCATTCAAGGCATACAGTTGGTGCGCGAGTTTAGTTAAACACGCATTAAACTACCCCCGTACCCATATTTAAAGTTAAGACACATTTCGGCGAGTTAGACACATTTCGGCGAGTTAGACGCGTGTTTAAGTAAAAACAAATGTACGAGAATTGCGTTTAGTTTAACGCAGTGCCTAAAGTCAAATTAGATGCGTGTTTAACTTAAAACCGTGTTTAACTGCGTACGAGAATACGGCCCAGAATGTCTAGTTTAGTTGAAGGAACAACAACACTCCACACCTCTCTACCTCCTTCATAAATCCTACAATGAACGGCCATTGCCATTTTCGGCCAGTCTGATACATCTATCACCATCACAAATTGCATCATTTGCTAATTGCAATACAAAAACGTGCTTGCCTTCTCGAGGCACATACATGCGTAGAAAGACGGATGCACGTAAATACTCTGCCTGTTAAGTTACATCGCTATCCAGAGGAAGTGAAATACACTGCAGCATAGCACTTGAATCAAGTACACTACACAGACATTCAGTTCTTGCCAGGCTTAAACAGAATTTGTTGATACCACCGGACTAACAGTCATCAGTCATCAGGTTGACTTATTTGGCATTTCAAAAAGTTAAAAATTGTTGAAATCACTGACACATGAATGCCCTAATAGTACCGGTACCTAGTGAACTGTATTAATGTCCAACCTTTACACCCTAATTTCTTTAAACAAGAACTTGACCAAATATTGTCAAAGAGCACACACGAGCCAATTTCCAAGATTCAATGTGTACATACTTACATAGCTTGTGCTGTACCCCATTTCATGCCCGAGAGTAGGACTATTTACATTGATTTACATTCACACCCATCCCTGATATTGATAGCCCAGGAAACATGTAACACAACATTATCGAGTAATAAAGCGTTTTATCTATAAATGGACCTCAACAGCAACCAGATGCAGACCAATATAAATCGAGAATTGAAGCATACTTTATAGATCGTTTACGCCACCCACCACTCAACACTATAAATATAGGTCATTCATTGACCTTTATATAAAAATCTAAATGGTAACACGGCGTGATTTATCCAGTATATCTTCGGTGTACGTAGCTGGTAGTCTGCTGTAATTTTATATTACCAGTGGGACACAGGAAAGGTTGCTGGAATGCAAATATATACCATACATGTACTAGGATGGATATAGATAGGTGGACAATATTTTAATAACATTATCTTGCTAATTAGCTAGGCTTTCAGCAATTTCATTAAAAAAGTGAGATATTTTATTTTGGTTATTATTATTATATGGGACACAAATGTCTCTAGTCCATTTATTTGTTTGGATGGCCGTACAGGTTTAGTTCTGGTTTAACCATTCGTCCAGAACTACTTTAACCCTAACCTTCCTAGACAATATGATTCACTACGGCCAAAAACAATGTGCATACGCATGCTACAGCATTGATTCGATGACGTCATCGTCCGAGCTGATATGCGGGTACGAAACCTGTGGCAGCGTTGGCAGCTTAGCTCAGTGGTTAGGGATGCGGCGGTGGTGATCGGAGGGTCCGGGGGTCAAATTCCAGGAGTTTTGCGGAAATTTGTTGGGTAAAAAAATCATACTTAGTCCCCCTCCCCCCTATACACACAAAAACATAGCCCGGCTGGTTAGGGTTAAAACACACAATTCTCCATACCTGTTGACCCTAACCTTCCTAGAAACTACAATTCACAATTTCACATAAACAAAATAAAAGGTCCTTCCTAGTGGAACTTCCTCTTGGACTACAAGTTAAGCCAGGGCCAAATTCTTTGTGAACACGGGCCAATATCAGTAAGTTTTGAACAAGGTGTGTCATGTGTCACATCACATTTTTAATAGTTTGTCGTGTGCAACAGTGCATGCAATAGACAATGCGGACAGCAGATCATCATTGCTACAATTTAATCAGTTCTAAATTACCACTGAAATGCGTTTTTATCTCTCTGCACGCAAGAGAAATCTAAGCGCATGCACGCTATTTTGGCATACGTAAGCATCACGCATACGATTCAAAATGCGCCATGCTAGCATTTTAAGCGCCCATACTCTTTTCGCTGCTGTAAGCAAGTTCGCCAATTTGAATTAATAATTATGAGTTAATTGACCTTTTCTACATTGACCTTTTCTATAATGGTGTGTTTACACTACAGGATATTTTTGCTATTCATGGATATCACAGATTTCTATATTCAAACACAAAGTACTGTATTTGATCAACATCATCAAGTTGCTGACAGCAATACCCCACCTTGGTCAAACCATGTCCCAGTCCCTCTGATTTTACTTTTAGAATGCAAGAATTACTTATTGGGCAATGCAAATGCAAAAATTTGCATTCAATTATGTTAATTACAAATTATGGTTTGATCCGGGTAAAACCCATTGCTGATTCTTATAAAGATTGCAATTTTATAGGAAATAGAGTGGAGAAGTATTATGATTCACATGAATTTAGGAATGATTATTTCCACTTTAAGTTACCTTACTCCATATTTTAAAGGTTGTGTACAGTGTACATGTAAGTTGGCTGCAATCAATGACATGTGGCTCAGACACCATCTTTCAAATCTACCCTATTATCCCTATTAAGCGCCCACGACCTAATAAGCGCCCACCCCCTTTTTCTCAGGTGACTTCAAAAAAATATATGAATTAACCGCCCACCTAAAAAATAAGCTTACTTATACGGTACATGTATTTAAATACCAATAAATATTCATAAGGTTGATCAATTATCAGCCCATTTCATCTTACAATACAAACCTATGTATTTACACACACATATTTATAAAGTTTATCATTAGGCACAAAAAAAAGAAGAAAAAAAAGTGGTTTGTTTGTCCTCGTCTGACCAACCGTGTACTAATAGTAATAGCCAACCGTAGACCCTTTTTTTAAAAAAAATTCTTCGAAAAAAATAACAATTAAAAAAAATCTTTTTTTCTTCTTCTTTCAAGGTCACGTATATATGGCCTTATATGACCCCCACACCATACAGGGCTGTACTTTCGCGACATCCTGCGAGAATCCAAATGGATTCTCGCAGAGGAATTTTGCGAGAATCCATGGATTCTCGCAGAATATTTTTGCGAGAATCCTTTTTACTGAATTTAAATTCCGCATTTTAAACATTTATTGTACTATTGTTAAGAACAATCATCATTTTAATTTCAACTTGAACAGTTTAGAGTCAAATACCAGTCATCTAAGGTCCTGTTTTGAACTTGGAAAAATAAAAGAAGAAAAAAAAAAAAAAAAAAAAAATTAAATTTTTTTTTTTTTTTTTTTTTTTGGCGAGAATCCACCTGGATTCACGCGGAAGTGATTTACGCGAATCTTCACGCGAATCGATTCGCGGATTCGCGCCGAAAGTACAGCCCTGCCATATATAGTATTATGTAAGTTATTTTGGGTCAAGTATGGGTCATCCAAAAGATCTGACACGGTTCAGAATTTGGCGTACTGGCTAGGACTGGGCCAGAACAACCACTAGCAAATTAAACCAAAAAAATCCGACCTACGCCCCTACCTTTTGAGGACCCCATGGACAAACAAACTACTTTTTGGGGGCCTTATCAGCCATTTAAAGCTATTTAATATAGTATTACTCCCTCCATATATAGTCATATCAACCATACATTTTTGCCTGCTAAATATAATGTTATTATCAGATCAAAGGCCAAATTAAATCACACGAGTGCTTACATTTAAAAATTGGGCGTGTATATTAGAAATATTAATTTGTACAATTCAATAATGCCAATTGCGATAATAAATCAAAATAGGCCTCAATTGCTAATTTAAACCAGATATATTGGTACATGTAGTCTTAGTAAGACACATTAAAATTAATGATTGAACGCCAAGGGTGTACATGAAGAGGATATCCTAAAGCATTCCGCTATCGTTATGATCACACCCATACAACCAACCATACCTCCATGTAGGCTTAGTGAGCAATGCACACGTGCATGGTGGTGTATGTACATAATTACATGTAGGAAGCCAACACTACGTACGTACAGGTCACACATTGGGTACCATGACCAAAATGTTATCAATATCATATCTGATTACTTGCTATTAATATTCAAAATACCTGGGTTATATGTACAACTGTCATCAGGATACTTTATGAAGACCTTGCCCCAGCAGAAAAAGTATTGAAACACTCCAAAACAACAACAAAACTGCAGAATTGTGAATCAAGTTTAGTCCACATGTAGCCCCTCGTACTTCCTACACCACCACGTCATGTGCTTATACATGCCAGTATTTCTAATCCTTTCATATCATAGGCAAACACAGACTAAACAAGGTCAGCGTCCAGTGATTTTAATCATTGTTCAAGGATGTTACATTTTACAGACAAATGAGTGTCTGTAGTACAATACAAACTCACCCAGATAGATTTGTCTGATTTTTTGTATCACACTACTAATTGTGACAATATATTTTTTCCTTATCTTTAAACACTTGTAACTACACACCACCAGTTCAGTCACCATGTGTTACAGTGTTTGTGCTGGTGGTTCAATAAACCCTATTGGAATAACAATAGCAGAAATGAGCCAGTGGAGCCATGTGGGGGATATAGGACCTTCAGTTCCCGCCAATTGATTGGATGAACGATAAAATCACTTTCATTTCAGGGAATATATTGATTATAAAAATATTTAAAATCCTTGATAATAACAGTGCTAAATCTTATTTCAAATTTAGTAATAAAATACAAATAGTAAAATACTGTAAGTGATGATTTCCTATCTATTCAATGGTTTTTTTGCCAATCTTATTTATAACGAGGCAATGTGCATGGGTCACATGTACAGGGTGTACCAGAATGAACTATACTGAGGCTATATGATTTATTACTGATGAATTCGATCGATATTGTTCAAACTGTTTTCACATGTCTTGCGCAAACGCCTAGCTTTCATAAGAATTTTAGATTTTGAAAATCTGACATTTCTGATAGAAATCACAGACTTTCTGGTAAAGATGGTAGATTTCAATTTTGGTTGAAATGATACATTTAAAAAATAAAAGTAGTTGACATAAAATATGCATAAGGCCAAACAAAAATAAAAGTTTGTCTCAAAGCTTGCGAAGGCTTCAAAATCGGGCGACGCGCGCTGTTTTTTGTCTTCCATTTTTTTTTTTTTTAACATTTTTTATTTGTGTGGCAATTTTTACTCTTACTATTTGCAACCGTTGACACTTTCTGATATTTGTTTTTTCTATTTGAAATGAATATTGTGATGTAGTTGTGTATAAGAACAATTGTGCAGCGTTTTTTGAAGAACTGAGTCATGTAAAAGTTTGAGAAAAGGAAAATCTGCCGATATTTTTAATAAAAACTCAAAATAAAAATTTGTAGGGAAAAAAAAAATTGATTTAACAATTTTCTGCATTTCAGACGCGGTATTTTGGCATTTCAAAACCAATGCGCGCGCAAGCTTTGAGACGAACCTTTTATTTTGTTTGGCCTAAGAAGTAACCATGTGTTACCTGTTAATCAGATTTGTAGATGGCTTTTCAAGGTCTGTGAATTATTTGAGCTAACATTGAAAACATGGATTTCATCGATTTTCGATTAAGTCTTCTCTTGCCACACGAGAACAAAAAGAGATATCTCAATGAAATTAACATATAATATAGGAAACATGTTCACCTTTATACTGCAGGTGTTAAATTTAAAACAATAATCATTTTGTATTTTTTCTGTATTTCTGTGTAGAATTCATATCTTGGCTAACCAAAAGGTTTCAATCACTCAGTTGGATAATACCATGTTCTCAAAATGTTTTACCAAGTGCGGTGCAAACCAGGGTGTGCAATAAGTGAATAGCAGTAGCAAAATGCTCCTCAATCCTTATTTTTTGCTACACAATTTTATGCCATATGTTTACATGATACAAAATTGGGTAAATATTTCAAAATGCAAGCTCATCAAGCAGTTTTTGCTATACAAAATAAAATCCTTAATGCGGACCCTGGTGCAAACACAACATTTTTCAGAAAAAAAGAAGAAGTTATAACAGGATGCCAAACAATTTTCTCTTATATCTGCATTTCTCAAATTTTAGGAATTCAACAAATATTTTGAACTGCAAAGAATCTCTGAGAAATTGGTCGGGCAATAAGTCCTTGTACTATTGGTCACAATTTAAATGATTAATTTGTCCATTAAAAATTACCTTAGTTAATTTATACATTTCTGTGCCGAAGTGAACCAAGCAAGGTATACAAATGAATTATAGAAGAAATGACGTGACAAAGTACATAATTAATTGGTACAATAACCTCAGTGTTAAAATACCTGTATTAACCTCGAGTGAGGTAACTCTTACATTAACCCTTACTCCCCGGGTGTGTTTTTCTGAATTAAACTATCAGGGGAGAAAAACAGGTCAAATTTGAGGGGAAAATTGTTCTCTAAACGCGCCGCAGATCGAACTCGGGCCACGTGCTACATGGGTTGAACACATGCTGAGCGTGGCACGAGATTGATGGGGCCGCTTGCGGTACACAATTATAGCACTGTAGGGTTTTATAAGGTCCAGGAAGGATGGGGTTAAGACAAAGACCTGCGTTGGAGTAACCCAATTACCAAATACAACTTTGGAGTAACCCAATTACCAAATTTTATACAACTTTGGAGTAACCCAATTACAACTTTGGAGTAACCTAATTACCAAATACAACTTTGGAGTAACCAAATTACCAAATACAAGTTTGGAGTAACCCAACTATAAAATATACAACTTTGGAGTAACCCAATTATCAAATATACAACTTTGGAGTAACCCAATTACCAAATACAACTTTGGAGTAACCCAATCATCAAATACAACTTTGGAGTAACCCAATTACCAAATACAACTTTAGAGTAACCCAAATACCAAATACAACTTTGGAGTAACCCAATTACCAAATACAACTTTGGAGTAACCCAATTATAAAATACAACTTAGGAGTAACCCAGTTAACCAAATACAACTTTGGAGTAACCCAATTTACCAAATACAACTTTGGAGTAACCAAATTACCAAATACAACTTTGGAGTAACCCAATTATCAAATATACAACTTTGGAGTAACCCAATTACCAAATATACAACTTTGGAGTAACCCAATTACCAAATACAACTTTGGAGTAACCCAATTATAAAATACAACTTAGGAGTAACCCAGTTAACCAAATACAACTTTGGAGTAACCCAATTATAAAATACAACTTAGGAGTAACCCAGTTAACCAAATACAACTTTGGAGTAACCCAATTTACCAAATACAACTTTGGAGTAACCCAATTATAAAATACAACTTAGGAGTCACCCAGTTAACCAAATACAACTTTGGAGAAACCCAATTTACCAAATACAACTTTGGAGTGTAACCCAATTATCAAATACAACTTTGAAGTAACCCAATTTACCAAATACAACTTTGGAGTAACCCAATTTACCAAATACAACTTTGGAGTAACCCAATCACCAAATATAGAACTTTGGCGTAACCCAATTACCAAATACATGTCAGTTTTGGCATGGGGTGTGGGAGTGGTTGTTTCGGTTGTGTCACACAAACTATCTAACTATTTTTGGTTAAGAAGGTGTGTACTGTGTATTGTGTTTTAGATAAAGATTCAATGATTTTCATTTCCAAAGGTTATTTATAAAACGGCAAATTGTGCAATATAGTGTTAGATCAAGATTCAATGAATTTATTTTATTTCCAAAGGTTATTTATAAAAACAGCAAATTGTGTTTTGTGTTAGATAATAATTAAATGAATTTATTTCATTTCCAAAGGTTATTTATAAAACAGCAAATTGTGTTTTGTGTTAGATAATAATTAAATAAATTTATTTCATTTCCAAAGGTTATTTATAAACCGGCAAATTATGTATTGTGTTAAATAAAGATTCAATGATTTTGTTTTATTTCCAAAGGTCATTTATAAATCGGCAAATTATATTGACAATTATTCCTGACTGATTAAAAATGGCATGGTAATTGAATGTATTATTTTAAAAGCTTTTGTAATCCCAAGTATTAGCAACCCCCATAATACATTCATTAAGTAAGGGGGTATTCATCTTTTAAGTTTAAGGGAGAAGAAAACATTTTGAATTGCGAAGCAATGTTAAATAGAAGAAAAATTTGTTATGTTCTTATTTATTATTAATATTATATCAAAATACAAGCCAACATCAATATTCTTTAAACAATATAATTCTCTGGTCATACTCTTATGCACATGTACAGTCACACAGGCATAGATGAAAAGCAGGCAGACTGCAGTGAGAAACCTACCAAACAGGTCAATTTTAGTCACTAATACTGTAAAACAACTTAATTTTACGAATTTCACGAGGGATGTGGATTCGCGAAATTAAATACCCTGCAAAATTGACAATTTTCCATTGAGAGTAACAGCTAAATGTCCAGATTCGCGAAATTAAATGCCCGCTAAAATAGCAGTAATTCTAAATCACAAAATAAAGTATGGGTTCGGCAAAATTATAGTGTTTTACAGTATTACTATTAGTCAACATGAGAAAATAAATCTGAGTGAACCGACTGGTTTACAATGTTGATTGAAAGCTGTCTTCAGCAATCAGTATACAGTAGTTGTAATTTTAGTAGTTGTAGTTTTCCCTGTTTTGAAATCAGTAGAATGAGTTTTGTGGGTCAGTGTGTCTGTAGTTGGGAAATACCAATCAAACATATTCAGCCATTATCATTATCGCACATGATGCCATAAGTTTCTTCCCATTAATCATGAAATCTACTGTTGTATTTAGTGCGGTGTCAATTATTCCAATATGACCAATTTATCTCATATTGTCCAAATTATTTGCAATAAGTATAAAAATAGACTTCTTGACTATAATAAACGAAATAGAAAATACCAAGCGTTAACATGATCAAAATTATGAATTTAGACTAATGATAGCTTATTAAATGTAATTGAATAATGAAATAATAATAATCATTGATTAAAAAAATATTGAATTTCTTATTTTCTTGAAAATTAGAGAAATACCATGGTCCACCCCCACCCACGACTTGCACTATAACATCGCAATGCTTTACATTTTCCCTATGGTTTGCTTTTACCTGTAACACACGATATGTGCAGAGATCTATGTATGGATTTGTACATGTACCAAGTATTGTATCAACACTCTATAAATACACGCACATCATAAGGCAGAATAATCTGCTGTATAATGAGTTGGATATCTGTAGACAAGCCGGAACTACTTTTAGAATGGCACTGCTAGGGGGCCCTGCCATCTGATCATGAATTAATTCTATTACCCTAAGGGGTCAGTCCGGGACAATCTGGCTGCTGATTGGATGAATTAATTTAAGGGCTTGTGTTATTAAAGGTCAGGGGGCAGGATGACCATGCTGTTAGTTGTTATTGTCAGATTAAAAAATATGCTCACAATTTGTTGTAAACATTGAAAAAAAATTGAGGTAGTTCGCCTGTCTACATTTACTTGATAATTCCCTGAATTTGTTAAATAAGCATCTCTATCCTAATACATGTAGAACTGTGATTCCATAAAAATTAAATAAATCAACATTGTAAAACCGCTTAATTTCGAGAGGGATGTGGGTTCGCTAAATTAAATATCCAAGAAACTGACAATTTTGCATTATGTAACAGTAAAAATCCAGATTCGTGAAATTAAATGTCACAGAAACCATTCTGAAAAAAAAAGCTATGTGCTAGGCTATTTTCTGCCCCCCCCCCCCCCAAAAAAAAACAACACTATTTGTTATAGTAAAATAAAAGACTCCTTGCAGGTATAGTAAGCTAGCAATTTTTATTTTGCTTTCGCAATGTGGTATCTTCTCTTGAACAGTACATGTTCAAAAATAAAAAGTTCCTGTTCTGGCATAATAGATGATAAATATGGATCATTTTCATTATCACCTGAAAATGACACAGAAACCATTCGGAAAAAAGCTACGTGCTAGGCTATTTTCTGCCCCCCCCCCCCCCCCTAAAAAACACTATTTGTTATATATAGTAAAATAAAAGACTCCTTGCAGGTTAGTAAGCTAGCAGTTTTTATTTTGCTTTTGCAATGTGGTATCTTCTCTTGAACAGTACATGTTCAAAAATAAAAAGTTCCTGTTCTGGCATATTAGATAAATATGGATCATTTCCATTAATATCACCTGAAAATGACACATATGATCATGCAGTGCCCAATTTCATAGCACACTACGATCATATTTAGTATTCTGGTAAAAATATGTGAATATAAATTCACATGTGAATGTACAAGTCAGGAGCCGCCTTAAGTAGCAACATTCACACAATTCATCAATGCAAATGCACTTTTACATTGACATTTTTCGCCATCTGGTGATTAATTGCATTCTGCTCAAATTATTATCACACTCACTCGGATAACGCTAGATAAACATGAACATTAAATATCTTTTGCTTCAATCCATCTGTGACACATCTTATACATGTAGGAAACTGATTTTATTCACATGACTATCTAATTACCAACGAGAAAAGACGAGAGCATCAATGATGCAGAAGCTCACTACAATTCTGATTCATAAAACATGTCTATAATATATAAACCACTTTAATCTGTCCAGCATATGACAAATTATGTAAAGCTCAAATCCACATTATACCTTACATGAAACATACATGTATATATATATTATGCATTCACAGTGTAAGCAAATTTGCCCTTCTATATATGCTTCAGTTGAGATTACATAAAATAAAGGTAATTGTGTCATCTTTGACTGAACATACTATAATAGTGGCATATTTGTTTTATGCTGTACAGGTGATATGAGTCAGTATATACTTTCAATTATTTGGATTATTTGAAAAGCCACACAAAACTGTGTGTTAATTATAGTTGCAGGGTTTTGCATTGATTCTAGAGCGAGAATACATCAAAGAAAAATGATATCAACTTAAAATTTGGTACAATGTCTTATCATGACTTCCTATTTAATTTCAATATCAGAGCTTCAGTTTTTGAATAATTAACTAACAAATGTATGGCCATAAAAGAAAAAAATGGTGTTTCTTGTACAGAATTATTACTTAAATTACAATGTCTTATCATGAATTCCTGTTGATTAATTTCAATATCAGAACCTGTTTTTGCATAATTAATTAAAAATTATTTTAAAAATGTATGGCCATTTAAAAAGTTGTGTTTCGTGTACAAAATTATTACTTAAAATACTGTGTAAACAAAGGGGCAAAAAGCATTTTGACCAGAAATATTTAAATAATTGTATTTTACTTAGCCTACTGATACAATGTTTTAAGATATAATTTTTGTTGTCGGATCTAAACGCTTCGATCAATGGGCCTCATATTTGGCACACATGATTATCAACACAAGCCCTTTCAATAAATCTCTATAAAATAATGTATGAGTTGAATATTTGATCTAATTTGCATATTAATTAGCCATTTTAACGAGAAAATGACTAAAACGAAGTATTATACATCAATAGATTAAAATACATACCAATGTCCATCAAAATTGGCACAGATAATTATCTACATATTAGTCCTTTCAATAAATTGCTATAAAATAATCATGTCACTTGAATATTTAATCAAATTTGCATAATTAATTAGCTATATTAACAAGAAAATGGCTAATATCATTATTTTCATCGTCAGATCCAAACGCTTTGATGAATTGGCCCCATATTTGGCACACATAATTATCAAAACAAGCCCTTTCAATAAATCTCTATAAAATAAATAACTGTATATGAATTGATTAATTGATCTAATTTGCATATCAATTAGCCATTTTAACGATTTTAATCAATACGTTAAGATGCATTAATGATTGCGTTAAAAATGAGAATATACCAATATCCACAAAATTAGGATAGCAATATCTACATCCTTAATAAATTGGTATAACATGTGAATGTGGCTTGAATAATTAATCAAATTTGCATATTAATTGGCTATTTCAACAAGAAAATGGCTAATATAATTATTTTCATCATCAGATCCAAATGCTTTGAATAATTGGCCTCATATCTGTCACACATAATTATCAACACAAGCCCTTTCAATAAATCTCTATAAACATAGTGTATGAATTCAATTGTTGATCTAATTTGCATACTAATTAGCCATTTTAACAAGAATATATTTAAAGTTTACTCATCAATACAATTCATTAAAATGCATTTACCAATATCAATCAAATTTGGCACAAATCTACATAAGTCCTTTCAATAAATTGGTATAATTCGCATATTAATTCTAAGCTATTTTAATAAGAAAATTGCTTAAATTGATATTATTTTCATCTTCAGAACTAAACGCATTGATCAATTAGCATCATATTTGGCATATAATTGTTGCATGTACAGAATGCGGATAATTTTCTGTAACCAAATTGATCAGGAAAGTCGCTTAAATTGATTGATCAGAAATATTTGAGAGGGGCTCAAATTTAATCGACAATTATTAGATCCTTTTTGCGGAGATCCTTTAGTATGGGAAACTCTTCTGTTATAGGTTCGTCAGAAGATAAGGCTTCTTCATCATATTTGATTGTAAATATAGTTTTATCACCATCAATTGTTGCCTCTTGAAGTGAGATTATTTTCCCATTATACCACTGCGGTATTCCTGCTGGATTTATGCACTTGTGGGTACACGCTTGTCAACCAATAATCGGGTTGACTCTAAGAATCCGTCTAAGTACTTCTTGGAGTTTTGTATCGCTCGTTTTATTCTCTGTCCTTCTAGTTACTTTGTAATTTCAATCTTCTTGAGCTTGATGGTGGGAGCGGTAAAGAGGAAGGAATACGAGGTCTTGCTTCAGACAGAGGCTCAGTCACCGGAACCATGGACTCCTCATCGGAACCTAAAAGAATCAGTTTGAAAAGTCAATTAGAAAAATTGAGATAGAAATACAATTTATTTAATAAAAATCCAACAACATTCAATCCCCCAACTTATTACCGTAGTATTTATATACACTCGGCAAAAGAAGTTCTTGGACACTTAAATTAAATTAATATTTAATAGAATATATATAATTATATATATGATTATATATATATAAGTGTATATCAAAATAAGCAGAAAGTAATCCTCTAACAGCTTAACATGGAATTTAGACATGATCACTCATGCATGGCAGATCCCATTCACTTGACAATGGCAAGAAGATTGCAAAAAATTGGATAATCCCTCCATTCAAATGACTGTAAATGCTCATTTCTTGCAATTTCCTTTTACGCACCTTACCATTGCTTAATGAATGTGCTCAGCCATGCATGAATGCGTACATCTTAATTTCATACAGACATGATAGAGAATTATTGTCTGCTTATTTTGACATGCAATTGTTTAATTCATATTAAATATTTATGTGAAATATTTGAACTTCAATGAGTGTCCAAGAACTTCTTTTGCCGAGTGTAATTCATGGGACATAATTTATTTAGTATTATGAATGATTGTGTTATAAAATTCTACCAAATACATACCAGCTTGATTTGATGACTCTGAAGCCATATCCAGTGAGACTGATGTTGATGGGCCAGAAAGGGAAACATTGACTTCTTCTTCTTGATGGTGGGAGGCTGGGAGCGGTATATAGGAACGAATACCAGGTATTGCTTCAGAAAGAGGCTAAATCACCGGAACCATGGACTCATCGATGTCTTCATCGGAACCTAATAATTATTATAAAATAATTAGTTTGAAAAGTCAATTAGAAAAATTGAGATAAAAATACAATTTACCTATAAAAATCCCAGCACAGGGATGTAATTTAGGTGGCGGCATCCCCTGCCAGAAGGCTTGCCTCCACTGGTGCCCTCCCACCAATGAAATGATGTGTGTGTAGGCCTAAGTAAAGTAATGTAACATAACGCAAAGTAACCTAACGTAACGTAAAGTAACCTAGGCTAAAGTAACGTAACTTAAAGTAACGTAACGTTAACTAATGTAACGTAACGTAACGTAACGTAAAGTAACGTAACGTAAAGTAACGTAACGTAAATTATCCTAAGGTAAACTAATGTAAAGTAACGTAACGTAAAGTAACGTAAAGTAACGTAAATTAAGGTAAACTAATGTAAAGTAACGTAACGCAAAGTAACGTAACGTAACGTAAAGTAAATTAACCTAAGGTAAACTAACGTAAAGTAACATAACGTAAAGTAACGTAACGTAACGTAAAGTATTAAACGTAATGTAACGTAAAGTAATGTAACGTTTAAAGAAGTAATAAAAGCAAGTTCCGTAACATAAAGTTCCCCTACCTACCTAAACAATTAAGATTTTAATTTTTATGCAAATTCAATTTTGAAATTTGGATTAAGTCATTACAAAGAACCCTACCCCCCTCCCAAAAAATTATGAAAACTATTACTATTTGTTTTCACTATAATAAATACAAATTTAGAACCAAAACTAAAGGCATAATAAAAGGACAAGTAAGTCATGAAGTAGTAAGTTCGAATTAATTTGTATTGGAATATTTTTACTTTTCCCAATAAAAAAATGTTTACATTTACGACCAGTGCAGTGCTATAATTTCGGCCTAGTAATAATTAATTAGGCACGTGCCTATATTATGCAGTATGGATGGTAAATTAAAGAAACTTATCCAAGAAATTCATTAACTCAACGCATTTTATTATAATTTCTGTCTAAAATATTGAATCATAACAAAACTCAATCGCAATTAAAAATAACCTAAGCCAGTTTACGCCCAACGTATGTGCAAAGAAAGATTTGTTTTGGGCGCATCATGTCTAATTGCACGGTTTCGATGATTTTATGAATGGCGAACTTTGAACAAGCGCCCAAATAGGGCGCATCGGGAAGGTTGTGGGCGGTTACTATAAACAAGATGGCGGTTCGACAGAAAAATTATTGCGACGATCGTCTGGTTTCAGTGATGATTTTAAGCAAGTATTTACATCAAAACATTACAACTACTGCATTTTCAAGTGAAATACATATCAGTCCTCTACCAAGTGCACGATTTCACGGCAAAATCATGTCGTAATGAAAATGAACCGCATGTTGTATGCTCACTGCAGTGGTGGCGTACGTGCATAAACGACATCAGAGTTGCCTGCCACCCTCATGTAATGGTCCAAGCTGTCAATACAAAGTATAGGGTACTCAGAACAAGAACATTTCATCATGAAAGTTGCGGGTGAAAATGAATTAAAGTCTACGATATTATTAATTATTATTAATCTATATAATATTATTTACTACCATACCTACTCGCTACATTATCGGACGAAATCTTCAGGTGGAAATTTGAAGATGAACTCTTCACATCGTCGTAACTTTTGAACCACTAGATCGATTTTGAAGCGAGAAAAGATGAAGTTGGGTCATCTATCGTTTTTCCGAAGATTCATTCGGCAGTGCCAAATGACCAATCAAAACCTCGCATATTTTCCTCCGAAGACCCGAGCTCCAAACCCGGAAGTGTTTTACCCATTGAGTTTATGTCATTCGTCCACAAGTTTTATCAATGGCAGACGATACCAAACTGGTGGGGGTAATAAAAAATATTACGCACGATAATGCACGCAAATTCAGCATTTTGGCAAGGCAATATTTGCAAGTTTTACTCTTTTTCGCGAATTTTTAACAGCACCTCATGATGAAAAACCTTTGAAAACATTATTTTCCATTAATTTTGGCCGCTGAAATCGGAGATATAGTTTGAAGAATATATACAGAAGCGATTAACATCAATTAACGAAAAACGACCTCCCCACCCATTTTTGCCGCTGATTTCGTATCATGAATAATAATGATCTCTCGTAGTTAAACCAATCACAATAAGACAATCACGCTTGTACGTCATGAACACGCGTGTCATTGTTAATCAACTTGTCTATCATAGCGTTTTCACATGCATTTTCAATACAATTTTGACAATAAAGAAAATAACGCAAAATTACCTATTTTGTCGAATGGCAATCAAGCCCATTTTATAACATATTTATGCGATCATATTGTTTCACTATCTCAAGTACATTTCCCGACAAATACCACTTGTGTGACCAAGATAAAACCATATTTCATAGTCGCACTTTCCCCTTGACCTATACCGTGACCTTTCGCTTCGAGTCTCTTTAGCTTACTTGTAGTAAGCTAAAAAAACCTCTCACAGATGGAAAGAAATGCTTTAAATGAGAGAAAAGTCATGTTTCTGCCTTCACTTCATAAAAAATACCCGACTACTCCACATTCAAATATGAGAGAAAAGTCATGTTTCTGCCTTCACAGTTCATAAAAAATACCTGACTACTCCACGTTCAAATACAATTATACAACATTGTAAAATGTCAAACCCCAATGGCAAGCGGTACATTAAGCACAATCTGAATTTTCACCTCCAAAATGTTGCATCTAGACCGACCAGCTTCTCGAAAACATCTGCCGAATGAAGGGGGAGAATGGAGATGCATTTCCGTCATTGGAATCCGATACCGTGTGGGTGTTCCAAGCACTTGATTACCCATCTATAACGGCAAGTATGTTGCCTGAAACCTACCATGACAGGCAATGTTGCCAACAATAATACCAAATTGCCAAATTATGTGAGAGAAATACGCTAATATAGCCCAATCATGTGAGATACTTACACCAATAATATTGCTTTAACCATGATGGTTACCCACCTATACAATTAATTAAATGGGCATTTGAAAAATTGTTTAAATCCCAACATTCACCATGCACTGAAAAGGAGGTCAAATCTGTCATTTACCAACTGTTCCGGGAAGCAGTATCAGAATTCATTTAGGAGCGAGGCACGACTGGGTCTACTCAGAATAAGATCCATCAAAATGCCAAACAGAAGGTACATTCAGACTGGCGTAAGTTATTGGAGTAAATTTAGACCGTGCAGCAATCAAAATGCCACTAATATTTCCTCTACTCCAGACTGTTGTCCACCAGGGGTAGAATTTCGTAACCAACCGCGAGAATCTGTTAAGATTCTCGGGGAAGGATTTTGCGAGAATCCAGATTCTTGCCAATTTTTGAGAATCCATGGATTATTGCTAAATTAATGAAAATAATATCCAGAATAAGGCTATAAGCTTGCACAACTTCCAATTTCGGCATGTTTGTTGACTAAGGGTCAACTACCAGTCATCTAATGTCCTGTTTTGGACTTACAAAAAAAAAAGTTTTAAAAAAATTAAAAAAGTTTTTTTTGGGTTTTTTTGCGGGAATCCAACTGGATTCGCGCGGTAGTGATTTGACGCGAATCGATTCGTGGATTCGCGCCGAAATTCTACCCCTGGTCCACACGGTACTAAACACAACACAACATTACTCCGTTGTTTTCCAAGAAAGTTAACACAACCATCGCAGGGGGCCTAGGAGTAAATATCGGAAGTACACACACTGCACCCTTTGACCTTTGAAAACCATGCGAGTTCTGATTATTTCAGCCAGGTTTTTTTATCGCTCGCTTGTAAACATGAATTCAAGATCGAAATTTCTCTTGTTGTTATAATTGTTTGCCTCTTTACGGATATGGTGGTATACAAGATTTATTGTACATGTATGAGTGTTGTTATAATTGTTTGCCTCTTTACGGATATGGTGGTATGGCCATGCGTTATGAACTCGCCACCCTTAGCGTTACATCACAAATATTATGAATTTTTACACCAATTGAGTTTCAATTTAGAATATCTCCACAATTATCAACCCTAAACTAGCAAAAGTATACATTTTTGGAAAGCTGAAGACACAAGCAATCTAAATATACACATTTCAACTCATTATACAGGGTGACCTTGAAATTATACAGGGTGGAAAAAATAAATTCCGGATAAAAAGTGGGTTACTTAATGCATTGCTTATTACTAACTTACAGTAATAAACTGAAAGTAAACAATGTTTATATGGTTAGAGGATGGGGGAAGCCTACTGACTTTGGAGAAAGAAAAATCACAGTTGTTTGTTAATCTCAGAATACAGGGTGTTCCAAATTATGTTATTTTTTTTCTACAATTCAACATATTTTGAACTGAAACATTTTAGCCCTAACCCCAACTGAAAAAGTAAGTCCATATTTGGATTCCTTATCAAATTTCCCTTCAGAAAATGTATACTTTGACTATGATAGGATAAGTAGTTAAAAAAATACAGCAACTTTTAGATTTTGAAGACATCCGCAATACTTACTACAGTGTTCAATGTGAAAACGGGTAGTTTCGTACGTAAAAGTTTGTATTTTATAGACTAAACCAATCATAAAGAGTTCAAAATGATTAAAAACAATAAGCAGAATTGTTTAGCTGTAAATTAAGACCAAAATCAAGTTTGTAGCCCCTGTAGTACTTTAGCAGTAGTGAATTTAATCAAGTTTACACACGCGAAACGCCCCGTTCCCATAGAGTTTATGTGTACCTCCTCCCCCCCCTCCTCCTCCCCCCCCTCCTCCACCTTGACGGGTCGCAATTCAATCAACCACAACTTCGTTAATTGAGAAGCTATATCGTTCATATTTACAGGTTTATTAGTCATATTAATTAGCTTTTAAATGAGACCAAAAACATGACTATAGCTTTTTGTTTTGCTGAGATATGATGAATTAAACAGATCACAATTTGAAAATACGTAACAACACCACCATTTTTGGGTGGCGAGTTCAAAACGCATGGCCGTATACAAGATTTATTGTACATGTATGAGTATGATAGCAGCGGTATTTTGTCAAGGCAGGCAATTTGATAGGGATGAGGAACATAGGATGCATTTGTGGCATCGTCACATCATTGGCGAAGGGTTACGCCAGAGATCGTGTTAAGTGCACCCACACGGGCGTGCTACTCTGACCTGCAGGTCGTGTTAGCGCGTTACTTTACTGAGAAATCTCAAGATTAAATGGATCGGAGTAAGGTCAGATTAGTTAACCAGAGTGCCCTCCACGTGGTCACTACTCCGACCTTAAACACGACCAATCGTTACTCCGACCCAATTTACGCCTGTCTGAACGCAGCTAGACAACAATATCAAGCAATGTTGTGCTTAACACATCTTCAAAATGATAATGTCTCGATTGAATTTCTTTCTAGGGCATTACGGATCAATAATACTTACAAGACTGGTAATGGTAGACACATGTTGAATTACTTGCCTAACCACAAATTGATAATGATTAGAGATGGCCGATCCAACCTAAGGTCGGTACTGCCGATTTACGATCAGAAAACTTTCAGATCGGGCCGATTCAGATCCCGATTTAGATCTAGCAAATTATAATTTGAAACCAGTGCGAATCCGGCTCACTTACCAATCTAGTGGTGAATTTTTACGATTTACTTTCTAATTATGCCGTAAATATTATTTTCTTCGAGGGGATCAATAATTGCCAACCCTGAATCGCTATAATACGCATGTGGAGGGAGCATCACTTGTATTTATTTTAAATTTAAGTGCAACTGATTAGGGAAATGGCTAGGGAAAATCCCTAGAAGAAAAAAAGCTGCTGTTTACATCAGCAATTTGGTGATGATGATCCATTAATTATCCACAAAACAATGATGATGGATAAACTATACAATATCACGTTTTGAACAAAACAAGGAATAAATAACAGCCAACAAGCTGAAAATTTATTGTGATTACACTAGGTGTATTTTTATTCAACATCTTTTAATACAGGTAAGGTGTAATCCAATAGATCGGTAGGGTGGATCCCGATTCTGATTGAAGGCCAATTCAATGCAGATTGGCGCCGTTTCCGATCTCCTGATCAGGATCGGCCATTGAACACTAATAATGATTTTTTGAATCTCATTTCTGGGGCTTTTATGGATCAATTAACAACATGATCAACAACCTGTGAAAAGAAAAAATGACCTTGCAGTGCGAAGAGTGTGACCTGCTGGCTGACTGTGTGTATAGCACTCAGTTCATCACTCAAATATCTTTCGGAAATATTAGTATGACTTATAGCACGAGGCAGCTACGCTGCCGAGTGCTATAAGGAATTAATAGCACTCATCGACAGTGACCATTTTAGTGATGATTTATATGGCAGAACTCTACCCTACACACCACTTTCACAGTAGGACACCCCTCACTCACCCAGACTTAGACAATCATCTACTATTAAACACACACACACCAAGTTGGGTAATAATTACAGTGCTGTAATTAATCAGGTTATTTACGATGTCAAATTTACAGCATTCTGAAGCTGTACAATAAGTGAAATTTGTGGAATTCTGGATTGGCTGTGTATGTGCTATTAATATAGATTAAAGAATATATCACTGCAACAGGTAAAAGATAAAAGTACATACATGTAACATATTTTGTAGCGTTTATGAGCAACATGTGTTATACCCAGTTATTTGGCAAGAATTTATGTGTTCTGTATAATTTCCGAGAAACCATTTAGATTTTTGTGATAAACCTGGATAGTAGGCCTACTGAAAGGCGTTGGTTGACCTAGTTGTTTTGCGGGGTTCTGGGAGATTCAACATGTTGTGGTTCACATATGTTTCGTGTGGGCGATGGTTCCCACGCTGTAACTTCCTCGAACCAGTCGCTAATAAATGAATAATGGAGCTGAATCAGCAACGGGAATTCAATACGAAAGTTTGGGGCATTCTATTATTGATAATTGAGAATGAGGGGCGAGATGCCATGTTTTTTTTGTATCAGCAAATTAAAATAATAATATTAAGGCTAAATAAATTTTAACAACAAGAAATTGAAGAATTGTTGTTATTAATAATATGATCGCGCCGCCTAAAAATCACATTTTAGCAGATGAGCGCTATTGCGTGCATTTCTGAAGAAAAAACAAGTACCGGGTTCCCACCTGAAAAAAATCATTCGAGTCCCGGGTACATAAAATCCTGAAAATCCTACCCTACAATGTAGTAGAATAGTATTTTTTAGTGCCACTTAGCCCCATTAGTTTTAATTGACAACGGTCTTGTTTATAGAGGGTTGTATGGTGAATCATTCAAGCTCAAATGTATATTTGGTAATTGCTACATGCACTTAATAATTATCTAACATATGTACACGTATCTGTCTTGCAATGATGTTTACCCTTTGTGTACATAATTAATCATGTGTACCCCATAACTTCCATTGTTAGGCAAAATTTGTCAGGTGATATATCCCACAGCACTTTGAACACATTTTAAACACTGAAAGAATATGAACAGTTTTCTTTCAAAACAATACATTTTACTTATAATGCTTATTACTCATGAGTCAAAAACATTAACTATTTATTGCCAACAAACTAAATTCACAATGTCACCAGCCATCAGGAAAAGGGATTTTCTCAATCTTCGCATATGGAACGCTCAATCAATGAGACACAAAACTACTCAAATCTCAGATTGTATCATATCTGATAATGTGGATGTGTTTTTTCTTACAGAAAGTTGGTTGAATGAGAATGATGATGTAGTTATCCGCGAATGCACCCCTCCAGGATACTCGTTTTGCAACTTCCCGCGAGGAACCAGCGATCACGGTGGAATTGCAATTATCTCAAAAAGTTCTCTAAAGTTCCGTACTGTTCAACTTCATCACAAAGTTACCACTTTTGAATGTGCTTCTGTCATCGACCTGGCCTATGATATCCAATATATCATCATCTATTATAGACCTCTGCAAATTTTCGAATGTGTCTTTTATCTCGAAGATAATTGAGAAAGTTGTTACTCAGCAAATAACATCGCATATCAATGATTGTAAACTTAGGTGAGATCTACCAGTCAGCTTATAAAGCCAATACTAGCACCGAAACCGCTCTGTTGAAGGTTAAAAACGATGTGTTAAATGCCGTGGACAGACGGGAAGTTGTTCTACATGACCTCTGCGGCATTTGACACCATCGACCACAAGTTTTTAATTAATCGTTTACAGCATAGAAATGGTCTGTCTGGTAATGTGTTACAATGGGTGTGTACATATCTTAAGTGTAGAAGTAGCCATGTATTTATTGATGACTGTTATTCTCAATCATATCCTCTTATGTCTGGTGATCCACAAGGTTCTGTTATTGGGCCAATGATGTTTGTTATATAAACTCTGCCTACTGGCAACATAATTCGTAAACATAATGTATGTTTTCATGCTTAAGCCTGCTTGCAAGAAATCCATTGGTGACAAAGCTTTAACAGTTGCTAGACCTTCCATCTGGAACCACCTGCCACAGAGTGTCCGTGAAGCCACATCTGTCAACCAGTTTAAGAAATTGCTTAAGACTCACTTATTTTGAAATATTTCTCTATGTCTCTCATTAATATGCTGTCTGCTGAATGTTGGATGATTTTGGTTTGTTTGTGGTTGTTCTGTTTTTGTGCGTTTAGATCTTTCATTGAATAAGAGCGTTATAAACTCTAGTACATGTATGTATGTATTGCAATTGCTGAATAGCTGTTGTTTAAACAAAAAATTATCAAATCTATTACAATTTCTGGATTTAGGATACAAAATAAGCACTTTTAAACAAGTTCTTTGAAGCACTATTTTGATAAGGAAAACAATCCTGAAATCAATGAGAAATAACAATTTTATTTAGCTGCAACTGTTCACCTTATTTTGAAAATAATGATCAAGTGGCTTAATCAAAAACAATCAATGAATCATTTTTAGTGTTTATAATATACCAAGCAATAATAACATGAGCTTGACTGAAACACTAGACAAAACACTCATTTGCCTAGGTAACAACTGTCACCTGAAGTTTTATACATTGATCTGAAAAGGGAGATCCAATGAGAGTATGCGACAACAAGCCTTGCAAATAAATTACAAAATTAAATCATGAACAATAATAACTGAACAAAATCTGCCCAAGAATACCCTGTGGGGATACCGGTTACTATGGTAACGTAGTCATGTCGTCATTCCCTTGCTCTTCTTTGCTACGTTTTAAAATTGAGTGCCATTTGCAATTGATACAAAAGCAACATCAGCTTCATTTTCAACAGTGTTCTCTTCAAAATTTAGAGCAAGCTTGTGATTGTGATGACAATACAGAATGCCAATTGCTAAACTTGGTAATTAATTCAATAACTAATTTACAACACAGTTAATTGAGACACTTAGGCCAAGTAATAAAATTAAGTAGTTTCTAGTCCACTCGCCCATCCTTTTTTAGTAATTTTGTAATGTTCTTTCCCTAACCCCCTGTTTTTTTTGCATAACTTTTTTGTTAAAATATTTAAAAGGCTGACATCTTTGTAATAGATTTAATTTAGTCCAACGAGTATTTTAAAGCAGGTTTTGTGTAAACAAGCCCCCAAGAACCATGAAATAAATTAAAATTATGAAGGCCTCGTCCATCTCGATGTATGCAACCAATCAGGCAATACCATGTTGCTTTTGTAAGTGCCCTCATCCTCCTTTTTCCAAAAGCTAGGACGAAAAACTAGTTTTATTTTTATTTGGCCTTATAGTGCCCACCACTTTTCTCCGACATGGCTGCCAAAACTAAAAAGCCGCAGCCCACATTTTAAAGATAGGATTGTGATAACTGAATCATCCTTAATTAGATTAGCTTTAGTTATGGAATGATTTGTTATATTTTCTCACACCTTCAATCAATACCGACTTCATTCTTAAGGCAGCAATACAGAACCTACACCTGAAGATCCTTTTTTCCCTTCGCTTTAAGGGCTGCTAAAAGTACTTCATCCCACTGGTCTCCTGATCAACAATCACGCATGTACCGTATTATCCCTATTAAGCGCCCAGGGCGGTTAGCAAAGTCATTTTGGGTGGGCGCTTATTATGTTACCTTTTTGTAAACTCATTTATCGTTGAGACTGTCGAATTCGACAAGGTTGCGAAGATTTTTTTTGTTCGGTAACCGTAAACATACCAATAATGTTTTAGCTCATAGAAAAGAAAAAAAGTATGATATTTCAATCACATTCCATGATTAGTTGTGAAAGACAAATCGCTAACGATTTGTTACAATTTTGTTCAAAAACTGCGTAAGAAAAAAAACAAAAACTGAGCCGGAAGTGCCATCAATATTTATCTTGTTTTCATGTGGGCGGCCACCTTTGCTTTTCATTTGTGGCGAAAATACAACACTATAATTCCTCACTACGCATGTCGCAATAATTTTTGGTGGTGCCCGTTTCTGAACAAATGAATGGCACAATGACTGACTGCGATACACGGAACTGTTGCACTAGTGGAATTACCACGTGCGATTAAAACGGAAAATTAACACTCGCCGGTCGCTGTACAGGCAGTGGTATCAGCGCTACTGTACGCGTATCAGTAGCCTAGTGCCTAGTATAGGATCGGGGAGAGATGGCGGCGATCTAATCACGGCTTTTACTGGTACTGCTTTAGTGAAGGACGCCGTGAAGAATGTTGTTGTACAGTGCTACGGTAATTAAAAAGGTGGGCGCTTATAAGAGATTGTTTGTTGTTAGTCATTGAGAAAAACAGGGGTGGGCGGTTATAAGGTCCTGGGCGCTTAATAGGGATAATACGGTATTGCTAAATTACCAAAATGTCATGTGACGTGGTAATTTTCTGAACTTGGACAATCAGTTGTTTGATCAGACAAGAATATCATATCAATATTATCAGTTTATACTCATTAAATCAATACAATAGTCATTATTTCCCTGTGAAGTGGCTTTCAATAAGCAATTTTTAACTAAACACACACTAATTAATAGTACAGGTCTCTCTAAATATAGCAACACTTCCTTTCTATAGTCAGTCAAACTTCCTTATTTTATTAATTGTAAATAAAAATGTGGAGTACACACAGTTGTCTTCCCAACCAGAAGTACAATGTACCAGTACCATTACACCAATTTATGTGACTGTGTCAAACAGAACTACATGTACCAGTACCATTTCACCAATTTATGTGACTGTGCGTACACAAAGTCACAATTTCAAAAGAGCTCCCAAATTGTCCCATTTTTCTCCGCTACACATTAAACCTTGTTTTAACTCAGTCAATGCTGTCCATATGGGCAATTCCATGTTACTCACGTTACGCTTTTTCACTACGTTACACTTTTGGAAGTGCCATATTTTTTAGAAGAACAAGCTTGACAGAATTATTTTGTCTGCAGTAGTTACACAAGACCTAACACTAACTTTATATGCAATTAGAATTGCAATACAAGACATAACTTGCGAGTGAGAAGGAAAACACTTTTGTTACTCACGTTACATTTGATTGGACATCATAAAATGGCAACAAGCCTTCATTCACAAAGTGTCCTCATACAGGATATTTTTAGGTTAACATGGTTGATAAAGCTAACATTAAGATCTACAAATGCAAGGTGAAACTAATCTGATTAGACATACAGTACACTTTTCAGAAAATTGACCAAAATAGCTGTTACTCACGTTACGTTACTCACGTTACTTGTTTTTGCAAATTCAAATTGTATTTAAATAGCTCATGCAGATTAGCTCAAAATGTTATGAAATAGTCTTGACATGATGTATTTAATTTCCCAAAATGTTATTATGTCTCCAAACAGTCAATTATGACCGCTGCACAAGTTCACAGGACATTTTGCAAACTCTACCTGTTACATACAATATCTTGATGAAAATGGTATCATTTTGCATTAAAACAGAAACAATTTGAGAGCTATTTTAACTTAACATTATGTTTAACAAGTATTATGTGAAAATAATTGCATATAATTGATGAATTACACCATAGTTATCAAGGTTGCCGAATTCAGCACCTTGCGCAAAATCAATATTTTTGAACTTAGGAACGATGAACGCAAGAAATATGCGGAAAATGCTCTACAATATTTGTGTACATTTTAAAGCTATGCATGTATATTTAACACTTTGTAACCAACACAATTGAATATTTTCCTTCAAAAGTGACTTTCAGAGGACAAAGTTTCTGTTTTACTTGTTGAAGAACTTGGAAAAACACGCAATGACCCCTGGAAATAGTGCGTACAAAGTGATGGAAGTGCCAGACTGATATAAGACTGATAAATGAATAAAACTAAGTGCAGTCAAAGCAAAAAGATATCCATTTCTTATTGCTATAATGCATTTTAGGCCGTTACTCACGTTACATTTTTGTTACTCATGTTACAATTGTTACTCACGTTACAGTTTTCAAACCTCTGCCATTTTAATAAAACTACACATAGCCCATTATATTTCCTGTTTTCAAATTAAGTACCTGGAGCATGATTATTATTTCATTTGGCAGAATTTAAAAGCAAAGAACAATTGAGTAGGACAACTATTTGATGTTTATCGTTACTCACGTTACATTTTCAATTACCATCGGACACACAGGAGATTCCTCCCAACTTGTGTCAATGCATAGGTATTTTTCATAGTTGGTAACTTGAAACTAAGGTATTATGCATTTCAGAAATCAACAAATATTTATATTTACAGTTAATATTAAATGTAAGAGGTCAACATAACCTGAACACACATTTTCCACTTATTTTTTTATGAAAAAACCATTTTCCAACTTATGACGATAATTTCTTGAAATTTACAAACAAATCATTCAAACATTTGATTGTCCCATATACCTACAAGTGTATACAATAAAATAAAATGGGTAATAAGCATCCAAATTGAATTTAAAATTTTCAGGTCATATCACCAATCTATGGAATTGCCCCTATGTCTAATAAGTCTACAAAAAATCTATCCGTCCATCCCCATAATCTAGCCTATCTCCATCATTTCCTCTTCACACATTCAATACATTGGTACTTCCCAACCATGTTGACACCTCATTTACACCTAGGAAACATTAGCATGGAATTATCTATGTGAATTAATTGGCTACAATGTAATATTGCCCTACTGGACAAATGCAACAGACTTATCTTGCTTTATAGACTAGTGATGTCAATAAGTGCATAACATTAACGGTAAAGCGGGGATTTTTCAGACTATGTACCAAAAAGGTTGCTAAGTATAAGTATGCATGAATATATATTTCTTATTTCATACAAGGTTATTTATAAAAGGTAGATGTTCCGATTTTCAACTTAAAAACGTTGTGTCCCAAAATTTGAGATGCATAGCTATTATGGTTCTTATTTTAGACGCACAAGATGCTGTGAACTGTACCCATTGAGTAGTACACAAACTATATCGGTGGTAACCACCATTCGCGGTAATTCAACGCTATTTCATCGATTTCTCTGTCATCATACCGAATTAGGCCGTCAAAATTCAGTATGATGATGAGAAAAATACGAGCTTTCATATGATATGAAAATCTCCGTATGTTTGAAATAATTCTGTGTTACGAAAATGTGATCCGGTCATCTACCTTTAAGGTATAAGAAACTAACATATCAACTTAAATGTATGAACCAATACAATATCGAAACAATTTTTCAAAATTAGAGAAGTGTGAAAAAATGAAAGCATTAAAAATAAGTAATTTACAACAAACAATAGGTCAGTCAGGAAAAAATCCCAAATGTTGATGAATCCGAAGAAATCACCACCACAACACACAACCATCATCATCGCACAATTTAACGCTGTTGAAAGGTCAGCCAAATTCATCAGTGAATTATTTTCATTGGCTCAATTTTTTTTTATTTGGGCCCCAAGCGTACATAGCGATGCCCTATAAAATGCCAGCTCACTTTCATCTATTGCCCCACGCCTGAAAGAGGATGACATTTCCACAAGGTGTCTCTACACGTTAGGCTAACTGTTAAAGGGATCATTTTATTTTTTAAGGGTTAATTTTTTGTTGCCGGCAAATTTGTATGTAAAAATTCTCAAACATTTTTAAAAAGTTCATCTTGAAAATGACATTTTTTTCTACAGTTTTTAAAGGGGAGGAAAGCAATGACCATGACACAACACTGTCTATATTTATTTTCTTCTCTCTATTTTTTATGATGCTTCTACCTATTTGCTTTGAGGTTTTTTTCTTCTTTTTCATGTTTTTATATTAATTATCCACTCAACATAGTTCCATGTTCGAAACTTACATGTATCTGTGAAAATTCATACGGCACATAGAAATGCGCTTTACACACAGTAACTTCATAAGCAAATTATTTTCATGTAGTTTTGATTTAATAGAATTCCTTATAAAATCTACCAACTAAGCTACATGAACAGAAAAATAAGATAAAGGTAAATAATGATGTGGGAGGGGCATAGAGGCAAATGGTCAATCAATGCATGATAAAAGACCTGGTCATATTTCATAATAAAAAGCATACCTATTATCATAGATTATTAATGACAACGGTTGTGTTAGACATGAATTGATAATGATAGGGACAGCAATAACAGTTATTTTATAGCCAACAACAATCATCTTACCCATCCATCAATTACCCATAATCACATTTCCCAACTAATTACAGTCTTTTCTCTTGGCCTTTCACATTTATTCCTATTCAATCAAAGGGCAACAATAAGAGTGCGACAACAATACCATTATTACTACACAAATAATTCATAGCAAAAATTGGATCAATAAATATCATGGGTCAAAGCTGTAATATCTGTTAGAATAACCAACTACCTAACCACTGCTCACAGTCATAAATGGTAACTGTTTGTAAACACAGACTACGTCATAGAACCACTTTGCAGAGTGAGATGATTTCACGGCATTGATTTCAAAATTGTTTGCGATGTTTATATTGTATATTTATATTTAAGCCGTGACATTTAAAAATGGCATTTGCAAAATAAATCCTCAATATTCAATTCAAAATTAACAAATAAGAATCAATAATTTATTGTCCCGACCCTGTCAGAACCATGTCAAAATAGCAACACATCTTCATGCCCGTGATATTTGTGTATGTCTATTTATTCACGCTTCCCCATCAATTTGCCATGAGGATGCGGTGATCAAAGGATAAAGCAGCGTCAGTTACGTAGCTCATTATATGTGCTGCCTGCCCACGCTGCATCTTTCATTGAGGGTCAATTCTGACATAGCTTTGGGTAATTCCATTTCCAATATATAGCCCTTGCTGGTAAATATTGCGATACAACATGCTATTGGTTATGGAAATAGGCACTAACGGACAGCTCGCCGATGAAATAGGCACTAACGGACAGCTCGCCAACGCACTACTTGCTATTACGTCAATTGACTATTATTTATCATTTTCTCAGTAAAAAGATGACATCATTACACTTACAGAAAATAGTTTGATTTTTCTGTGAAATTCAAATTTATCAATCTTTACAATTAAATATAGAAGAATTTATATTTTTCTTGGAACAGGTGCTGTTGAAAGATGAAACATGAAACATCTCAATGTATTTTTGGTTACATTACAACTTTATCTATTTTACTTACAAGTTACATGTTAATAAAAAAAAATTCTAAATATGTTTTTGTAGCGAAATCCCTACTACCGATCACTCACTCACAAATCATGAAGGTGTCCTCTCTTCACAGATATGATGCATTCATGCTTTATACCAGTGGTTCCCATTAAAATGAACATTAAATCAAATAAACATGACAAATGTTAGTCTGGTGTTCATAAAACATGTGAACAAAGTTCTACCTGTAGCAACTGCCATGCCTTACATCATCGTATTCTACTCTCAGTCACAACATTTCAAATTTACTTTGGCTTTTGGGAATATTTGCGACCATTTCTCAAATTTCAGATGTGCCAGATTTTGTCTGGGGTTTTCAATTCAAGAGGCAAATTTACACACACCTGTGAAAATAAAAAGTGCTACCATAGCAACTGAGCCACTAATCTTAATCTATCAATGTTTTACATCATCATAATTATACTCCCCAATCAAAATATCTGGGAATATTTGCAACAAATTTCAGATTTTGTTTGCTGATTTATTGTTTTAAATTTCAGCCAGTGTACTAAGGCCACAAATCTTAAGAAAAAGAGCAATGCTACAAAGTCAGATTTATAATTGAATGAACACATTGAAGGCTTGAAGCATCGTTTTGCGTACCTTTTGTGAAGCCCGCACAACCATAAGCGTGATAATTTCGGGCAATATCATCTTTGAGCTGCGTGCCTGGTGTTCGTTCAATATTTAATCATACTTCAGTACATTTATAGCCATGTGTTACTGTTAGCTAATTGCCAGCAAACTTTATTTATCAATATTTTACATAATCAAATTATACTCTCAGCCAAAATAGTTTAAATTTGCTTTGACATTTTGGGCAAATTTGTGATTATTTCTCAACGATTAAATTTTGCAATCTCAATTTTTAAGTTTCAAGATTTTACAATTTTTGCCAATTTAAGTGGCAAAGCGTAAGAAGTAACAAATATGAATACATTTTGGCAGCAGGACATGGTGCGATTCCTTGTTTACATTTTCATATAAATAATTGAGGTTTCTTACAAGTTCTCTTCGATATTGGCATTTAAAGTTATTTATTTATAGTGCTTCTCCTTAAAACAAAAATTTTAAGCTTTATACAATATTTAAAAAAACACAGATGTACTTGTACACGTCTACCATATTTTCCTTACATGACACTGGTCTTGCGTGCGTGTGACGGTAGGACTGTGTCACATTTAGGTTTACATGCCTATATCATTATATCAATTAACCAAAGGTAAAGTAGCTTTAAAATTACTTGAGTGGTCAGCCTTCCTAATTACTGATGGTATTTTACTCGCTATTAATAGCTATCAAGCCATCAATTACTAGTTACAAAAGTAGTACATGTTTAAATTGACCGAATCCTTGGCCTGCTTTTACGTGCTTCAATTCCTACTGACCCATATTCTCAATTATTTAGAAATATTATTCTGACATTTAAAGGCTTGTTTTATTTTACATGTTTTTTTACCTGTACCATACCTGTTAAAAAACAAAATTGAAATTGCATCCTCAAGTGATGTGAATTTTGCATCAAGTATGGCAAGCTATACAATGGCATAGCTAGATAGAAGCCCCCACACAGGCCCAAAGGTAAATTAAAATCACTTATGGAAACCCAACTGGAAAAGTCTTCTTGCTTTCTTCTTTTGTTAGAAATGCGATTTTAGCCAGCAGGGAATTCAACCATTTGACTATAAAATACTCTTTATGTATTCAACCCTCATTATTATTCAACACTTGTATGGATGAAGAGAGGAAATTACTTGGTAAGGGGAATCCCCTGGTTGACGGTGATAGAGATGCTGGTAACCTATCCCGAGGCCATAAATTACAAAATTGGTTAGTCTCCACTTTTCCTTGGACAAAAAAAGGGGTGGGGAAATTGGTGTGAAATATTTTATTTGTTTTTTTTCTTCAAATTCGAAGAAAGAAAAAAAATGTTATGCATATTTCTCTAAAAACCTTAGCTTGGTGGGAAAACCTTACTTTATCAGCATCTATGTCACATTTGTGTGCGAATCTAAAAAACAAAATCCTTGGCCAAATAACAGTATTTGTCACATGAAACTAGTCATCTGTATCAGCCACTTCTACAGTGCCATTCATATGTCCTCTACTGAATCGTTATAACAATTGGAAAATAAATCCGCAACTGATTGGAGACAGACCTACATTTATAAATGGGTATTAAAGATGGTATAAAGCATCATTTTGAATCATTAGTACCACAGATTGACTATCTGTGTTATTACCCGTCGTAGGCCTTCATGTAGTGAAGTTGGAATGGCTACTTACTATTTACACTTTAAATAAGTTGCCTACTGGTTTGCCTTAATACCAGCTGTTATTTTTGCGAAAGTAATTTATATTTGCAAAATGTCCAAAGAAATCGGGAAACAAAAAAATACCCCTAAAAATCATTGCGGCTTTTCATCATCATCAATTGAACACATTAATTCATTCAAATATTCAGGGTCAATTCAATCAAGAAAGGAGTCCTCATAGTACATTTTAAATTTCAAAATTAATAGTAATAATAAAATAATTTTATGCTAATCCCTTTTTATCTTACAGATTGCAATACAAGACAAGCTTTATTTCAATTTTTTATGGATTTGTGCTGAATTGGACAAAAAATGCAGCTTCGACTAAATTGATCAACATTAGCAATAGCAGGCATTATAA
This sequence comes from Ophiura sarsii, assembly GCA_035610835.1. Classification (NCBI taxonomy): domain Eukaryota; kingdom Metazoa; phylum Echinodermata; class Ophiuroidea; order Amphilepidida; family Ophiuridae; genus Ophiura; species Ophiura sarsii. Next base: position 47,558,264 of record CM069442.1, on the reverse strand, counting down.
AGGCATTTCTCCAAGCCTAACATTATCAATCAAACAGCGAGCCAAAATTGACAGTAAATAAATGATGATCGTACACATTATATGAATACTCTATGGCTTTAAATGCTCAAGAGTGGTTTATTTCTAGTGAAGTGTTTAACAATTCTTGTCATCGCTTGACTGTCTTATATTATCAGTCGGCTCAGAAACTATGAATATTTTACCCAAGATCAAATTCACTTGACTACTGATAACCCTTCTTTGTTCAATAATGAATGTTAATACATTGTACTTGATGGTGATATCACCTTATAAATATAATTTAATTTTCAATACTTTCCTCTTTAACTCTAACCTTCCTCTGCACTACAAAACACTACACTTACTATAGTTTGATCATTTCCAAATTGGCGAAAGCCGCCTTACAGCAGCGAATGAATACAGAAGGACGAGGGTGCACATAAGGTAATAAGCGCACTGTACATCATGTGTAAGGCGTACGTATGGCCATTATCAATTGAACACATTAATCCATTCAAATATTCAGGGTCCATTGAACCCTGAATGGACCCTGAATTTAGGGTCCAATAATAAAATAATTTTATGCTGACCCTTATCATCTAATACTAGATTGCAATGCAAGACAAGCTTTATTTCAACTTTTTTTAAATTAATTTGTGCTAAATTGGACAAAAAATGCAGCTTTGAGAGTGTACGCTTGGATTACTTTTGCAGGATCAGAAATTTGAGGAGAATCCGAGAATCCATTCTCGCAAAGATTCTAGCCGGTAATGTTGAGAGAATCCAGGTTGATTCTCGTACATTGTAGATAATCTGTCTAACACACTATTTGAATGGAGGAGAATCCATAGATTCTTGCAAATTAATTGCAAGAATTTAACTGGATTCTCGCAACCTTTTATGAACTTCTGACCCAGCTTTTGAGTGCCGAGTGATACTAACGGAATATTTCTCCCCAATTTGGAACTGATGAAACTATAGGTGCAACTGCTGGTACATGCTCCTCAGTCTCGTGGCAAGATTAGGTTGGCTATCATATCTGAAGTATGTATATAAGTGTAGTGATTTGTAGAATATTTGAGGGTTAATACAGGAATAACTTGTGAATTTACTGAGAAAAAAAGCTTCTATTTTACATAATTCATGTAGATCAAAAAAGATGCTTTCTCAAAAAAATATTGTGAATCAGATGACTAGTTCAATCATATGCTAAAATTTTGACAAAACTTGGTATTTTGCAATAGGCAATGTGGTGTATAATACTAGCAGCATCCTTTAGCTTGTGAAGGAATCTGTATTCTTTAAGCATGTTGAGTGTGCGTCCACCATGCTTTTATTATTCATTGTTGCATGCTAAAATTTGATGTGGCGAAACATGACTTGCATGTTAATCACATGATGTCTATAATTTATCTTTGTTTTGTAATGCAAGTACCACAGTAAAAATTTAGCCATGAGCACCAGAGTTATCATTTTAATTTTTTATACTAAAAATTGGTGCCAAGAATTTTGAACTGGCCCTTTTAGCATTTGAATTAATTTGAAATACAGCATCCAAAGTGTTGGCACTGGCTTACATGTAAGTGGTTCTTTTCCACATGAAATAGGCTACTGTTTAAAACTTTAACCCTAACCCACCCGGTGGATTTTCCAACGAAATTTTTTTCAAGCAAAAAAAACACACACAACAAGAGGTGCCACGCCCCGGGGTTTGAACCCACGACCTCTCGGTTACAAGTCGAACGCTCTACCAACTGAGCCACGGGGGAGCTATGCTGGGCGAGTGTATTCGCCCAGCTATGTAGCCCGGGGCCACTTTTTCACCCAAAAACCTCAGCGCCTGGTGGAACCGACAGGCTGGGAAATGGGATTTCATGGGGTGCGGGGCTGTAAGGGTTAATACAGGTGAAATTAGAGAAAAAAAGTGAAAATTAAAAAGAAGGACAAAAATCGTTCCTTAAAGCAACATAATTTTGCTAGCATTTTGATTTCGCTAATTTCACTAGCGACCTCCAATTCGCTAAATTATGTATAGGTTAACATAGCAAGATGATTCAAATTAGTGAAATTAAAATGCCAGTAAAAGGTGGTGTTTTGTAAATTCGCTAAATTTTAATACCATGAAATTTTAGTGTTTCACAGTATACATATTAAAACAAATATTTTGTCTCAAAGCTCCAGCACGGATAATAAAATTGTTTGTTCGCATAATTTTCTTTGAAAGTCAGAAGGAAAAGAATGCTAATTTTAAAAATAACTCACAAGTTCCTACATGTATATTGATTTCCAAGTGTTACGCTATTGAAACATAAAATAAAGACAAGACAACACAAAACATGCTCTGTATAATTATTTTAATTATTGAAACTTAACGCTACTCAACGCTATTGAAACTTAAAATAAAGTCAAGACAACACAAAACATGCTGTATCTCAGATACAGAGCATGTTTTGAGTTGTCTTGTCTTTATTATAAGTTTCAATAGCTTAAACTTGAAATATATATAGGAACTTGTCAGTTATTTTTAAAATTAGAAGGAAAACAAAATGTATTTATTTCTTAGTCGTCTTTATACAGTACATCATAAATAGAACTCACAGTATACATGTAAGTACACACACAAAAAAACCACCTTTTACAAGCATTTCCAAGATTCTATATTAAGAATCAAAACCATTCCGAATTAGGTTTTGAAAAGGTTTTAGGATGGGTCATTCATTACATATATATACATACCGTATTATCCCTATTAAGCGCCCAGGGCGGTTAACTAAGTCATTTTGGGTGGGCGGTTAACTAAGTCATTTTGGGTGGGCGCTTATTTGTATACTGATTTACAAAGTTGTTGACCGTCAAGGTTGCAAAATTCAACAACCTTTACGTCCCAAGACCGCAAAATTCGATGTTTTGCAATTCAAGATGGCGGCCTCCAAGAATGACAATAAACACGAAACGTGCGTATTTCGGATGGTTTCTGTTGCTGTTTGAAGGCATAGCACATGGTTTAAGTTCGCTTTTGGATCACAAACAATATGTCAAGTATGTCTGAAGTTAAAATAACCACAATTTCCTCTTTATTTTCAAGCAATTTGTAGTCCGAGACTTAGTGTGATGTGAGTAACTTTTAAGTAAGCTTTGTTTTTTGGGTGGGCGGTTAATTAGTATATATTTGAGAAAAAGGGGGGTGGGCGCTTATATAAGGTCCTGGGCGCTTAATAGGGATAATACGGTACATGTATGTACTATACTGTAAAAGTGGAAATGTTTGCGCTTCATTTATTTTCACGCGTTTTGCGCTTGAACAGCTACTACAAAAAAATAATAACACAAAAATACATTTCTTTTGCACATGAAAATACAAATTGTGAATTTAAAAACACGCAAAATATTAATCGCGCAAAAATTACCACTTTTACAGTATATAATAGTAAATAGGTCTGATGTATAAATCGTTATACTGTAGATGCAATTTTACGTTCCTAGGAATTGTGTAATCTGAAGTCAATTCACAAAGACTTGGTTCAATTCTACCCTTTGACATGGCAAAGGCAAGGACAATATTATGTTGCATAGTATTAGTAAAAAACAATCATGCAGGGAAGCTAAAATCATTATTCCATTGGTGCTGAAAGCTAGCGCACTATCGCTTTCAGTCAATCAAGATATCATGCCATGGCAATAGCCTTTTAAAGAAGCCCCAACACATTGCAATTTGATAATGCCTGATAGGCAAATGAACAAGTGGCGTTTGATAAATGAAAGACACGATCACAGAGACAAATGACAGATGGATGGATTTTATCTCCTCTCTTAGATTCTAGCCTTCTGTCTTGTTGCTCAGTCTCTCACTCTCTAATGCAGCTCCCGTCTTGTGAATGACGGATGGTTGTGGTGACAATATGTGACAGTGATGTCTCAACACAGTATCAATGTTTGAAGCTTAAGGCAAGGCATTCCCAGAAATTCAAACTAAATATCCCAAGAGTGTATCACTCGCCTCTCCAAAACATTTGATCTGTTCACTGATGTTCCAATCAGTCACCTGAAAATCTGATGAATCAATGACATTAATTTCTGGGAAAGTTCAACCTAAATTGATTTATTAATTAAAACAAAATTTTAATACAAAAATCATCTATTTCAAACAAATTTACATGGTGATCATATAACAAAATCACGCTACAAATTGTGTGTCAATACACTACAAATAATGTACATGTACATTGTGTACAATTGGCTCAGTAATAAAATCACCATATGCAACAAGCAAGTCCCTGCTGGACTTCAGCATGTAGGCAAGTGGTTAGTGTTGGCTCAGTGCAGCTACATCACTATTTTTAGTGGAAGAGCTACATGTGAGCGTGGTCAGAATCCATCCACTACAATAATGCGTAATACATGATACAAAGTGAGGCACTGTGAGTATGTACGTACACTGTCCCACTTGAAATGATCAGTTTTATATATTCCACTTGCGAACGACCCTTTCTGTTACTCCAATAATAGCCCATGTCTCATCAAGTGTTTATGATCAATTGAAACATGAACATGGAAAGGATATGGCACTCGGAATAGTGATATTCATGAATACAAATTGAGCGCTGAATCAAGAGGGATTATATCTTTAATTTGTCTATTTAGATATATATGCATTCTGATCTGCATGTGTTAATGTTGGTAATTATTGAAGAAGTCACAGCAGATTAAAAGTCAGGTAGTGAGATGTGTTAACAATTTAAAAGGGTGAAGACGACTTTTGACTATGCTTCAATTATGTGAGGACGCTTGAGAGTGACTAAATAATGCTACCAATTCTATGATGCTATAGACTGTTTGGCTGTTGGCAACGATCAGGAGTGGCTAAATTAATATCAAATATAACTACAGTATATAGATTATGTAGGAATTCAGTGTAAGGTTGGGATTTTCGGGAAATCATGCTCCCGTGATTCAATTTAATTGTTCGGGCGGGATTCCCGAATTTCTCCAAACATACTCTGGGCTGATTGTTAGGGCGCTATCTTTTGTCGAAATTGTGTCCAACTTTTTAATCCAAGATGGCGCCTCATAAAACCGGAAGTGAAAATCTGTGGCGATAATCACATTTTAGTGAGCATATGTGTAAGAAAATGCACAGATTTGACTAAATAAACCCATTTCATGAGAATCTCCACTATAATTTTGCATTAAATAAGAGTGATTTAGCTGATTTTCTTAATTTTTAGTAAGCTTATTATTATTTTGTTGATCTTTTATTTTCAGGTTTCTGGAAGGTGATTTTTGGTCCCGGGACTAGACATTTTCAGGCTGGACTCGATTTCCCAGGACTCACTCCAACCCTTAATTCAGTGGTAACATGGTGGTACTTCTCTTCCACAGTAGTAACAGCAATATTACAGTAACAATAACAACTCATATTTATTAATAATTCATGGGCTAATTGCAAATCATCAATACACTATCACTTCATTTTGTCCATCCTAATCTGTTCACTCATTTTCATAAGCTCTCTGTGCCTCTGGTTGTAGCTAGCTTTGCATGCCACTATGCCAGCTATAATTAGCTAGCTCATGTACATTTACAAGGAACTTAGGAAGACACTGACTGATGTGCATGACCACTGCGTAAGTGTGTATTTATGTACAGTACACTTTCACTAGCGACTATAAACAACCATATGGTAACCTGGATACGTCAACTGGTGGTCATCTAATATTAGTAATATTGAACTTCCTTGTAAAGAGTGACATTATGATTTATGCAATAATATCAGGCATCACTATTTTAAATTATTATTCCTCTTATGCCACATAAAAAACCCTGTTCTATGGGACTGACCGACCCATTTTTTAGAAATTGATGTTCATGCGCAAATGAATACCAACCCAAATTTTTTTTGGTCAAAAACAGGGAATTATTACAGATTTTTTGCATTTTATGGTCATTTTGAAGGGGAAAAAGACATTTAAAAAACCCAGACTGAACAACCCAACGCGGGTGATCCGTTTGCTCGTAGAACAGGGTTGAGGATTTTTTGTCCCCTTATCTCCCCTTTTCTATTGATATATCCTTAAATTTTTCAAATACTGTAAAACAAGTTAATTTCGCGAGAGGCTCAAATTCGCGAAATTATATTGCCGCAAATTAACCAAAATTCTGCAGTCTCGACGTCTTTTTGCGTGTAGCAAATAATTTTTAGTAACTGAAATTTTAGATTCGCAAAATTTAGTTTCCGCAAAACTAGTGATGATTAGCAATTCACGAAAAAGACATGCCGTGAAATTAAGTTGTTTTACAGTAACCAGTCCTAAAAAAGTGGGCAAATTGGGAACTTCCTTGCAGGGAAATTTTGTATTTGGAGGAAAATTTTAGTTTTGAAAATTTACAACAATACATAATTTGGGAGGGAAATTCACTCTTTTAATTAAAGGACATTTGTGACCCGTCACGTCAAAATGGACATGTTGGAGGTCCGAGTCAAATCTTAGTTATTGGTATAACTTGAAAGAGCATGTTTTAAGCTTCAAAATGATATCATGTTGAAGGTAATCGGACATTGTAATAACAAGATATGATTTGAAGAAGCATATTTTTTTCTATTATTTTCTTTATATTTCACCAGCTATATTAGACTCTATCTCAAAACTGTGTTGGCCGACAACATGTCCTTTTTGATGCGACTGGTCACATTTTCATAGTCCGGACGGCACGCTTTATACAGGGTGGGACTTCAGAAATCAAAAAATCAACAAAAGGGTGGGGGTCAGAATATTACTGATATAAAGGGTGTAGTTGTATAAAGCGTGGAGATAAAATAAAAAGGGTGGCGGTTTCTCAGCGATCATCAAAATAATCAAACTACCGACCTTGACGACTCGCTAGCGCTAGTTATATCATAAATATGTATCCAAAGATAAACTTCCATTCGAAATTAAAAAATTGCCATCTTTAAATTGGTTTGTTATTATATAGCGCCATCTACTGTTGAAATTGTGACATTATTTCAAAATGGAAACTCGCCGGGAGCTACGAAAGTGTCGTACGCAGCGTATTATCACAATTTAGGGAGCATACATGTAAGAGTACCAAAAATGCACTGATTTGATTAAATAAATCCATTTCAAATGAATCTCCTCTATAGATTTGCATTAAATAATCGTGATTTAGCCGACAAGGTGGTTTTTTAAGTAAGCTTATTTTTTTATTTTTTTTCCTATTTTTTTTTCTTCGATGAATAATTTCGGGCATCCCGGGACCCGCCCGAAAAACAAAACGGGTCCCGGGATGTTTCTGTCACTTTGTCCTTTCTTCCTTTCTTCCAATGAGTGCCTTTTCAAATTTGAATGCACAAAATTATCAAAATGTCCCCTTTTCGGTATAAAGCAATCGTGTGCAACCTGCGGCCCGCGGGCCACATGCGGCCCGCCGACCTCTAATCTGCGGCCCGCGAAGCAATCCTAAAATTCCAAATGATGCGGCCCATTTTAAACGGAACTCCCTAGTTTTACACAAATGGCGGATTAATTTGGTGGTGTGCTCCCTTATAGGGTGACGCGCTAGTAAATATAACCCAAGGCGTGATTGCGTGATAAAATTCTTGGTTAAAATGGCGCTTGTAGCAGCAAGAGCGAGTAAAAAGAGGAAATTACACGAAGAGAAGCGGGTATTCCATGAGCTATGGACTTCCCCTCTCCCTATTACTCCGCTATTACTCCTCCTCCGGACGTGTTTTGGAATGTTTGACAATCGCTGCGGCCCGTGAATAGATCTCAAAATCGCAATGCGGCCCGTGGGTAGAAAAGGTTGCACATGCTTGGTATAAAGGGTGGGAGTTGAACATTCCCAAATAAAAAGGGGGCTCTGTAAGGGTGGGGCAAAAATAAAAAGGGTGGGGGTCTGACCCCTGTCCAGACAGTGATTTTTGCTACCTTGCTGGAAATTTCGCACTTTTTACAGACCTAACAAAAATGGCGTAATCAGGTGATATCAAGGTCTCATATTTATACAATTTTAATTATTCATCCAATCCCTTCAAAATTAATGTATCACTCCCGCACTGGCCTACCGAAACCATATGCTACATATATGTATTTAGAAAATTATAAAGTCTGCTCAGACCATAATTTTATTTGCCAATCTGCACGTTTTCAGGAGGCGCACACACAAACACATGTAACATAATTAGAATCGGGGGTAGTGATAGACCACCATTGAAATATATGGGTCCAAAACTGGCAAATTTAATCATAGATCTAGGCTTTAACGGACTACCTTCATCACATGTTTTCTAAATTTGGAGCACAAATTGTCAAATTTTTGCACATGCCCCAAAACACTGGGTAGTCTTTTCAGGTGTAGAGTAGTGGACCCCCTGATTAGAATTGATCAACTGATAAATATGATGTCAGACTATAATTATTATCAATATCAATGTCACTCAAACCTACATTTTTAATAAAGGGAAGGGATCAAGTTTCCCTGTCGTCAGCATTTTTTTTATAATGCATCCTAGAACCATTAGACCTGATCAGGAGACAGACATTGGGTAAATTAGGCAAATTAATGGACAGAGATGAGACACCAGAAGCGATTTTCTACAGAAGAATGATTATTAAATTGTCTAACTACATGTACATGTATACTAGGGTTAGTAAATATTTAACCTCCATTGGTTGATGTATTTTCATTTGTCTTCTATTATCTAGAATTGGTAATTGGTAATAGATCATCAAATTATCAATGAAGATGTGAGGTTAGGGTTTCTCTTAGCAATTGGTTGATTATAGCACAATGCGCATTTACCTTCATCACTAATTGATATGAATTTCTTCTTTTTTTGAGGATGGGGTTCTTCCTTTTCCTTCTTTTTTTAACAACATTGAAGCTATTCAAGGTGCCTGGCCAAGGTGCCTTGAATAGTACAATTTGTAATATAATGCAATCAGGTAAAAAAGAAAACTTGAGAAAAGGGTCTGTACTGTCAAAGTTGTAATTTCGATTTTTTTTTTTTTTTTTTTTTTTTTTTTTTTTTTGGATTTGATTTGATTTTTTTTTTTTTTTTTTTTTTTTTTTTTCACTTCTGCGAAATTTGAACTATTTTGCTTTTTTTATTGACAATTTTAAGATTAATTACACACATGTATTTTATCATGTAGATTTATTTTCTCGGTAGCTGACTGAAGCACAGACATTTATATAGTGCGAAATTGTGATAAAATCAAATATTGTGCACTATTCGTTGCAATGTATTGTCTTACAACAGGCTTTCTCAACTAGATTTACTGATGCTCCACATTGTTGAAGCTCCACTTGGGGTCCAGGGGCATAGCCCCGGCGGTGGTCCAAGGGGCAGCAGCCCCTGAGCCCCTGAAGCTCTTGGGGTTTTTAACTGACTTAAATCGCCTCTCGTTGGTCATATTTTTTTAGAATTTACAATTCAAGTTATTTTTCAGAGGAAAACAGGGATTTCTTGGTAGCTTGGACTTTAATGCAATGTATGGCTCTGCTAAATACAGCCTTCCTTGGGCCAGTGAATGATGCAGGCACACCAGGCAACTACATGTACATGTAGTGCTAGTAGAATTTAGACAGGTACAGTAACATCAAGTATGTCATCAGATTACTGGTCAAGCTTCCATCAGAAATGGCTCAGACTTTTATCAGGACTCAAAGTCATGGCATATCAATATCATGCAACAATTACTGTACCGGTTCAGTTAATGTTAAGGACCATAATTGTACTAATCTAAATGGATATCAGAGGCTATGACATTTATTGAACCTGCAGGAAACTGGATTTACAATGTAGGCCACTAGTTCAAAATAGTGAATCAGATAATCCCTTGGCGTCACTCCCTAATATCTAATTGAATCGCCAGTATATTTATAAACAGCCTCCACACTGATTGAAACCATGCAAGTACCAGGTACATTGTACTGTACTTTCATGTTGAAACAACCATTTAGTCCATTTTAACAATAGGAACACAACATGAACAGACAATTTAATATTTTGCCAAAAGCATTTTGAACAATACATGTACATGTACATGCCACATCCTAATTTAGATAGTTGTGCTTTGCCAGTACCGTGCCACAACTGACAATGAGTCATCTAGGGTGCTTCCCAGTTGGTTGAGGTGCATGTTTCACTTGAGGAGTCTTACAAAATGTCTAAAAATAACTGGCAAGTATTCAGTAAGTGACAAAACCTTGTGCAAACTGACAAAAATGCATGGCGGTGTTGGAAAATAATAAAAAAAAACATTTTTTTTTGCAAAACTTGCAAAACATCGGTTTCGCAAAACTTTGAATCATTGATATACTGATGCATGTTAATAATTCAAGGTTATTATTATAAGTACTGCAATGATCTAGACTCTCTGTTTGATATATAGACCCTAGCTATTTGATGTGTCACAAAACAAAAGTAACACAATTATTCTTAAGTCTAAACAGTAAATATTAACCACCGCCTCCCCCCCCCCCTCCCCTCCCCTCCCCCAATATGCTACAAAATACGCCAAGCGCATGTGCAGACGGTTTTCGATGACGTAATCAACCAAGCCTACATAGTACATGTACATTGAGCGCAGTATAATGCGCGAACAAGTAGATGAGAATCATGGCTTGCCTATGCTGCAGGGCTCAAATTTCATTGAGGTCATTGCAATGCCCTTTCGAGATTTGTCTTGGTGCCCTAGACCTTTGTTAACTTTCAAGGTATTCTTGACCATTTGTTGGCCTTAGTGACCTGCCTTAGTGACCATCATGAATTTGTTCAGTGGCCTTAAAATTGGGTGCCCTCAAAAATCAAAATTTGAGACCTGCTATGCTGGCCGAGTTTTTTGGTCCGGAGGGTCCCCTGGTTCAATCCCCTGTCGGGGGGCGTCAATTTCTTTGTTGATTTCTCTTCCAAAATTGTGTTCCGGTTTACAATTACATGAACCGATTTTAAATCTCATTCATAAATTATGGTAAGTATGCAAAATCTTGTATCTGCCGTGTGAATTGTGATTGGCCAATAACAAATAATAATAAGCAACGACAAGGATTTAAGTCGTAACCTGACATTAAGGTGCGGGATTGTAAGGTGCGGGATTGTAAGGTGCGGGATTGTAAGGTGCGGGATTGTTATGCGTCGTTCTTTAAAAAACTACCACACTCAATGCATCATGTGTCAGGTGAATACACAAAAGTTACAATACCGCACCTAACTCTAACCTGATTGGTCCATATTGCACAAACATATCATTTATTACTTTGATTGACAGTTAAGATAAGGGAATCCCCCGGAATGCGAAACCGGAACCATCAAAACAGCTGGTCACGTACTACAAAACTGGACTTTAGTTTGTTATTGCTTGTTGCTTGTTAACTCCCTATAGCAGCTCTTATTCGAGCTTAACTGGAAGTCTGGAAGCCCTCTGAAACCTAGAGGATGTGATTTTTGTACAAGTAACAGACCCGGGATGATCCCCTACTCTTAACGATAAGGTCTGCAACATTTTAACGTGTTCAGGATGAAACGTCCGAATACATAGGACGGGACCAACGGCTTTACGTGACTCTTCAAACCACGGCGCACTGACATCCACTGTCTACCTGCACGTCACGTTGTACACAGTGAATAGGGTAGAGGAGAAATTCTACAATTAAATCTAGCCTAACTAAAACCACAGAAAGAGAATCCAATAATAAAATATAATCGTTTTCTTTTGTGAGATTCGACTTTATTATCAGAAACTGCCACTACCATTGGAAAGAAATGTAAATGTGAAAAGAGAATGTGATTTTTGCGAATGTGATGCAAATGGTTGGCCACCATATGTTGGCACTTATTAAACATGTGTCACCTGTCTGTGCATCTAATGTTGACGATACTATATATCCATAAAAATACAGAGTAATAAAAGCACTGCATTGCCTACTCATCCCATTGTCAGTCACTTTTACCAACCGATGTACCTCTGAATCCTATTATCAGGATTAAACATTGAGCTAATATGCTATTCTGAGTTAATGTGAACACATCTTCTAAAGCTTATTTAATCTGTGACAAACATGATTTAAAAAATTTTACACAATAATTTCAATGTAAATAGTATAAATACAAACAGCTGTTGACTTACAGTGTTGATGGAGCTTTGCAAGCCCTCCCCTTCCTTCTTAACTCGGTCCGAAGTCATGGGCAGCAAGCTGAATTTCACCTTGGGGGCACTGCTTCCACTATCTGTTCCGTTGTCGGGTGACAGAATAACTGTCCAGATTCCTTGTGGTGGGAAAGTAAGCATGGTCAAGGTTAGGAAAGAAGGGAGAGGGGGGATTAAGGAAGAACAAAGTGGCCAAAAGGCCCCCAGATGGTGCCTTATGGCAGTGTACTTCTGGGGTCACCAGTCAACACACAAACAATGTTTAACTCTCATTGCGCTCTGGCTAACTATCCATCTGGATCGACGAATGAAGAAACGGGTGAAATAATTCCCGTTCGGCTCACACACAAGACACTTGATAAAATATATATCCAAATAATTCCATAATATCCAAGAGAATCAACCATGTGGTAGCGTTCAGTTCAACATATGGCTCACTTTTACACGGAGTTATAGCGCCAACTAAATATAGCCACAACAACCTGTTTAAAATTCATGCACTCTCGCGTTTTATATTATGACAGTTTATTCCAAATTATAGCAAGAGAATCGCGAAAATGGGCACCCGCCTACGCCGGGCTCATTTCGCTTGCGCGAGTCCGTACAATCACCACGTAAGCGGCGCCCGGCTAGGGTAACCAGTGGTGTTTTTAACTACTTCAGCCCTGTCAGAAACCGTTACCAGAGAGCTGCTAATATTCCATTACTCTGTCGAATAGATTCATTAATTCATTAAAATTTCAGAATTATTTCCTTATTTTCAGCCATCCCCCGATTTTCCCCGATTTAACACTGCCCCAAATCCACGTGACTGGAGCAATGGCGGCCTACATGAGACATGTAACCCAAAATATCCCGAGTCACTTACTTTGTGCAGCCAATTGAGGTCCTCAGACGCAAAAGCAAGACGTGAAACTTATGATGCACATAGAGGAACAACTCCTTAAAATTAACCCACAAATCGTTTTGACCGAAACAACGTAGTTTTGGTAAAATTCCACCTTAAATTTGCAAATCGCCTGCCCTTCCTGATTATCGTACCACGGTACATGCAGGGGTGAATTAAGCATGCGCGATCACCTGGCTCTGGAATTTCAATAAATTAGTCCGCTATGTTCAAATTACTATACATACGGACACATGCATTTCAGGGAAAATTGAGGCAATTTATATAAATTTACTGAAAATTCAAACAAAATGTAAGGTCCGTTATTTCGATTAAATGCCATCAAAACAGAGAGGACTACTTGGCATAAAATACGAGACTGAGAAGACTCGGGTGATTCGTCCAACTTGCTGCACTACATACACGGCAATCGGCATCGGTCCTGAGTGATACTGATAGACACGCAAAGAAACCCAATTAAATACACACGAACCGAATTTAGAAGGCGGAAGCGATATTAAATCTAATAATACAAATATATTAAGAAATGAAAATGTAGATTAAGATGACAATGACAGGACACATTAAAATCACTTTCACACTTTCTCTTTTAAACACCCCACACCCAATAAACTGTCACTGTTTTGTGTTAGAACAATATATTTTTACATGCACAACTTCTACAACAACAAATTGACTGGCTACATGCATGCATGTAGAGGGGGCTATAAATGAAAAAAATCTGGCAATCAGCCATAACATTTACACACGATGAAGGGGTGTGTCTGGGATATGCATGGTTTTGGTGTAGGCCCTATGAATTGATTAAAATTGTCGTTCGTTTGTTTATTTACACCTTTTTTACACGGTCTGTCCGTACGGACACACGCTTGGGTCCTGAGGGACCAGATAAGAAAGATGGAAGCAGGTTGGAAGAAAAGAATGATTAAAACCCAGCCAACACGTATGCATGGCCCCATGTGGGCCCTTTATGGGCCACTTGCATGGCCCCATGTCCCATTTGGGTGGCCCACATGGGACCCTTTATATTTTGGCCACTTGGGCCGAAAGGGGCCCATGCGAGTTGGCCCCCATGTGTCCAATGGGGGTTTCGAATCATTTATCAAAATTTATAAAGGGTATGGTATGGGTAATACGGGACCTTTAAGACATTTGCATAATTAAAATACAAAATAACTGACTCAAATTTAAGCAAAGTTTGTTATTTGTAATCTACATTTTATAAACCTTTATTGTAATAAAAAACACAGAGTCATTCTATGTTTGGTTTGGCTGTTATTATCAAATACTGACGTACATCATAAATGTCCCATCTTACCTACACGTGAAGGTAATACGGGACATTTTTTTGAGGACATTGTTTTGGTATGAAAAGTTATTTGACATTTTTTATTTAAAGAGTAGGCCTCTGTTAAAAAACCATGAATAATGGTCCACTAATCAAGAGATAATAATGCATGAAGTACATTGGTACAAAAAAGGTACATTGCTACAACAACAAAAAAAGTACTGTAGGTGTGGGTAATACGGGACCTTTAAGACATTTGCATACCGTCATGCTGGCTGTCCCATATTTATACCTTCACAAATTGTGAACCCACTCCCATTCAATGCATTATAACACCAATGTACACTGTACTAGCGGAGCACACACACAATACATGTTGGACCAACACCTGAAACATGCTTAATAATGCAAAAAATCAGGTCACGCCCCCTTTCCTTTTCTTTACCATCATATTCTATGAAAACACTATTTTTATATTAGACCAAAAATATGGGTGCATTTTTCCTTAAATTGACAGGTTGTGGTGATTTTCTGGCTGGTAATTCTTAATTCCGGTAGCTTTGATAATTAGTCATGCAATTCACTAAGGGTTTGATCTATCTATAGAGGGCGCTATTTAAAGTGCTAGTAATGCCAGACGGATGCGGTCCCGTATTACCTACGGTCCCGTATTACCATAGATTTAAAAATAGAGATCCAGTATGCCGCCGCCATTTTGAAACCACTATGGGGACCAAATTGGAGGTATGTCGGTATTTTCCGTAAATGCTCGTGAGCATTCGGAAAGTGCCATTCTTTCCGCGTATTTTAAACCATGGTCCAACGCGTACGCCACTGCCAAAAATAACGCGGAGATTTATTGACTTTGCGCGATTAACGGTCCGACGCTTCACTTCGGTTTTCTGCACGCACGATAGGCACGCAAACCGGGAAATTAACTTGCAACGGTGCCAATAGGGAGCACAGCACAAAGACGCTCTCCATAGACTTTACTGTTAGGAAAGGCTTTCATAAATGGCTCTAGTTTCTATATTAGTGCGTTTGGTTCAATGACATTTTGATATGTTTTACTCACAAGGGTATTCTACAACATATCTGAATGTGAAGTAGACATCACCGTGCACTTTTTTTGATATAAGCCGCCGCATAACAACGTAGTGATATGCCTACCTAAATTCGGTCTCCGGTCTGGCTATTACCGCATGTGTAAATCGGTCCGTGAAATTGAAATTGACCTCAAATCACCTAGATGAAATGTCAGAACATCAACTACACATTTCAAACACAACATATTAGTGAAAAATTATATCATAAACCGTCAAAAAATAACTCTCTTTCCCGCCAAATAGGAACTATTGTCGTACTCAACTTTGATTGATCGCGACGATAGCGTGTCGCGATACCTATTTAGGTATGTGCTCCCTTATAGAGCACAAATTTGCTCAAAATCATTCAAAATTGATATCAACTTATTCAGCGTGAAATTTTGAACAAACTAGCCAAATAAAATTACAATTGAACAATCCGTTTTTGAAATATGATCTGATCACGGAGGCCGCATCTTCCGTAAAATCACTATTATTTTCCGTTTTTTGACTCTAGACGCGGCACGCTTTGACTTGTTAGGCCTACACTCACGAAATTCAAACTTTTTGACTCAAATCCAACTGATTTTGATTTCGATCAGTCTCTGATTATGTCGACCTAACCCACCTATAACACATCAACTGAAATAACGCCGTGTTTTTGTTTAAAAAAGAGCAACCACACGCCCCCCCCCCCTGTTTTTTAAGCGGACAAAGTTGGCCTATGCCATAAATACACTGCCCAGTAGATATCAAAACGCATAGAGGGTGAAACCCGACTTTTATTTATTGCATTGTGTAATACACCTACACTGGATCGGAGCACGCAGGAGATCGGGAACCTGAGCACAAATTTGCTCAAAATCATTCAAAATTGATATCAACTTATTCAGCGTGAAATTTTGAACAAACTAGCCAAATAAAATTACAATTGAACAATCCGTTTTTGAAATATGATCTGATCACGGAGGCCGCATCTTCCGTAAAATCACTATTATTTTCCGTTTTTTGACTCTAGACGCGGCACGCTTTGACTTGTTAGGCCTACACTCACGAAATTCAAACTTTTTGACTCAAATCCAACTGATTTTGATTTCGATCAGTCTCTGATTATGTCGACCTAACCCACCTATAACACATCAACTGAAATAACGCCGTGTTTTTGTTTAAAAAAGAGCAACCACACGCCCCCCCCCCCTGTTTTTTAAGCGGACAAAGTTGGCCTATGCCATAAATACACTGCCCAGTAGATATCAAAACGCATAGATTTGGGTGAAACCCGACTTTTATTTATTGCATTGTGTAATACACCTACACTGGATCGGAGCACGCAGGAGATCGGGAACCTGGTGCTATAAGGGAGCACAGCACAAAGACGCTCTCCATAGACTTTACTGTTAGGAAAGGCTTTCATAAATGGCTCTAGTTTCTATATTAGTGCGTTTGGTTCAATGACATTTTGATATGTTTTACTCACAAGGGTATTCTACAACATATCTGAATGTGAAGTAGACATCACCGTGCACTTTTTTTGATATAAGCCGCCGCATAACAACGTAGTGATATGCCTACCTAAATTCGGTCTCCGGTCTGGCTATTACCGCATGTGTAAATCGGTCCGTGAAATTGAAATTGACCTCAAATCACCTAGATGAAATGTCAGAACATCAACTACACATTTCAAACACAACATATTAGTGAAAAATTATATCATAAACCGTCAAAAAATAACTCTCTTTCCCGCCAAATAGGAACTATTGTCGTACTCAACTTTGATTGATCGCGACGATAGCGTGTCGCGATACCTATTTAGGTATGTGCTCCCTATTTATAGAGCACAAATTTGCTCAAAATCATTCAAAATTGATATCAACTTATTCAGCGTGAAATTTTGAACAAACTAGCCAAATAAAATTACAATTGAACAATCCGTTTTTGAAATATGATCTGATCACGGAGGCCGCATCTTCCGTAAAATCACTATTATTTTCCGTTTTTTTTACTCTAGACGCGGCACGCTTTGACTTGTTAGGCCTACACTCACGAAATTCAAACTTTTTGACTCAAATCCAACTGATTTTGATTTCGATCAGTCTCTGATTATGTCGACCTAACCCACCTATAACACATCAACTGAAATAACGCCGTGTTTTTGTTTAAAAAAGAGCAACCACACGCCCCCCCCCCCCCCCTGTTTTTTAAGCGGACAAAGTTGGCCTATGCCATAAATACACTGCCCAGTAGATATCAAAACGCATAGATTTGGGTGAAACCCGACTTTTATTTATTGCATTGTGTAATACACCTACACTGGATCGGAGCACGCAGGAGATCGGGAACCTAGTGCTATAAGGGAGCACAGCACAAAGACGCTCTCCATAGACTTTACTGTTAGGAAAGGCTTTCATAAATGGCTCTAGTTTCTATATTAGTGCGTTTGGTTTAATGACATTTTGATATGTTTTACTCACAAGGGTATTCTACAACATATCTGAATGTGAAGTAGACATCACCGTGCACTTTTTTTGATATAAGCCGCCGCATAACAACGTAGTGATATGCCTACCTAAATTCGGTCTCCGGTCTGGCTATTACCGCATGTGTAAATCGGTCCGTGAAATTGAAATTGACCTCAAATCACCTAGATGAAATGTCAGAACATCAACTACACATTTCAAACACAACATATTAGTGAAAAATTATATCATAAACCGTCAAAAAATAACTCTCTTTCCCGCCAAATAGGAACTATTGTCGTACTCAACTTTGATTGATCGCGACGATAGCGTGTCGCGATACCTATTTAGGTATGTGCTCCCTATTTATAGAGCACAAATTTGCTCAAAATCATTCAAAATTGATATCAACTTATTCAGCGTGAAATTTTGAACAAACTAGCCAAATAAAATTACAATTGAACAATCCGTTTTTGAAATATGATCTGATCACGGAGGCCGCATCTTCCGTAAAATCACTATTATTTTCCGTTTTTTTTACTCTAGACGCGGCACGCTTTGACTTGTTAGGCCTACACTCACGAAATTCAAACTTTTTGACTCAAATCCAACTGATTTTGATTTCGATCAGTCTCTGATTATGTCGACCTAACCCACCTATAACACATCAACTGAAATAACGCCGTGTTTTTGTTTAAAAAAGAGCAACCACACGCCCCCCCCCCCTGTTTTTTAAGCGGACAAAGTTGGCCTATGCCATAAATACACTGCCCAGTAGATATCAAAACGCATAGATTTGGGTGAAACCCGACTTTTATTTATTGCATTGTGTAATACACCTACACTGGATCGGAGCACGCAGGAGATCGGGAACCTGGTGCTATAAGGGAGCACAGCACAAAGACGCTCTCCATAGACTTTCCTAGCCAACATGCCCAGCATCGCCCAGCTGGGGCCCACGTGGGCGATGCTGGGCGTTGCTGGGCGTTGCTGGGTTGTGCTGGGCACGGGTTTTTGCTGGGCTTGCCCAGCTGGGGCCCAGCTGGGTAATGCTGGGTTGTGCTGGGCAAATGTTGTGTTGTGCTATGACGGGTTTTTGCTGGGCTTGCCCAGCTGGGGCCCAGCTGGGTTGTGCTGGGCAAAATTTGTGTTGTACTATGACGGGTTTTTGCTGGGCTTGCCCAGCTGGGGCCCAGCTGGGTAATGCTGGGTTGTGCTGGGCAAAATTTGTGTTGTGCTATGACGGGTTTTTGCTGGGCTTGCCCAGCTTGGGCCCAGCTGGGTTGTGCTGGGCAAAATTTGTGTTGTGCTATGACGGGTTTTTGCTGGGCTTGCCCAGCTGGGGCCCAGCTGGGTTGTGCTGGGCAAAATTTGTGTTGTGTATGACGGGTTTTTGCTGGGCTTGCCCAGCTGGGGCCCAGCTGGGTGGTGCTGGGCACAATTTGTGTTGTGCTGTGACGGGTTTTTGCTGGGCAGCCCAGCAAAAACCCGTCAAGTGGGTAATTGTGCTGCACACGATACGGAGGCTATTCCTGAGACTTTCAGATGGTATTTCCTAGGGAAATTTGCCAAGCTTAATTTAGGGAAATATACATTGACTGGCAACCTAGCAACCAACATAATATTATCGTCTCAAGATTTTGAGTACGTGCGAGAAAAACGTAGGCCCCTAAGTTTGTTTTTATTATTTATCATCATATTTAACAGTTAATGACAGTATTTTAAGCCCTTTTGATAGATACACCGGGCATTTTTAATCTAGACGGTCCTTTTTTCTTCAAAAGCTGGGCTGGGCAATTAATAATAATTATTAATAGGCCTAAGCTTATTTTATAGCCTAGGCCAGGCTAGGCCTTATAAATAAGCTTAATTAAACCAAATTAATAAGCCAGGGCAGGCTAGGCCCCTCGGCTCGGCTAATAATAATATTAAAATATGCCAGGCCTTAATACCTTGTTCTTTATTAGGCTCTTATGCTAAGCTTTTTGTAAAGGTTTTCTGCTTCAATTTCTGGTAGGCCTAGGCCCCTAGTTAGTTTAAGTTTGTTTTCAAGAACCTTGCATGAAATTGAAATAGGCCCCTACTAGGCCTAGGCCTACCCTACAGTACACCACAAAAAGTTGTTAATGTTGGGCCTAAGTGATTCTACTTTCTAGACTGAAATCTCGTGCTGATCATGATTTCGAACTGCCGAAAGCAATGAAAGTAGGCCTACAATTTACAAACCAAATCTTTCTGTGGGCAGAAAGAAGGTTGTTAAATTAAACTTTAAAGGGATGCCTGGCCTTCCGCCTAGGTTTAGCCACTGAGGTCTAGATAGGCATACTAGATAGGGCTAATACCAGATAGCCTACCAGATTTTTAAATCTTTAAAAAGTTAAAACTTTTTAAAGTTGTATTATTTTACTATTAATGAAATTCTTTCAGTAGTACTAGTAATATCTAGTAGTATTAGTAGTAGTAGGCTAGGCTACAGCAGTTTGTCAATACAATAGCTACCTAGGCCTATGCTTTTTAATTTAAAAGGCCTTGGCCCTAAGCAGTTTTAGGGGACCCCTCAATATTTCTTTTTGTATAAATGTTGGACTGTCTCACATTTAAAGAGGCATTACCCAATTATAGGGTCCACAAACCTGCAATTTAGTCAACATTCTAGGAATATATGCCTTTAAAATTGTTTTTTTTTCTTCATAGAATGATAGGCCTAGCCTATAAGGTTTATCGCAAATAGAAAAAAGCCATTGATTTATCCTTTTCTGATGCATTGTGGGTGGATTGTGGGTGCAAATCTGCTCCATTTGCGAACCCACAATGCATCAGAAAAGGATAATCAATGGCTTTTTTCTATTTGCGATAAACCTTATGCCTACCATAAAACCTTAAAAATGTCTGAACTGAAATTTTGAGCCCATTTGAAATAGACCTAGGCCTACAATAATTTCATAACATGGGAAAGGGCCAAATTAAAGGGATAGCCTAAATAGTAGGCCTATACCAGGTTTTTTTTAATGAATTCACCTAGGCCACATACTTGAAAGGGCCTTCACAAAATGATTTCAAGTTTCCTGTTAAAACCGCCCTCGACCAAAATTGAAAATGGCAAGATATTTAATTATTTTATATCGTTTCCTTATAAATTCACAGTTTACATGTATGCTAGGCCTAATAACACATTGGTATGCTGATCTACACTACATAGGTTGACTAAAATTCAATGTCTCAATCCAAGCCTCACGCTTGCAAAATGTGCAGTGTAATGACAATTTGACATAGGCCTACTGCATTCCAATTTCCAATTCCATAATATTTGAAGTGCTACATTTTCTGTATTCTTATTATAAAATGATGAAGTCGGATTAATCTTCAAATACATTGGTGTTAAAAATGCTCGGCAAATTATTGAGAACATTTTGGTGGTAAAGACTATAATTTAATTTGTATGAAAATGAAATGTTTTAAAATGACTATCTCTTTAAGAATACATCTAATGCCTATTTATTTTATGGACAGGGCCCAGGGGACACAAAATGGAAATTACATTGTTTTCTTATCATTTTCAGTTTTTGTTACTTTTCCTTTGCCTAGGAACAGCGAGTGCTAGGAACACTCACATGCTAGTTCATACAGTGACTAACCACCAGTATTTACCAAGACAAGAAAATCAAGAGGTAAGTGCAAAGTAGGCCTACAGAGGAGCTGCAATATGTTTATGGCCATATTTCATCTGTAACATATGGGGTTGCAGTACATGCAGAGCATCACTAATCATTTTTAAGATTTTCCTCAATGTATGTTGCCTATTGCTGTAAAATGTTTCATGTTTGTTTGCTGTATAATATCCTACTATAAACTATTATTAAAGGTAATTTAAAACAATGCATACAACTTTTCTATTCCTTTACCTAGGATTAGGAACGGTATACACAATTACACATGCTCGCACTCAGCCACCCACCAGCACAGTGAATCACCGGTATAAAACAAGACAAGAAAGTCAAGAGGTTAGTTCAAACTACATAGTCCTTGGCCATATTTCATTTACATTATTGGGATGCAGACTGTAGTACATGCAGAGTATTATAAATAATGTTGGAGAAAGCCCTCAAAGAAGTACTATTGTTGTAAATTATTTCATTTTTGCTTGATATACATGTATATACAGTGGCGTAACTAGCTAGGTATTTCAATTGGGATGGGGTGGGGGGGGGGTGACTTCTGACTGGGGAGCATATCCAGTGGCGGCGCCAGCATTACAAAATTTAAAAAAATGGTGGGCAAACGGGGTGGGGAGGGGGGGGGGGGGCAAGATACATTTGGCGCGCGCAAAAGTCTTGCCTTTTAATATCAAAATTACCTAAAATTAGCTTAATTTTTTCAGACCATTTTAAAGTTATTTTTAGTTATTTTTAACTTTAGAAGTCAAGCCACTCGGTAAATTAGGGCATGTACATGATCTGTCATGGGTAACATTGTATTTTGTCATATTTCATTGTGTGGGGTGGGGGGGGGGGGGGGGGGGGGGCATAGCCTCTGAGCCACTGTATGTATAACATCCTACCGTTATTGCAAGAATGCATATTAACAGACATGAGCATTTTCAGTGTTATAAAAGTGAATTCTGGTGTGTTTTTGGTGGTCCAAATATCTGCAATTATTTTTAAATTTCAGCCTGTTGTTTGCCTTTTTTAGCTCGATTTCACGCACATTTTCTTTTTCTTTTTTCATGTTTTTTTTTTCATTCTCATGCCTGTTATTTAAAGAATAACCATTAAGAGGTAAGTGATATCAATTGATAAGACCAAAGAGCTGTGTGTTTTTTCTTATTATTCTCATTTATATTTTCTTTTCCTTTGCCCAGGAGCAGCACCTGTTTGCATTCATCCACCAACACAGTGATCAACCAGTGTGAAATGAGAATTCAAAAATACAGGTAAGTGCACATTTCATTTCATAGCAGCTTTAGTCTTTTGTGGCCATAAGGTGACGAAAAAATAAACCATGTTGTATGGGCCCGACCAACCCATTGTTTTTACATAACATGGGTGCAGTACAATAAAGCATCATAATTCATACTAATTCATTTTGGAGACTACCCTCAAAGTATGTATCCTTAACTGTACACTTGTCTTTTTCTGCCTGCTATTAAACATCCTACCATTATTGAAGGCAAGATATTGAGAATTAAGAGGTAATAATAAGTGAAATTAATTGATATTACCAAATCGTGGCATTTATTGAAGTTATTATGGTTTCAAAGTGAAAGTGAATGCCTTTCGTAGTACACAACAGGTAGGCAGTAACACCATAAAGTTGTATTACTGTTTTCAACAGTCAAATCACTGTTGCATTGACGTTAACAGTAATTCCTTCCAAAGTTGAGCTCTTAAGTTAGATCTAGGGCCTATATTTCATGATGGTCAACAGATAAATTCTTAAAATCTTCTAAAGGCGGGTTCAACACCTGGGAAGAACTTTTGTGCAATAGTAAAATTAAAGTATACCATCAGACAGTTATGTAGGGGAGAGCGGGGCTAGTCCGCCCACCACATGTTTCTCATCACGTGACTGATGAAAAAGTATCAGACTGGTGTTATTTGGTTGCACCAGTCATAGCAAAGTAACTATTAAAACTTCAGACCCGGATACATCTCACATACCGAGGCGAGTCCGCCCATGCCCAATTACACGCTAAGTAAGAAGGGGCCGACTCGCCCCAACATAATTAATGGACACATGTGTCCATTTCATATGTTGGGGCCACATGGCCTAATTTGTCATAGTTGTGTCTAGTTGACTTTTAAACAATCTTTAAATGGAATAACTGATAGTTTCTGCAATATTTAACTTGCCTATGAAGCCGGACGAGCTTGCCCATGCGAACCTGCCCCGGCGTGAGTAGTATGGGGGTAAGTCCGCCCTGTTGGTTATTTTCCTTACTCCTGCACTTATACAATACAATACAATACAGAAAGCATTAATTGCGCCATTTCCAAAAGGCTCAGAGCGCTTACAAGATAAAACCTTAAAATTACAACTTAAACTACAAAATGTGAGTGTACTGTAACATGAGCATAGTACGTACAATATATTATAGCAATTACAAAATAGATTAGAAACAAAAAATAAACAGAAAAACTGTTTAAGGGAACAAATGAGTTTTAAGAGCTTTTTTGAACACACTTGTAGATGATGATTGTCTAATACAGATAGGTAGCTTATTCCACTCTTTTGACGCACAAACTGTGAAAGTTCTATCACCAGCTAGAACTCTAGTGATAGGGTATTGAAGACGTAATAGTTCTAGAGTTCTGAAACTATGGGGGTATGTAGCTAAAAAACGTAGCTTTCATTTGAAAGTAGGATAGCTTTCTAACTTATAAAATGAGTCCGCTAGGCAAGCCTGAAAATTAGAGGGCGGACTAGCCCCGCTCTCTCCTATTATGCCTCACCTCTCTAGTCTATAACATGTTTTTGTTTGTTTTCACCACAGAATTATGGTTTTCACAGAAACACAGATATGGTGAAAGGATGCAGATTGTGTTGCTGTGATTGAAAAGTCGACCAACTTCAAGATTCTGTACCCACAAATGATAGATAGCGACTTTCGAGATTTTCCGCCAGTTTCATTGATACTACATGTAGCATTGTAGTGGCTTCTCTTAATCAGCCAGCTGCGCTGTTTAATGTGTCATCTTAATCAACATTGATATATCATTACAACGCAATAATCGAATTTTGATTCTCTTCAGCCAGCAGGGAGGTCACGCTGCATGTCAGATTTTGTTGTACGCAAGAAAACAATGGAGTCTCAGTGACTGCAATATTTGCTAGAAATAGCTTCGGAAAATGGTCTATTTCGGCATCTCAAAAACTGAGAAACGTGTTAAAAATCATTTAGAATTTTAGAGGAGAGTCAATAACATCTGCAGAACGGTAAAATGTATAGTATAGTATTAGACACGTTTTGAGACCAAATTTATGTCGTAAAATGTTGGAAAATTCACGTTTTGAAAATCTGTGGTCTTCGAAATTACTGGAATCCTAACTCATTAAACCTTAAGTTACCAAATCATGAAATGAACCCTCGTCTACAAAAAAAAGTCCATGTACGCATTGCTCTATCTGCTTGGAGATAGGGAAGACCACGGAAACTTCATAGCTTCATAATACCACGGAATGAAATCCGCCATAGACATTACGACATGACGAAAATCGTACAGATTTGCACTGCAGTCCTCTATGTAGGGAGTGTTGACAGGAGGTCGTTTGACTATTGTGTTTGTGCATGTTTGTGACGACTGACCCCGTTTAACAATCTTCATAGCTTTCATATAGGGCTTGGGTGACTATTAACTATTGACTGTCTTTTGAGAAAAAAGTACCCATTCTTTCTGGCTCACCTAGCTACAAGCCACTCGGTTCTACTATCAATATTGGTTTTGTGCAGATAATTTACCATTATATATATTTTTAAATGGGGGGGGGGGGGGTGTAAGCGTTATCGCTGAAATGGTAAAACAAGGGAAGGAGGTGTGTTTTTTTCAAGACACGAAAAAGGGGGTCAAATTAGCAAAAAAATCCAAACGGCGTCAAATAGGGGAGGGGGAATTTCAACCCGGTCCTGGTTAGGCCTCGCCAACTTGATCTTTAGTTTCCCGTAACATTTTTTTTCAAAACAGGGGGAGGCAACCATTTCATTATTCATTATTCATTATTTTTACGACTTTCATTATTATACAAAATGTGGATGTCAGACGTATATACCGCTGCACACCATCATAGAATGAAATGGGTCAATTTAGATGTAAGTTACAGAAAGGCTATTCTGGTCAAAATGAATAAACATTTCACAATTTCATCACACAAAATGCATGAATTTTGACGTTTTCATTGCAAAAACGGTATTTTTTCCCTAACATTTCAATAATGAATTCAAACGCGGGTATGAAAATGAAGCGCGGGCGGGTTACGGGAAACTAAAAATCAAATTGGCGAGGCCTTACGAAGAGAAAACATCTGGGAAATATCGCAGATATATCGTCTCGCAAGTAACACTATCTTCCATATATCATTTAAATCGTTACTATCTTTTATATCATTTATCGTTTCTATCTTTTATATCATTTAAATCGTTTTTATCGTTTCTATCTTTATATCATTTAAATCATGTAATCTTTTATATCATTTAAATCGTTTCTATCTTTTATATCATATCATTTCCAAAATGGTTTCTAGCATTTAAATCGTTTCTATCTTTTCTATCATTTAAATCATGTCATCTTTTATATCATTTAAATTGTTTCTATCGTCAACAAAACTTGCCTATCGTCAACTATCTTTTGTATCATATTTTTAAATCGTATCTTTCATATATCATCGTTTCTATCTGTTATATCGTATAAATCGTTTCTATCTTTTAACTTTTATCAATTCGAAAATTTTATCATTTCGAAAATGGTTTAAATTATTTAAATCGTTAGGCTATCTTTTATATCGTGTCATCTTCTATATCATTCAAATGGTGTTTATCTTTTATCATATCATTTCCAAAATGGTTTATAGCATTTACTCAGCTTTTAAATCTTTTATTATCAATTCATATAGGCTATTTTAATTTCTTACATTTATATCATTTAAATATATGCTATCGTGAACTCGAGATTTAAATCTTTTATATTTTTCATATCGTTTCTATCGCTTAGGTACATAAAGATATTTCCAAAATGACCAATCGTGCACCTTACTGCTAATTTTAGGATGATATGAAAACTACCCCTTGTTCGCGATTTTCAATGAGAACGATCACACCAAACATGCGAAAGTCGTCGACTGAATTTGAAACCACTGTGGGCCTATAATAGCGCGTATACGATCGCAGCTTTGTACTTCTTCAATCATTCGTAATTGAAATCTTCTCAGACCCGAGGGAGGAGGACAGAAAACCACTTTTTTCCCTCCACCTCCAAGTCCTAATTATAGTGCCCCTGCCGGCAGCCCATTCTCCTGACGTAGTAACTTACATGGGTCCTTCCCCCACCCCCTCCCGACAAACGAGACAGTGACGCTTGACACAGTTCGTTATTGTATACGCTGTCACCCGGACCAAAGAAAAGGAAATGAATGCCGGACACTTAATTTTGGCACATTTATAGGATGTTTTTGAATACCCATATGACGAGTTTGGGCCCAATTTTTAGTCATGTTAGTAATCTTGTTTTGTATATTATAATGAGGGGGAACATTCAAGTGCTAACCCTCGCCTTTTTGACCACCTTGTTATGTTTTGAATGCTAAGGCTAGTCTGAACTGGTTTTACATTAATATTCATCAATTCATTGTTATTTACTAGCTCTTATACATTATAAATAATATATAGACTCGGACAAACTGGCGAGAATTAAATTAACAAAGACCTTAAAAATACACAGCCTCGAACCCGGTCCCTCTCGCTATCGCGGCGATCGGTTACTCCACTAGGCTACAGGGACTGTGCTTACATGGATACCAGACGAACGAGCTATTATGTATACAAAGTCTTTTGTTGAAAGCCTCTATTATTATTATCTTAATTATAACCTTAAGTTAACTTAATTACTTAAGGTTATAATTAAGATTTGTATTCTACATTTACTTGTAACAGTCGATACATAAAACTCATATTTATGGTTTAAAGATGAATGTTTTTTCATCAAGTACTTTAGATGAGAAATTAAGGTAAGTAATAATGTATAAGAGCTAGTAAATAACAATGAATTGATGAATATTAATGTAAACGTGTTACTAACACGTGCAAGTACATGAAGTATCGTATCTCGCATTTTTTTTAATATAGGCTGCTTAAAGTAATTGTGTTTATCATCCCACTCGGCACTCCCTCCTCAAATTCTAGGGTTCGTAAAATGTCGACATATTTTTGAATATTCAGATAGTTTATAGGGTTATGGTAGCACACCTCTAAATAGTTCCAGGCGAAAACTTGCAACTCTTATTGCGCAATACTTCTTATCAATACGCGTGATTAAAATAGTGATTTCTGGGGAACTACAGTGATTCAGCAGACGAGGTTGGTATCAAATTAAAGCTAACAATATGAATTTTAATGATAGATCATTCACAAATAATATTAACTATTTTTTGTTAATAAATAGTAGTCCTACTTTCACGGTGCACGGCCGTAAGTCTTGCGAAAAATCAACTTGAAAAATGACCGAAGAGGGCTTTGATGCTCGATTGCTTAAAATCTAACGGTTATCCACGTATATTTTACAATTTTAATCATAAGCTTGCTAAAATAGCTAGAGTTTACTACCAAATTAAATGACTTTCTATGTGTAAATTTAAAAATAACCTTGCCAGAACATGGTTTAAATCTTCGGAAAATCTAATAGTACGTTGGCCTGCGTGTATAATGCGTCATAGTTTGGGGGCATAAATAGAAATTATACATAGAAATTCTTTCAATTTGGTATTAAACTCTAGCTATTTTAGCAAGCTTTCGATTAAAATTGTAAAATATACGTGGAAAACCGTTAGATTTTAAGCAATCGAGCATCTAAGCGCATCGGCCGTAATTCAAAAACTTGTCTTTTGCTAATGTCGGGTTTCTAGCATAGTCGTAGGCCTAACATTTTCCTAACTTTAAATCGTTAAAATCGATCTATCGTTATAAACATATTATAAGCATTGTCTTGGGCTTAAATTTGATACCAAAATCAATTCCTAAATCACAATGGTCATTGAGATATCATCTTTTGAAGCGTCGCGCATCGATCAAAATAAGGTGCAAAATGGTCGTCTAATTTCGACTTCCTATTATTTAGAGGTGTGCTACCTTATGATGCACTCATTGATTTTCCACAAACGTATAGAGATTTAAGTTTAATTTAAGTTTTGTCTTTACTTTGGGAAGAACCTAAGGTCGAAAAATGACTCATTTATAACAAATTATGATTGGATGAACTTTCACTAGGCCTGTCAAAAAGTAATAAAGTAAGACCAAAACAAAGTATATTAAAATGTACATTGTATGAAAATATTATATGATATTATGCACTGCGTTTCTAATCAAATAAATATGAAAATCGAAGAGAGGAACACCGTTTCAGTATTGAATGCGTCAGGGAAACGATGTTAGATTTTAAACACTATGTACACACAACATGGAATCAAGTGTAAACTTGATCAAGATTTGTATAGCTTTGTACCCAGCTTAGCGCCTATACACTGTCAAAACGCAGTTTAACAATTTTAAACAACAAAAATTAACCAATGCCTCGCTCAACATCGTTTACATGTTTAAACAATGTTGCTCAACATTTAATTAACTTGTTTAAAATTTGAGCAATTGTGTTTTGTTGTTTAAAATGTTAAACAAAGTTGAGCGATTCACTAGTTAACTTGGGTTGTTTAAAATGTTTAAACAGCGTGTTAACAGTGTATTTATGGTGGATTCAACAGTCTACCAACTAATCACGCCCCCCCCCCCCCCCCCCCCCCCCTCCTTGAATTTCACTGAAGTAAATCCCAGTTTTCATGGGCTTGCCCAGCTGGGCCCCGTGATTTACCCGTGATTTACCCAGCTTTGCCCCAGCATTTACCCGCGATTTACCTGTGATTTACCCAGCATTTACCCGCGATTTACCCAGCATCGCCCAGCTGGGCCCCAGCTGGGTCCCAGCTGGGCTTGCCCAGCATTTACCCGTGATTTACCCAGCATCTCCCAGCTGGGCCCCAGCTGGGCGATGCTGGGCGATGCCGGGCGGTGCTGGGCTTGCCCAGCATTTACCCGCGATTTACCCGTGATTTACCCAGCATCGCCCAGCTGGGCCCCAGCTGGGCTTGCCCAGCATTTACCCGTGATTTACCCGTGATTTACCCAGCATCTCCCAGCTGGGCCCCAGCTGGGCGATGCTGGGCGATGCTGGGCGGTGCTGGGCTTGCCCAGCATTTACCCGTGATTTACCCAGCTATACGGCTAGCGCCCGCGAACATTTCCCCCAGCATCGCCCAGCTGGGTCCCAGGTGGGTCCCAGCTGGGCGATGCTGGGCGATGCTGGGCAAGCCCAGCTGGGCCCCAGCTGGCACCCGCGGCCAAAACCGCGGTGGCCCCAGCTGGGATTTCGTGGGCTGAAGCCGGGCAAATCCCGGGCGTTACAAATCTGCCCAGCATCGCCCAGCTGGGCCCCAGCTGGGGCCCGCGATGTATTGTTGGCTGGGAATTACTGTTAGGAAAGGCTTTCATAAATGGCTCTAGTTTCTATATTAGTGCGTTTGGTTCAATGACATTTTGACAACTCTAACGGTTATCCACGTATATTTTACAATTTTAATCATAAGCTTGCTAAAATAGCTAGAGTTTACTACCAAATTAAATGACTTTCTATGTGTAAATTTAAAAATAACCTTGCCAGAACATGGTTTAAATCTTCGGAAAATCTAATAGTACGTTGGCCTGCGTGTATAATGCGTCATAGTTTGGGGGCATAAATAGAAATTTATACATAGAAATTCTTTCA
Organism: Ophiura sarsii; assembly: GCA_035610835.1. Lineage (NCBI taxonomy): Eukaryota > Metazoa > Echinodermata > Ophiuroidea > Amphilepidida > Ophiuridae > Ophiura > Ophiura sarsii. The sequence continues at coordinate 47,527,861 of CM069442.1, read as the reverse complement.
ATTTGGTATTAAACTCTAGCTATTTTAGCAAGCTTTCGATTAAAATTGTAAAATATACGTGGAAAACCGTTAGATTTTAAGCAATCGAGCATCTAAGCGCATCGGCCGTAATTCAAAAACTTGTCTTTTGCTAATGTCGGGTTTCTAGCATAGTCGTAGGCCTAACATTTTCCTAACTTTAAATCGTTAAAATCGATCTATCGTTATAAACATATTATAAGCATTGTCTTGGGCTTAAATTTGATACCAAAATCAATTCCTAAATCACAATGGTCATTGAGATATCATCTTTTGAAGCGTCGCGCATCGATCAAAATAAGGTGCAAAATGGTCGTCTAATTTCGACTTCCTATTATTTAGAGGTGTGCTACCTTATGATGCACTCATTGATTTTCCACAAACGTATAGAGATTTAAGTTTAATTTAAGTTTTGTCTTTACTTTGGGAAGAACCTAAGGTCGAAAAATGACTCATTTATAACAAATTATGATTGGATGAACTTTCACTAGGCCTGTCAAAAAGTAATAAAGTAAGACCAAAACAAAGTATATTAAAATGTACATTGTATGAAAATATTATATGATATTATGCACTGCGTTTCTAATCAAATAAATATGAAAATCGAAGAGAGGAACACCGTTTCAGTATTGAATGCGTCAGGGAAACGATGTTAGATTTTAAACACTATGTACACACAACATGGAATCAAGTGTAAACTTGATCAAGATTTGTATAGCTTTGTACCCAGCTTAGCGCCTATACACTGTCAAAACGCAGTTTAACAATTTTAAACAACAAAAATTAACCAATGCCTCGCTCAACATCGTTTACATGTTTAAACAATGTTGCTCAACATTTAATTAACTTGTTTAAAATTTGAGCAATTGTGTTTTGTTGTTTAAAATGTTAAACAAAGTTGAGCGATTCACTAGTTAACTTGGGTTGTTTAAAATGTTTAAACAGCGTGTTAACAGTGTATTTATGGTGGATTCAACAGTCTACCAACTAATCACGCCCCCCCCCCCCCCCCCCCCCCCTCCTTGAATTTCACTGAAGTAAATCCCAGTTTTCATGGGCTTGCCCAGCTGGGCCCCGTGATTTACCCGTGATTTACCCAGCTTTGCCCCAGCATTTACCCGCGATTTACCTGTGATTTACCCAGCATTTACCCGCGATTTACCCAGCATCGCCCAGCTGGGCCCCAGCTGGGTCCCAGCTGGGCTTGCCCAGCATTTACCCGTGATTTACCCAGCATCTCCCAGCTGGGCCCCAGCTGGGCGATGCTGGGCGATGCCGGGCGGTGCTGGGCTTGCCCAGCATTTACCCGCGATTTACCCGTGATTTACCCAGCATCGCCCAGCTGGGCCCCAGCTGGGCTTGCCCAGCATTTACCCGTGATTTACCCGTGATTTACCCAGCATCTCCCAGCTGGGCCCCAGCTGGGCGATGCTGGGCGATGCTGGGCGGTGCTGGGCTTGCCCAGCATTTACCCGTGATTTACCCAGCTATACGGCTAGCGCCCGCGAACATTTCCCCCAGCATCGCCCAGCTGGGTCCCAGGTGGGTCCCAGCTGGGCGATGCTGGGCGATGCTGGGCAAGCCCAGCTGGGCCCCAGCTGGCACCCGCGGCCAAAACCGCGGTGGCCCCAGCTGGGATTTCGTGGGCTGAAGCCGGGCAAATCCCGGGCGTTACAAATCTGCCCAGCATCGCCCAGCTGGGCCCCAGCTGGGGCCCGCGATGTATTGTTGGCTGGGAATTACTGTTAGGAAAGGCTTTCATAAATGGCTCTAGTTTCTATATTAGTGCGTTTGGTTCAATGACATTTTGACAACTCTAACGGTTATCCACGTATATTTTACAATTTTAATCATAAGCTTGCTAAAATAGCTAGAGTTTACTACCAAATTAAATGACTTTCTATGTGTAAATTTAAAAATAACCTTGCCAGAACATGGTTTAAATCTTCGGAAAATCTAATAGTACGTTGGCCTGCGTGTATAATGCGTCATAGTTTGGGGGCATAAATAGAAATTTATACATAGAAATTCTTTCAATTTGGTATTAAACTCTAGCTATTTTAGCAAGCTTTCGATTAAAATTGTAAAATATACGTGGAAAACCGTTAGATTTTAAGCAATCGAGCATCTAAGCGCATCGGCCGTAATTCAAAAACTTGTCTTTTGCTAATGTCGGGTTTCTAGCATAGTCGTAGGCCTAACATTTTCCTAACTTTAAATCGTTAAAATCGATCTATCGTTATAAACATATTATAAGCATTGTCTTGGGCTTAAATTTGATACCAAAATCAATTCCTAAATCACAATGGTCATTGAGATATCATCTTTTGAAGCGTCGCGCATCGATCAAAATAAGGTGCAAAATGGTCGTCTAATTTCGACTTCCTATTATTTAGAGGTGTGCTACCTTATGATGCACTCATTGATTTTCCACAAACGTATAGAGATTTAAGTTTAATTTAAGTTTTGTCTTTACTTTGGGAAGAACCTAAGGTCGAAAAATGACTCATTTATAACAAATTATGATTGGATGAACTTTCACTAGGCCTGTCAAAAAGTAATAAAGTAAGACCAAAACAAAGTATATTAAAATGTACATTGTATGAAAATATTATATGATATTATGCACTGCGTTTCTAATCAAATAAATATGAAAATCGAAGAGAGGAACACCGTTTCAGTATTGAATGCGTCAGGGAAACGATGTTAGATTTTAAACACTATGTACACACAACATGGAATCAAGTGTAAACTTGATCAAGATTTGTATAGCTTTGTACCCAGCTTAGCGCCTATACACTGTCAAAACGCAGTTTAACAATTTTAAACAACAAAAATTAACCAATGCCTCGCTCAACATCGTTTACATGTTTAAACAATGTTGCTCAACATTTAATTAACTTGTTTAAAATTTGAGCAATTGTGTTTTGTTGTTTAAAATGTTAAACAAAGTTGAGCGATTCACTAGTTAACTTGGGTTGTTTAAAATGTTTAAACAGCGTGTTAACAGTGTATTTATGGTGGATTCAACAGTCTACCAACTAATCACGCCCCCCCCCCCCCCCCCCCCCTCCTTGAATTTCACTGAAGTAAATCCCAGTTTTCATGGGCTTGCCCAGCTGGGCCCCGTGATTTACCCGTGATTTACCCAGCTTTGCCCCAGCATTTACCCGCGATTTACCTGTGATTTACCCAGCATTTACCCGCGATTTACCCAGCATCGCCCAGCTGGGCCCCAGCTGGGTCCCAGCTGGGCTTGCCCAGCATTTACCCGTGATTTACCCAGCATCTCCCAGCTGGGCCCCAGCTGGGCGATGCTGGGCGATGCCGGGCGGTGCTGGGCTTGCCCAGCATTTACCCGCGATTTACCCGTGATTTACCCAGCATCGCCCAGCTGGGCCCCAGCTGGGCTTGCCCAGCATTTACCCGTGATTTACCCGTGATTTACCCAGCATCTCCCAGCTGGGCCCCAGCTGGGCGATGCTGGGCGATGCTGGGCGGTGCTGGGCTTGCCCAGCATTTACCCGTGATTTACCCAGCTATACGGCTAGCGCCCGCGAACATTTCCCCCAGCATCGCCCAGCTGGGTCCCAGGTGGGTCCCAGCTGGGCGATGCTGGGCGATGCTGGGCAAGCCCAGCTGGGCCCCAGCTGGCACCCGCGGCCAAAACCGCGGTGGCCCCAGCTGGGATTTCGTGGGCTGAAGCCGGGCAAATCCCGGGCGTTACAAATCTGCCCAGCATCGCCCAGCTGGGCCCCAGCTGGGGCCCGCGATGTATTGTTGGCTGGGAATTACTGTTAGGAAAGGCTTTCATAAATGGCTCTAGTTTCTATATTAGTGCGTTTGGTTCAATGACATTTTGACAACTCTAACGGTTATCCACGTATATTTTACAATTTTAATCATAAGCTTGCTAAAATAGCTAGAGTTTACTACCAAATTAAATGACTTTCTATGTGTAAATTTAAAAATAACCTTGCCAGAACATGGTTTAAATCTTCGGAAAATCTAATAGTACGTTGGCCTGCGTGTATAATGCGTCATAGTTTGGGGGCATAAATAGAAATTTATACATAGAAATTCTTTCAATTTGGTATTAAACTCTAGCTATTTTAGCAAGCTTTCGATTAAAATTGTAAAATATACGTGGAAAACCGTTAGATTTTAAGCAATCGAGCATCTAAGCGCATCGGCCGTAATTCAAAAACTTGTCTTTTGCTAATGTCGGGTTTCTAGCATAGTCGTAGGCCTAACATTTTCCTAACTTTAAATCGTTAAAATCGATCTATCGTTATAAACATATTATAAGCATTGTCTTGGGCTTAAATTTGATACCAAAATCAATTCCTAAATCACAATGGTCATTGAGATATCATCTTTTGAAGCGTCGCGCATCGATCAAAATAAGGTGCAAAATGGTCGTCTAATTTCGACTTCCTATTATTTAGAGGTGTGCTACCTTATGATGCACTCATTGATTTTCCACAAACGTATAGAGATTTAAGTTTAATTTAAGTTTTGTCTTTACTTTGGGAAGAACCTAAGGTCGAAAAATGACTCATTTATAACAAATTATGATTGGATGAACTTTCACTAGGCCTGTCAAAAAGTAATAAAGTAAGACCAAAACAAAGTATATTAAAATGTACATTGTATGAAAATATTATATGATATTATGCACTGCGTTTCTAATCAAATAAATATGAAAATCGAAGAGAGGAACACCGTTTCAGTATTGAATGCGTCAGGGAAACGATGTTAGATTTTAAACACTATGTACACACAACATGGAATCAAGTGTAAACTTGATCAAGATTTGTATAGCTTTGTACCCAGCTTAGCGCCTATACACTGTCAAAACGCAGTTTAACAATTTTAAACAACAAAAATTAACCAATGCCTCGCTCAACATCGTTTACATGTTTAAACAATGTTGCTCAACATTTAATTAACTTGTTTAAAATTTGAGCAATTGTGTTTTGTTGTTTAAAATGTTAAACAAAGTTGAGCGATTCACTAGTTAACTTGGGTTGTTTAAAATGTTTAAACAGCGTGTTAACAGTGTATTTATGGTGGATTCAACAGTCTACCAACTAATCACGCCCCCCCCCCCCCCCCCTCCTTGAATTTCACTGAAGTAAATCCCAGTTTTCATGGGCTTGCCCAGCTGGGCCCCGTGATTTACCCGTGATTTACCCAGCTTTGCCCCAGCATTTACCCGCGATTTACCTGTGATTTACCCAGCATTTACCCGCGATTTACCCAGCATCGCCCAGCTGGGCCCCAGCTGGGTCCCAGCTGGGCTTGCCCAGCATTTACCCGTGATTTACCCAGCATCTCCCAGCTGGGCCCCAGCTGGGCGATGCTGGGCGATGCCGGGCGGTGCTGGGCTTGCCCAGCATTTACCCGCGATTTACCCGTGATTTACCCAGCATCGCCCAGCTGGGCCCCAGCTGGGCTTGCCCAGCATTTACCCGTGATTTACCCGTGATTTACCCAGCATCTCCCAGCTGGGCCCCAGCTGGGCGATGCTGGGCGATGCTGGGCGGTGCTGGGCTTGCCCAGCATTTACCCGTGATTTACCCAGCTATACGGCTAGCGCCCGCGAACATTTCCCCCAGCATCGCCCAGCTGGGTCCCAGGTGGGTCCCAGCTGGGCGATGCTGGGCGATGCTGGGCAAGCCCAGCTGGGCCCCAGCTGGCACCCGCGGCCAAAACCGCGGTGGCCCCAGCTGGGATTTCGTGGGCTGAAGCCGGGCAAATCCCGGGCGTTACAAATCTGCCCAGCATCGCCCAGCTGGGCCCCAGCTGGGGCCCGCGATGTATTGTTGGCTGGGAATTACTGTTAGGAAAGGCTTTCATAAATGGCTCTAGTTTCTATATTAGTGCGTTTGGTTCAATGACATTTTGACAACTCTAACGGTTATCCACGTATATTTTACAATTTTAATCATAAGCTTGCTAAAATAGCTAGAGTTTACTACCAAATTAAATGACTTTCTATGTGTAAATTTAAAAATAACCTTGCCAGAACATGGTTTAAATCTTCGGAAAATCTAATAGTACGTTGGCCTGCGTGTATAATGCGTCATAGTTTGGGGGCATAAATAGAAATTTATACATAGAAATTCTTTCAATTTGGTATTAAACTCTAGCTATTTTAGCAAGCTTTCGATTAAAATTGTAAAATATACGTGGAAAACCGTTAGATTTTAAGCAATCGAGCATCTAAGCGCATCGGCCGTAATTCAAAAACTTGTCTTTTGCTAATGTCGGGTTTCTAGCATAGTCGTAGGCCTAACATTTTCCTAACTTTAAATCGTTAAAATCGATCTATCGTTATAAACATATTATAAGCATTGTCTTGGGCTTAAATTTGATACCAAAATCAATTCCTAAATCACAATGGTCATTGAGATATCATCTTTTGAAGCGTCGCGCATCGATCAAAATAAGGTGCAAAATGGTCGTCTAATTTCGACTTCCTATTATTTAGAGGTGTGCTACCTTATGATGCACTCATTGATTTTCCACAAACGTATAGAGATTTAAGTTTAATTTAAGTTTTGTCTTTACTTTGGGAAGAACCTAAGGTCGAAAAATGACTCATTTATAACAAATTATGATTGGATGAACTTTCACTAGGCCTGTCAAAAAGTAATAAAGTAAGACCAAAACAAAGTATATTAAAATGTACATTGTATGAAAATATTATATGATATTATGCACTGCGTTTCTAATCAAATAAATATGAAAATCGAAGAGAGGAACACCGTTTCAGTATTGAATGCGTCAGGGAAACGATGTTAGATTTTAAACACTATGTACACACAACATGGAATCAAGTGTAAACTTGATCAAGATTTGTATAGCTTTGTACCCAGCTTAGCGCCTATACACTGTCAAAACGCAGTTTAACAATTTTAAACAACAAAAATTAACCAATGCCTCGCTCAACATCGTTTACATGTTTAAACAATGTTGCTCAACATTTAATTAACTTGTTTAAAATTTGAGCAATTGTGTTTTGTTGTTTAAAATGTTAAACAAAGTTGAGCGATTCACTAGTTAACTTGGGTTGTTTAAAATGTTTAAACAGCGTGTTAACAGTGTATTTATGGTGGATTCAACAGTCTACCAACTAATCACGCCCCCCCCCCCCCCCCTCCTTGAATTTCACTGAAGTAAATCCCAGTTTTCATGGGCTTGCCCAGCTGGGCCCCGTGATTTACCCGTGATTTACCCAGCTTTGCCCCAGCATTTACCCGCGATTTACCTGTGATTTACCCAGCATTTACCCGCGATTTACCCAGCATCGCCCAGCTGGGCCCCAGCTGGGTCCCAGCTGGGCTTGCCCAGCATTTACCCGTGATTTACCCAGCATCTCCCAGCTGGGCCCCAGCTGGGCGATGCTGGGCGATGCCGGGCGGTGCTGGGCTTGCCCAGCATTTACCCGCGATTTACCCGTGATTTACCCAGCATCGCCCAGCTGGGCCCCAGCTGGGCTTGCCCAGCATTTACCCGTGATTTACCCGTGATTTACCCAGCATCTCCCAGCTGGGCCCCAGCTGGGCGATGCTGGGCGATGCTGGGCGGTGCTGGGCTTGCCCAGCATTTACCCGTGATTTACCCAGCTATACGGCTAGCGCCCGCGAACATTTCCCCCAGCATCGCCCAGCTGGGTCCCAGGTGGGTCCCAGCTGGGCGATGCTGGGCGATGCTGGGCAAGCCCAGCTGGGCCCCAGCTGGCACCCGCGGCCAAAACCGCGGTGGCCCCAGCTGGGATTTCGTGGGCTGAAGCCGGGCAAATCCCGGGCGTTACAAATCTGCCCAGCATCGCCCAGCTGGGCCCCAGCTGGGGCCCGCGATGTATTGTTGGCTGGGAATTACTGTTAGGAAAGGCTTTCATAAATGGCTCTAGTTTCTATATTAGTGCGTTTGGTTCAATGACATTTTGATATGTTTTACTCACAAGGGTATTCTACAACATATCTGAATGTGAAGTAGACATCACCGTGCACTTTTTTTGATATAAGCCGCCGCATAACAACGTAGTGATATGCCTACCTAAATTCGGTCTCCGGTCTGGCTATTACCGCATGTGTAAATCGGTCCGTGAAATTGAAATTGACCTCAAATCACCTAGAAGAAATGTCAGAACATCAACTACACATTTCAAACACAACATATTAGTGAAAAATTATATCATAAACCGTCAAAAAATAACTCTCTTTCCCGCCAAATAGGAACTATTGTCGTACTCAACTTTGATTGATCGCGACGATAGCGTGTCGCGATACCTATTTAGGTATGTGCTCCCAATAGGCCAAGTTTAATATTACGCAGGTCTTTAAGGTTGGTGTCAACCCTGTTTGGCGCCAAATTATCAAGCACTGTAACTTTTAAATTATGAATGTGATGTACATAAAAGTATACATTTTTTGTAATGAAACGAGTCAGAGAATCCATTTTTGGTATCAAATTTTACTAAAATTAGTGTTTTTTACATTTTTGCCCAAAAATCACCTTTTTGGCGTCAAAAATTTTCAGACAACCTAACAATATCAGTTTTTGATTAAAAATTCCAAAATTTCACCAAAATCATCTGAAGTCAATTATCTAGGAGCGAATTTTTTTTTTTGGCTTAAAATTTGTTTGTTTTGAAAATATTGACCAAAAAGTGCCAAAAATGAGATTTTTGAGATAAAAAACATTTTGTTGGCACTTTTTGGTCAATATTTTCAAAACAAACAAATTTTAAGCCAAAAAAAAAAATTCGCTCCTAGATAATTGACTTTAGATGATTTTGGTGAAATTTTGGAATTTTTAATCAAAAACTGATATTGTTAGGTTGTCTGAAAATTTTGATATAACGATAATGGATTTTTTTTTTGACATTCACCAAACATATAGGTATGGTCAAAGTACACAAAGATAAGGAAACAAACAAACAAACAAACAAACAAACAAACAAATTATAACAAACAAATGTACATAAGTATAAAATATAGATACATATATATCATATACAATTTAAACTCCTGAAGATGTACGCAACTCAAATGCAGAGTTTACAAAATTAATAACTGGACATATAAAGAATATACTTTTAGTCCAGTAAACAAATATGTCGTTCTTAACATGACCATAATGACGAACAAATCCTAAGTACATGATGGTTAGTCGTTCTTTAAAAGCGGCCAACGAAATTATGAGGGAAAGACTATTAGTATTAAGAAGCGAACTTTTAGTCCAGTAACCAAAGATAATGATAAGTCCCTTTGTTAAGCTTATCTTACCGAAATAGGCCTACATGATCAGGATGAAGACCCAAGTTGCTAAACACATTATAGGTCTGGATATGGAAAACGTTTTTCTAGTAAAAATATTGAATTTTGCGCCGTCGTAGGAGACCCCAGCCGGAAGGGTGAGCGCGTCCGCAACTAAACACTCTCTATCTGACCAAAGACGGTCATTTTACTGTCTTTGATCTGACCATATAGGATCCATCCTTTCAGTAGAGACACGAAAAACGCCACACACAACAGGGTTAAAGCTAATCAAGGACAAACTGCGCACACAAAAAAACCCGGAATTATTTATCAATCGCCATATGATTTATGTTTCAAAATATCATACACACATTCGAGACGTACCGAAATACAATCCCAAAATGCAATGACTATTTTACGTTACAACGGGCCAAAGGTTTCATGACAAAGCCCATTAAAATGGTTGATTAGGCCGCCCCTTAATATTACATTTACCTTAAACATTTTATAACCCTTTTAAAGGGACACTAAGAGATGTGCTGGAGGCAACGCCTTCAATTATGATAAAAACTGAGATTAGTTTATTTTTATAATTGTATTACATGTATGAACTTACACCTATAAGGATTAAGAAAAATCAGCACTCTTTGTACCAGAAAACGTCGATTCAAAAAATGCTGGTCCCGCGGGACCAGCATTTTACGTCCGACAGTATCCCCGTGCAGTACGCGTGATACATAACGCGAACCATATTTGCATAGAGGGCGTTTTTCAATAAATAGCGATGATATTGTTTTAATCTAGTTTTGCTGTGTTTTTTGTTAGTAGAAACAACAATAATGGCGATTTTTAATGTTCATCTTGAATTCTGAAGTAAATTTTTAAACATTTAAACTTTTTAACACCACTTAATGTCCCTTTAACAATTTCCACGCGGCAGGCGTCTGCAGACGACAATCCAAAATAGCATAAAATGTTTTAAAAATGTCAACATTATTGAATGTCATTTTCCATATTTGGAATAACCATGTGAAATGCATTCAAATAAGTACAAACGTGCCTATTATTTGTTCAATTATCCTTAGGATACACATGAAAGTAAGGAAAGGTTTCTGAAAAATCTGTTTTGAAGTGGTTAAACCAATAGCCGCGTGGAAAGTGTTCAAACACTGTAGACAACCATTCCCGATTATCAATCGCAAAAAATCCCAAGTTCAAAATAATGCCATTCATGTTGTTTACAAAACAGGTATAGACGAGAATGAAATACATTCAGATCTCGAGTCCTACCAAACCCAAATAGTCCTACCATAAATATTTATTTAGAATTTCCAAAGGCAGAAAGACTTGATCCACTGCACTCCTTGCTGATTGGATGTGTAGGCCTTAGCCACTAACTGTATACATTGCCGCTGTCTTATTTTGTTTTAATTGGTGATATCTTACATGTTTAATGCCCCCTGATCTCAGGCCTCCCCTCGCCCCCCCCCCCCCCCCCCCCCACCCCATTACAATTTAAAAAAGAGAGAAAGGGAGAAGAGAAGGCGTGGGATGAGGGTGGAGGGGGGGCGCAGGGTATATTTGCCCCGAAGGGGTCTACCGTCTACATGTCACATGGTCATGGGTTGACAAAATAAAACGGCTGTCGGCTTGTCTTCGCGAGATGTCGTGTGTCGCAATTTGGCTATTTTTCAACTGTGTCGCATGCCGACTTACAAATTAGCTAAAAGTCGCGTGTCGCAAAATAAGTTTAGAAAGGCCTATAGTATTATTTTCTGCTGGGGTCATATATTCGCGGTAGGCCTACCGTTTGTACAGCGATAATACTATTATGAAATTACTGTGATGTATGAGAAGCCGAATAAATAATAATAATATTATCTACATTTATCATACTCTCCCGCCACGTACGCGCTATACTTTTGCCAATATTCAAATATATTATAAAAAACAATATTTTTTCTTTCTTTGTATTTGTAATACTAGGCCTATATGATATCATTCCCAAACGAAAGTACATGAAAGTGTCAAAATGATCTCTCCTAGTGTTAGTGATTAACATGCCATTTAAAGTAAAAGGCCTCAGACTCAGAATTTGAAGGGGAAATAGCTAAAAAGAACTTCAGCTAAAAATGTTGGGCCTCCTCCCCTCAAAACGTGATAACGATTTATTTTCAAAACAATCTTCCATTTGCCGTTATCCCGCGACCCGGGGGTAAATGGGGAACCTATTTTTCAAACAACCCATTTATGGAACCTGTTTTTCAGCATAACAAGTTCAACCATCTATAGGCCTACTTAAATCAGGAAAATATCAGTATGCACGAATTATTTCTTACATATAACAAAAAAAACCTATCTAGCATTCATAAAAAAACAAATATTCAAATATTATTGTGCACCCCCCCCCCCCCCCCCCCCCAACCCCCCAAAATATAATCCTGGATCAGCGCTTGCTAGTTATATGCTATAATATATCTTTAAAATAACCTTAGCTAGCGATGATAGCTACCTTACTGAAGATTATTATTATGCATGTATATTAACAATTAAACATGATTAAGCCAAAGACAGTTATCGTCATTAAATAAAATTCAACATAATAGTACCAATGTTCTGACAAAAATGGACTTCAAGGGAGCGCGGCACTTATTTGGTCTGCTTGAGATTAATACAACTTGAGTTATTACGATAATCATGAAACCTATATTTGAACGGTATGAATAAGCAAAATGTATTTTGTTTAAAACATATGAAAAATATGCTAAAGCATCAATATTTAAATAATCAAAGCGCAACTATGAGGAGAGTGATTTGAACTACAAAGCGTAAATCGATGAGCCTGAGTGACGGTTTCTCTGGCGGCTTTGGACCGTCAACATTTTAATTTTATACTGCTGCGGTATAATTGAAAATAAACTTTCAAAATGATCATTGTCTGTTGTCTATGTGAAGATTTTCAACAAAATACGGAACCAATTATTTCAAGCAAGTTACCTTTTGAATAAAACAGCATCGGACCACTGCTCACCGCCCGTGTAGCGCGGTATTTACCCTGGTTCAAATATGGCGTTTTCGGTGTGACGTTCACGAAAAGTACGCAGTGGTACGCGCGAAGTAGCCCGGCGCGAAAAGACACGCGACGATTGCGTTTTACGCGGAGAAAGTCACGGCTCATGTACACGCACGATGCTGCATTCGTTCTTTTCCGTGCAGTTCCGAAAAATACCGACATACCTCCAATTTGTCCCCCATGGTGGGAATCCAAAATGGCGACCGTTACACGTAAAGAGATAGGGCAAAAAAATCGTCTGGTTTCTCCTTTATAATTCTGTGCGTATTACCCACACCTACCCAATATGAAATCCATAGTGTTACGAAACCAAGCTCAGTGCGCATGCGTGGAATTGCCGGGGCCACATGGCCGGGGCCCCATACATGTTGGCTGGGAAGAGCCACTCCCAACAAATAAAATTATAAACCATTTTGCTGTCAGCCTCGGACATGTGAGAAAAGAATATGTCTTGATCCAATCTCATTTGCCACACGGGCTTGATTGTTTGTTTGTTTTGGTGCTTGCTTTTTGTTTTGGTGTCTGTTTGTCTGTCTGTCTCCCTGTCTGTCTGGGTGTCTGTCTGTATGTAGGTCTGTCTGTTCGTCTGGGTGTCTTTTGTCGGTCGGTCAGTCGGTCGGTTAGTTGGATTGATATTGATTGCTCGATGGAATCGAATCGATTAATTATTGATTACTGTATTTATTCAATAACTTAATTATGAAACTAGTTCAATAATTGATCGATAGATAGATTAATTGATATTTGTGTGATATTTTGTCACGGTTGATTGGTTGATTGATGGATTGATGATTGATAGTTGATGGTTGATGGTTGATTGCTAATAATTGATTGATTGATCCATTACTTGTTTGTTTATTAATGATTGATCGATCAAGTTTAGTGAATGATTGATTGATCGATGGAATGATTATTTGATATTTGATTGAATGTAAACAGTTGGTTGTTTGATAAATTGTTTGATTGATTGATCAGTAGCTTGATTGATTAAACAGTAAACCAAAATAGCGTTAGAAAGTTACAGTAATTTAATTTTTAATGATTGATTGATTGGTTGATTGATGTATTAATGAATGGATAAATGAATTGATGGATGTATTGGTTGATTGATGTATTGATTGATTGATGTATTGATTGATTAATGTATTGATTGATTGATGTATTGATTGATTGATGTATTGATTGATGTATTAATGGATGGATGAATGGATGGATGGATGGATGGATGGATGGATGGATGGATGGATGGATGGATGGATGGATGGATGGATGGATGGATGGATGGATGGATGGATGGATGGATGGATGGATGGATGGATGGATGGATGGATGGATGGATGGATGGATGGATGGATGGATGGATGGATGGATGGATGGATGGATGGATGGATGGATGGATTAACGTTTTGATAGAAGCTCGTGCTTGAGCTCGTGTCGGTTCATTGTATATGGATGGATGGATGGATGGATGGGTGGATGTCGGTTCATTGTATTAGTCAAATAGGAAGTTCGGGAAAATATTGTCGGTTCATTGTATTTCTTGCCGCCCCCCCCCCCCTCCCCCCCCCCCTTCCCCCCCCCCCCCCCTTTCCCCCCTCCCATCATGAAACCCCTAGCTACGCGACTCCAAGGGATGGCACGAAATTGATTTTATAAGCTCAGCCAAGCACTAGTACAGGAAACCCATACGTTGGTGGTTTCTTTTGGGTTTTTTCCCTTAGGATGGGAACATAGTGAAACATGCAAAATACCCTATGATGAATAATACCAACTGATGACAAATATCACTAAGTATGATTTGTTGTAAAACTTGTACTAGCCAAACACTAACTAATGAGGACAACTACACATTCTAACTATGTTGCGTTAGTCTTTAGGGGAACACCCTGATGATTATATTTTACACTGCCCGGCCACGCGTAACTAGCGGTTCAAAGGTTCATTGCCAGTTTACAAGTGTTCTTTTATTTTATGTAGCGTTTCCGGGTTAAATACAACGACTCGACTATGATTTCGCCATTGATAGAATGATACCTTTTTGAGACGGTTATGATTATGATGATATCAATGTGAATCCGATATCAGTCTGGGTTCGTCCAATCGCATCGAGTCAATCTATACCTCATTAGTTAGTAGAGAAAACCGTCGAGAATGCCACGGTTTCGTACTGGTATTGGACAGGATAGCCACGCTTTTCTCCCCCAAATAACAGGGAAAAGTTGCATCGTTGCAGGGCTCAAATTCGACGACAGCATACCGGGAATGGACGCAGACTCTGACGGCGATGTTGTATTTCATTCTATATGTAATGCCATCACCACCCTTACACATGTACCTATTTTAGGGAAGATAGCAATTGAGTTATGTCACAAGCAAGGAATAACCGACAGTCGTGTGTATTTGGAGAAAGCCTTGGAAACACTCAAATATCAGGTTATACAACACGTTGCTTTGAGCATTGAAGGCAAGCGTCCCAAGTTCCAGCATCGGTGCGATGAGATTCGAACCAGCGTTTCCAAAGCTATGCATCTTGAGGTGGATCAAGTGGGGATAACCTTCACATCTGGTGATGGTTTGACTTCTTTCGGTCGTGGCGAAGGACTCTTTTGCACATGTGTGATTTCAACATTTCAACCATAGACTTTAAAAAACATACTCACCCTACTAGAATTTTTTTAAAGACATGTCTGATATCTATTTAAGCCAGACAATATAAAGTGCACTCCAAGTCTATCAAGCTCAAATATCCGGCCTTTACACGAAGAAATGCTGCCAGACTTCCAGAACAGCTTATTGTTTACGAGTTTGACGATTTTTGCAAAAGCTCTTTCAAAAAACTGATGGAAAGACTGAGCCAGGCGCTGTATTGTATTCTGAGTTTATATGTGGCCATTCCACCCTACATGCCCTATGTCAGTCCTCAAGAGTTGTGATATGTTACTCAAGCTTGGGGCCCCAAATGAAATGTCAAACTCTATGGTCCGTATGCACAAAAGAGTTAAACCCGGGTCTAAAGTTAGACCTGGTTTAAGTGAAATTTATTCGTGCCTCAAAATCTGTTTTCCTCTGCATTTTCATGAGATATTTTGTGCTATTTTTGAACTTTGCATCCGAATCTTTACAATTTGTTAGCTTATTTGAGAAAGAAATGTAATTAAAGGTGTGCTTTCACAAAAACTAAAATCCACTTAGACCAGGTCTAACTTTAGACCCGGTCTAACTCTTTTGTGCATACGGACCTATTATGTATATATAGAAAATAGTCGGTTATGCCCCCCCCCCCCCCCCGATCACAGGTTTGTCCCCCCTCATGCCCCCCCCCCCCCCCCCCTCTCGCCGGGCCCCCACAAAAAATGTGAGGTGACTCTAGTTACGCTACTGCTTTTACGTGTTGTGCCATAGACCGAGTATAAGATATATTGACATATTCATTGCCTATAATAAGTGTTCTATTTTAATCATGTAAAAACAGCCTACCGTCTAGGACCTACATTATAAGCTGTAATATCTGCTATCTACCGTAGAAAGCATTAATTGACTTGCATATAACTATTTGCCGTTGAAGGCGCTATGTAGTAAGCCCAGACGACAGTGGACACGAATGGCCGTAAATGTTGAATCCACGTCTGTTTCACAAAAATGGATTTTGATTTATCACCTGTTTTTAATATAATGATTCCGAAAAAAATCATCACATGTTGAAACTAGATTATGTCATCCTAAAACAGCTGGAGTTGGATAATCATCGCCAGAGTAAGTGTCACTTTAAAAATGAATTGTAACCTCGTAGGGCCTAATTGCGCATAACTTACCTTGAATATTATACATACATACATACATACATTTATATAGCGCTCCTTCATAAAGATCGCAGCGCTTTTTACAACTAGAAACATCTAGTATTCGGAACGAGCCGATGCCCAACATCGTCTGCTGGCCAATCCAGAGCAATTTTCCCTTGACTATTATGTATGCTTTAATTTGTGTAGGAACGAAACCAAATTAATGTTGGTTTCAATACTGATTAAATATTGCATTGACCAGTTGATTATGAGTTTTCTCACTTAATTTCCTTAATTAATTTCAGGCTGACTTTATGAGATATCATGATAAACAGGGTCATAAGCACCGGTATTTTATTTTCATTTGTTACTTTTTTATGGGGGGGGGGGGGGGGGTTCAACATGGAGAGCCCTTGTAGTGAAACTGTAATGAAATGAAATCCCGAACAAAATAGCATATGGAAATTTTGACGATTTCCATTCTGATTTCTTGCGATTCTCACATTTTCCTCTTAAAAAAAAAGAAAAAATTACCACCCTTTTAAAGTTGTTCAATTTCCATGGAAATCAGTCAACAATGCGACCAACAGGGTTCTGTTTTATCAAAGTTATTCTTAATCTTTTGGTGTGACTAAATGCGTATAATGCAACATAGGCCTGCATCTAATATATAGACTATTAGCATGATTAGGAATCAGTGATCATGCTTTAATTTTATTTAAATAGTGTTGTTACGCTTTCTATACCGTAATTATTTAAGCATTCATAATTAAATCTTCAAGAAATACGAACCGTCAAACAGAAGACCAATTTAATGAACAAGGCTTGATGAGTGATTCTTATAAGAAGAATAACTTTTATGAAATAATATAGCAGGTGAAAGTTAGTCCAGCTCGTTTTTTCTTCTCAGTTTTCATACGGAAATCTGGGCCCATCAGCAACTGCCAAGCAGATGTGTTGTTTGATCAGCGAGGTTACATTGATATCATGACGCATGTCTCATAACTTGTCGCACAGCACGCGCGTTAAACATGCTGCGCTGTAGGCAAGTCAAATAGCGCGCGCCTCTATGACAACAAAATCAAGATGCAGCTTTGCCGAATACGAATTATGGCAGACATGCGGATATCTCCTTCAGCCTGAAGGCTTCAGGTAAATTAGACCCAATTATACCACTCACCAGATTATGTTTGATGCAACTTTGTGAAGAAATGACAGCAGCATGAGAAGAAGCCAAGAAATCTGCTTTATTTACGATGCCCATATCTAGTTCAAGAGATAGGCTGACGCAGGTGTCACGTACAGCAGTAAGTGACACACCAGAAACTAAACAACACGGAGGACCAGTAGTAAACTCTAAAGAAGTAACTAACACACCAGTAGTAAACTCTAAAGAAGTAACTAACACATCAGTAAAACAGCGAGAAACGACCAAATCTCATCATCACGACACCGTCAAATCAAAGGAAAGCATTAAACCTCGAAGTCCCGCTGCATCAGTCAAATCACGCGGATCGGTCAACTCTAAAGAAAGCATCAAACCGCGGAGAGTAGCTTTACCCCACATCGAAAGACTCAAAAATGAGACTACTGTAGGTCGCTCTTACTCCCACGGAAATGCTGTGAACCATGATCGACCGTATCGACGGCACAACACTATGTATGAGAAACCCAGATCTGTTCACCATTCAGGCAATCAAACAGACCATCCGAAAATGACGACCCAATCTAACCATCATCCAGGACACCAACATCCGGCGCATCATCCAACAGGACACCAACATTCGGCGCATCATCCAGCAGCAGGACACCAACATTCGGCGCATCATCCAGCTGCAGGACACCAACATTCGGCGCATCATCCAGCTGCAGGACACCAACATTCGGCGCATCATCCAGCAGGGCAACAACAGTCGGTGCATCATCCAGGACACCAACATTCGGCGCATCATCCAGGACACCAACATCCGGCGCATCATCATCAAAAAAAGCGTCGCCGACCGAAAAAGGAGAAAGAAGGTGATGATATCACTTTGAGAAATATCAAGTACTTCAGTTCTCACCCGGTACCAGCTCCATTTACTATCTGCTTATCCTACCCAGGTGTAGAACTCACCCACAAAGAACTACTGGACGCTATTCAGTCGTTAGGAACCATAGATGGTGAAGACATACAGAGCATCCAATTTGTCGATATGAATTGCATTCTCGGCACAGCTGGAGTGGATAACAGATGGTTGATTACGGTAAAGGATTTTGATACTCGGTACCTTTTGATGCGAGATTGTCTTTGGATTAACGATGACCCGTTACATTTCCGACTATTCGATGATGTGAATATGGAGGATTACAAGGAATATAAACGAAGAATGGCGACGTTGGAGAGTGATGCACATGTTAGTGCCGTGGAACGGTTACTGGCAATGCACAATCAAATGTAAAACGTTTACGCCTTTGTGTATTTTATCAAGTGATTATCATGGTAGAAATAAACAAAACTGATTTTCACAGAGTGATATCGGATCGGATCATGTTTCACATCATCACATGAATATCTCATAAGCTATGTTCATATTATTTTTTAGTAAAATATCTATGCTTGCTATAATATATCTCCTCAAAAATGACCAAGCAAGTCGTGGGCGTCATTCACGGATCCCGGAGGAGAAATAGGGACATGATGTCCTAACATTTTGATAAAATGGACGTCGACCAAGTTTGTTTTTCAGCCTGTTTTTGATCATTCACGTCGATATAAGCTCCATAAATCCATTGATTCAACCACGATGCAATTTAACTAATACTTTTATAATCGGATGACATCATGAATTCATGATCACATGCACTGTATAATTATTAAAATGACAGGGAAGATGTGACAGTTTTGCTATCTACTGAAGATAGCAATAACATGATTGATGACATACACCCATGTGTATGTCATATCCATTACAATGAGCATTTGCGCGATTTCTAATATAATGGCATAACAATTTTAAAATATATTTTAATTGTATATGTCTTGAGCATTTAAACAGTAATTGTGCAGCTTTTGCCACTTTGTTAAACTGTTATTAGGTCCCAAGTATAGTTATACTTTTGCTATCTACTGAAGAATATTTATAATAAGAGCATTTAAAAGTTTTCTCAATCAACGAAAGCATGATAATTTCCCCGATATCTTCAATCCAACTGCAATTGTGCTATACTATTAGAACATTTCAGGATAGGACAGTACTATGGTATGAATTATGCTATCTACTGAAGATAGCATGATCTAAGCGTTGTGTTATTCATTGGAAATAGGCCTAATCAAACTATTTAGAAAATGGGGCTGTCCAGTAAAATCAAAGATGGGAAGTTTGTTTGCAATACCTAGCAAATTGTAGGCACCATTTCCAAATGGTGGTTTTAACCACCATGTTTAAAAACATTTGGCCTAACAGTATTTTATTGATTGTTTGTATTGACTCTTCCAATTATTGCTCTAGTAGTCTGGGTCCCTACTCCCTATGTTTAAAACAACTTAAACCTGGTCTAACTTTAAACCAGTCTACATGAAGAATAGTCCTACAAAGATCGAAGAATGGACCTTTTTATGATGGATTATTATGTATTATGTATACCTTGTGCCCAATATTAGCCTAATTACGTTACTCCAATTCTACTAATAGGACTTTGGTAGGGAGTATTATATGAGGGGTATGAAAGATTCTTCTAGAAGGACTATTCATTATTTACACTGGGTCTACCACATTGCAAATAGATTTCAACAAGAGAAGGCTAAGACTAACAAAAGGCAGAACACAAGCAAAATGGGCACATGGAGTGGGATGGGGTTCTATTTGCATTTTGATAATGGGTGTCAGAAAGTTCAAATAATTGATACTGATCAAACGTAAGTCATCATGTTGGTCCTGAAGGTAGTACTATTGATGTGTTGTACTATCAGCATGGTGAAAGAAATGAATAATTCAATTAGGATCATATGATGACATCTTGTACGAGGGTCATTCAATAAGTTCTACCTCCTACCTCATAACTTTATTATATAAGCCAGTCTGACCAAATTTCACACAATTGAGGCTTGGAACCTCAGCTACAAATTCAATAAGGTTGACAAAAGAACTAAGCGATCTTCAATATACCGTACCAAAAACAATAGATTACAAGTCCCTCAGAGCGTTAATTTTCTAATTCTATCATTGACTACCTGATTGACTATTCTGAAGGTTGCACATAATGAAACCTCATAAAGTGAATATTATGTTAAAGATTTAACATACGGGGCATCACTGTGGCTTGAGTTGTAACAACGGAAATTTGACTGATTAGCAGTATTCCGGTAGTGCCAAAGGTATAACGATACATTTGAGTTGCTATTACACTATTGGCAAGCCTACAAGAGTTAATATTGCTTACAATCTTATTTATACAAATACAAACTGTGATATTATCAAATATTATTCATTGATTTCCATTTTTAGTATTTAAATCATGCTCTTAATATCTAACCATACAATACGAGAACAAAAACCCCAGAAAATCATGTGTATATATTTAAGGTTATTTTCCGTGTCCGTTGTCCAAAATCTCTCTCTGGCTTTGACCGCATCATAAAAAAGTGAAACAGATATCAATTATAATTTACTACAAATGTGTAGCTATGATTTGGAGCTATGATTATGACAAATGTCATGAGGCTGACATTCTTATTAGTGATGTTATGAGGGAGGAGGTAGAACTTATTGAGTGACCCTCGTAGAATTGTATTATTATACCTCTTAATGTTTATGAACTTGTTAAATCAATTCATTCTTCAATTGCCCTTTCCCATAGAAAATCAATTTGACGATATTATTCTGTGACTTCAAACCAATACTAAACTTTGTTTATCTGCATTGCAGTGATGTTAGAGCCTGTAATGCTTTCAAGGAAATTGTCCTTGATTCTATAATATGTGTATACAGGGTGTCCCTAAAAAAAGGGTGCACATGTTCCACATCATTGCCCTCATTGATTACTCAGAATGTAACACATGCACCTTTTTTAGGGACACCCTGTACACCAGCACATTAGACTCATCTGGACTATGCTCTGATGTTACTGCACAGAATGTAGATAATGGGGAGATAGGGCAAACTGTTTTTCCTTGGTACTGAATACCGACCAATCATTACCACTCTTGATCTTATAATGGTTGAGGGTGTTGGGCCTGTAACCAGTGTCTAGGGCAAAATAGTTTGCTCTATAACCCATTTAATGATGTAGTATTTGTATATTTAGAGAATAAAATATAGTTTGTAGCTGTTTTGCTATACGTTGGTCTCATGAGTCATAATGTGTGCTTATCGGCTGAAAATCGGCCAAAAAACAATCGAATAGACTTTATTCACGCGGCAGCCATTTTCCAAAATATGCCACCCAAGCCTCGTTCTTGTTTGGTCTATCTGCGCCTCGCGCTGCACAATAGAACCGCACGAGAAGCGTGGTACCAAAGCGCGCGGCGTACGCATCCTCACGCAAGCGCAGGTATATGTAACGAGAACAAGGCTTGGGTGGCAAATTTTAGAAAATGGCTGCCGCGTGAATATGGTCTATTGCCTGTCGACATCCAATATACCACACCCACTATATAAGAATATCTAGTAAAGAAGCATAGATTGAAGAGTTACACAAGAATACATTGCATTAAGGCATTTTATGTCATCATGATAAAAGTAACATAATAAAGAGACTATTTACAGAAACTACAAAGAGGATATGCATTATTCATATTTATTATATGTTTATAAAAAGACTGTCAGTGGATAAACTCCCTGATGTTATGAAAAGGAGTAATAGTGATGACAGACAATACATGTGAGAAATATTACTCGAAGAATGAGAAAAGTTTGGTCCCTTGTGGTACTAAAGTGACCTTCCATCGCAGACACTTGAAGACATACAAAAATGAATTGTGCAATAACAAGAAGTCAATGTAAGGAATGCATTGATAAAGATAAGGGTCCTGAGGATTTGTTTCCATTCCACTGAAGAATTTCATTCCAAATTGATGCAACTGCCTCCTACTGATCTACATTCATGTTAAAAGCTGTGCCTTGTAGATTTTAATCTTTCTCGTCTCATCAAAATGAATTTCTTCCACCACAAAGTGTTCTTCCATCATACCTAAAAATCTCACGTCTCTTTCGTATCTTATTCTGCACGACAACAGTACTATCGTGCTGGCTTTGTCAGAAGATGCCAAATGATGCAGTGTTTCTAGAAGTTGTTTGAATGTGTCTTCTATATAAATAATATCAGCTCCAAGAATATAATCAAACTTGGGAGAGAATTCCATATGATTATTTCCCCAGTCTAATTCCATGACTTTAATATTCACACAGTCAGTACTCGATGCATCTTTGCCCTGATCACAGTCATCTTCTTCCTCTGTTCTTCCTGAGATAGAGAGGTTTTCTTGGATGTTTTCTTGAAGGAATTCAAGCGCTAGTTTTCTATCTGTGGCAATGACACTGGCACCTGTATCATAATGGTTAAAAGTAGAAGAAAAAAAGTTACATCGGTCATTTGAGGTCGGCAATTTAGAGCCATATAAATCTGATATGTGCAATGCGATGAGATCCAATTTATTTGCTACCAAATGAAACCAAACAGGCCTGGTTTTGGCCTCCCTAAAAATGTCCAAAATCTGAAGTTTCATCCACACCTGGGCAGAAAGTTTCTCTGGGTTAATCTTTGGTTGAAAACTCAAACTCCATCTGGTATCTCATATTAAAACGGATACAAATAGAGATGCCAGATTTGTCAACTGAAATGATTAAAGAACCACTGAATCTATACCATCACATTTTTCAACACCTTGACTGACCAACATTAGAATAAAAAGACTGGCATCACTTTCACCTTTGTGTTATATGCCCTAGGATTCCTCAGAAAGTGTTAGATACCTATAATGCTCCAAGTCCAAATTGAAGAATGGTTTTCTAAATCCCATTCAGTCCACTGTAACTGTTCCTTTTATACCTGCCAGTCAACTGGGTATTAACTGAGCGCACTATAAGAGTAAAATTTGGGTAGTGAACTGATTGAGCTTTGGAAAACTTTTCTTCAATGGTCGTGAATGTCTTCAATTGTCATGAATGATACAACTTTATTTATAACATGGCATTAAAACCTGAAGCAATGGTTAATAATTTTACATGCCATGGAAGACACCGTTGGCTAGCCATTCCTAACTAACAGTATTTTTAGCAACCATACTCCATTTATAATACTATCTTTGAGACTCCAATATCATCATCGCGATATACATTCATAGCATGTCATTCATTTAGACAACGGCTGAGGGTCAAATCATTTTAGATACCAGTTCAGGGAAGACACTGTCATCTAGCTACTTCCTCTCAAGTGCTATGACCCGTTTATACTAAAATTGTTGCGCATCCGCCAATGACAATGGCCATCAACATGCGAGTTTGATGTTGGCCGATGCGCACCAAACAACGGAAGTATGAGCGGGCTTTCTTGCCACAAGACAAGTAATGCTGCAATTGCTACTACACTCCGATAATGCCAATGGCATCAAGAATCCAGTTTAGTGTTATTGGATGTACCCAATAGTTTTGTCAAAAGAACCTGCTACTTACCCAGTAATGCTGCTACCATACTGACCAAGCCAGTCCCAGCTCCAAGCTCAATGACAGATTTTCCTCTGAGGGAAAATCTGTTGGTGTTCTTCTCAAGATACTCGGCTAGTACCACTGCCTGTAAATCACAATGTCATAATTCCATTACAGAAAGATAGGTATGATATTTTTGGGGAATCAAATTGAGCATCTTTAAATGTTTAAGTATTTGATGCATGTTCATCAAGGAGATAATAGTAGAGGAATGACTTTCAGAGCCATTATTAGTTACAACATCTTTGCTTATATTGTCTAAAACAGTGTACCCTGGGGACTTACGGCTGCCTATATAAAGGCATATGGGTTATTATTTTGGTACGCTTGGTCATTTGGCTCCAGCATTCTGACATTACAAGACAATTTGTATCAAACTAATCAGGAGGGTAATAAATGAATGCTGTCCTGGCTCAAATAGCTCCAACAGCAAACATCATTGTGACTCTAGTTACTGAAGCTAACATAATTTGGCTACATTTCTAGAGCTGGAAATTGCAGCTCCTAAAATAAAAGGTTGATGGTTTGTGCGGTACGTGATGTCCAAGAAAATTGTGGGAGACAAAATATCAATTCCTGGATGGAAATTTCTTTACAACACAAAAAACAACTGTTCACAATTGAACATAGATGATTATCTTCATTGGCTGCCACCATCACCCAAGGTAAGGACAGCACCACAGTGACTAAGTGAGGAATACTGTGATATAAGGCCTATAGTTCAGTCAGCTCCAAATTGGTGAACCTATTTACAGCAGCGAATGAATTCATGAGAGCATGCACACAAAACGTTCGCATGGTGCAACATGGTGCAGTGTCATCGTATGCGTGATGCTTGCATGCCAAAATCGTGCATGTACACTTGAATTACTTAAGCGCGCGGATAGATAAAAAACCCCGCATAATTATCGCCAATTTGGAACTGATTGAACTATACAAACATTGCCATGGAGAGTAGCAAACTTAATTCAATCAATGCATTAGTGTTATACTCACAGCATCCCATACAACTGCTGCCACACCAATCTTGTCCCAGTTCTGCTTTATGACAATCTCTTTACCTACAAAAGTAAACTTTTTGTATTCCTGTCTGAATGCATCCAGTGGAGTAGGTCTGAATAGAGATGAGAATGTTTGGAAAAGATAAACATTAAGCTATTTTGATATACTAAATGTGATATAATGTGGGACATCCCACTTGCTGAATTTGAGTTTGAGCTATACATGCTTAGTACAAATTTACTCAAATCTTCAATTTGTTTTAGTATGAAATAACTTATTTAAAACATGCAAATCAATAACCCATTTTTTTGCATAAATAAATAAAACCTGCCTGAACTTTATAAAACAGATTATTTCATTAAACTAGCAGCCAACTTTTGGGATAGATCCCTTAGAAATCAACAGTCCTTGGAAATTCAATCGTTAAATTCACCCTTTTTCTGGATTACTTTAGGCCACAAGGCAAGGACACCAATGTTATTAGTGATATTGAAAACATTCTGGGACAAAATCTACATGTAACATTTTGAATCAAGAAAAAACAATACAAACTAATACTTCATTTCAGGTTTTCAAGAGTTCAAGATCATCTTTAAGTTAGTTAGACAGTTAAAACAACTTGAGATCATCATATTAGTTTGCTAGTTTTGTGATGCCCTTGGAAGAGACCTAGCACTTGTTATTTGTTATTTTTTTGCTCTGTTTGCATTTTCTAAACTCAAATTTGGCACAAAAATCAAAATAGGTGAATGTGTTCCAAAACAAAAGAGGTGCATATTTTTACATGTAAAGAATTGTTTTTGTGTGAAATTGACTTGAACAATCAAAATGGTTAAAATTGGCAAAGTATAAACATATCTACAATTAAAGCAGTCAATACATTACCTATACAACACAAGTGCCAGGTTACCACTGCCATCAGTAGACTTGTCATCACTTCTGCAATCTCCTGCTGCACTGGAAGACAATACATCTGGATGGTCGCACTTATTTTGGGATCCATCTCCGATACAGCTTTGGTCCACAGTTGTGCTACCATGTGGATCTGGGTCAGTGTGGGGAGCTACTGACATCATACATATGCTTGCAAAGAACGCTGCAAATAGAGCGAGTCTGGATGTTTCATGTATATTGTATACAAGCATGAAGACTGGATGGAGGTACTACAGTAGGTTTGATTGAATCTATAGGTGCAATGATAAAACAGGACAGTTGATAAACAGTTATATACATTCTGATAGATTTGAAACTGAAATGACCGGTTAATTTTCCATTAATATTTCCATATTTTACAATAGAACATGCTACTCCAAATGGCAAGTGTTCAGTATGTGTATCCCCCCTCAAAAATTACAATTTGTACGCATGCACATTCACACTGGTCACAGCTTTTAAGGCCTGAGCATATTTCACAAAGCCACCGCAGACTATGAGTATCATGTTGGCCCTGACCTAATGTGGTTCTATGGCGTAATGATTTAGGGGAACCAGTGTATTTATCATTAACACTATACACATGTGTAAGAACGTGAAAGCGTTGTGATATGCTTAACTCCTCGGGTTTCCAGTAATGTCCATTCAAGTTCGTCAAATATTTTGGTGACTGTCCCCTTCTCCCTTACATAGTTGCAGAATCGTGCAGCTTGTCTCTGGACTCATTCAATAGCTTTGATATTTCTTTGCTTGTATGAGCCCCAAGCTGCTGTCGCATATCCCAGGTGCGGTCGCACCAATGACTGTTATGTCATGACTTTGACTTTCTCTGTACAGTTCCACAGATTGCGTCTTATGAGCCCCAGTATTTTCTGGGCTTTGGACACTGTGTGGTGCGTGTGGTTGTTCCTCGTGAGGTTATTGGCTAATTTAACTCCAAGGTAGGTTGTTTCCCGGTGGTTTCAGTCAACATTGACTTTGGGTACGCATGATCGTTCCAAAAATCACGGAAAAGGGGGGTTTTCTGTATCATGTCCGCGGACATTCCACGGACATTTATGTCCGCGATTTCCCAAAATAAGGGGTGTTTTTTGAAACTATGTCCGCGATTTCCCAAAATAAGGGGTCGTTTTGGAAGCTATGTCCGCGATTTCAACAAATTAGGGGTGTTTGTTTTGAGAGGCTATGTCCGCGAGGAAGAAAACAAATAGAATAAGATTTGTTTCATATCAAATTGTCCTGGGAATAGGAAAAAGGGGGTATTTTGAACCAGATGTGTTCGCGTTTTTGCGCAAAAAGGGGGGACATTTAGAAAGTGTCCTTGAAATAGTGAAAAAAGGGGGGTTATTTTCAGACAAAATGTCCGCGTTTTTGTGCGATAAAGGGGGTCAAATTAGTAAAATTGTCCGCGAAACGCCGTAAATAGGGGGGTATTTTAAAATCCTGGAACGATCATGTGTTACCCCTCTGAATATGAAGAGAGAACACCGGGGGTTGTTTGTCTCCTCCGTTGCTAGTGTCTCACCACAAAAGGAGTACTCTCGCTTTGGGGGGTTCCTTGCTCCAAACATGATGGTGGAACAATTTTTTGGGTTGAAGCCCACGAGCCACTTGTCTTGCCAATTCTCCAACTCTTTCAGGTCATTTTGTAAGATCTGGACATCCGATGAAGTTGAAATGTCTCTATATACCAGGCAATCATCTGCGAAGAGTCGACATGATGATTTCAGGTTGTCAGGCAGGTCGTTAATGTATAAAAGAAAGAGCAGGGGTCCCAGAACTGTACCCTGGGGAACAGTACGGTTTTGAAGGATGAAGACTGGCCATCAACACAACTCTTCGGATTCTATTTGTCAGGAAGTTGGAAAGCCATGATGATACAGATCCTCTTATACCGTAGTGTTGAACTTTATGAAAGAGGCGTTTATGCGGCACTTTATCAAATGCCTTGGTGAAGTCCAAAACAGCAACATCAACAGACTCTTTTTATCATTCAGACTACAAGCTATGTCATCAATCGTCAGGATTAGTGTGATTCAGTTGAGCGCTTTGCACGAAATCCATGCTGGTTATCCACCAAAATATTATGATTTTGAAGATGCCTCATGATGTGGCTGTGAACAATATGCTCCAGAATCTTACATAAAATGGAAGTTAACGACACAGGAAGGTAGTTCCCTGGGTCTGATTGTTAACCTTAAGCCATAAAATACAAAGGCTCTGTCTCACATACCCCGTGCGCATAAGTAGTGGAGTAACTTTTGCCGCATAACCCTACATGATGAACCCAATTTTCTGTGTTTTTATCCACCCCCAAAAATTGGCTCCGAAAGGGAAAAAGAAAAGTGGGCCAAAAACATAATATAAAAATTGAAAAAATTTGTTTCCGCATAAGCATAGTTCCAAATTGGCGAGAAATATTCGTTTTTTATCTATCCGCGCTAAAGTAATCCAACCAAGCGTTTCGCATAGCTATCATCCCAAATGCATGTGAGACAATTTTGTTGTTGTTGCGTTTAGCCTAGTATGCTCAACAATGCGTATCACATACAAAGGATCCCCAACTTCAACCTTCATCTTCTGTGGCAATGAACTCCAGCAGGTGAACTCACATCCCTATCTAGGCGTCGAAATTGACAACAAGATGACCTGGGCTCCACACATCAAAAATATGATCAGCAAAGCCAACAGAACCCTTGGTTTCCTGAGACGAAACATGTGGTTTTGTACCAAAGAGGTGAAAACATGTACTTACAACATGTTAAACCGTCCTGTCTTGGGGTATGCATGTGAGGTATGGGACCCCTTGTCTGTTGTACAAAAAAAACGACTTGAGATGGTACATAGACGAGCGGCAAGATTTTGCTGTGCAGACTACCGCAGACACAGCAGCGTCACTGACATGATGACCAAATTAGAATGGGAGACACTTGAACATAGGAGGAAAAACAATAGACTGTATTATACAAGATCAACAGGGGACTTGTTGGAATTGACTGCGACGAATACGACAACGACTTAAGACACAGACAAAGCAACACACAGAAATATCGGAGAACATATGCCAGACTGAATGCACACAAGGAATCATGCTTTATTCGCACCGTAATCCAGTGGAATAGCCTTACTGAAGCAGCTGTGAACGCACCATCTGCTTATGCCTTTAGGAAGCACCTTTAATTTAGTTCAACATTTAGTACCCAAAACATTGCGTCCTGCTTGCATGAGTCATCCAGTTTATTTTCGTGAAGTTGGTGAAATGTATAAGAAGTTATACCCTACAAATGGCAAATTTGCCAGTGCACTGGCAAATATGCCCGCTAAGTGGGCATATTTGCCAGTATTTACAGTTAATCCAAAAGTAGCGCTTCCACACACAAAATGGCATCTTCTATCTTTCATATATCGATAGCTGAACTTGATACCAAAATATTTTGCATCGCTTCAAAACAATTCATGGTAACGTTTTACTAAAAAAAAGATGCAATTTCAGTCATTTTTGAAATTTCATTTTCAAGCTTTCATTGAAAGTGCACTATTACATTAACAAACAGGAATCTTCTACGCTTATTGTGTACTATTTGGAATATTGGTGTACACACACCAATCCCTCCCCCACCACAAACCCCTCCCACCCCCACCCCACATGCACAAACCCACTCAACCCCAACCACAAACCTACTCCACCTTCCCACAATGCCCCCTCCACATCTAAACCACCCCTACAACCTCCCCTCCACAAATCCCTATCCAACCCACCCCCATGCCCCCACAACCCCTTTACCATCACAATCCCCACCACAAACTCCCGCCCCTTCACATCCCCACCACAAACCCCATTCCCCACCATAAACCCCATCCCCTTCCCATCCCCACCACAAACCCCTCCCCTCCCATCCCCACCAAAAAAAACCTCCCTTTCCCATCCCCACTACAAACCCCTCCCCTCCCATTCACAAAACCCCACCACAAACACCCTACCCACCCCACGGCCTAACCTCCCCACCCCATGCATCCACGCCACCACAACCAACTCCCCTTCCCAACCGCACCACAAACCCCCGCCCCACCACAAAACCCCTCCCCACCACAAAACCCCAACCCCACCATGAACACCCTACCCCCTAGGCCAACCCTTTCCATGCATCCACGCCACCCCCTCCTTCCCCACCACAAACTCTCTCCCCAGGGCCATCCAATTCCCATTCGCCACCACAAACCCCTGCCCTCCATCACAACCCCTCCCCACCACTAACCCCCTCCCCAATCACAAACACCCTCCCTATACCCCACCTCACACCAAACCCCCCCCCCCCCTTTTACAAAAATCGTTGCACCGCCATCACGACAAAAACTTTTTTATAATAGACAAAACTTTTGCTTGATGCTGAATGTATGTTTCTGACACACCCCTTGTATATCATTGGCCACAAGTACTCATTAAAGGGACATTAAGTGGTGTTGAAAAATGTCAATGTTGAAAAATTTACTTCAGAATTCAAGGGAGCACACCACTAAGTCGGTTTTGCGCGGCACTTCCGGCAAAACTTGAGTACGATAATAGTTCCTTTTGACCAAGTGAATGTGCAAAATTGGCATCAATTTTACTGGTAATGATATCAAATTTGCGTTTTATGGATTTTATGGACTATATATTTAATGTTTACAACAGAAAATTCGATGAGTTTAGCTGAAATATAAATAACGGGCCGATTTACACACATGGTGCATTAACGGGTTAGAACCGAATATTTACTCGCGTAATCATACCATTTAATTTCAACGGCTTCTAGCAAAAAATCTTGACGGCCTTTCTTAGTTCATATTGAGATATGTTAAAATACACAGATGGTCCTAAAACATATCGAAATTTCACTGATCTAGTCGCGAGCACTCTGGATTTACAGCGACTTGAATATGGAGTACTCGCCGTGTAAAGTCAAAGGGACGCGACATAGTGTTGTGCTCCCTTTAAGGTAAATAACCGGTGCTCCACACGAAACGGGAATACCACAAATGGTGAATGCTGAAGTCGGGTTTCACCCAAATCTATGCGTAGATTTCAGATCTGGGCAGTTTAAATATCGCACTATGCCAAAATTGTTTGGTTTAACAAGGACCAGGGGGGGGGGGGGGGGGGGGGGGCGGGGGATGCTCTTTTTTATACATTAAATGTGACTTTTTCAGTTGTTATGTTAGTTCAACATTATCAGTGACTGATCAAAATCAAAATCGGTTGGATTTGCACCCCGGATTTCACTCAAAAAAGTTGAATTTACTTGAGTATGTTGAGTGTAGGCCTAGAACGCGCGTCCGATTAGGATAAAAAACCCGGAATATAGTGATTTTACGCAAGATGCGCTCTCCGCAATCTGAGCATATCTCAAAAACGGAGTGTTCGATTGACATGATATCTGGCTAGTTTATTCAAAATTTTGTGCTGAACAAGTTGATATCAAATTTTTAATGATTTTGACCAAAAGTGTCACCTTGAAGGGAGCACACCACTAAGTCGGTTTTGCGCGGCACTTCCGGCAAAACTTGAGTACGATAATAGTTCCTTTTGACCAAGTGAATGTGCAAAATTGGCATCAATTTTACTGGTAATGATATCAAATTTGCGTTTGATGGATTTTATGGACTATATATTTAATGTTTACAACAGAAAATTCGATGAGTTTAGCTGAAATATAAATAACGGGCCGATTTACACACATGGTGCATTAACGGGTTAGAACCGAATATTTACTCGCGTAATCATACCATTTAATTTCAACGGCTTCTAGCAAAAAATCTTGACGGCCTTTCTTAGTTCATATTGAGATATGTTAAAATACACAGATGGTCCTAAAACATATCGAAATTTCACTGATCTAGTCGCGAGCACTCTGGATTTACAGCGACTTGAATATGGAGTACTCGCCGTGTAAAGTCAATGGGACGCGACATAGTGTTGTGCTCCCTCAAGATGAGGCCCCTTGCAATTAAATGTGAGTTTACTGTTGCGTTTTTGAAAACCAGGACGAGGTGACTATTTAATATTAATATTGTAATATTTTGGGGTGAAGTCGCCTGATTTAATATTGTCGGCGTTGTTAACTATTATCCAAGGTACGAATACAATTCAAATGCTGTCCTACCACTGCACCACCTACTGCATTGGCTTTGCACGGGGCTTTGCATTTTGTTTCTTTTATAAAGGAATCTATTCATATTTGCATCCCTATTTTGAAAATGAATATTAATGAGATATTCGATGTTTGTAAAACAAAATTTGTTACGCTAGCTCAAAGAATTTTAAAGATGGCGATCGTAAACAAACCTGAAATATTACCCAGAATGCACTAGGAAACTCCAAAGAAGTTCGGCGGTTCGGCTTTGCGGACGCTAGTCCAAAAACTAAAAATAACTCGGCAATGTTTTGATGTGACGTCATGCGCAGAAGCGATTGCGCAGTAATCAAATAATTTGCCTACGAATATGCTTCAAATGCACACATTTCAATACAAAGCGACAATTGCAAGTTTCGTGCAGAGTTTTGTACTTCACAGAAATGTTTTCCCAACCCGAAGTATTGAAATGCGGCTCATCGGCTGATTTTATCGCCGGAAAAGTGTTAAAAAGCTTATGAAAAAGCTTTAAACAATGAAATAATTAAATATTTTAAAAATATTACATATATCACGCGGGTGACTTTTGGACGCGCGCGGGCAACAGTAAACTCACATATAATTGCAAGGAGCCTGAACATTAAAAATTGCCATTATTGTTGTTTCTACTAACAAAAACACAGCAAAACTTGATTAAAACAATATCATCGCTATTTATTGAAAAACGCCCCCTATGCAAATATGGTTCGCGTTATGTATCACGCGTACTGCAGGGGGATACTGTCGGACGTAAAATGCTCGTCCCGGCTGTACGAGCATTTTTGAATCGACGTTTTCTTTTACAAGGAGGGCTGATTTTTCTTAATCCTTATAGGTGTAAGTTCATACATGTAATACAATTATAAAAATATACTGATCCAGTTGTTATCATAATTGAGGGCGCAGCCTCCAACACATCTCTTAGTGTCCCTTTAAGGCTAGTGGATCCACCCAGATATAGTGCTGGGAGATATCAAGCCTCTCAGTCTCAAACCCAAAATCACAAAATGTTCTTCATCTCTTCAACAAGTAAAGAAGTATCAGAATTTGCTTAATTCAAACAGGAAATCAAACTTAAACCTTTCCACAGCAGCTTTTTTCAACATTGGAACGATTCTGGCTATATCTTGCCTCACGTCCCGTACGGAATAAACCGTGTATAGCTACAACGTATTTTCATTGGTTTGAGCATGCGCATTTGAGTTACGGGACGTCTAGCAAGACATTGCCCAATTATTTTGGGTTTCAAACATGAAAAATAGTGAATTTTTACGAATTTTGTCTTGGTGGCCATATTTGCCCACTTACTCTGTGGGACAATTTGGCCACCTGCTAGAACTGAGTGATGAATAATTAATATTTCGCCAGTTGGGCATGCTAACAGCCATCCTTAGACAACAAATATGACATTGACAAACATTTTACCGTTCAGATATTCATTTGGGTGCACTCGCATTCAGGTCAAAGACGTCGTTTTACTGGTTTCAGGGTTTTTTGTTAGACCATTTCCTTCAATTTTCTGTTTTCGTGTAAAAAGCGTATTGGCAGCCACGGATACAAAACATTTGCTATATGAAGCTTGTCGTACATTCTGTGGAAAACATTTCTATTCTGATTTATCCTAATTTAAGAGTTAATTCTAGCTTTTTTAGCAAGATCCATGGTATAAAAATGTATCTGTTTATGTAAATCATTAATTAAAAGAATATAGTACCCATCAAGTGTGGTACTTTTATCCTTTAAAGGTAAAGTTTATATGTTATAGGGAAACCTGAGGTCGTCTCCATAACAACAGTGTCAATGACGCTGAAAAGGGGATCCGACGCAAATTGAAGCGTATCGTATACAAAATTGGTCCGGAATTTCACCGATCGCAGCGATAGCAGAGGGCCAAACATCTGTAAACCAAGAAGATAGAGAAAAAAAGACAGTACCGTATTCAATTTAAGTAACAGAAAATTGAAATTCAGACAGATGTCAGGGAGTGGAGGAACACAAGGTGAGCAAGTGCAATTTACAAAACTTAGTTTTAGCCAGGTTTAGCCTTTTAGGCTTATTATTTAGGGGTAGGCCCTATATTACTTATTTGCTTATTAATAACTCGGCCGTAGCAGCTCTTGTTCGAGCTAAATTGGGCCATGTCCTCTGGTAAGACCGTAAAATGGCGGACAAATAAAAAGACCCCCTAGCACATTGAAAAAAAAACCAGTGTTGGGCGGTACGCTAATTTTTAATTGATTGATTTATATGCCGTCATTTGTTGCCGCCCGGTCTGAATAAACGAGTCCGTCACTTCTCTTCTTCACCTTCTTCCCCCCAAAAAATTACAAATCCCCTCTTTTTGCTATCGCAAATTTTAGCCCCCAAAAGAAATCCCCTTTTCTCGTCCCTACGGGACCGGTAAAACATTAAAGATTGTTTGTATCCAACCCTTATACATATCCTCTAATAAGTCCGTTTGTACACAAATACTCCATTGAGACGGACTTATTAGAGGATATGTATATAGTGTGTCACCCTTATACATATCCTCTAATAAGTCCGTTTGTACACAAATACTCCATTGAGACGGACTTATTAGAGGATATGTATATAGTGTGTTGGATTGCAAACTAGGTTATATTGTCAGGACTTGAATAAGACTATGTTTGTTTGCCGTCACTCTTATACATATCCTCTAATAAGTCCGTCTCAATGGAGTATTTGTGTACAGACGGACTTATTAGAGGATATGTATATATAGTGTCTTGGATTGTTTTGAGTTCCAAATGAGTTTCGTTCGCGATCACTCTATATACATATCCTCTAATAAGTCCGTCTCAATGGAGTATTTGTGTACAAACGGACTTATTAGAGGATATGTATAAGGGTTGGATACAAACAATCTTATGATGTTTTACTGGTCCCGTAGGGACGGAAAAGGGGATTTCTTTTGGGGGCTAAAATTTGCGATAGCAAAAAGAGGGGATTTGTATTTTTTGGGGGGAAGAAGGTGAAGAAGAGAAGTGACGGACGTATTTGTTCAGACGGACTTATTTGTTCAGACGGATCTATTTGTTCGTATGGTGTTTATGATCTTTATTTAGTTTTATTTTGATTACTATTCTAATCTTTTATTTATTAATAAAAACGAAATAAATGGCATCATCATTGCATTTTTATTTCTTATATTATTGTGTTTATTTCGTTTTATTTTGATTGTATAAAAACAAAATAAATGTGATTCTATTGTGTGTTTATTATCTTTATTTCGTTATTGTTTTGTTAGTATTGTTGTTGCTTTGTTTATTAACGAAATAAATGGCACCCTATCGCGTGTTTTATTATCTTTATTTCGTTGTTTTATTAATATTTTGTTGCTTTGTTTATTAACGAAATAAAGGGCATCCTCATTGCATTTTTTATTTCTTATATTATTGTCTTTATTTCGGTGTGTTTTTATTGTTTAAAAACGGAATAAATGTGATTCTATTGTGTGTTTATTATCTTTATTTCGTTATTGTTTTGTTAGTATTTTCGTTGCTTTGTTTATTAACGAAATAAATGGCATCCTATCGCGTGTTTATTATCTTTATTTCGTTGTTTTATTAATATTTTGTTGCTTTGTTTATTAACGAAATAAAGGACATCCTCATTGCATTTTTTATTTCTTATATTATTGTCTTTATTTCGGTGTGTTTTTATTGTTTAAAAACAAAATAAATGTGATTTTATTGTGTGTTTATTATCTTTATTTCGTAACTGTTTTGTTAGTATTCTGTTGCTTTGTTTGCTAACGAAATACATGGCATCCTAATTGCATTTTTTATTTGTTACATTATTGTCTTTATTTAGCTTTATTTTGTTTGTTTAAAAACGAAATAAATGTGATTCTTTTGTGTGTTTATTATCTTTATTTCGTTATTGTTTTGTTAGTAATTTTGTTGCTTTGTTTATTAACGAAAGAAATGGCATCCTATCGCGTGTTTATTATCTTTATTTCGTTGTTTTATTAATATTTTGTTTGATTTGTTTATTAACGAAATAAATGGCACCTTCATTGCATTTTGTATTTCTTACATTATTGTCTTATTTTGTTTTATTTTGATTGTTTAAAAACGAAATAAATGTGATTTTATTGTGTGTTTATTATCTTTATTTCGTAACTGTTTTGTTAGTATTCTGTTGCTTTGTTTGCTAACGAAATAAATGGCATCCTAATTGCATTTTTTATTTGTTACATTATTGTCTCTATTTAGTTTTATTTTGTTTGTTTAAAAACGAAATAAATGTGATTCTATTGTGTGTTTATTATCTTTATTTCGTTATTGTTTTGTTAGTGTTTTTGTTGCTTTGTTAACGAACAAATGGCATCCTATCGCGTGTTTAATACCTTTATTTTATTAATATTTTGTTGCTTTGTTTATTAACGAAATAAATGGCATCCTCATTGCATTTTTTATTTCTTTTATTATTGTCTTTATTTCGTTTTATTTTGATTGTTTAAAAACGAAATAAATGTGATTCTATAGCGTGTTTTTTATCTTTATTTTGTTATTGTTCTTTTAGTATTCTGTTGCTTTGTTTATTAACGAAATAAATGGGATCCTCATTGCAAATTATTGTGTGTACAGCGCGCCGTAAAAACCGCGGGAAAAGGCGCGCTCTAGTCTGCTTGAGCGCGTCGTAAAAATAAGCGTACCGCCCAACACGTGTTTTTTTCCAGGATGCTAGGGGGTCTTAAATACGCACGGTCTTATTAGAGGACATGGCCCTAAATTGGAGCCCTCTCTAAGACTAAAGTCTAAACATATTAATATTTGGATTTATTTTAATTGTAGAATTTTTCCTCTGCCCATTCAGGGAGCACATACCTAAATAGGTATCGCGACACGCTATCGTCGCGATCAATCAAAGTTGAGTACGACAATAGTTCCTATTTGGCGGGAAAGAGAGTTATTATTTGACGGTTTATGATATAATTTTTCACTAATATGTTGTGTTTGAAATGTGTAGTCATAGTCCGGACGGCACGCTTTATACAGCGTGGGACTTCAGAAATCAAAAAATCAACAAAAGCGTGGGGTCAGAATATTTCTCATATAAAGGGAGTAGTTGTATAAAGCGTGGAGATAAAATAAAAAGGGTGGGGGTTTACAAATCACATGCAGATATAGTTCATTTTGAGAGAAATTGTAAAAAAATAGGATTTGCTACCAATTTCAGCGCATTATTTCAATCAAGTTTCAACATTTTCCAACGAACTTTCGGTACGGACAGCCCATCTCCCATGAATCATATCGTAAATTCTGCTCTATTTTGCCATATTTCAAAGTCAGCTTTTATTTTGTTATGTTGGTACCACCCAAAATATTACTGTTGAGCCCTAGAATGATTTATTTTGATGATGGAAATGTGCCAAAAGTAGGTAGTATTTTGATATCATCAGCTTCTGAATTCGGAAGCAGGGCAATTCCATGGTAACAGCGTGACGGTTTGGAAGATATTTTCACACTTCATATGCAAATAACATACACACTTGAATTATTCAGAACATTTTTTTTATTGTATTTCTACTACTACTAGTACAACCTACACATAGAATGAAAAAAAAATGAAAAAAATCATTCACATTTATGAAATATGGATATTAATGAGTGCGGTAACAGCGTGACGCTAAAAAGGACATGGGTATTTTTCTCATTTATGAATGGTTAAAACTCTGTGAACTTTTATTTTATTTTAAAGTTTCATCAGGTGGATTGTAATTATAAGAAAGTCAGCTATAACTTCCCTGTATAAAAAAGAAAATATCTTATGATTTTAAATATATATGATACAATAAACAAATTTGCATGCGGTAACAGCGTGCCGGTAACAGCGTGACGAAAGGCTGACCCTATATGAGCAATGCAGAAAGATCAAACATTGACGATACAATGATCTCCAAAACTTACATGTACACTGATTATAGTGATTGTTGATTTTAATTAAATTAAATCACATTATAGTGTTCTTTGTTAGTTTAAAATAGATAAAATACAATGTTAAATACAATATTAAGTTAATTAAATTATCCAATTAAAACACATTTAACTTAAAAGTTGTATTGGAAATCACTGTATAATTCAATGGGGGTCACGCTGTTACCGTCACGCTGTTACCAAAAAAGTAACAGCGTGACATATATTGCTAATTGAAATAATTAATGAACAAAGGTAGTACTGCATCTTTGAAGCATGTATGTTATAGGTCTATGGGAGTGTGATTTGCATCGCAAGTATTATTTATTTTGTATTATGTAGATTTAATGAAAATTTAAAAAAACCTTAAAAACAGCAATTTTTTCGGTAACAGCGTGACATTTTGGTGAAATCTTAATAAAAATTGATCGT
The DNA here is from genome assembly GCA_035610835.1 of Ophiura sarsii. Taxonomy (NCBI): domain Eukaryota; kingdom Metazoa; phylum Echinodermata; class Ophiuroidea; order Amphilepidida; family Ophiuridae; genus Ophiura; species Ophiura sarsii. Next base: position 47,489,573 of record CM069442.1, on the reverse strand, counting down.
TGAGTCGCAACGCAGAGTGTTTTTTTTTTTTTTAATTTAAAGAATAATATAAGTATGTAAGAGCTCACAACTGATAAAATAATTTTAAAGTGATTATTTTCAGTTTATAAATGAATAGCATTATAAATAACAGATTTTACAACAAAATTAATAAAATTAGTAGATTATGCTAATTAAAACGGGAAAAAAACACAAAATATGTAAAAAAAATGAAAATAAAGTTAATTTCTGGAAAATATAGACTTTTAGCTTTAATTTGATACTAAATATGTTAGGATATGAATAACTTGAAAATTAGTGGTCATGTCCACCTTTGCATGGAATTGCCCAGCATTACACTATTTTAGCTTAATAATAGGCCTACATTGCATGCATGACGCAAATTTGGGATCCAAAATGTCCCCTCTTCAGTATAAAGGGTGGGGGTTGAACATTCCCAAATAAAAAGGGTGGCTCTGTAAAAAGGGTGGGGGTAAAATAAAAAGGGTGGGGGTCTGACCCCTGTCCGGACAGTGGTAGTTGATGTTCTGACATTTTAACTAGGTGATTTGAGGTCAATTTTAATTTCACGGACCGATTTACACATGCGGTGATATCCAGACCGGAGACCGAATTTAGGTAGGCATATCACTACGTTGTTATGCGGCGGCTTATATCAAAAAAAGTGCACGAGAAAATTGCCTTCATATTCAGATATGTTGTAGATTACCCTTGTGAGTAAAACATATCAAAATTTCATTGAAATTTTAGCGCTAATTTAGAAACTAGAGCCATTTAAGTAAGCCTTTCCTAACAGTAAAGTCTATGGAGAGCGTCTTGGTGCTGTGCTCCCTTCACAAGCTGCACGATTCTGCAAAAGCAACTAGGCTATATGTATTAAAGGGAGAAGGGGACGGTCTCCAAAAAACTTGACGAACTTGATTGGACATTACTTAAACCCGACACTGGATGTGATGCTTGCCCACTTGGAGTGATACCAATCCTGCTATTGGTCTACCAAGAATCTACAGAGACAGAGGTTATGCATCGACTTATCATGTATAAGATTACCAACAAGCTGATTGACATTCCACTCGACGAAAGACTTAAACCCAACCAGAGACAAACCTGTGGACATAACAAGAAATACCATAAACAGCTTCCCGTCTTGGCTTATAATACAGGAACTCTTTTTACCCAAGAACAATACTTTTTCTTTTTATTAGCAGAGTTTAATGAAATGTTTATTTTTCAGGAAACAAACAAACAAACGCAATTTCCAACAAAAAAAAAGGCTAAAAGTTCTCTCTTTTTTGTGTGTTTTTTGTTTGTTTTAAAAACAAAATTTCCCTCCAAATACCAAAACAGAAATGAGATTCCCCAATTCCCATTTTCGACTAGGCCTGTGAGAAGAAGCAACTGAAATGAAATCAGCTCAATTGTTATTTTATTGTTACGTTCATTATTTTCTCCCCATTCTTACACAGATTGGTTTTACCATGCCCCAGGCAGAAGAAAGGAGGACAAAAGTCCCGTAGATTATCCAGCACCTTCACAGATTCCTCTGGGAAATGAGCTGGTAGATGATAGAGATGAGGACAGTGGAATGAAAAGAGGATGGATCAGAGACACAGACTCCAAATATGTCAAACTGGCTAAGATGGGTGGACGCAAAGGTAAGGATGATTGAAGGGTTGTGTGGCAGGGATAGCACTGGATCAAAAATGTGAGAGGTCCCATGACATTTTTCAGGACCCCGTAGGACTTCAAAAAACAAATTTAAGGAGTCCCCCAAGAAATTGAGGGGTCCTGAAGTTTGGGTATTTGAAAATGTTCCTTTTTTACAGGCAGTTTTAATGAATTTATATTGTGAGCGAAGGATGGATATGTAATTTACAGAATTTCTCAAGGTTTCCATTTCCATACATCGTCAAATGTAAGGGGTCCCTTCAATTTTGATCGGGACCCGCAAGTCTTTCCAATATGAAACCTGACGCGTCACTATTAGAAAGTGAGAGGTCTAGGACGCGCAGACGCGTCAGAATGCGACCCCTGTTGTGTGGTGTACTTCATCAAGAATTTGTATTTTTTATTTCAATCTGGAATTATCAGAATATTGTGTACTTTGAAGAAAGAGATATACAATACATAATGCCATGACTAAACTCACCAGTGCCCAAGGCAGTGGTTTAACACTTACATGTAGGAGGGATCAGGGATATAGATAACTTCCTCTTCACAAGATGAACAAAGAATGAAACAATGTTAAATTATGCAAAATGAACCCTGTTTTACTCCAAATTTACTATTCAAACAGGAAAATCTAGCCCAAACCAGGATTTTGTCCCTCAAAATGATCATAACCTTAGGTGAGAAGGCTAATGGGCAACTGGCAATGACATCCAGTCAAAATGTTTTTACTCTTCCAATAGGAAAATCTAGCCCAAATCAGTACTTAGCCCTTTTGACAAATGATGGACATACACAGAAAGAGTGGGGGAAGAAAGGGTATGACTTCAAAATGGATGTACAGGCTAGAGCAGTTTTTGGCATATTGTTATACCCATTATCGTTTCCTGATTTCTATATTGTGGTCCTAAATTTGGTTTGTGGTAATGCTTGAGGTCTGTTGTGATTACATAGTTTCATTTTACACTGAGACTAACATCAGTTGTTCAAAGTTGATGCTTCCATCTGTAGAAAGAGCCCTTAAGTCATTTTCGACATAGTCCAGATATATTTCATCATGTTACCTTTTGTTTCCCAGATTTATTACGGTTCAGAGAGCCACGCACAACTCCAACAGAAGCCAAACCTTACCCAAGAGTAGAATGGTTTGATCATGCAGAAGATGAACCCACAGAAAATGCTGGGTAAGTTTTTAACTCAAGATTTGTATTAGCTAAACATTGGATCAACTGTGAGGTATTACAATATAAAGATTGCTTTGCATTATTTTGCATTTTAATCATACAAAAACATCTAGAATCCAGACATATACCTCGAAGTGAGATAAAGTGTATATAGACATAGTTTAGTCCAAATATGTGTTTGTTACATCGGTGCGCAAAATTACTCCAAGCGTAGGCACACACTATTTTGGCATACACACGCTTCACACTATGATGAATGGTGCTCGCTGTTGCGTAATGCGAGCCTTATGGGAGCACAACACTATGTCGCGTGCCATAGACTTTACACGGTGAGTACTCCATATTCAAAACGCTGTAAATCCAGAGTGCTAGTGACTAGATCAATGAAATTTTGATATGTTTTACAACTATCCGTGTTCTTTAACATATCTTAATATGAACTAATAATCATCGTCAAGATTTTTTGCTAGAAGTCGTTGAAATTAAATGGTATGATTACGCGAGTCAATATTCGGTTCTTACCCGTTCATGCACCATGTGTGTAAATCGGCCCGTTACTTATATTTCAGCTAAAATCATCGAATTTTCTGTTGTAAACATTAAATATATAGTCCATAAAATCCATAAAATGCAAATCTGATATCATTCATTACCCGTAAAATTGATGCCAATTTTGCACATTCATTTGGTCAAAAGGAACTATTATCGTACTCAAGTTTTGCCGGAAGTGCCGCGCAAAACCGACTTAGTGGTGTGCTCCCTTATGCACGCCCACGCTCTTCTGTATTAATTCGCTGCTGTAATGAGGCTTGCTTATTTAAAACTAATTGAACAATAACAGGAGATGGTGGTTGAAATGTTGTAGTTTGATGCATTTTATTCCCCTGTTTTTCTATTTCTTTATTATTATACTAGATTGTTGTAAATTTGCAAACTGTAATTTGTTGATAAACACAGTGTTGCTTCAGATCCTTTGCAATTGTATAGGCTGTTTTACCCATACAACATGTGAACTGCTAATATGCCTAATTTCTTGTTTGTTCTGATTTGAAAATCAAGTTTTAGCAATCAACACATTAATTGATTGATCGATTGATTGTTTGTAAGCCACTTTTATTTTTATGATACCAAATTAAAGCTAATTGACAAATATATCTGTTTGGATTTTCATTCTAGTCCCAGGGAAATATTTTTGCCAGAATACATGGTTCACGAAGAACACAACCCAGGAGGTAATGAGTACTCTGCTTCGCAAGGACCTCCAAAGAGACCACCATACTCTCTGCAAGATAAGCTGACGGCTTTCCAGAGAGATGGCGATCTTGTGTGCGACAAAACAGCTAAGCTGCCCGAAGTTGAGGCGTTTCAGAAGAAACCTCCACCAGGAAGTAGGAAGAAGGAGCAACAGTTGAAGGCGGCTACTAAGCAACAGGCGGGACAGAAGAAAGCATCAGGTCCGTCCAACTCAGATCCTGCAAGATATCCTACTGTGTAAGTTAAAGATTTAATAGTAATTTGGATCAAGATTTCGGTGTTAAATTACAGAGTGATTATGAAAATGTAACATAAGAAATAAGGTTTGTGCAATTATATTAGCTCATAATACAGGGTGTCTCAAAAAAAGTGCACCATGAGTTAAAAAAATAATTAAAAATACATCCCATGTCTTTTTGTTTGAATCAAACAGACCGTTGGTAACCCTATTAGTCTTCTATCAAATACACTTTATCCCATTAAATTTTACCACCTAACTACCGAGATATGATCAATTCAGTAACAAGAGTGCAAATCCCACTTTGGCCACTTTTGAACAAAAAAATGACTTTCAACTCAAAAAACTGCCTATTGTGATTCCGATGATGATTATAGGATATGGCCATTATTGTTTAAAATACCGTCTAAAATTCAAATAATTTATGGTATGCAGGGATAATATGGATGAAAACATGTTTTTTTGCTCAATTCAACTAACTATCAACATTAAGCAGGTAGATTATTATTGATTTATTGATTATGTTCAATGAAAAACTGAATGATGATTCTAATAAAAGAGCTCTCTTCACATGAAAAGTGGCCAATCCTGAATTTGAACAGCCTGGGTAGATTTGCCATAATTTGATAACGGAAGCTCCAAAATGGATAGAAAAAAATCTTATGGCACATTAAAGATTGCTGAACATGATTATTTGTATTTCAAAAACAATTTTGATATATTTCATGATAAAAAAAATATCATGTTTCACATGGTGCCCTTTTTTTGAGACACCCTGTATGCAGACTATACCATATTTGATTTGATGATGGTTACCGTAGATGGCTAATTCAGGATGATACAAACCTAACTATAATGATAACACAGTATAAACATGTTTTGGCAATGGATTCAAGTCATTCCAAATAGACAAAGTTAAATCAAGTCACTCGGTTCCTCGAGTCTTGTCAATTCATTGATTTCATTCAAGTCATATCAAATCATACTGAACTATTTGCTTGATCATGTACTGATATCAAGTCGTACTTTGGTCACTAAAGCATACTATAATCAGTTTCAAATTGGCGAGAATAATCCAAGTGTATGCGCATGATTTTGTCCATATCCACGCTATTTTGGCCAAAGTCATGTGTCACACATTTGACACACAATTTGCGCTTGTTGCGTTCATGTGTGACTACTGCCTATAATACCTGTCTGTATTGATTTACTGCTGTAAGTGTAAGGAGGCTTGCCAATTTGGAGCTGATCAAACTATAATATTCATTTATAATAGTCAAATATTTATTTATCTAGACTCAACCTACCTTAAGTCATGCCAGTTTAGCACCAGACTCGCATCAAGTCAATTCAAGTCTTTTTGTAGTCTTTATGGAAAAATGACTGAAGTCAAGTCAAGTCTATTGAAAAGTTTTGAAATGATGTCACAAACCAAGTTAAGTCATTGCTCTCAGTGACTCAAGTCAAATTCAAGTCATCAAGAATGGTGATTATTGGCCTTAGTCAAACATAACACTGACTGATGTTGTCACTACACTATTCAATGGGCAATATATGGCATGTGCTAAAGATGCCTTCCTTCATACTGCCGGCATTGCATATCGGCCAGTCATTTACATTGCTTCAACTCTCGCAACGATATCTGGCGACGTCAGCCGATGCCCAACGGCAGCAGTATGAACGCACCTTAAGGCATGACTTGAATCAACATTGAATTACTATGACCAATTCAATCGATGAGTTATTATGTCAAACAATTATATTTCTCCCAACAGAGATATGACTCCACCTCCAGACAAAGCCAACATATCTAAACTCTTAAGTATGGGTTATCAAATAGACTGGTATGAACAGAGAGAAAAATATGACGAAGAAAACAAGAAATTCCAGGCCAAACAACCCAAATGGGAAGCGACCAAACAATCACCTAAACCTACCACTGAGTATAGAGACTATATAAATAAGCAAGATATTCCAAGAGAGGTGAAGTCTGGTGATATTAGGACAAAACGGAAACAGACTGAACAGAGGACGTCTGGAGAGAGAAGAGGCTCTACTGGGTCGACGAAAGAACTCTTTAAACTTAGCAAGTAAGTGTGAAGAGGCCCTAAGAGTTTATTAGAATATAATATCTAAATGAAAAACACTCAGATCTGTGGATACCAAAAAGTTTTTGAAATCACCCAGAAGTGAAGGAGCTATATCTATGATATTTTGTCAGTGTTAATCACTGATCCTTATGTACACTATGGTGCAAAAAGTATGTTTACTTTCTTTACAGGTGGCGCTAGATGCCAATGCTATGTAAATCAATGACGTCTTCCTACGGTGCTGTGTATGGTAAATGATAATGGCCCAATAACTGATTCTTGTGGGACGCCTTCCAGAAGAATATTAGGCTTAGAATTTGTTTTTAATGTTGTCATTTGTCACTCGTAGGTCTCAATTTATCTCTGTAAATGACAAAATGTCTCTGGAATGCGTCCCACAAGGATCAGTTATTGGACCATTATCATTTACCATGTACACAGCACGGTTGGAAGACATCGTTGATTTACATGGCCTAGAAAGTAAATATACTTATGAGACCATTTTGCACCAAAATGTACATACACTAACAAAGTTTCATTGATATAGCTCCTTCATTTCTGGGTGATTTCAAAAACTTTTTGATACCCCCTCGTATCCCCAGGCATTTGGTTCAACGAAGCAGAAAGGTAAATAAACTAAGGCAAAGTAACAACAAACGTCATGTATAAAACATTGATTAATAATTTTGAAAATCATAAATTCTATTAACTTTTTGCAAATAACTTCATTTGTCTAGCAGCATTATGGCTTGTTGTAGTGCAAAGTGAATATATTTTATAAATTTCCTTGTTATTAACAATTGATTTATATAATTCATGACAGAGTGAGGAGAAACTATGCAGCAAATGACCTTTATCAAAGCATTACCGGTAATCACTAAATCAAAGATAATTAATGTTGTCCAAACCTACCAACATGGTTCTCAAATTAACTAAATGTATATTAAGCTTTTATATTAAAATTCTGCTTTATAAGTTTTCTAATAATAATTCTTCATTTCTTGTTTGTACTTGTCAGATTTGGGAAAGCATCTCCTAAGGTAGATACTCACTGGACACAGAGTTATGGTCAAGACACACAACGTTTACCAGTAGACACATATATACAACAGGTGGAAATGGAACAATCACAATAGCTGCCAGTCTTTTTTATGGATTTTTATTGTTCAATTATTTAATTGTTTTGTTTATAGTAATTTTTAATTAAAATAGCATCAATGCATGTTGTATTTTATATTAACCAGCTTATAGTAAAACATTTATAAGCAAACAAATGTGTCTTTAATTAAAGGCATATTATGTGATCTTTTCCAAGTGCCCTCTATCATTGATTTTTACTATGAAAGCAGATTTTCTTGCAGATTTACATTTTTGATCATAAATCATAAATATCTTCTAAGTTACAGATCGATACGATTTCTAATTACTTCAAAATCATAGTTTTAAGAGGTTGAAAAATAGATTGTATATATTTATGATTTATGATCAGAAATGTAAATCTGCAATAAAATCTGCTTCCAATTTTTTTCGAGAATTGAGGGCGTCCCCTGGAAAAGATCACATAATATACCTTTAATGTATTGTATTCCATTCAAATGCTGGTTCATTAATCAAAAGTAAAGTTGTCATAGATAAGGGTTCTGGTATTAGCTGGAAGAGGGATACAAGACTATGTGAGTTCAAAGGTTAACAAATTATATACGGGTGTTCGCTGTAATTGAAGTGTCAATCTCTCTTTTTCAAACCAATTGGACCAGACTCTCTCCCTTATTGTTGCTGTGTAGGGATAGCTATACCTCATCAACAATTAGTTGTTACCTAACATTAAAATGTAATTCAGCTAAAGTACTTTTACTAAAGAGCGCAACAACTAACCACAGTAGGAGTATGGACAATGAGTAGAGAATGTGTTCAGCCTAATATATTACAAAGTACATTTGCGTGTATTTGAGTGTCTGAGTTAACACTTTCCACGTGGCAGGCGTCTGCAGACGACATTCCAAAATTTCACAAAATGTTTCAAAAATGTGGAAATTATTGAATTTCATTACCATATTTGGAATCACCATTAGAAATGCATTACAATAAGTACAAACATGCCTAGTATTGTTTCAGTAATCCTTGAGATAGACCTTGAAAGTTAGAAAAGGTTTCTAAAAATCTGTTTTGTATTATGGTACAACTAATAGCCGTGTGGAAAGTGTTTTTTCCCTTAAAAGGGACTTGAACTGGACATGAATTATTCCAACTGTTCATTTTTGTATACCTTGAATGTATGAGCAGTTTTAATCTTTTACACAAAATTAAATATCACTTTTTAAGGTATGGGCAAAACTTGTAGTTACATTACATGTAATTTGTGTGCCGTTTTAATAATATTCATAGTTGGGCAGAATATCTGTCACTTTTTATGCTTATATCAGATCAAGAAATAATGTTATATTGTCATCATTCATATCTGGTATCATACAAAGTACCTCAGCTTTTAATAACAAGTTTGGTTGTTTTTATGATTTGTTTCACTATTTTTCTAAAACTAAAAATGTACTTCCTTACTTGTTGGTACACCTTGTATGAAACATTTTTATTTTCAATTTTTTAGAATCTTAAATTTTACTGTTTGGCTCTGGGAATTGTATGTGCAGGATACTGATTTCCCATATGATTCAAAATCATTATTTTTACTACGTATCCCAATTATGAATATTCATAATGACAATACATTTGATTTCTGTAGCAAATTCAAATGTGAAAATGAAGTCTTCTAAAATTGTTTAATTATTGCCCAAATAAGTATTATAATAATCCATCCGATGCTTCTCCGTCCATTTTGTACATCTGTAATATTTGTAAATAAAGTACAATGTAAAATAAAATGGTGTATTTAGAAAACTGTGTTGGTGTATAATTTATCAACCATCATTAGACCACAGATTTGTCCATAATCTGTGATTAGACATGGGTGTCTCTATTTGCTGCCAATATTGTAATTCATGGGAGGTCCTGCATCAATCACAAAATTAATGCAAGTAATGATAATGGCAGCAATAAAGGTAGTTGACATGACATGGTAACAGAAAGAATAATGTCGGCATCAACATTAACGAGGCAGACCAGGCTTAATTTTGACTACATTAGAAATGGGATATTTTGATAGTGAGGTTAGTTGCAACAGTCAGGTCACTGGATTTGAAAGCCCTCTCCCTCACTTCTGTATTTGCATTGAGGACACACTCCTATGCATTTTTAGATGATAGTTAAATATCTAAATGGTACATATTTTCACTGATTTTTACAACTACAACATTTATTTGGTTGATTTACTCTGATTAAATCCATACATCATTAAACAAAGTTGGTGTCTAAAATCAATAGATGAGGTTGACATGGCATACCCATCCTCACCATATATGATCACCCTTGATTAATGAAACCACTGAATTTCAGGCAGTGACTTTAAACAACATCAATCAGTGTATTGCATGCAAAATGTGCAAGGAAAATACCATCATGGTTAAAATATCTGTTTGTTTCAACCTTCCTTTGAATTATTTTTTTCCTGTAGAATTTACAATTTGCTCAACATGATTTACTAGCTATCATGCATCACATAATATGTGATTGTTCCAACCAGTGGTGTTGCCAGAATTTTGAAGTTGGGAGCTGAAAATTAGCTCTACTATACAAGATGTCCCATAATGATTTATACCGAGAAAGGTGTATTTATTTTGCTATGAATACCATTGATATTTGTAAAAGTGCTTATGATTCCAACATCTACATATTCATAGCTTTCCTAGGAATTTTGCATATTGACAATTGGATGTTTCTGACAGAAATTGACCATGTTCGACACGGAGGTAAATTTTCAATGATATATATGCAGGTTATTTGCTGTGCCCACTTTTAATTTCTACTACACAGTTATATAGATATCAATTGTTTGTGATGTTTTATGAAGCAATATTTGAATAGTGTGAGGGAATGGGTCAGCTTGATTAATTTATATCATACTTTCTTAAGCGGCAGTTCTGAAATGTTGTGTGAGTTTTATCAATTAAAATACGCTGAAAGTGAAAAACAAGTTTTCATCAACTTTCAATAAGGCGATGAACGGATATAGAAAATTTGATGACATTAACAGACTAAGTAGAAAACATGTTCCCGTTATATTGCAGGCATTAGATTTGGACTGTAATGTTGTTTTTATGTGTATTACTTCTTCAAACACGTTATAAATCATTATTGGACACACTACATAAAAATGTGGTCTAATTTGAATTCTAAATATAGTTACTAACAGGTTGACAACAAATTCACACAATTTGCACACAAAAATCAACTTCAGATATATATTTCCACATTTATATTTACATAACTTAAGGCACCAGAAATGATTAAAAATTAAAGAACATAAAACCCAGTTCTAGTCTATCAAAACTATCACTAAGACCATTAATGTTACAACGAAAAATCACATACACATAGAAAACTTGTTTTAGGTGTACAGGACATGTAACCTTTTGTTTGATTGGTACCAAATAGGTAGGGTCTGTGTTATTTATCTTACAGTAGGAGCACCCCTCCCCTGGGATGTAAAGGAGTGCAGTGTTTTGATGCTCACTTGAACATGGCCCCCCTACTACTTGCTAATGAAAATAATTCTGTACTTGAACAAATAAATCCTCTCAACAGTTTGTGCCTTTTGGTACTGATCAAACAAAAGTATACTGGTTGAAAACACTCCAACTCGGACCACACACACGTGAGATGTCACGGGCCTGTCTTTTGGGTGATTAGCACCAATCTTAGTTTTCCATTATAAACAGAGAAAATCAAGAACATTCCTCAAGTTAATCATCCAAGATGGCCTTTTTGTAAGGTATCCTTAGTAGGGATAGCACTTTTGGGTGTTCACAAGTGTCAGATATCTAAAATTCTGACATTTGAAAATTCTGACGACTAATATTTGGATAAAGGTGTGATGAAGGGGTCCATAAATGTGTGGATTCAATGGTAAAAATGTTTTAAAATTAAATTAAAATTACCATTTTGGACCCCAACAATTTCAGAAGTGACAGCTTCCTCAAAGCCCCAGTAAACACATCAAGGGCTGATAAATGGTTCAAAACTAATTTAGGTCATAATAGTGACATTGATAATGCTTTGGACAAAATGTACCCAACTCCAAAACAAGTCGGTGGTGGGTTACTTGCCTATTTGAAATTTTGTCCACACGGTTATGACGGCAACTAGTTTTCAACGCAAATGCATCACAGAATACATAGTTGTAATCACACAACACACTTGTGCTTCATACTATTGTTCAGCGGATTTCTTTGCACAAAGGATCCCTACACACAGTGTAAATTGTGCAACCATCCCCTTTAGGCCAAAAAAAAAAAATTGTTATATTGGCGTAACGGGCTGAACAAAAATAGGGTAGGTAGGTAGGGATTTTTTTTATTTTATTTTTTAATTTGATTTTTTAGCAGCTGTTTTTGAACAATGTTAACCGAGTTTAAACATTCCCTATTGTTTGTTAGAAGTACCGTCGTACTTCGTTCGAGAAAAAACATTTATTTTTTTTATTTTTTTATTTTTTAGGGTCGGTCGGTTGGTTTTTGTTTTGTTTTTTCACTGAAAAAAAAAAAAAAAGTGTAGGGTCGGGCGTATTTTTAGGGTCGGGCGGGTTACGCCAATATAACCATTTTTTTTTTTTGGCCTTATATACGGTGTGCCATATATTCGTGCACCCCCCAAAAAAGAAAGTCACATATAATGATTTAAAATTAAAGTTACATTTTTTTCAGAGTATTGGTTTATTCCTTGAGGTCTTTAGAGTTAGTAGAGTCTTTAACAACCTTATCCTGCTTATTTATTTAAAGTTATTGTCCCCATGGTGCTCGATCACCTCCGACACTCGTTCTGTCCAATTCTTGTCCACCAATGAAGCAAGAAGATCCTTGTTCTGGTCTAGTTCCTGCCAAACACGTTTGACTCTAGCTATCAGCTGGGGTAGTGTAGTGCAGTAGGGTGTTGCTAAGACTTTCTCTTTCAAAATTGCCCACAATTTCTCCACTGGATCCATGTCTGGAGAGTTACCAGGCCACTGTTCTTTGGTCTTTGTACGCGCCATTTTTTTCACTGCCTGAGGTGCATGGTTTTGTGTATAGGTGATATTGGGTATCCCCAGGCTATGCTGCTAGCGGTGACATGATAGCGCCGTCTATTGATTATTCCCGTGAAGTAATAGCAATACGCAACAGCCAGGCGGAGTATTCAAGAGATGGCGCTATGCTAGAATTTGTTACAGTCAGATGCGTTTGGCCGAAAGGGGTGCACGAATATATGGCACACCGTATATATGGGTCTATTTTTGGTTAACAATCCTTAAAAGCCAGGCATCAAATATCAATTGTCCCCTTTTTATGAACATTATGGTTTCATTCACACACAAATTTATATATTAACTTATATGAACAATATCAACGGAAGAAAACTAATATAAAGTAACTAAATTGTGGGTAAAACATAATATTTTACTACCACATTTATACCCATACCTTAAACCCTATGATACAATACAAATATAAACCGAGTGTGTACCATGACTGTCCACCATAAATAGGATACAATTCAACTTGTCCACTTTTTGAGTTATTGAATTAGGAAACTCCTCTGAAAAATCAGTTTAATAATTATGATTGCATGGCCATATTGCTTACCTAGGTAAAAATCCATTTAAAACCTCATTGTTTAATGGTACTTTTAATTTGACAATATTTTTAAAAACTCGGTTTGCTAACTTAACAACCTATTTGTGCTTGATGGTCATAATGATGTTCAGGTTCAGGTACAGAAATGGCAAATTAACAACAGGGCTATTACAACACGTACCCCTGCATGAAAGATACACAAATAAAGGTTCTCAAGGCAATGGGTATTACAATGGATTTTAAAATCAAAACTACAGCGATTATCAGTTAAATAAAATAATGCTTGCCTTAATGCATAGAAATAAAAACTGTCAATACCTTTCACATGGTAAATCTTTCAGTGCATATGTAACCATAAAGAATTCAATAACTTCACATAAACAAAACTTTCCTTTCAAATGAAAAACTGCATAAAAAGTGCACTGATAATGCACCTACGGCACATATCCTCCTAGTCACAGTCAAGACACATATGGGCGCACTCCGATTGGCTCACTCACAGCGCATGCTTGACACTCACAAAATTACAGGAACTAATTAGAAAGGTCGGTCGACCTTACATATTGCGCACCATAGATGTCCGTTTCACTGTTTTGGGGGTGAAGTTGACCTTGCATACTTTTACACAAGGACAGCCTCATGTGAAGTGCATCCATTCATTTTATAAAGGCTTGTAAGATAGCCACAGGATTGTGTTTTCATTTCATAGTGTAATAAAAGATGATTAACATTATTTAATTTTGTTCAATTGCAGTAAGAGCTTACAATGTAGAATGGTTCAACAGCTAAGTCGACCAATCAGAGCACAGCTCAGTCAGCCAATCAGGCAGTAGTAAATTAATAGTAGTGCCTGCTCAGCAGAGAATATAAGCTCATGCTTCTCCTATTACTTCAATCCTAATAAAGTCAGAGCCATTTATGACGAAAGCTCGACCAATAAAGTAATTCGATGGCGTACTTGTTTAAACCTTTCCACTAACTTACAATGTATATGCATGGTTGGAAGATAGTCATACAATGTGGATCTCTAAATGATCTTAACAGCTGAATTACAACACATTCCAGGTAAAATATAGATAATTGTAGGCCATTTTCAAACTGTAGAAAATCATGAAGCAAAATATCATTGTCCAGATTCACACTTGCGTCCACTGACTTAATATGCAAACGCATCAACCGCTTGGCCACGTTGACTTTACAGGAAGAATCGTAGTGTTATACAGTATGTATAGGAAAGCTATCTTGCTTCAATGACTACCTAGTTAATGGTATTTAATGATACGACCCCTATGAATTACAAGGGCTGCAATCCACTCAATACATAGGTATAAATTGTTTATACATTTCCTTGTTTGTATACTACTAAAATGCTCTAAACTACACAATCTTTCAAAGAAATATCAATCACAGGAGTCCCAGTCCATAACCTTGATACTCAGTAATATTAGTATTACAAACAATCCTAGTGAGATTTGACTGAACAAATAGGGAAAATGTAGTAATGCAAATAACAAAAACAAACATGACTCTTGGCTGAACTAAATCATAGAAAACTTCACACATTTCTGCTGAATTCTATTAATACATCTTAGTTTACATTTTCTTCATACACCTTGTTTATTTACAGGTTTGGTTGTTGTTGGTAAAGTATGTACAGTGGCTCATAAAAAAATCTTTGTGCTATTGTACATTCCTATACATATTATTGTCAATTTTACAAAATCTGTCTTTAAAAATCAAGTAAAGAGAGCACCAAAACTATGACTACAGTGTTATTACCTAGACCTATATACTATTATTGTATTATGAAAAGCAACTAGGCTAACAGAGAATCATTTAGAATATCTTAAATATAGACATTAAGCCTTTTCGCACTGGCTCAACGATTGATCTTTGGACGATTCATCGTCGCTAAGTGGAAATTAATTAAGCCGTTTCATAACGTGCAAGAAATTTGATCGATCATTGGTTATTTGATTCACACAGAATAGCAGCCATTTGTCAGGCCAGTGTAAAAAGGCTTGAAACATATGTATTGTACATGGATTTGACAAGGCATCACATGGAAATTCATAAACATCACATGGATATCACATGGGTATGCATACACATCACATGGAAATACATACTCATCAAATGGGTATGCATACACATCACATGGGTATACATACACATCACATGGGTATGCATACACATCACATGGGTATACATACACATCACATGGGTATGCATACACATCACACGGATATCACAAGGCATTACATGGGTATGTATACACATCACATGGTATACATAAACATCACTATCACATGGATATCACATGGGTATACATACTCATCACATGGAAATACATACACATCACATGGATATCACATGGGTATACATATTCATCACATGGGTATACATACGTATCACATGGGTATGCATACACATCACACGGATATCACAAGCATCACATGGGTATGTATACACATCACATGGTATACATACCAATCACATGGATATCATGTCCTCATATTTTCAAGTATTGCTTCAATTTTAAAGAATGAGGAATCCTTGAAAAGCTTGCCTATTATTCTGCCAGATCTTGTGAAAAACTCATAGTTTTCAAAAGTAGTCAAGATGTACCCTTTGACATGTTGCATCATGAATAGTTTTTTATCTGTTATTCCAAAATATTTGGGGCAAAAAGAACAGAACATTATATCTCCAAAGGATTCAGATTTTGCTTTTACCCCACTGTAGCCTCTTTTCTTGGCACAACTTATATGCAACAGACCATGTACTTCTGTTTACACCACTGCAATTGCCATTTGGTACAACAATATCATACATAGATCACTTGTTAGTAGAGGTCATGAATATTCCCTGCTGTGTCTACACAGACAAAAAATACTTGTTGGTGTTGGCACTCCCTAATTATAAATACATCATTTAAAAGTATCACAATATAGTAATCAACATCTATTAAGATATCACAATATAGACTGGGTAGTAATCTTATTTATTGGTGATCAAGAATCAACAATATTGTGCGTTGGCAGTAATATATATTTATTTTTATTTAATATATATTATTTATATATACAAATATCTCCCTTACTATTAATGTGATAAAATAAAGCCCTGAACCCTATAAAAAACTAGTTTCTATCTAGCCTATTACTGAACAACCCAAAATACAGCATAGATGTGAACATCTTTGGATTCAGTCAATTTAAAACCAACCTGCTACATTATATAAACATTTGGCAGATAGCAGCCAATTTTTAATGTTCCTAAAGTCTCACTCCTTTTCCTTCACCCTCAAGACACACACATGTTACCCCAATCACCCCCATTTTATCCAGAATGGTCACAAAAAAATCAAGTTTAAAATAAATGTTAGTCTTTAATGACAACATTCATGTGACAAAAACACTCCAAATTTGGTTAACTAAGGGTAAAAAAATTCCCATGAATTATGCCAAAACTATGTCTATTTCAATTGAAGAATTATTTAGTGGTGTGCCCTTCTGCCATCCATTAGATAAACATTATCTAGAGCTCGTCTCCTCTCACAGACTACAGAGCTCTGGAAAGCTTTGAATGCATTGCTTTCATTCTGTGATTGGTGACTAGCTGTCCAATGATAGGTATCTTAAACAAATGACATGTTTATGTTATGATGACAGGAAATGGCTAATTACAAGTAATATCCATAGATTACTATCATCTATTTCACTTTGTCACTGTATCATTCCCTGATTCCTGTACATAAATGTGCGTACCCGTATCCCCTTGATGCGCTGGTGTATACACATGCGCGTAGAAAGACAGAAGATACAAACGTGTGCAGAATGTTGCGCCTGTAAAGTAGCAGCACTATCCACAGGAAGTGAAACAGAGTCGGTATATACACTGCAATGCAGGAGTACCATAACCCCCGATTGGGGGTGAATAACCCCCTTCACAAATGTTCACCCCTCATATTGGGACTTTTTGAAATCCCGGAGGTGAAATCAGACTCCCAACTTTTGGACTTGTAGCCTATGGTCGCTATATGGCAAAAATATTTGTCACCCCCTAAAATTGATTTTCACCCCTCCCCCCACCCCCCATTTTTAGATTCTTTGTATGCTCGGGGGTGAAAAATGACTTAATTCTACCCTTGCTGCAATGTGCAATGTCTCATGGACATTTGTAAAAGACAACAGTGCATGGCAGTAGTTAATGTAGATAGCAAGTTTGGTGTGTAGTAAAAGTCATGTACTGGTTTAAACGTCATGTACTGGTTTAAACGAAATATTTATATTGCTAGTGTATTTTAGTACAGCTCTAAGAATTGTTATATCAATTTGTTTATTCGAAATAGCCCAAATGAAATCAAGAACGGCTTTTGTGTAACAAACCAACCAATCAAAATAAAAATTTACAACAAAGATAATCAGATAAAGAGCTACTAAAACTGCTGCTAATGAATGTCATGTGATTAAAACAATCACGTACAATAATGCATAGCCGCCAACATTTGCATCCAGCAATCATGGAGATTCACTTCACAAATCAGGGAAATTAATTTAAAAAAATTGTAATGTAATAGATCAAATGTTTCCCCAACCAGAGTTCTCAAATGTCTGTGCCCAAGTCGGTCTATTTGCAGAGCGTCTTCTGCAGTATCAGGAAGTGCTAGCAGCTCTGATAATGTACACTATAATCAAAACAAATGATTGTTGATCATAGCATCACGATTCTATCAGGGTCCCATGCGCCTGGTGCGTATCGCGACGGCTGGTGTGCCAGTTGTTTTGGAATACAGTGCATCGCAAGACCACGTTCAATCTTTGGATGAATGCGAGCGCTCAGATCATGACGCTATAATCAACAAATATTTGTTATGATTATTATAGCCCTTAGCTTCGATACACTATTTTCTTTTGCATATCCGGTCATCCTACTGGAGTTTAATTTGATATTATTCATCACAGTTTGGTGAAGGTCATCTTCAAAATGGTGCGTGATTCAGTCTATGATCACTTTCATTCAATCCACACTTAAGGAACAGTATTTTCAAGTCTTCATTTTGTGCGCCCTCATAAAGGCATGTGTAAATGAGAGGGATTGGTGGGTAGGATTTAGTCTAGTGTACATTGTGATGATGATAACAACAAAAACACAGAGATAGAGTAAGATGGCCACATGTTTTAAATCCTTTACAAGTCAGATTATAAAATGCTAATATTTGCAGGTAAAATGGTGGCAAAATACTGTCAAGTGTTATTAGCAAGAAGCTGCGTTGGCATTAAAGAATATAACATGAAGTCAAAAGTACAAAATACTGTGATTATTAATCACAGCATAGTTTACAATTGACTTCATATTATCTACAGTCAGTCTAGAGATATTGCTTGTTTGCCCATAAAAATATTAGCTATTTATTAGAGCAGTGAAAAAAGGTGGAAGAGGTGGTTGTTTAGTCTACTCTATAAGATCTTCTTGAGTAACGCATTAGTGAGATCCATGGTGTCATCCTCTACTAATACGATGTCAAACTGTGTCTTGTATGTGTCTAGATTCTTCATGTTCTGTAAGATATCAAAAGGAATACATTGCGTTTTAAGATTAGGAGAATACTTGAGAGTATAAATTCATAATTTTATTCAATTGAGAGAATGATTGTCACTCGTGGGAAGGAACTGACACAAATGATGCAGGTAGATATCTCGGAAATCTCCATTCTTTTATGGTTGGTCATACTTCATTGATATCTATACAACCCTTTACTTCTATCATTCTATTCCCCATCCAGCATGGATTTGTAAGATAACCCATCCTTCCAACTACATAGGAACATTCAGCAAGCAAGACACAGTGCTAGAGCACACACATTCTCACTGTATTCTGCCTTTCAAATGTGCTTTGTGAAACTTCCAAGACACTCCTTAATTATTTTCTCATGAGTAAAGACGAACATGATAAGTGTAAAAGATGACCTATATATTTTCATACCAGATTATATATTTAACTATTGATCATTTCCCCCACATTGGTTTTGATATCAGAGTGCATAAGAGATTTTACCTTCTAGCAAAAATATGTCAAGTATAACCACTGCTAGCACAAAGAATATGTTTGGCAAACAAATAAGACTTTAATGCATTTTTAGATCTGTTTCTAATCATATGTACAAAATGCACTTACAAAATCAAGAGCTCTATCTATTTTTCTTTCATTTATGAAACATGAAAAGATTTTTGTTGTTGCTGATTTAAACACTTACATGTGAGTTAAGAAAGCCAATTGTGAGTAGGTTCTTTGTGTCTGGAAGCCCGTCAGCCATACGTAGATCACCTAGTGTATCGCCCATCAGGATCACATTAGTACGATGTCTGTTACGCACAAAATATTCAGGCTGATGTGTGGAGACCTCGTGCTTATTGAACGAGTGAATGAGCTCACCCTTGAAGCCAGTTAATACGCCCTGATGAGAAAGTAAATGAAGGAAAATGAAGCATAAATGAAACAACTTTTTCATATTTATTTTAAATCTGAAGCTATTGTGTCTATCAATAAACAGGTATGATGAGAACAGGAGAGTCATTTGGGCACAGGATCTGGGTTCAACCTTTGTATACATCAGTACATATAGTATGCACAAATGCATGTATTGGAAAATGACCAATAATATTTTCCCTCTTTTTGTTTTTTTGGGGAGGGGGAGGAGGGTTCCCCATTAAAATAGGTTTGAATTAAGGCATCTCTTTCATATTGCACTTCATGACAGACTTTTAGAATTAATTAATTTTATTTAGCAACTGACTTGTTTAGATGATGACCTTAGACATCAATTTCAGTGACTTTCCAGGTTTAAAGGATATTCCTGAGAATTTCACTGACAGTAGTTGGAATAATGACATTGATGATGCATTTTGTCTGCTAAGCTCTCTTGATCCCTTCAAACTAAATGTAATACAATTATTTGTCTTCAATTAAATTTTAATTGTTTCCAATTTCAGTGTGGAAAACAGATAATGCTAGTTGTTTATACACTTTGAAACATGTTGAAACCTACCTTTAAGTGGGCCAACTGACACAAAGGCTCATTTTTATCTTACGAAATAAGTGTTTATTTCAACATTACTATATAGTACGCAGGTGCAGGATATTAAAATCTACCTCAACATATATTTTCTATTATACTTCATTTACATTCTCATTTTTAAACAAATTCACTCATGCAATTTATTGCCTAAACAATAGCAAACCATAACATTCATTGTGTGCACATCTGTCACACAAACTTTGTAGTGTAAAGTAATAGTTCTGCAACTGAACCTTTTTAATTAAAGCCATTGTTTGTTCTATTTTGTTAAAATATCAATATATAATTAATTATTTGTATCCATTACTGGTTTCAAGTAATATGGACAATGGTCATTTTCCAGTTTTCATTATTGATTTTATCATTATATTCAAATTAAGCACTGTTGTAGCAAATATGCACAGCGATATGTTTTGTCAGAATATATCAATACTACTCATCACGTACAGAGAATTATAATGAGTTTTTTGAAAAATGAAACCTGCCCATTTTTTCATGCACCTTGTTTCCTGCTCAAAATGCTTCAACAAGACCAGACAAGAAATGTATCTTTTGCTCAGTGCTGACCTGACACAGTGGCGTACCCAGGGTGTCCAGTGCCCCCCCCCCCCCCCCCTGAAATAACCCTGTCGGTAAAAACGACCCTCCGTCGGTAGATTTGCGATTTTGACCATGCAATTTTTTTTCTTTTTGGCCGGTTATGCGGACAACCTCATCGCTACCACCCTCCCCCCCACTTATCAAGATTTCAGCTGCTGACGGGAAAAATATTGTGCAAGTTTTACGATTTTTTTGTTTTGAGACTGTAAAAAAATTGTCGGTTCATCATGCCTTTCGTCGGTACAACTATGGTCGTGCCCCACCCCCCCCCCCCCCCCCCCATTTCCAAAAGCTGGGTATGCCACTGACCTGACATTATTGGAAACAATTTATATTGGCTCATCTCAAATCTTTTAAATGATGTAAACAAACTGATCATCCCATTTGATCCCATTATAATTGCTATGCATTATTTTTTAAGCATGGATTGGGAATACCCTGATGGATTATGTTCTGACCTGACCTGAAATAGCACCTCCCCACCCAATACAAAGTAGCATAACTCAACCTGACCTGAACATTTGATTACAAACATGTCCAGGGCCATATTGCATAACATTTAATCTTAAAGGGGCATTGAGAGATACATATGGAAGTGCGCCCTCAATTATCCTGGAAATCTTTTTTTTGTGCATCAAAGTAATACTTAGGCGCACATACTAGCTACCATCTGAAACAGTTTACCAACATTCGCCGTTTATCATGTAAAATTTCATGATTTTCTTTATGATCATATCGAAACTAGGTGCTGAATTCGGAAGTTATGCGATCATTTTACATGCATACTTTCGCGGCAAATCTCAACCCGGAAGTGCCGTTATTTGCTTATTTTGCATGAAGGCGGTGTCGGAATTGTATGACATTTTGGATTTGGCTATGTTGATGAATATCTTTACGTTATTTGCTCATTTAGTATATCGATACATCTCTCAATGCCCCTTTAAGATGAGGTTTTTAATTCTTCTTATCAAGACTGTTTATGAATTCATAAGTTGATCTTCATGAAATAGGATTTGTGTCAAAACTTTACACCTCAGCTCAGCTCTACTTCGTGAAGCTCAACTTAGGGAGAATTCTTTAATATTCTCAATAACATGGATTTAAGAAGCTCCACTCTTCATAAGTTCACTTAAGAAGATTCTAAACTTTGATGGAACAAGACCCTGGTCCAAGGAATCTATGGTCAAGGGAAAGTAAAGGTGTTTACTTGTAAATGTATTATATACCTCTTCATTAAACTGCATACAGTTGGATACTACATGCATATTATCTTCATAGAAGGTAGACTGTAGTTTGATAGCTTCCATCAATATATCACCTATACCAGCTGAGAAGACTAATAGTGGAACTGAATGCCTGTGTAGACTTTCTATCATATCATTGCTACCATCCCTAGAGGAATAAAGTAATTAGTGAAAGAGAATTAGGCAGGTATCGATGAATCAGATAAATCAGTGTCTGAAGACATCAGTGATCAAGCATGTAATTGAAGAACATGTAACTATGTACTTAAACAATAACATAGTTTGTATAGTTAAATCAGTTCCAAATTGGCGAGAAATATTTGGTTATTATCTCCCCACATGTAAAATTAATCCAAGCGTACATGCATTATTTTGGCACACGCGAGCGTCACACATAGGGTTCACAATGCGTCATGTTGCACCATACAAACGTTTTGCATGTCCACCCTCTTCTGAATTAATTCGCTCCTGTTAACAGGTTCACCAATTTGGAACTGACTTAACTATAGCTGTTTTGCTATTTCGATGTGGTATCATAATGTATGTACTGTACCATATTATTTGGAGTTGTAAATGGTTTCTGCAGGTGGCCATTCAAGATTACATAAATATGGTTCAACCTTCACATTATGAGACAACAATGAAGTGAAACAGTTATGAACTGTATTTTACTCATTTTTATTTTATTATTATTATTATTATTTTTTATCATAAACAATGGGTTTTTTAATACATTTATTTAGTAAACAACACCAACAGAATTCACTCTCATTAAAATCGGCAAGTTCATGAAATTGTTAACTGATTCAACTGCTTCTAGTAACCTTATTCTTTCCACACCAGTACATCACATACACGTTGGCAACTTTGTGTTATGCACAATGCATATGCCGGCAAGTTTATGTTTAGGGTGCACTTAAAACTTCTATCAACAATCCTATGGTCTCATTATTTAAATAATGAAATACTATGTGTTAAAACATCATACATGCTTACACCTTAAAACACAAACATTATTGAAAGAGAACTGCGGAAGTCAAACAATCTGGACTCGCAAATGAATTGTGAGTAGTAGGCAATCTGTACTAAAGGATATGCATGCACTACATGTACAAAGTTACAAAGTTGGCTAAATGTTGCAGGGTAACCTCCAATTCAACTTCCACTAATATTGATCATGAGACATTTTATTTTGACTAGTAAAGATAAATGACATAAGCGTGTGTGAACAAAGGTATGTGTATTGTTGCATGAAAAACTATGTATGCTAAATGTGTTGTTGGCAAGAAAAACCCTGTTGTATAGACAGGCAGACCTTGAAGCAGGGTTGTCCAATCAGGTGTTTTGCTTTGCAATTTGTTTTTTTAGTTTTCTTCAATTTCCCCCAAATGTTTATTGTTGTCAATTTCAAACAAAATCAAAACGTTCAAAAAAACACCACACCAGCAACTAATTACTTTGTTTGTTCACGCCTAGTTGCCTATCAACTAAGCCCCAGACTGATACATTGGTGAGTTGGGAGTATCACCTGCCATATAGTGGTGTCTGTATAAAGCTCATCCCACACCGAAAAAGTAACCAGGCATTTTTTGTACCAAATAATATCAATAGTATTTCCTTCTGTTTTGAAAACATACCCATTCTCTAAAATGTACTATAATTTTACATGTATGGTGACAGAAAATAACATTGAAATAATTTCAGCAGAAAGGATATTTTTTGTCTCAATATACTAGATGGATGATACACACATTTGTACATGGGCAGTTGTCTATGACTGAGATGCAATAAAATTCATGAGTCTTTTCAGTCTATAAACACAGTGAAATTATTAAATAGAATATATTCCCATAGACAATACACATATTTAGATGATGTTACTCTATAAACCCATGATATCTTTATGATAAGGCATCCGTGACATTCACCACGCATGGTAAACCTAAAGCAAAAACAATCTAACTCTAACTAACTCAATCCCAGGTGCAGTTGCAGGTGATTTCTAAATTTGAAATGTGTCATAAATTGTGAGTTATCATAAATTGACAAAGTGTTGTTAGCCTAATCATTTTAGGAAGAACACACAAGTTATCACATGCAACTAACTTCTCCATATGTTTCAATGAAGTTGAACGAGTCACTTACTGCAATCATGCTAATATTGAATCCATTTACAGATTTAAATATTACAATGCAATGGAAAACAGTAAAATCATAAATTTGACAGAAATGCTTGTAAAGGAACTCACACATGCTGCTATTATTAAGTGTAAAATTTAAAAAAACCAAAATAATAACCATGCACCCTGAGGTAACTTGTTGACAAGCCCTTACCCATTTCTATGGTAAAAGAAAACTTATTTTATAAACATGATGATAATTGATAGTATTTTGAATTTACAAAATTGAAAAACAAGCCATTTCGCTTTTGTTGGAAGGCATCAAACAGGATAACTCCACCACTGGATGACCATTGACCGAGGTTGTGTAACCTTGAATGAAATCTTTTCACATGTGATGAGTTGGATGACTTAGATGAAGGTGATCAGTGACCTATTGCATAAAAGTTAAGATTATTCAAATGTTAACTATTCTTATGAATTGTTTTAGAATTCATGAATAATCATCATAAAATAGGCCACGGTCTGACGGAAGGTCTAGAACCATAATAGACGTTATTCGTAATTGGGCAACTTACGTCAAAAGAGGGCCATGCTATCTAACTGAGCATGCTCAGAGCAATTAGTGCTCTGAAAACAAGGCTAGGGATGTAGCCGAGACGAGAGTTATGTTGTTTTTCAATGTGGTGAACTTTGCATTAATCATAAAAAATTCTTTATACTTCTGAGCTGTTCTCAATATTTGACCTTATTACATTCATGAAATAAACTATCTATTCCACTAGTTTGAAATGAAATGTTTGCTGGTAACCAACACTATCTAGGAAAATATAGAAGTTCACAGTTCATTATATTGCAGTAAAAGTACGAGATTGTATGTTTATCGGCGTGACATCGAGTATGTCTCCCTCTTTGACATGAAATCGCCAATTACGAATAACGTATATAGTGATAACTTTTATGGGATAGACAATAAATATTATGGGATAGATGATAAATATTATGGGATAGAGGATTAATATTATGGTTATCTATACTGCTAAATAGGGAACAGAGAGGTCAACCACAAGCATAAAGGTCTTCTTGAACTGGTTAAAGAAAAGTAAGACACACATTGTGCATTGTTGTCACTGCAGAGAAAAAAATTATGCTGAAGCTGAAAAAGAAGTAAATCCATGCCAGCCTTTGTGAAATGAAAAATCTGGAGAAAGTGATCTCATACCTAAGATATAATCCTGCATGTTCAACGGCACTCTTCAATTCAGACTGTTTGATACCAATTTCCAATAAAAGGTTATTACCTTTATTCCACCTAGAAAGGGGGTATAAAATCATTGAATCTGGTTATATATAATTCATAGAATTCAAAATCCTATTGTATACATACCTTAAATACAGACCAGCCTGTGAGACCATCTCACTAATAGTTGACCGTTTGATACTGAGTGTCATCAATAGATTATGTGCTTTAGTCCACCTAAAATATGTAGAAAAAGTCAGTTATGGTACCACAGCAATTACAAGTGATTTTGTTCAGGGTATCACCTAATTAAAGGTATATGACCCGATCACCTTTTTGAGGCTATGATTTTTTTTTCACATCAAGATATTTTGGTATCAGAAGAATCCCTATATTTTTCTCATGTCTGTAAAATCTTAGGGGCCAGAAATGTTTCATTTGGAAATTATAGGCTAAAATGTGGTGAATTACTGCCAAAGGTGGTTAACCACCAACCATTCTGTGTACTACTCAATGGGCACATGTCTTTTGACCTTGTGCTTCTAAAAATAGAACCAGTGGAGTTGTGCAACTCAAATTTTGGAATGCAACAATTTTAAGGATGACCTTTCATGTAAAATAGAAAACATCAAGTTGAAACCATATTATGACCGTTACTATAGTTCAATCATCAGATCCAAATTGGCGAGAAATATTCGATTTTTTGAAAGTAATTTAAGCGTAGTTAAGCGCGATTTTGGCATACGAAGCGTCACGCATACAATGACACCTGCGACATTGCGTGTCATATTGTGCCATGCGAGCATTTCGAGTGCGACATTCTTCTGAATTCATTCGCTGCTGTAAACAGGTTTCGCCAATTTGGAACTGACTGAAATATACATCTTCACACAAATATCGACAACTCCGTAAAATACTCACTATTTGCTCTTTTAGCAGATGACATTATTTTGTATATTCATGAAGAAACTGATACTCTGAACAACTTTTAGGGGACAAAAAACTGAGGGTAGTAATCTCAGTCAAATCATAAACTATTATAATTGCATATTTTCAAATTTAAAGGAATATATATGTCTATGTCTATGTACTGTTTCTGCAGTCAATATATGAAAACGAAAGATATGAAAATTGAAAAGGCTCTAATTCAATAATATGTTCCAAATATCAATGTGATAAGTGCTCAATGTAACAATTAATTTACTCTCAATGTAACTTAAGAATAAAGAGTGTATGTGAAATAGTTTCAGTTAAAAATAAATAGCCTGACAATATCACCTATTATTTGTAGCAGCCATGTTTGCTTACCATTCTACCATTAAATGTCTTTTTTCCTCCACTGGTATATCAACTGACATCTCTAGCGGTAGGTAGGTGTTTCTAAGCTCAGTAGCTTTTTCTCTATATTCATCTGGTAATAATGGACTATCATCTAGTACACCTGAATAGAGAAACAGAGAATCAATACACATCACAGGGTTACAAATCTTTAATTAAAGCATGGCAGGTAATAGGAGGAGGCCAATCGCGACATTACTCAAACGAGATATGTTTGTAGCCGCCTATTCATTGATAGGCTTAGGCGTAATTCACGTATTAACGTCGTAAGAATAACCTCCTTGAAGTGTTATTTGAAGACTATTGTTTAGCCGCGATCGACCTCCATTCTCGAGCGGTTTTGATGTCACTTGTTTATCATGTCTATAGAGGCCTTGCACGGGATTCGGTCGGCTTTACAGAAAGGAATCAACCACGCGTCGTCATTCACAGCATAAATACCGTCCATTCAGTCTATTCTTTGAATTGACGCGGGATTTTTGAAATTGATGTAGACTCGCATGGACACAATGGGATTGTTAGCTTCTTATAGTTTTGGTGAACAAAGTTCAGTAGTCTGCCTCGATTCTGCTGTATGCATCAGAAATGTAGCAATATTTGATTCAATATTAAATTTTTCGGTCAACTTCGGTCACGATCATATCATCATAAATCGGTACGATATACGAGTAAGTTTATTTTGAACTATGTCTGAATTACAGGAAATTGTAGGAAATACGTGAAAATGACCAAATTGTCGGACTTATTTCCTAATAATTCACAGTTTAGGAATCAAATTTTCCTAAACAGAATGACGTATTCAACAATTCGTAATTTTCCGAATATACCGCCGATTTCGGTAGATGTTTTGCTGAAATGTTCGTTTCCCTGAGATCTCTTTCGGTGGTGTAAAACATTATCACGCATGCTTACGAGGGACCAAACATCCATTATCTTAATTAAGAAAATAGATGTTATGCCACTCGTACGCATGCGTGATAAAAATTAACAAATAAAATCTAGAAACAGTTTTAGTGTGATACGTACACGGGACATCCAAACCACTCGAGTGTGGAGGTTGGTCGCGGCTATACACATGTCTTGAAAGGCCGATTCAAGGAGGATTATTCTTACGATATACAATAGGGTGATAATTGATCATGAAAGAAGGGAATAGGATTAGAAATAGGGCTAATCTGCGAGTCAGCTCCTCCTCTATTACCTGCCATGATTAAAGGTAGATACTAATTGCTGGCCCAATTTACAACTTGATGTTTTCTATTTTACATGGAAGGTCATCCTTAAAAATGTCACATTCCAAAGTTTGAGTTGCATAACTCCAATGGTTCTTATTTTAGAAGCACATGGTCACATAAAATTTGCCCATTGAGTAGTACACAAACTGGCTGGTGGTTAACCACCTTTAGCAGTAATTCACCACATTTTAGCCTATAATTTCTTAATAGAACATTTCTGGCACCTAAGATTTTACAGACATAATGTGAAAAATATGGGGATTCTTTCAAAATATATTGATGTTTAAAAAAAATCATAGCCCCCAAAAAGTGATTGGAACATGCACATTTAACAGTGGCGGTCAGCGTTTTGCCATACCAGCAAACTTGTTGGTACTATGGTTTAATCAGTTTCAAATTGGCGAGAAATATTTGTTTTTTATCTCTCCGCACACTAAAGTAATCCAAGCGCACATGCACGATTATGGCCACACACACACATCACACATATGATGCACAGTGTGCTTGTTGCCTTCATGTGTATCCACGTCATTCTGTATTCATTCGCTGCAGTAATGATGAGGCTTTACCAATTTGGAACTGATCAAACTTTAGTAAACTCTGTTTCAAATTTTCAGGACATGAACCCCTGACTATCTATAGCTAACAGTAACAGAGTGTAAATGACCAAGGTCAGGCATAACTTACTAGTGAATGAGAAGTGTTTGTGCACTATTGTTTATATCTTGCTTGAAAAAAAAGCTGATTAGTGAAAGCCTCTAATCATATGCATACAGATATAAACTGCTCACAAAAAGTATCGAAACACTTAGAAATGATCCAATATATACCGGCTCGAAAAGGTATGCATAAATCAAAGCAAATAACCAAGTGCATAATTTTGTTCTGCGTATTTTGACACCTCGATCGATGAGATACGATGTTGCGGAGCGGAGTTATTGTAATTTCAATGGTCATGGGTCCAGTTTCAAAAGTGACAATCATCCTATAGAAAGAGGTTTGCATTACTGTTTAGAATGATCAGATTCGTGATTTTCAATAGGGATGAGTGTCACCTTTGAAACTGGACCCACGATCATTGAAATGACAATAACTCCACTCCGCAACATCGTATCTCAACGATCGAGGTGTCAAAATACGCAGAACAAAATTATGCACTTGGTTATTTGCTTTGATTTATGCATACCTTTTCGAGCCGTTATATATTGGATCATTTCTAAGTGTTTCGATACTTTTTGTGAGCAGTTTATGATACTGTGTGGTAAAATTTGCACCAAATTTATTGTACCTTTCATTCCTGTCTGAGTAAGCTATTGGTTAGTTCACCTTCTAGACATTTTGTAGACACTGAAAAAAACATCCTGTTGTGCGGGCCTGACAGACTCAATTTTTTTCCCCATTTTTTTTTTTTAATTCAAAAAACAAAGTTAAAACAAAAAAACAAAAAAATATATTTTTAAAAATACTTTTCTTTTTTTTCCCCCCACATTTTGTTTTTCATCAGATTTTTTTGTGGACAGAATAAAAAATAAAAAATAAAAAAACGAGTCCATCAGGCCCGCACAACAGGATGTTTTTTCGGTGTCTACAAAATGTCTAGATGGTGAACTAACCAATAGCTACCAATAGCTCACTCAGACAGGATTGAAAGGTACAATAAATTTGGTGCAATTATACCACAGAGTATCATATATAATTATTTTGTAAAATGTATATTTTTTTATTTCGATTCTGTTCATGTACATATTATTTTTCAGAACATCTTCTATGTTTCCTCAGCAACTTTATTAGGCATGCTTCATAATCGACAATGTTATTGTAACGACTGAGGATCATCCTGTCTGATTCCTAGGTGAATCAACCTTGTCATGAAATCAAAGAGATAAAGGATTGGTGGATCTTCATATAGGCAAAAGGTCGTCACAGGTTTAAATGTACAATACAATGCACAATGCTTAAATAATCCAAGGTTAATTGTATTTAGTAACTAGTGAGAATACAAACAAATACTGTAAAACTAGTAATATTCTAGAGTTTAAAATTTCACGAATCAGCAATACTGGCCTATAATTCCAGGCCTATAATGGCCTATTAGGCTATATGCACTGCTACAAGGTAGATTGGAAATATATGGAGCATGAAATGTTTGTAAGTAAGTGCTCCTCGCGAAAATAGCGACATTTAAATGCACACAAACATTTCTGGTTTTACAGTATGTAGTTCCTACATTGAATTTTGAACAAAGGCACTTCTTGAACTACTTTTAACAATGCTTTGTACTTCTTCTGCCAGCCGACTGATGTACTAGAGGTGAAACAATGTCGCATCTATAGGCAAAATGACCAGTGACAAGTACTAACAGCGCTAACAGGTTGTTGGTTCTAACTTCAGAATGGCCAACAAAAAACAATTTTACTGGGTTTATTGTTTGTTTGACTTATCTTATCAATCAATAATTGCTACGTCTGTCATTGTACACCTAGCACATAAAGTCCCTGCTCAGGTGCTTTGAGGTTGACTAATTCAAAATATATAATCGGTACCAAGAATCTGAGATATACATTAAATGAGCACATTTCTTCTCCGCAGTTTGATACCTCATTCAACAAAATCGAATGGATACTTAAAGTTATGTCGATTTCAATGACATCGCATGCAAAAGAAAAGTGGCACTAGGTATAGGAAATCATTGATTTGTGTGTGATTTACCATAGACGGTAAAAATCAATGTTTTACCCGTCTATGGATTTACGCACTGAAAAACTCACAGCTTATCAGCTAAGACTTGTATTCTTCACAGCCAGATACACCCTTTGTCCCGCACATTGCGGTTATCACTAAAGACCCATTCATCTGTCACGTTCAGATAGCACACAGTAATATCACACACAAATCAATGATTCCTATACCTAGTGCCACTTTTCTGTTGTATGCGATGTCATTGAAATCGACATAACTTTAAAAGTATCCATTCGATTTTGTTGAATGAGGTATCAAACTGCGGAGAAGAAATTTGCTCATTTAATGTATATCTCAGATTTTTGGTACCGATTATATATTTTGAATTAGTCAACCTCAAAGCACCTGAGCAGGGACTTTATGTGCTAGGTGTATATCTAATAACTGGTGGCATTTTATTGCATTAATGCTAGGAATATTTCCATTGAAACGTTATGGATATAATATTTAATAATATTTAGAATTTCATCGAAGTTCAAAACTTATTTTTTGTTATGAGAAATGTGAACTTTAAGTAGTTCTTTGGGTTACTAGAATATTTCCGCTAGGAAATTGTAGGACAACTTTTAACTTGGTACCTATAATATTGGGCTCTTATGTCAGGTACTTCTGTAACTCAATGGTTAACACTTTCCATGCGGCAGGCGTCTGCAGACGACATTCCAAAATGTCACAAAATGTTTCAAAAATGTCAAAATAATTAAATGTTATTACCATTTTTGGAATCACTATGAGAAATGCAATAAAATAAGTACAAACATACCTAGTATTGATTCAGTAATCCTTGAGATAGACCTTGAAAGTTGGGAAAGGTTTTTGAAAAATATGTTTTGTATGGTAAAACCAAAAGCTGTGTGGAAAGTGTTAAGAGCATTGTGGATCTAATTACAAAGGTTGCTCAAAAAGCGCATGTGTGGGGTTCAGGCTTCTCGTTAGGTACAAATATTATGGGGTCCACTGGACCCCATAATCTACCAATTCTCAAAATTATGGGGTCCGAGAAGAAATTATGGGGTCCAAGTCAAAAATGTAATTTGTGAATTGCGAGTTGTGACTTCGGAATCAGATACGGAGTGTTAAACGGGGACTATGTGGTTGTATGCATTCAACGGACACGACGAAAACATATGTACATGGGATGAAAACATGGACGATGGTCGAGAGTTGTACAAGGAAGACCGAGAATATTTAATATTTCATTAATAAGTACACTTCGATTCGGATTGTCATAAAAACTGATATTTGTAAGCTTACACTTGTAAAATTATCTTGACACACGATTACAAATTATTGCGTCCAGATGGACGCAATACAGAGTCCAGTTTGAAATTTACTGCGTTTTTATCAAAAATATTGCGTCCCCAGACGCGAAAACGCAATGTAACGAGAAGCCTGGTGGGGTTTCCCCCCCCCCAACTGTTATGTGTACTGGCCTGCACTAAGAACATTTATTGCTGCATGTTGCACATCCTCCTAATACATACATTACTTGTTGCTTTAAGGGGGGACTTAAGGAAGTTTTTGATTTGATTTTTTGAATTTTGTGAGTGCTGTAATTATTAAACTACTAATCAAATGCATAATAAAAGTATACATTTTTGGAAAGAAATCAGAGAATCCAAATTTGGCATCAATTTTGACCAAAAAAGTAGATTTTTTGAGAAAATCACAAAATTCACTTTTTTGACCCACATTTTTTTGAACAATAAGCTAACTTTGTGATTTGGGCATTTTTAACTCAAAATTATGTTTGTTAGCTTTGTTCAAAAAAATTGGGTCAAAAAAGTGAATTTTGTGATTTTCTCAAAAAATCAACATTGTTGGTCAAGATTGATGCCAAATTTGGATTCTCTGATCCATTTCCTTTCCAAAAAGGTATACTTTTATATACATTTGAGTCATGGTTCAATAATTACAGCACTAACAAAATTCAACAAAAAACTTCCTTAAGTCCCCCCTTAAAGGCATATTATGTGATCTTTCCAAAGGGGCACCCGCCCTCTATTCATGATTTTGATTAGAAAGTAGATTTTCTTGCAGATACATTTCTAATCATAAATCATAAGTATATTCTGAGTTACAGAGCGATCGATACGATTCCTAATTACTTCAAAATCATGGTTTTAGAGTGAATTTAGAGTGAAAAATAAAATGTCCTGCTAGCAAGACAGTTTATTTTTACTCTTTAAACCATGATTTTGAAGTAATTAGGAATCGTATCGCTCTGTAACTCTGAATATATTTATTGATTTATGATCAGAAATGTAAATCTGCAACAAAATCTACTTTCTAAAATAAATCATGAATAGAGGGCGCCCCCTGGAAAAGATCACATATGCGTTTTATAATAGAATCCCTTGGACATGTTATACATGCCCTGATCCTTATACATATGCCCTGATCCCATAGTATAATTGTAATGTGACTCTGTGTGGTGTAACCATTCTGGCAGGCATCCAAGAGTACATACCCAAGGGTACATACATCATACATGTATGTTCAGCAATGTGCAAAGGATTGTGAATCAGAATCGGAAATGGTCCAAGGTATTGCGTGAGCTATACAAATAATAATAATACAGACGACTGATGTATGTGCAGTTTTACTTTCAATTTGAGATGCAGTGTGCAGAAGGTTTTTAGGATTACTTAGCAAAGGTGTAACCTCTCCCCAATGGCTCTCACGGGGCCCAAAATTATTTTGTTTGGTTTAATTATGCAATTTCTTTCATTCTGAACAAACAAATCTACCCTTTGACTTGGTGAATTCTACCCACACCAGGTTTTTGCCCCTATGAAAGTGACCATGGCTGACAATAAGATGTAACTTACCATGGCATGTTGGCACTTCTTGGCCATTATAGTGAGTACGTGATAATGTTCTGTCAAAGTCTGTTATCACCTGTAAAACATAAAATATTACAATAATCTTTCAGGGCATTGACTTGCGGTGTTACGATGTCACATCAACTGATAAGGTTGAGAGAAACTGTGGATCAATCACTATATAGACTAGTTTAGTTATCAGTTCCAAATTGGCAAACCAATTTTGAGGCTTAATCCATGTGAGAAATAAATCTATGCTGTCTTGTAATTGTTTTTGTTTAAAAATTGCACACAGGATTCCATTTGCTTGTGGCTAAATTCGAGCCTCACTTGTTTGCTAATTTAGAACTTACTAAACTATATCAGAGAACTGATCCGCCATTTGCGAGGAAAGCCTCAAACTGGAATCGGATTGAATGAAGTGTTGTATCATCTCACAATGTCTCACTGCATGACCAGTCATATTGTGCACAGAGAGTCGAACTAGTTACATGTTAGGGAATAGTCCCATTCAATGCGGTACCAGTTCAGAGGCTCTCCATGCAAATGACAGCCCCTACAAATGTATGTATTGACCTAACATACACAACAATACAAATAAAAAATTAATATTTTGTGCGTACTTTTAATCTCTTTAATAACTAATAAAAACATGTAAGTTTTTATCACCCGAATTAAAAATTGGCGAACCTGTGCTGCGTGAACAATAAATCAAACAAAGTGTGTGGTGCGATCATGTACGGTGCTCACACAGATCAATTAGACACCTTTCAATGCACTCCGCGTATTTTAATTTCCTGCTTTCTGATTGGTCCGTAACTACTAAGAGTGTTTTATTGTCTATTGTCAGCACGTCACATTGGTTTGTTTTATTATCCTTATACAATTTTGTGTTAACATGTTGGCTTTAAAATGTATTTTGGTATGAAATGATTTGTATGTTGCACGCACAAAATTAATAATATTTAAAAAAAAAAAAGAGTGTATGAATTATAGGTCAAAAATGAGTATATTTCGAGAGAAATCAGACAAATCAATGCATGCGCACTGATGTTGATGGGTGAATAATGGCACGACCCTGCAAGGGGAGTGCTATTGTGAGCATCAACATTTGCGCAAGTTTTTATGTAACAATTATGCACAGCACACGTACCTGTAATTTACTCTTTCCTCCTTGGATCAACTGTGTAACCAGCTCTTCCACTTTATCAGGATCTGCCATGTGGACGTGTGATCGCTGGAATTCATCCATCTGTCCATGCACATATGGAACGAATAAAAACAGAATACTAAGTTGAAGATTGTTAACCATTGTACAAAATGCTATAATATGTATCAACAAGTCCAGTTGAAGGTTGTCACTATTACACTTATAGTCAGTACTCTGTTCACAATCCTGCACTCAAGGAAATTTGAGGCCTTATTGATCTACACAAAAATGAAGAATTTATGTCTTTTGTCTTTCATGGCCCAACGAGGCTATTTTTTGGGGAAATATAAACTTTTTAGCCTGCACGAGTCAACTGACAACTCTGGTCCAGTTCAATCTGCCCAGAACAAAGAAAGATATTATTATATTATTTGGTCCAGCGATTAAGCAATATGAATATTTATTTTGAGATAAAATATCAGATACTATTTATTGATTTAACCAGGTTAATGTCTGGATACTATTTGTTGCTAACCAATTATAATATCCATGATATACGATAAATGAAATATACTAGGGTATTATCTAAAACAAGGTGATATTTGTAACAATATGTTGTTTGAATACAATGCCTTTCTTTATGAACATTGTCATCAAAATATTAGGCTATGGCTTATTATAAAATGTATTATTAGAGAGATGAAAACAAAGATGATGCCAAATCACTCTCATGGGGAATCCGACTCACTCCCTAATCGCGTTTTAGACGATTAAACTATCAGGGGAGAAAAACTGGTCAAATATTTGGGAAAGATCAATGTTTGCCCATGCCGGGGATCAATCCGGGCCCTCCACGTGGCAGGCAGACGACTAACTGATTGTCTGACGGGGGAGCTTGAAAAAGTTATTAACTTTTTCGAGACCATATTTGACAGCTCGCCGGATCGTGCCACGAGATAGAATCATGAAGCATGCGGTACAGCAGCTATTTGCTGTGGCCCCTGGTAAGGTTAGGGTTAAATAATTAGTCAATTGTATTTTTGGTGATTCATATTCAATTACATCATAGATAAAGTGAATAGTGATACAAAATAATGTTTATACACATGTTTTTTACACAGCAGTCACATTACTACTTGTACATGTGTTTGTGTTTGTTTGTTTAATCTTTCTTTATTGAGGGTAAACAGCTTCAGTGTCAAGCACTGCTTTCCAAGCAGGCCCTCATCATACAGAAAATAATACAATATTTACAAAGATATGTTCAACTATTTACACATAATACATGAATCAAACAGAAATAGCAAAATAATATAATTAAGAAGTACTTTGCACACAATTAGAGTCCGTTAATCTTAGACTTAAATTGGTGCACGGTCATGTTCTCCAGTTCAATTCTGACTGCTGCTGGTAGGCTATTCCAGGCATATGCTGCCCTAACATGAAATGTGCGCAAGCCTGAATTGGATTTAAATTTTGGCACAGCCAATGTATTACTGGTGTGATTTCTTGTAAGATGTGAATGGCTGTTATGAACAAATTCAAATTGGGCAGATATGTATGATGGACTTAAATTTCTCAAACATTTATACACAATAAGAGTTAGGTGATTATGCCATCTTTTATCAAGTTTTACCCATTTAAGTATATGGGCAATTCCAAGCAAATGTCAACCAAATAGCCAAAATTTCAAATGTGCATCCAAAGTTTAATTCTATGCCTATAATGTAGGCAAGAGTCCAAAGTTCAGGAATTTTTAGTTTGTTTAGCGATACTATGTTTTTTGATGTATAAACTAGCTAATTAGCATAAATTTGCATATTTGCAGCTTACAAAATCAGTGAAAAGGCTTGTTTTTATTTATTCCATATCTTTTAGACACATAGGTATGATGTTTAAATAAATGTCAGGCACAATAGTAGTACTGATGGGAAAAGTTTTGATATAAATTTAATTTTGATCAACGGCCGATTAGCCTCGTTAATCCAGGTAATTAGTATGCATTGCATAATCTCATGTCATTCCGCAACGCAAAAGTACAATTTTTTAGGATAGCAAGAAAAAAAATGTACCCTATTTTCATTTAACTATTTTTTCTCTGCACACAATTGACATGCTTCACAATGATCAAAAAAAAATTGGAAAATTCTGTTAATAAATAGCGTTAACGAGCGTTGCGGAATGACATGTTGCGGAATGACGGTGCGGAATGACAAAGGTATTAATCCCTATATTTAGGCAATTTATTGAGCAAATTGTGATATTTTTGTGTACTTGGTATAAGATCATCCTTATTTATGATAATTCATTCAAATATGGACTCTAAACTTCTAAAAAAGTTTCAAAATTGATGAAAACTCATAATTTGCTGAATTAGGCAACTTTGATGTGCAAGCTGTTGAATTCGGCAACTTTATCACAAAATCATGGCTACTTTACCTGTAAATGATGATTTCAATGTGAAAATAGTTGGGTTACTTGTATTCACGAATTTGTAACATATGAAATGCCACTGATTACTCTTTCTTTTATTTTTTATGCATATTAAAGCATAAAAACATGTTTTTTCTTTTCTCTATGGAGTTTTGCACACAAATTCACACTGTCATTCCGCAACGTCATTCTGCAACACCTACTTTTATTTTTTGATGACCTACTAGACATCCTAGCTGATGATTAAGTTTTATGAAAATGCTTTTGTCAGTTAGCTAACACTTCAAACCTTCTAAAAAGTAACTTCAATAATGATACACTCTAAAAAGTTCACAGAGTTTTCACTTTGTGTAAACATGTAAAAAAAACACCAATCGTCTGCGTCATTCCGCAACGCAAATTTGCATATGCAAATTAGGATACTTGGAAGCGCAGTCTAATTTTTTCCCTAGGTTTATTTTTTTAGTATCAATCGCTATTATCAAATAAAGTTGTAAAATGGGGAGTAACTACAAATCTCTGGGTTTTACACCCAAAAGAAAGTGGATTTTTGTGTGTAAATGTCATTCCGCAATGCGTGGAATTGCCCATATCCATCATATCATTTGTTGGTGTTCTAATATCAGCTGATAGAATTATCCTAGCTAAGTTATTATGAAGTACCTGTAATTTGTTATGAGACTCAGCAGAAAAGTTTGACCAAACTGTGCTTCCATAATCAAAGTGAGGAATAACTAGAGCATTTGATAGCATTACAATAGTCTGATATGGAAGAAAATGTTTCATACGTTTGATGATACCAGTTCTTTTACTGACATTTTTACATAAATAATCAACATGAGCAGACCAAGACAGGTTGCTGTCTAACTTTACACCCAGATACTTAAATTCATCTACTCTTTCAATATTTAAATTATTGTAAGTTAGTTTAATATCATCAGCAATATGTTGTCTCACTCATGATTAATTATTTCCCTTTGTCCATTTGACGAGTTAAAAATTTGTTTGTAACATGTTGTGAACCCAACAATCAATGTTCACCTCAAAGTTAGGGTTCATCTATATATCTTTAGGGCAATAAACCAAGGGCTTTGGGTGATTTCAATAGGGTCTACTAGAGATTCGTAAATTTTTGGCCGCATCTTTAGTAAAGTAAAGGTAATATCTTCCAATTGAGGGGTAGGAGTGATTTGAGATCTTAATCTGGTCACTGGTACATGGGTCTATGCTTAGTTACACCACAGTCCTTAACTCATATCATAGGTATTGATTGGTGATGTTAAATGGGATACAAATCTAGAACTGACGATTTACTGAATAGTTGATTGACATTCTCAAAGATGCCATTTTAACGAGCAGGACTCTATTTTTCAATGTGCCCTGTATGCCATGGCACTCTAAAAGTGCATTGTGTGCATCTACATGTACTTTATACTCTTTTGTAGGCTAACATCATTATTATAGTCAGTTTCTACTATCATTATCAAGCTCTACAATAAGTGATTATTTCCTAAATAATGGTCATTAAAATGCAAAGGGAGTGCACTTTTGATTATACAATACATTACATAACAGTACCGGCTCAACAGGTCACAGACATAATCCAAATACGCTGATGAGAGAGACCAAAGTCCATTTTACTCAAATTTAGTACCATACTCTTTCTGTTTTCTTGAGTTTTCTATTTCTAATTTCAATCAGGCACATGTAGATTGATAGAACAACAATGTTTTAAATGTTTTTACAAAACCTTACACAATTACGCAATGTTGACAATTCCACCAAAATATTTGACACCCCAAAAATATTTTCCTTTAAAATTGTTTTCTTGTCTTTTTTAGGAGCTATACATTTAATTGTTCTGACACAATTTATATCAAAATAGCCACATCACTTGTGACTTGAGACACAACTATTGGTAATTTAAGTGCAAGATCAACCAACGCTGCAACATCCTGTTTTAACTTAAAACAATGGTGAAACAATATCCTAGAGACAAAATTTAAACATTGATATATCCCTGTGGGGTTTTTCAATCAAAATAAATCCCAAACAACCTAAATACAAATGACAGATGTGGGTAAATTACATTACAAAACACATTATAAGTGATAGTCATCAGTGAAAATTTAACACTGCACGTCCAGGATTTGAACCTGGGATCTCTGGATCTCAAGACCAGCGCTATACCAACTGAGCTAATGAGTCAGATGGGGAAGAATTATTATAAACGATTATTACTGTGTCCTGAAAGAGACCAGTATTAAGTTTGGCTTGCATTATTTTCATCAAAATACGACAGCTATATATTACAAGCCCTCGAATGCAATGGCTCTTATGGGTACCAAAGGGCATATGAACTTTGCGGTTAAATACGATACGAGATTGTTAGGAGAGTATACCAAATGGATGATCACGTGACTGTGCATTTTGGTGGAGGTACCACACGGAACAGGTCGTAGCGTAGCGCACACAGACATGAAAGAACCCCATTCGCTGTGAAAGGAATACAATACATGTATGTACCGTTTCGTAGCGTGTATTTTCGTGGTCTTGTCAGAATGGTCCGGGAGAATGGTTTCACAATATTTGACAGATTGCCTCAATGGAAATGGCTAAATTTTGTCTCATTTTGAAGAGGAATGTATATTTATTCGTAAAAGTGAAATGTTTTTGTCAAAATAGTGTATTTACCTGTTAATTCTTCGCCCGATGAAATCTTGAATTTATAGCATCAAAAAGAAAAAAATCGAGAGTAATTATCACATTGTTACGGTGATGGCAGAAAAAATATCGTGCACAAGAAATAACACCAATGTGTTATCCTTTCTCAGTGTAAGGTTAAACAATCTTAAATTCAAATAAGTTAGTGAAGAACACGGCGTTTTATAGACCCATATATTCTGCGAAGCTTCCAAAATGGCCATTTTAAAACCCGACACATCGGGGCACACATCGGCACATGCTTTTAATGTTTTTACATCGGACCGAAATTCACAGAGTATGTGGATATACCCATGAATTTTGATAATTCCTAACAATGATTTAAAACGATGATACACTTTAGTACATTTACCGTGCTTCCGTGCGAACGAAAACCGGTTCCTTTACCGGATATTTCCATCATGTTTGATGCCAAATTTGGAGTGCAAATTTGTCACTCGGAACAAATAACACATTTCTATAAATCCGAAATTATAAGCTTATTTAGTTCTCTGCACGAAAATGTGAAATATTCTGTCCAAAATCTACAACTATGCCCTGGCTGGGCAGGTTATGTTATTGTTCTGGGGGCACTGCACTAACTAAATAAACCGCCCGTTGGATTACGTGTAAATTAGGGCTAAAAGAGGCCGGGCTTGACCCACAAATATCAAAAAGAGACTGGACCCACAAATATCAAAATTTGACAAATGAGCCCAAATACCATTATTTGGTTAAATAATTCATTTTTTGGGTACATATGAGATCGATAATACAAAAAAGTCAAGCCGCAATCAATTTGACGAAGAAAAAAAATCGTATCGTTCACATAAAAATCATAAGGATTTTTTTTTAGATTCTAGGCCTGACCGACAAATATCAACATTTGAAAAATGAGCCCAAATACCATTATTTGGTTAAAAATTAAAAATAATTCTTTATTTTTGATACGCACGAGATCGACAATACAAAAAAAGTCAAGCCGCAATCAATTTGATGACAAACAAGTCGTCCGCATAGAAATCCTAAGAATTCTGTTTTAAATTCTAGGCTTGACCGACAAATATCAACATTTGAAAAATGAGCCCAAATACCATTATTCGGTCAAATAATTCATTTTTTTTGGGTACGTATGGGATCGATGATACAAAAAAGTCAAGCCGCAATTAATTTTACGACAAAAAAGTCGTTCGCATAGAAATCATAAGTTGGTTTTTTTTAATTCTTGGCCTGACCGACAAATGTCAAAATTTGAAAAATAAGCCCAAATACCATGATTTGGTTAAATAATTCCTTTTTTTGGGGTACGTTTGAGATCGATGATACAAAAAAGTCAAACCACAATCAATTTGACGACAAAAAAGTTGTTCGCATAGAAATCAAGGATTTTTTTTTAAATTCTAGGCTTGACCGACAAATATCAACATTCGAAAAATGAGCCCAAATACCATTATTTGGTTAAATAATTCAATTATTTTTTGGTAAGTATGAGATCGATGGGTACGTATGGGATCGGTGATACAAAAAAGTCAAGCCGCAATTAATTTGACGACAAAAAAGTCGTTCGCAAAGAAATCATAAGGATTTTTTTTAAAATTCTTGGCCAAATAGCATTATTTGGTTAAATACATTTTTTTTGATACGTATGAGATCGATGATACAACAAATTCAAGTCGCAATCAATTTGATGACAAAAAAGTTGTTTGCATAGAAATTATCAGGATTCTTTTAAATTTTGGGCCTGACCGACAAATGTCAAAATGTGACAAATGGACGCAAATATCATTATGTGATTAATGAGCCCAAATACCATTATTTGCTTAAAAATAATTCAATTTTTTGTTGGTACATATGAGATCGATAATACAAAAAGGTCAAGCCGCAATAAATTTGACAACAAAAAAGTCGTTCGCATAGAAATCATAAAAAAATCTTTATTTGTTTAATTCTAGGCCTAACCGACAAATGTCAAAATTTGAAAAATGGACTCAAATATTAGTTTGTGATTAATGAGCCCAAATAGCATTAATATTTGGTTAAATAATTCATTTTTTTAAAAAGAGCCGATCGTTTCTATGTGCGAGTCGATAATATAACAGTAAAATTCGTGACGACCTTTACAAGCATTTAACCAGTTCACCTTGTTATACACGGTCAATAAATCCATTGAGGGACCAATCAATGATCAATAATCATTGATTGGTAGGAATACAATACACTGCATGACCAGTTGACTTGGGTTATCATTTAGGATGAGGGTGGGAATCATGTTTTAAAAATGCAGGACAACAGACTAAACAGGGTCGTATGCCAATTAAAATCACATGAACATGTGGGGAAAAGTATTATCTTCAATCTGACCCACTTGTACTTTGAAAATCGACTGAGCCAATAAAATACAACACCAATTTGGAAAGTGAATACATTTTACTATAGTAGGCCTAAATGTAACCAGTTTTACGCCCAATTTGCTCAAATCGGCTCTCGGGAAAATGGTAGGACAACCGAGATCCTTTCAATATTTTGTAATAAGAGGGGGGGGGGGCCTTTTGGTTAGATTTTGGTTAGCCTTTTTTGGTTAGCCTTTTTGGTAAGCCTTTTTCTTGAATGCTGTATCTTTTTGAACGGATGGACGAATTGACTTCAAACCTTCAACGATAAGTAGGCCATGGTCAAAAACTGTGGCTACTTGTTTGGGGTCTAATTTACATAGGTCATCTGAGGTCAAAGGTCATCCAGAGGTCAAATCTTTAAAGTTGCCCGATTGACGTCTAACTTGGAGAAAAGAAACATGAATGACGGGTGAACATTTTTTGGGGTCTAATTTGCATAGGTCATCTGAGGTCAAAGGTCATCCAGGGGTCAAATCGTAAAAGTTGCTCAATTGACGTCAAACTTGGAAGAAAAGAAACATGAACACCGGGTGAACATGTCTCAAATTAATTAGAGGTCATCCGAGGTCAACGGTCATTAGAGGTCATCCAAGGTCAAAGGTCAACAGGGGTTAATTCGTGCAATGAACACCGGGGGAACATGTCTAAAAATAATTTTAGGTCATCAGAGATCAAAGGTCATCCAGAGGTCAAATCGTAAAAGTTGCCCGATTGACGTCAAACTTGGAGAAAAGAAACATGAACACCGGGGGAACATGCCTAACATTAATTAGAGGTCATCGGAGGTCAACGATCATTAGAGGTAATCCAAAGTCAACAAGGGTTAAATCGTGCAATGAACACCGAAAAACATGTCAAAAAATAATTAGAGGTAATCTGAGGTCAAAGGTCATCCATAGGTCAATTCATTAAAGTTGCATGATTGACGTCAAACGTGGAGAAAAGAAATATTAACAGGGGGGGGGGGGGGGTGGAACATGACCCCTATATGACCTTTGACCTCATTTAGTGTGCTCCCAGCCAGGGGGATTCGCAAGTCGTGCTTGCAGTATTTTTATTTTTTGAAACTTCTCATACGCTTCAACACATGACATCAGCTACAACTAACCATACGCCACAATACTGCATTCCATTACAATATCATGCATTATTCCACCCATAATACTCTGACACCAACTAAATATATTCACTAACAGGACACAGTCAGGTTTTGTTCAAAATCTAAAACTATAAACCCCGAGAACCGCCAAAGCCGAGAACCGCCAAAGC
Organism: Ophiura sarsii; assembly: GCA_035610835.1. Classification (NCBI taxonomy): domain Eukaryota; kingdom Metazoa; phylum Echinodermata; class Ophiuroidea; order Amphilepidida; family Ophiuridae; genus Ophiura; species Ophiura sarsii. The sequence goes on along the minus strand of CM069442.1, from coordinate 47,446,050 downwards.
CGAGAACCGCTCTAGTATTATCTTTCTTTTGCCTTCAGTTCAATCCTATCCTCTAACATCTTCTAACCAAGAAGCTTAGAATTAGAGGTTTTGGAAATTAATCCATAATATAATCATTAATCATTAACATCAATGTAAACAAGTAATCATGTGGGTTAATAGATATGAGTAAATAATTTCTTCTTAACTCCATGCACTATGATAGCCAGTGAAAAATGTTCACAGTTTCCCAATCTGACTCATTAGCTCAGTTGGTAAAGCTGATTGCAACTTTATTTTGGCATGCAATGGACACCTTTGAAAGGTTGACCAAAAAATGCAAAACAAAAGAGATTTTCCCAACTTGTTTCACCTTTTTTTTCTTCACTTTTTAGTCAAAATTTCAAAAAATACTAGATTAGGTTAAAAAATGAGAAATTCGTCCTTAAGTTAGTTTGTGTCTTAACCTCATAAGGATTTAGGCATTTTTTAGTCAAATTTATTTTTTGTGTCATTTTTGGTGAAAATTGATGCCAAATTTGGATTCTCTGATCCTTCCTTTCCAAAAATGTATACTTTTATTACATTTGAGTCATAGTTCAATACTTACAACACTCACACAATTCAAAAAAGTGACTTCCTTGAGCCCCTCCCCCCCCCCCCCCCCCCCCCCCCCCCCCCCCCCATTAAGCTGCACAATTGAAAAGTCCAGTAAGCAAAAACACCAGCAAAAACCCATTGTAAAATTGATCACATTTTCGGCAAGTTTTTGTTGGGTTTTCATTCACGTTTTTGAACATAACTGTAACAAATTGCTGGTGATTCGTCTTTCACAACTAGTCATGGAAGATCATAACATTATTTCTATGAGCTAGACATTTGATGTGGCGATCTATCGAGTGTACTGATTGAAATAATGTGTGAAACACAAGCCCTGGACAAAGTTCAAAATCATTGTATTCAAGTATTTTTATGGATGCACATTGCACATCGCTTTCATTCGTGCTCTGGTAAATACTGATAATGATGTCCGCTGTACGTGTAACATAGACTTTAGTGTTTGATGCAGTGCAACGAGCTCACCCAAATTTATTATGTGTGTAGAGTCGACTTTGTTTTCACACAGATAGCATGGTCAGACATGCAAGCGGTCATCCGGGTACTTTTTACCATTTGCTGTTGACAACAAACCAGAGGTTTTAACAGGGCCTTTCAGTTTTACCCTCGACCATACAGTAGATCAACCCAAGCGATCGCGTCACGCTGTTGTGTAAGAGGCCTTTATTTTCCCTTTTGGTTTGTGGTCAACGGCATTTGACCTAATACTAAAGACATGCTACCCTTTTACCGCCTTGTTAGGCATGATCATAAAATTTTGAAAATAAAAGTATCTCTTTGAAAATGGAATACATGGAAACAAAGTACTTTACAATAACAAATGATGTCTGCAGGCTGAATAACGAAAAAGTTATGACCAAAAGTAGTTTGCCTCATATTGCTGAAAACTGGTCAAGTTATGCAAATTTTAAACCATTTTAGGTTAAAAAAGGTTTACTTTCATGATGTCCACTTGCTTGTGTGGGGTTATTAAGACATCAGTGAATACATCCCAGCCCACATCGTACTAACTTCGCTAGGATTTAAAAGAGATTTATAAACATGGGAGTTTTCCACATATTTTGACTACCAAATTTTCAACAACAAAAATGTCGCCCTTTGTAGTCAATGATTTGATATGAACATCCCTAGCCTTGTATTGGGTATATGTATTAAGTTATTGAAGACACTATGGAGTTTGGAACAAATTCCAATAAAAAGATGACACAGCCGACCAATGTAGTCCTTGCTGTACCATAGATGTTGGTACATTTTTTGTGGAGGCAAATGTGTATGGCATGGAGGGCTAACCATCTCTTAGAACACAGTTAATTAATCAGTCTAAGTGCATGCTTGTAAAAAAAATAATCCTATGGCAGATTGTGTATCAGCATCCATCTCATATTGAAGGCATCATGTTTATGAATAGAATTGAGTGCTCAAGAAATGACACAAGAGATAAGTAGCCTAGGGATTAGACCATAGAAATAGTAGATACAGAAGGAATAACAATGATCCATGATTAAAGCTCCAATCACATTGCCGAGCTATAACATTGATTGTTATTTAAATCCTATTAAAGAGCATTATCCTAGCTTAGCGTAACGTGATAATGCCACTTTTGTATAGCCATGGAATTAGTATTGTGTCCATTGGCGGGTAGTTTTGAACAGGTGTATCAATAACGGTGTTGAATCTGAATACAATAAAATGATATAGCAATAGTATCATGATGTGTTTGTTCCTGCTGATATCGGTCCTATATGAAAACCATATTGAATTATATGGACCTTGATATTTGTGGCAGAGTATGTTTGGCTTCTATGTGATTGTCTTTGATGCATTCTATCAGGAAGGGGCAGTCTGGGGCACTCATATGGTAAATTTGAATTTGATTGTGTGTTTTGTTAATTTAGGTATAATTCGCGAGCAATTTAATTACCCGCATGTAATCGGAATATTTTAATATTATTAATTAATGAAATGTTATCATATTTAATTTGTCAAAACAGGTCAATATTATCGTATTGTGTTTTCAATGAGTTATACTTGTTGCAATTTGTTTATAATACATTTAGCAAATAAACATTTCCAATTGCAATGTATCGGCGCGTCACGTGAGTTTTTGAGCATTTATTTCACATAGAAATGTATAAAGCAAAATGTGTATGCACAACTTTCGAATTGGCTATACCGGTAGTCGGCAATATGATTCAACACACAGGATACTATTAGTTATCCCCTGCATGTTCACACAATACGGAAAAATACCTATGGTTTGGCATGTCATATCACATGAGGCCGCAGGCCGAATGTGATATGGCACAAACCATAGGTATTTTTCCGTATTGTGTGAACATGCAGGGGATAACGAATTTATCGTTTAGTCCCAATAAAAATTGTATTTAAACACTCGCGGAAAACTAAACGTCAAAATCTACTTAGAGCAAGGCGCTGAATTCTCTTCCCTTCCAGGCTTCCTTACCTCCGTAAAATTCAACCCTTTAACAGGCTCTGCGCCATCGCCTCTGTCCATAAAATCATCGCGAAAAACATTTCTGGTTAGGTTATATGCAGATCATTTATTTTTTGGCGTGGGTTAGACCTTTTTGCGGTATATTTCGGCCTCAGAATGTAACAGAAATCGACTCGGTTGCATTTAAATCATCCGCCATTTTATTTTGTTTATTTTACAATGTCGTATTTTGAGCAACTCTTCCACAGACGCAAAGCAATCGCTTTACACGTAATATCATTTCGCGCCATCTGGTAACGCGGTTAATCGACGATATGGAATATATCGTGTGGTTTGACTTGTTGTTTACACGATATGGATCAGATTTCATACGTGTTAACCAATGAGATTGAAGTATGTTCACTTACTAAACGATAAGTAGCAATGTTCAATCCTTTGTAAAGTTGAATAGATAATCGGATTAGGTTATCTTGTTGTTATTCCTTCGTTGTTAGACCTACAAATGTATGTTAATCCATGCATGCCAAGCATGGGACAAACATGACAAAAGAATCAATAATATAAATTTAAATGGAGTCTCCAGTCCAGTCCTGGGGAGGTCAATAACTTCTAGTTCTTTTCATCTATTGTTTTAATTTAATACTAATGGCAGGCCTTCACGTTTGAAAATTGAAGGTGTGCTTTAAATCGCACTCCTCAAAACATTGAGGTGTGCTGTAGGTGTGCCATAAATTGCACTCCTCAAACAAATTAGGTGTGCTGTTTTATGACCATGCTATCTTTTCGATTACTCTTGAGAGAATGCTTATTTTGGGTGGCCACAACCATCATTGCCCCATCCTTCTCCACCTTCTCTGCCCTCGTGTGACCCCATATCATTTCCATGTAACCTCTATCTTGGTGTCACAATTAATTAAGAAACAAAGACATAGGCCTAAATTTGGGAATGATAAAGGTTAAATTAATCAACCCATGAATCTATCTATGCTTAGTATAGTATTACAAAAAACAAAGAGGCTTCACTAGATATAATGGACAGGATCCCTGCAACTTTACAGGTAATGGAATAGATTTGATAATATACATCTGCTGATGATATCACAAGCATAAGCCCACCTAAATTCAGTAAATTATCAGTTAATACAGCAAGATAGTATAGTACTATTGGCCGGCCGTACTAATTTAGTCTTTGGGTTATGAGTTACTATTCCTATGGTGTGGGTCATGAGGTATTATGTGGGTTATTTAGGTTCAAATATGGGTCATCTAAAGTCCTGTTTTGGACTTGGAAATTAAAAAAAAAAAGTATATGTAAAAAAAAAAATTAAAAAAATTAAAAAAATTAAATTCTTTTAGGCGTGCGATAAATCGCTCTTCTCAAAACCATTTCAGGCGTGCGATCGCACTCGCACGCCTCAAACGTGAAGGCCTGAATGGTAATAAAGACTATGCAATAAGCCTGGCCCAGAAAATGGTTAGATTATTAAATTGGTTCCCTTGAACATTGTGCCTTCACTCAGCCTATACCCAGCCCTCAAATTAAAAAATGGAAAGGGCAAGGCAATTTCAGGCAATTTGAAAGGGGCACCAACTTCCACCAAGGCAATTATGTACTTTTCAATGGAGTAAAAACAGCCAGAAGTTGAGGGCATCGAGACAACTAGGTGGGGCACCGATGGCAATTGCCTTCGGTGCCTTCGGTTAATTTGAGGGCTGGGCTGCCTATACCCAAATCATAGATTTGGTATGAATGTCGGACAACTCGGCCTTCGAGACAACTCGGCCTTTGAGACAACTCGGCCAAAAGACAACTCAGCCACAAGACAACCCGGCCTCCGAGATTCTGCCTCCAACACAACTCGGCCATTATACACCTCGGCTAATGAAACATCTCACACACATTAATTTTTGTTAAATGTTATTATTGTACTCGCAAATTAACTCAATTAATTAATCTGTTATATTATAATTAAAAGACCATATCACTTTATAAGACCGTATCACTTGTTGACGCATTTTTTTTTAATTCACTAATAAAACTATTTAACATAATATTATCATCACTGACTAACATACACTGAACCCGGGCACTGATCATTCATAATATGCAACTATGGGAACATAATGATACAAATGGCAAATAAATGAACCTTCCTTCAATAGACTTTTTGTTGAGAAATATACCATTTGTTTAGGCTGAAACATAACAATTCCCGACCAAGTAATCGCCATCGGGATAAACAAATTTCAGAAGGCGCCACACATGCACATAACAAATGGAAACAAAATGTTCTATTAGACCAAGTAACAAAAATAATGTGTTTCACGTCCGGACTTTTTAAAAATCAGTGAGGGCGGCCCTTACTATTTGTTATTTTTTGATTTTTTTGTGTTATTTTTCAGAAGCCAAATTACATGCTTTTTGCAAGAATTGTTTCAATATTCATATCACTATCTATGCCAACGAGTGTTTCTCGCGTCTTTTTCATTGAAATATAGTTGAAAATGATGGACACACTCACACACAACAAAGACATGTATGATTTTTTTTTTTTTTTCCGAACTTTTTTTGGAATTTTGAAGGAATATTTGAAAATAACAAATAACAAAAATATTGGAGCAGCGTCAAAAATCCTTGCGGGTGGGGACATGAAACACATAGCCTAATTTTTGTTACTTGGCCTTTATACGGTCTTTTAATTTTAGTAGTTAATTTGCGAGTACAATAATAACAATTAACTAAATTGAATGTGTGTGAGATGTTTCATTGTCTAGTGGCCTAGTTGTTTTATTGTGATTGGCCCACTTGTTGTTGAATGGCCAAGTTGTGTGGGAGGCAGAATCTTGGAGGCCGAGTTGTCACGTAGAGTCCTAAGCCGAGTTGTCTTGGAGGCCGAGTTGTCTTGGATTGGAGGCCAAGTTGTCTCGAAGGCCGAGTTGTCTCGAAGGCCGAGTTGTCTCGAAGTAGGGAGTCCAGCACTTTTTGCATTTTTTAAAGACACCCCAACAAATATGGTATCATTGGAAAGATAATTTTATAAGAAAAACAATGGTGCTTAAAATAGCTTAAGGGAAGTGTCAACCCTAAATAATATGAAATTTATCAAGCACTGTAACTTTTAAACTAATAATGTAATGTACATAAAAGTATACAATTTTTCAAATGAAATGAGTCGGAGAATCTATATTTGGTATTAAATTTCCCAAAAAAAAGTGATTTCTACATTTTTGCCCAAAAAACACTTTTTTGGCGCCAAACATTTTCAGACAACCTAACAAAATCAGTTTTTGATTAAAAATTTCAATATTTCACCAAAATCATCTAAAGTCAATTATCTAGGAAGCACTTTTTTTTTTTTGCTTAAAATTTTTTAGTTTTGAAAATATTGACCAAAAAGTGCCAACAATGAGATTTTAATCTCAAAAAACACATTTTTGGCACTTTTTGGATGCATATCTCGAGTTTTAAATCCATAATCGAAAAAATAAAAAATTGCCTCCTAGCGCTGAAAGTCCTCTACACAATGGTAGTAAAATCTTACCTGATAGTTAGATATCTTTTTAGTTATGCTGTCTGAAAAATCGTAAAATTCCTTCAAATTTGAACTTCTAGAAAACAGCGATTTGGTAAAAATATTGACATTTTCCACCATTTAAAGCTAAATGTTCTCAGAATACACGGACGTGTGACCCGAAAGGCGAGTATACTATTATGAACAATCATAATAAACTATCAGATTCAATTTATATTGTCACAATGTGAAGAAATTGGAAGAAAACTGAAATTTAAATGATCGTAAGATTGGCCTTTGTTTACATTTTTAGACATTGTTTTGCGCTCTTTTGTTTTTCGCGTTTACGTCGCGGATATTAAGCGGCGCGTCTAGTATTACGCGCAGGAAGTTTCAGCGCGCGACGCAATGATCGAACAGCTGTCGCAGCATTTGAAAAGCGCGGAACTCCGCTTAAATTCCCGCCAAATAACCATGCGCCTTTTTCTGGCTCAAACTTACCAAAACAACAATTTTAAATCACCCAAAAGAACGGGAAATAATCGCTTCCGATTAGTAACTTATGATGGTAATGATAGAATACATATAAAAGTATAAAATAATAGAGAAATATGAAATTCAATTTTTGAATCAAGTGCCGGGTTGACACTGCCCTTAATAGCATCAAGCATAGTGGAGTTATGCTTGTTTGAAGTCGTGAGGGTATGGGTTTTGTGTCTGTCGCCTGGGCTCGTATAAGGGCATGTTCGGCATTCTGTCAATTCAAGTGTATGATTCAGATTCTATAAAATTTGGTATCACTGGAAAGATAATATCAAAAGGAAACCAATGATGGTAGAAGTAGCTTTATAGCATGAAGCATAGTGAAGTAATGCTTGTGTAAAATCATGAGAAAACAGGCTTCATGTTTGTAGCCTTGGCCCATATGAAAGGGTGCTCCGCATTATGTGAGTTCCAGTATACATGTATAATGCTTTTTTTATATATAAACATTCATAGTGTTAACATTTAGATAAATCTGCTTCAACATTGTAAATGATATGTTCAGTCTCAGCAATGCACATTATAAAGTCTAAAAGTCATTAAAAATCATTACCATTTAAATATTAAAGTCCACCAATTCCGTATACAAGATGTGCTACTACAACGCAATGCATTGTGGAAGACAGTGGATGTACCACCAACAGTGTGCACCTACACGAACAGCGATCAGCAACACTGCACGCACACTATCCCATCATGCTACGCCACACACCAGATTCTCTATCGCCAATTGCATTGAGTCGCTGTAGCGAGGACGTTCTTAAAGTCCACTTTGCATCTTAGCGCAGTCAATGATGGCCATGATATTTGACCAAAATGTTCATAAAAGTCTATTCTTTCATAAAATACCAACTGCAAAATACCTTTTTTCCACTAGTTTTCTCACAATATCAAACTTTATCTCTCTTCCAACGTCAAAACAATAAACATGTGCGTATTTTCCCGACTGAGAAATTGCGTCTCACTGAAGTAATGGTGCATGTATGTACACTCACTGTATTTGGTATCATTGAAAAGTGCATTACATTTGCAAGAAGGTCATGAATATAAATGAATAAATTAGGAGTAGAGGTTAATTTTTTGTGACCCTGAATACATTACCACAAAATCCAGTTGTTTCAAAATGGCGACGGACGATCGCGCATGTCCCGTATATCTCCGAATGTACGCTGAATTCAAGCCGATTTTAAACATAGAAAGCATTATTTTTACTAACTAAATTTAATATTTCTAGAAAGATCTTTCTTTTAGACTTTTAACTTCTAAGTTCTACACAACTTTTTAAAAATAGGATTTGGAGATGGGAAAGGTGAGAAATAATTAATTACTTTGAGCTACATTTCACACGTTAGCAGATACGAAATGAAAAATCGCCGTTTCGCAGGACTACCTACTCGAAGGCCGGGCCGAGTTGTCTTGGCCGAGTTGTCTCGAAGGCCGAGTCGAGTTGTCCCGAAGGCCGAGTTGTCCTGATACCTTTGGTATCTATCCAGACTACGACCAATGTCGTGTGTGTAGGATGTATCAATGTCTATACAGTATTCTCTAGCCCTGGCTCTAGCCAAGGGCAGTTATCAAGGGCAGTTATACAATAACAACAAATATTATCAGTGTCACTGTCAGTACTCTGAAGTGAATGACTTACCATTTCGATGATCTTGGTTCGCTTCTTTTTGCGGCCATTTAAGGCATAAGTTATTGCCAATGCTCCAACTGTTATGACCCCCGCACCTAATGCTATCTTTACTTTGGGGGATTGAAACATATTGAGGGTTTGAAGCGCTCAAATCTAGCAAAACAACAGAAGACCTGCAGTTTCTCTCCACGAAAACAACGATCCGATCAGCTGAGTAATTTAGTATCGATCAACTGGTCGCCGATAGATCAGAAATCAATCGATATTGATAACATTCTTTGAAGTATTTCCATTCCATATATAAATGTACAAATAAGGTGTAAACACACATTTATTGTTAAAATCGTACATTATTCATGGTTCAAGTATTGTAGGAATTACTGCTGAAAACGAATTTTTATCAGTTTCATTCAGCTACTATAGGAATATCCACAGTTTTGTATTAAAATAGAAAGTAAAAACACAGTAGACCAGTGCGAGTGTAATGACTTAGACTTTATCCTCCAGTCGTACAATACGCTCCACTGCGTTTGCTGTTGTGACGACTGGAAATGTTCCAGCCCAAATGACGGAGCACTTTTTAACGACCGCGCGAGCTGCGGCTTGCACAAACACGCGAATTGGCAGGGCACTTACGCACACGCGAGCGCGGCGCGAACATTCATCCGAGCCCCACCCGCGTCGTGCCGCAGATCTGCGTGGTAATTCACACGCATTCATGTGCGTAAATAACATCGGAATTGTGATGTTATTTTGCTCCTTCTATTTTCACGCTTTGTGACCAGTCCCCAAGTGGAGGACCGCGCTATGCATTCTGGGTATATTAGTTCAGCGGGTGCGGGACGACACTTCGGGGACTGGTGGAACTTGTCTAGTAATGACTAGCCACAACCATGAATGCATTATTGATTTATGAGTAGTGACTAGTTGAAAACATAAGTAAAGCCAATTGTGGATCCGATCATCTTTTCTTGGGTCGGACAATAACCCATTCATATAGGGATTATCAGGGAGATTGCCATGCCACTATCAGGCGCCTGACACTCTATTGTTCGAATCGCCGAAAGCATAGACGGACATGAATATACAATGAATAATCATATCAATGAATATACGTCATTTGTGACGTCGAAAATGAAAAGTACCAGACCATAGTGGACACGAACGGCCGTAATCTTTGAATCTCCGTTGATTTCAATGTTATGTCGGAGTGTTTTACCTAATTTCATACTGACACGACCTGAGTGATAATCAAACGGTCCCCGAACGATGCCCTGGCGCTGTTGAAGTCAGAAATATCATCGTTCCCTACAGGCCGAGCGTTCCCACATCGAATTTCACCTAGAATATTCGTCACACGAACCTATGTCCGCCATCGTCTGAATATCGAAAAGGCCCTCTGGAGAGTCAAGGGGACGACATTTTTTTCTACGCATGCGTCCGATCGCTTTGGATTTGTCCACTAAAATGTTGGACAAATGCCTAATGAGTATGTGCTGCATGGCAAGTGACATAACTTCTTGTAATGCGCTAATCAACCATAGATCTAACCCCCGGGCTCCGGCCAGTTTGGGGTGGATTAAAGCCCAATCAGGAAAAGATCACGGAAAAGATTCAGGCGTTGACGGTTCAATGGTATATCACAGATAGGCAAAGTGGGTATATCCAGTGACAGTTGTATATCCCCTTGGTATATAATATTTAATTTTGACTAAAGCAGCCGACAATGCATTGATTGATGATAACATCCAGAAGTGGTTTGATGTGATAATAATGCCGCCATGAGGATCGAGCCGTGTAGCGAGGGGCCACGCCGAACTATGATCGAGAGTGACCAATAACGCGCCGCAATGCGGACCACTGGCGCGCGGCGGGCCGGCACATCCAACATGCGCGAATCAGTGGCATAGCCAGCTTTAAACAGGGCCATAGGGAGGGGGAGGGGGTAGACTTATCAGACAGTAAAAAGTCCGAGTTGTACCGACGAAAGGCATGATGTACAGTCAATAAAACTATGTGGTAGTGCCCACATGTTGTGGCGAATATAGGGCCTACACTTACTTGCAACAGAGTGACGTGGAATCCGGGGGCCGACTATACGACCGTAACACTAACAGAGCGACAGTAGAATCCGGTGTTTAATTTTTTTTAAATTGAGTGAGGTATAAATAATAAATAGCGAGAAAATAAATACAAACAACGAAAATCTCCCAGAATTTGGGAACATTTTCATCTTCTTAATGACGAATAAAGATAAAGAAGTCCGAGAAACACAGTTATTTCCCTGCTTTGTTTATATAATTAGCGGCCAATGTTTTTAAATATACACGCTCGTTTACAAACAAACCTGTATGCCTAACACGAAGTGCACGACATTTTCCCGACCAAGACTAGTATTAATGAACGGCCGCCAAATAATACTAGTTTTGCGCAACCCAAGCCATCCAAAAATAGTAGTTTTGAGAAAGATACTAGTTTTGCGCAACCAAAAGTAGTATCTTTCGCAAAACTACTAGTTTTGGGTGGTATTTTTCGCCCAAAAAAATAGTAGTTTTGCGAAAGATACTACTTTTGGGCGCAGCACCGGTTCTGAGCACTTCTCTAGCCCCCGCTCTAGCCCGCCCGGCCTGTGGGCCTAAATGAGACACCGTGCACTTTGCGCCGTGCATATACTATAACCATCTCAATGATTGGAAGCGTAGCAGCATAAAGTATTATGAGAAAATGTGTACATATCTCCTAAGATTCTGGAGATTCGGAGTCTACCATCGGACCGGGCTTTCAGTTGACCTACGCATAGGAGCATCGTCGAAGCGAGAATGTCCCCTGTAACCTTTTTCAAGATCTTTGGCACTGAAATTAAAATGTTGGTTCATTATAGAGGGAATCCACTTTACTCATACGTGCCCGTAATCACCCTTCAAAGGTACAAGACTTGATCGCGTCTATCAATAGCTGTCTGATTGCCTTTCCACATAATATATTTCGACATGAATATTGCGTCTCCCAATTCGTTTATTAAAGCTAGCTAAATTTGGTAAGCTTTGGTACAAGAACTAACTTTCTTGAAATGAAGTTGTACCAAAGATTTTCTAGAAATTCATCGGTTGTACAGATTTTAAAAAGATGGTAATCATGGTAGATTAAACATTGGTATAAACGGTCTCCTTTCTCATGTTGTACGATTGTCTATGGCCTGTTTTGGAAATGTGTTTGCTTTGTGTATCCAAATAGCTTACATTTGTATATTAGCCTAGCTATCAAGCTATAAAAATCTCTGAATGTATTTTAAACAAAGTGTGCAAAGGAGAAATGGTTGGGCACACTGGTAAAATGGTTTTACAACAAGTGTTGCTATCATTATCAAAGTGAACTCAACTTCAATCACTTATTTATCGAGCAATAATATATTGTTTTACGCATTTTAATTTGTTTAGATTATAAAGTTAAATAAATCCAGAGATAAATGATAGATAGAAAAATAGATTAAAAAAAGAATAGAAAAAAACTATTAAAGCATTGGCGGCCTTTATAAATTATAAAAATTGACATAAAAATGATGTTACATACATCCACAATCAAGTTTAATTTGTTTGTTTTTAAAAACAAAAAAATAGAAAACAACAACGAACACACGGAGATTCGAACCCGTGATTGCCGATTGCAAACGATATGGCCAACGTATGCACGCCACAGAGATCGACGAGTGTAATTGTGTCAGTTTTATTATTTAACCATTGATTCTTTTATTTATAACGAACGGATTTTTATCGTGCCATTTTGGACATTTTAAACCATATTTATATGTTACTCTCGCACAAAATGTGTTTGTAATGTGATTATACTCCTTATTTTGGAAAGAATGGTAAAAACGTTGAAATTTCGAACACAATAAACGGCATCTTGTATACTGTTTATACGGTCGCTTGACTGAACGTTGTGTGACCTGTTGCATTGCATTATATTCATGTTACGATCTGTTTATGTATGCTTTTGTTATACTTCTCAATCGCTCATCGCCAACTCTGTACAAGAAACTTCATGCGCTGTCCCAACGCTGTCGTTAGAGAACAATAGAAAAGTCCCTTCGACTCTCCAGAGGGCGTTATCTGCGACCTTTGACTGGGTTCACGGGGTTAATCATATTAATGAGCAAATATGCAAATGAGCTAAGTGTCCCCTCCTATTATATATACTCCTTGCCACTATCCTAAAAGAATTACATTCACATTAATTATTCAATTATTCAGTGGATCTGAGATTACGGGGATGTACAACCAAATACGGTAGCCTTTTAAAACGGATGAACCCTTATTTTTCTTATTTTCTGGTAAATGTATGGGTTCATTATTCATCAATGTGGCCTTAAAAGGTCGTTATTGTTAACAACAAAGGTCGTTAGTGGTAAATATGTGGGTAGCAAAACGTTAATTAAGTGGTAAATGTTTTGGGTGTAGTTCAAAATCCTTGGCGGCACATATATTCCCCCACCCAGCCCTGGGCCCCCTTCAACCAACACAGTATCAGGGAAAATTCTCGATCAATTTGATACATTTACCCAGGGGGGTGAAACTCAAATTGCCGACAATGACAGCATTACAGGGGGGAAAGTGGGGGCATTTGACCGCCCCCCCCCCCCCCAACAAAAAAATTGTTTGCCCCAACTCCCCCCCCCCCCCAAAAAAAAATATCAATTTAGTTCAAATATAAAGAAACAAACAGTCAAAATGTTAGCATAAAAAGGCAATTTTTTCCACGTTGTGGGCACATTTTCTTACTAAATTGGGTTAAATTAGACAAAATGTTGACAATTTTAGCATAAAACAGCTAAATTTTACCCGCAAGAGCGCATTTTGATACTGAATTATTTAGTATAACCAAATTTGACAATTTAAGCGTAAAATGGCACAAAAATGTGCTTGCTTTGCGCACATCATTTTTTTCACGCACAACTAAAATTCTTGTCCCCCTTTTCCCCCAAAAAAATTATTATGAGGCTGGTGCCGCCACTGATAGCAATTAAGCCGATCGGAAGCTACATCATCTGGGAACTTTATCTCCCTGGTTCTCATTACATGTCTTGATGGCGCTGTTTGTTGTCTGCTACTCTGCTTAGGTGTAGACTTAATTGAAGTTTACATGGAATTGTTGGAAAAAATCCTGAAACAGTTATGATAAAGCTTACATTCTGGACGGTTTTTACAAGCCTGAAATTGATAATTCATGTTTCCTTGTTTATTTTATACATCTTGAATTCATTTTCACACTTTACAACAAACCATCGTTGTTCATGTCTGATAAGTCTATGGTCTGATCATGGAGGTGTCAAATATAATTTGACACCTCCCTGTGGTCTGACTGACTTGATGCAAGTCTACATTCCTTGCACATTTTCGGCAGGTGTTATTCGTACGGTCGTACCAACTATTCAGCTCGTAAATATGGTTCCCATAAAGTGGCGCTGTTATAAATCATGAATAGAGGGCGCTCTCTGGAAAAGATCACATAATATGCCTTTAAGAAAAATCAGCCCTCTTTGTACAACAAAACGTTGATTCAAAAATGCTGGTAGCCGCAACCCCGCCGCAACCAGCATTTTACATACTTAAAACATTGTTTTAATCCGGGGGGGGGGGGGGGGGGTACTCGGATTTGGTTTGGTCGGGGGAGATTCAAAACCCATACCCATTTTTAGGGGTGATTTTGGAAAAATCGGTACCCATTTTTAGGGGTTTTGCTTCATTTTAGACCAAATTTTCGCAAAGTATCGGGAAAATATACCTAATTTTTGCAAATTTTCGCGAAAATAGACACAAATTTCGCGAAAATAGACCCATTTGTAAAAAGTGACCCCATTATTAGGGATTTCCAGCACAAAATCATACCCCATGTTTAGGGATTTTGTGCCCAAAAAGCTACCCATTAGAACGGCACACCCCCGTATACCGTCTTGGGTGAGTACCCCCCCCCCCCCCCCCCCCCCCGGGTTTTAATCAAGTTTTGCTGGTGTTTTTTTAGTAGAAACAACCTGAGACGAATATATTCAGGTATATTCGTCTCAGGAAACAACAATAATGGCAATTTTTCATGTTCATCTTAAATTCTGAATTAAAGTAATTAAAATTTAAAAAAATTCAACATGACATTGTGTCAGAGATGTTATTACTAATTACACTGTTCCTGATTGCCTTTTCTTTTCTCAATTCTATTAGTATTACGCCGACAAAATATGAAAGCAAATCTATTAAGTGTTTTATTTAGTGAAAGTAAATGATGAACAAAGCAAGTACCATTCATGTTATAAAACATCAATTTTAGGTTTGTTAATTATGATTTATGTTTTAAATTTCGTTAAATTCCGTTTGATGCCCGGATAAACATTATTTGTCAGTGCAATTGGTAACAAATGTTTATAATATTGAATGTAGAGAAACTTTTATTTATATCAAACTAGAAACGTTATATAAGTCAAAAATAGTTGCGGAAAAATGATGAGTGATATTCCATGTCAGCCTTTGAAAATCCATCAAATACAGGTATGTATCACACGTATTTCAAATGTCCATTTTGTGCTAAGTTTAAGATATCATATGTGATTTTAAAAAATGTTTTAAATCTCAACAATACTTCTCTGAATATGATTTTATACGAGCTCTAGTTTGGGGTGCAAAATTTGACTACCTTTCAGGCTTTCTTTGCTGGTTGGCATAGCCACCGGTGACGCTTTTTAATGAACTTTCAGTTCATTCCTTGCAGGTGGCCAAATTGTCCAGCCCTGGCAAATTTGCCAGTATTTACAGTTAATCCAAAAGTAGCGCTTCCACACAAAAAAGGCTATATCTTGCTAGACGTCCCGTACGGAATAAACCGTGTACTACGACAACACATTAACATTTTAATTGGTATGAGCATGCGCACATCAGTTACGGGACGTCTAGCAAGACATTGCCCAAAAAATGGCATATATTATTGATATTCTACCCTTCATGAATCCTAGCAGGTGTCCAAATATGGCCACCAATTTGGGAGCCATATTTTCCCACCAAGACAAAATGCGTAATAAATTCACTATTGTTCGTGTTTGAAACCAGAAATAATTGTTGCAATGGAGTAAAAATCTGCTGAGGAAAGGTTTAAGTTTGATTTCCTGTTTGAATTAAAGCAAATTCTGACACTTGTTGAAGAGTTGAAGAACATTTTGTGATTTTGGGTTTGAGACTGAGAGGCTTGATATCTCCCAGCACTATATCTGGGTGGATCCACTAGCCTAAATGAGTACTTGTGGCCAATGAAATACCAGGGGTGTGTCAGAAACATCCATTCAGCATCAAGCAAAAGTTTTGTCTATTGTAAAAAAGGTTTTGTTGTGCCGCCCATCACTACAAAAACTTTTTTACAATTAGACAAAACTTTTGCTTGATGCTGAATGGATGTTTCTGACACACCCCTTGTATTTCATTGGCCACAAGTGCTCATTTAGGCTAGTGGATCCACCCATAATATAGTGCTGGGAGATTTATAAAGCCTCTCAGGCTCTCAGTCTCAAACCCAAAATTAAAAAATGTTCTTCATCTCTTCAACAAGTATCAGAATTTGCTTAATTCAAACAGGAAATCAAACATAAACCTTATCCCAACAGATTTTTGTTCCATTGGAACAATTATTTTGGGTTTCAAACATAGGGTTAATAGAACACACACATAACCCCGGTTTAGGGTTTTTGACCAGGATTACGATTTTCAAGGGAAAAACGCCAACTAAATCTCCGGGAACCTGCCGGGATTCTATCCGGGGACCCTCCGTTCTCAAGCCCCACGTCCAAACCACTAAGCCACGGCCCTCAGCTACACATTCGCGCAGTATACTGCGCTCACTATATAGGCTCGGTTGACTACGTCATCAAAAACCGACAGTGCATGCGTTTGGAGAGGGACTTGGCATTAGCATTTTTTAGCACTCAGGGGGGTAAGGGTTAATTAAATCATAAAATGATACTGATTATAGGCCTACATGATATAAGTGACTGAGTGATAGGCCTATTTTATGAACACTAAACTAGTCTATCAAAGAAGATTTCTTGTGTTGTCCAGCTGACTCCAGCATCCTTGACTTAGTACCACTACGGTACCAAACAGGAATGTAAAGGTAGGTTTTAATTGTTAATGTTAGCCTTACGTGCACAGCCATAAGCGTGATAATTTCGGGCGTGAACATCTTTGTTATGCGCACGTGTTGTTTGTTCAATTATTAATTAGACAATAGCTTTGGTACATTTATAGTGATTTAGTGAAGTAGGATAATCTCAGGCTACAGAAAAGACACCAAATTATTTGGGGTTTTTTAATTGTGGCTTGCCTTTAATCACACTTCAAATAATGTCCATCAGTTGAATGCTTAGTTTTCAAGTATTATAATGATTTGTTGTTTAATTTATATTTGCAGATGTGACATCCCATCATTGATTGTGTGTTATTTTTGATTGGTTACTTCATTTGCCTCTCAGCCAATCCGTAGCCATGTCGTTATTTAAAGCCAGAGATTGGTGGAACACAAGTGTTGGGTCAGATGAAGTATTTGATCAAGGCTCTTTATGCGTGGCTAACATTGATAATTCGGCAACACCGTATGGTAAGTAATTAATTAAACTGCAGGGTTGAGGTTTCAGGGATCGAGGAAATTGGTCCCCAAAAATTGAGAAATTTGACACTTGGGTGATTACCATTATGACAAATTGACATCAGCTTGCCTTTTAGGGTTAGATTATTGTGTGTAAAATTGCGAGAATCGATTTAGATTCTTGCAATATTATTTATCAGAATCTTTAGATTTTCCTCCAGTTAAATTGTGTATAAACTTATATAATTTTTGAGAATTTAATTGGATTCCAGCATATTTGTTTATGAGAATCTTTGCAAAAATGGATTATCTGATTCTCGTCAAAATTCTAGTCCTGGCCTTTGACCCAGGTGATTCAGGAGGTCAAATAATTACTACTTGAATGTCTCATTTACCTACTGAGTATTTGTATGCCCTCCATGTTCACTATGTCATTATACAATGTAGCGATTGTGAGGTTTATTTACATGATTGACAATGTAACCTAAATACGACACAATCTTTTGTCGGGATTAAAAATGACAGGGAGCTTTGGAAAAAACAGACTTTGAAGGCCTGGGAAAACAAGCTCCATAAAATAACCAACAGTGCTATTTAAACCCATCCAACCGAAATTGGTGCCCTCGCACTCACCCCATAAACTGTATTTACAGATAATTAAAAAAATCACTTACACATTTTAGCCCAGTAGTTTAAGGCTGGTGTCAACCCTGTTTGGCGCCAAATTATCAAGCACTGTAACTTTTAAATTATAACTGTGATGTACATAAAAGTATACATTTTTCTGTAATGAAATGAGTCAGAGAATCCATTTTTGGTATCAAATTTTACTAAAATCAGTGTTTTTTACATTTTTGCCCAAAAATCACCTTTTTGGCGTCAACAATTTTCAGACAACCTAACAATATCAGTTTTTGATTAAAAATTCCAAAATTTCACCAAAATCATCTGAAGTCAATTATCTAGGAGCGAATTTTTTTTTTTGGCTTAAAATTTGTTTGTTTTGAAAATATTGACCAAAAAGTGCCAAAAATGAGATTTTTGAGATAAAAAACATTTTTTTGGCACTTTTTGGTCAATATTTTCAAAACAAACAAATTTTAAGCCAAAAAAAAAGATTCGCTCCTAGATAATTGACTTAAGATGATTTTGGTGAAATTTTGGAATTTTTAATCAAAAACTGATATTGTTAGGTTGTCTGAAAATTTTTGACGCCAAAAAGGTGATTTTTGGGCAAAAAATGTAAAAATCACTAATTTTAGTAAAATTTGATACCAAAAATGGATTCTCTGACTCATTTCATTACAAAAAATGTATACTTTTATGTACATCACATTTATAATTTAAAAGTTACAGTGCTTGATAAATCTGGCGCCAAACAGGGTTGACACCAACCTTAAGCTGTTCTTCCCGGTCAATGAAGCTGTTTTTCACGGTCAAATCTTCAAAAGTCTTCAGACTCTGACCCCCTGACCCCCTTGGAGATACGCTACTGCTTCCACCCCTAGCCTTCGTGTTTGTTATGATCATCCTTAAAATTCTAACATGTTTTTCACTCTCAAATATTTCACATTTTCAGATAAAATTGTAGTAGGTAGTTTCAATGGCATTCTGCGTATCTACCATCCCAAGCCATCAAAGGGGGAGAGCTTTAAGGCTGAAGATGTTATGCTTGAGGTGCAGATGCAGCAGCCCATTCTTCAAGTAGCTGCTGGAAGATTTGTGTCGTAAGTGCTTAGTTAGGCTATGAAATTAAGTCTGGCAAATATTTTGATGGTGATATGGATGATACAAGTTACCAGTAAATATTCTATTCAGTACGATAAAACTAGTCTTGTGACTGGAAGATTGAAATGTTGCATGTAAAATCAGTTTTATTGTAAAATTATGACCTGCAGATATTTCCAATGAACACAATTTGTAAACACTAGGTTAGATGCAGTTTACAGGTGCAAGGTTCTTTTACAGTATAATTGCTAGTGCAAAGAATTAAGGAATTATGTGTGATGCAAAACCCACAAATTTACAGGAAGGTGCGCATTTCCATACATCAAGTGCTTCACATGCAGCATACCTAGCATGAATTTATTACACAGCTACACGTTAGACTGTTCAACTCATGTTCGTTTAGTAATTTATATGATTATAGACTATAGTGTGCATGTCAGAGCAAAGCATTTAAGCCTTTTGGAGTTTTGACCTATTTTTTTCTCCATTTGTTGTTATTCCCACAGTGTTTCAGAAGCATTACATTTAGCAGTTTTACACCCAAGGAAGCTAGCTGTGTACAGCGTATCAGGTACAGTAACAATAATGCTTATTCAAGAATATGAAAATCCTACAATCACATCTACTAAGTTAAATTCAATAACGTTAGTTATCAGATTCTATTTCTGTGTTCCAAGCTGAGAATTGGAGGTAATTTCTCCTCTTCCCCATTCACTGTATGCGATGTACAAGGGCACTGTAGTTCGGAGAGTCACATAAAGCTGTTGGTCCTGCGAATTCAGACGTGCATCACCCTAAAGAGTTGCAGACCATCCATATATGATCAGTCACATCAAAAAAAGGACATGTTGTTGACCAACACAGTATTTAGATAGAGGCCAATATATTTGGTGAAATATAAAGAAATTAATAGAAACAAATATACTTCTTCCAATCATATCTTGGGATTACAAAGTCCGATAACCATCAACATTGTATCATTGCAAAGCTTAAAATGTGTTCTTTCATGTCATACTAATAACTCAGAGTTGTCGGATTTTGATGTGACAGGTCACATATTGCAAAGAGTAGGGGAGCATCCCGGGTGTGTTACCGGCACGAAACCCTCATCATCTGGTTTCCAGAAGGCTTCCAGTTAGCTCAAAAGGAGCTGCTATAGGGAGGTAACAAGCACTAAGCACTAATCACAGCCTCAAAAGAAGCAAATTACATTTGATCTTGACCTGTCACACTTGTTTATTATTTCGCTGCACTGTTTATCATTTCTCTTATAGGTTCAACTGGTGCAGTGGAACATGGCAGACAGTACCAACTCAAACTTATATATGAACACAACCTTCAACGAACCTCATATAATCTTGTGGTGGGGCCATTTGGTGGAGTCAAAGGTCAGTATACAATTCCATTACTGCTGATGGCGCCCAGTAATGGCTGAATGAATTCTGACCATCACTGGGCTTGTTGGATGTTTTCACTAAGCATGTTTAAAGGTGGATGTTCCGATCACTTCAGCTTTTTTTGCCCATCAACATATTTTGATATCAGACGAAACCCCATATTTGTCTCATTATTTCTGTAAAATGTTTGGCGAAAGATATTTTCCATTTAGATGTTATAGGCCAAAATACAGTGAATTACTAAAAGGTGGTTAACCACCCGGCCAGTTTGTGAATTTCTCAATTGGTATTTCATGTCACCTTGTTCTTCTAAAATAAGAGCCATTGGAGTTTTGCAACTCAAACTTTGGAATACAACTATTTTGAGGATGACCCTTCATGTAGAATAGAAATCATCAAATTGAAAATCGGGCCAAAAATATGAACACCTACCTTTAAAAGGCAAAACAAGGTCATTAAAGCTCATTTAAGCGGACATTCAAAAGTCTGTGGTTATCCACCTGGAACTAAAATACTTTTGGTTTAGATACCAGTTTGATGGCTTCATTTTTCCAAAGGTTTACCATCTCAATTTGTTATGGTATAATTCAAGTCGATCTTTCTCTCTTTCAGGTAAAGACTTTCTATGTGTGCAATCCATGGATGGTACCGTATCTTTCTTTGAGCAGGAGAGCTTTGCCTTCAGTCGTTTTCTACCCGGATTTCTCCTTCCTGGACCGCTGAAATACATTCATCGGACAGATTCCTTTGTGACCGTCTCGTCCAGTTGGCAGGTTGAGAGTTATAAGTACCAGGTGCTTGCTGTGGCAACAGATGCAAAGACAAAGGAGGAGTCGCAGAATATGAAATCTGGCAAGAAAATTACTGTGAGTACTTCATTGCACTTTTTTTTTAAAGAGTTCATTCATTTTCAAATAAACAGGAATTGGGATCAAATTAATTTGCTGTTTAATTCATATTGAATAATGATTAGCCCTCAAATTAAGAAATGAAAAGGGCATGGCAATTTCAGGCAATTTGAAAGGGGCACAAGGCAATTATGTACTTTTCAATGGAGTAAAAACAGCCAGAAGTTGAGGGCATCGAGGCAACTAGGTGGGGCACCGACGGCAGTTGCCTTCGGTGCAACTAGGTGGGGCACCGACGGCAGTTGCCTTCGGTTAATTTGAGGGCTGATAATGATCACGGGAGACAATATACATACAATACATGCTGCACTTTGTATTGGGCTTTTCCATTGAGAATATTTTTGTAAAAACCCGATGTATGTATGAGCTGATGGAGCATTCAAGTATAGTTGGTCAGTATTTTTGTTTCAAAACAATATCACAAAGTTTAGCAAATTAAAAAAAAATGAAAAAGTTCTACAAAATTCACAAATCATGAAATAAAGAAATATCCTATTTGTCCTAATCATGCATCAATTCTAACCAAAATTGTTGTATTTGTCATTGTATGCAGATGGATTGGACTTTCAATCTAGGAGAGCCAGCACTAGACATTGAAGTGATAACCTTTCCTCAATCTCAACCATCCATTATGATTCTTGGGGAGAGGTCAATAGTGTGTTTGAAAGACACAGGAACGCTAAGGTTTATGAAGAAATTTGAATATAACCCTAGTTGCTTCTTCCCGTACACAGCACGTAAGCATATCATTACAGTAAAAACATTCTGTAGAATGGATCTTCACTATAATCAAAACAAATAATTGTCGATCATAGCCTCACGATTCTATCAGGGTCCCGTGCGCCTGGTGCGTCATCACGACGACTGGTGCGCCTGTTGTGTTTTAATGTAGTGCATCACAAGACCGCGTTCAACCTTTGGATGAATGTGAATGCTCAGATCATCTACGCTATGATCTACAATTATTTGTTTTGATTATAGCAGAAATGTTAATATTTATCGGCCCAACTCAGGCAATCAAATTCTTTGCTTTATCCATGATTTTGGTGACTGACTACAAATCATAGTCACCCTATGCAATGTTCTGTTGCTTTTCATACTACAGTCCTATTCTTGCTAAGGTAGTAATAAAGGAATTGTAGGTATACATAATGATAACAAAATTCATGTCTGGATCATTATTCTCAAATTGCTGAAATATATATAAATGCCTCTTTTTAAATTTTCATCTATCCTTTGATGCTATGCGTGAATTATTTTACTACACTTGCCTCTGTATAATATTGCCTTCCATTCTAGTTCAATGACTTAATATATTCTAACAGTCTGTTTTTAACAAGCTTGAAAGACACAAAAAGCACCCAATTAAGTCTCACACAACAAACCATTTCTGTTCTGATAATAACCCACTTCTAGCAATATTTCTGTTTTACTCACATGCATCTCTATTTGTATTGACCTTTTAGCCGAAGCGCTTTATAATACATGTAAGGAAATATTTTTACAATAGAAGTTTTAATGTCTACAGTCGTTATTACTTTCATTATCTCAATTGATTGGGTCAAATATCCTATCTGTGATCAGATTTCTCAGGTGGAAAAAATGGTTACTTGTAGAACAATTATAGTACAGTATCATATTAATATCAAATCAAGGGCTTAGGCAGCCAGCCGTGTAGAGAGTGTTTTACACACCCAAATTTGTAAATACACACCCAGTTTTTGTCCGCATAGCCTATACTTTGTTCACAAATCCTTAAATGTACACACCTAGATTTTGGATTTACACCCCCTTCAAATCCTGCCTAAGACCTTGTATCAAATAGCAGGAAATATTGATCTTGTAATAAAATTTGAGGTACAATCTACATGTAACCTTTTTCGAGACACCTTTCCATTTAACATTTAACATCTGATTCTTATCCATTATTGAATGTATCATCCCCCTCCCTCATCAAGTAGTTTTACATTTTAATCTTTCTATCATCCCCCTCCCTCATCAAGTAGTTTTACATTTTAATATTTATATCATCCCCCTCCCTCATCAAGTAGTTTTACATTTTAATCTTTCTATCATCCCCCTCCCTCATCAAGTAGTTTTACATTTTAATATTTATATCATCCCCCTCCCTCATCAAGTAGTTTTACATTTTAATATTTATATCATCCCCCTCCCTCATCAAGTAGTTTTACATTTTAATCTTTCTATCATCCCCCTCCCTCATCAAGTAGTTTTACATTTTAATATTTATATCATCCCCCTCCCTCATCAAGTAGTTTTACATTTTAATATTTATATCATCCC
This sequence comes from Ophiura sarsii, assembly GCA_035610835.1. Classification (NCBI taxonomy): domain Eukaryota; kingdom Metazoa; phylum Echinodermata; class Ophiuroidea; order Amphilepidida; family Ophiuridae; genus Ophiura; species Ophiura sarsii. Next base: position 47,422,354 of record CM069442.1, on the reverse strand, counting down.
CCTCCCTCATCAAGTAGTTTTACATTTTAATATTTATATCATCCCCCTCCCTCATCAAGTAGTTTTACATTTTAATCTTTCTATCATCCCCCGCCCTCATCAAGTAGTTTTACATTTTAATATTTATATCATCCCCCTCCCTCATCAAGTAGTTTTACATTTTAATCTTTCTATCATACCCTCCCTCATCAAGTAGTTGTACATTTTAATCTTTCTATCACCCCCTCCCTCATCAAGTAGTTTTACATTTTAATCTTTCTATCATACCCCTCCCTCATCAAGTAGTTTTACATTTTAATCTTTCTATCATCCCCCTCCCTCATCAAGTAGTTTTACATTTTAATATTTATATCATCCTCCTCCCTCATCAAGTAGTTTTGGATTTTAATATTTATATCATCCCCCTCCCTCATCAAGTAGTTTTACATTTTAATGTTTCTATCATCCCCTCCCTCATCAAGTAGTTTTACATTTTAATATTTCTATCATCCCCTCCCTCATCAAGTAGTTTTACATTTTAATATTTCTATCATCCCCCTCCCTCATCAAGTAGTTTTACATTTTAATCTTTCTATCACCCCCTCCCTCATCAAGTAGTTTTACATTTTAATGTTTCTATCATCCCCTCCCTCATCAAGTAGTTTTACATTTTAATCTTTCTATCATCCCCCTCCCTCATCAAGTAGTTTTACATTTTAATATTTCTATCATCCCCCTCCCTCATCAAGTAGTTTTACATTTTAATATTTATATCATCCTCCTCCCTCATCAAGTAGTTTTGGATTTTAATATTTATATCATCCCCCTCCCTCATCAAGTAGTTTTACATTTTAATGTTTCTATCATCCCCTCCCTCATCAAGTAGTTTTACATTTTAATATTTCTATCATCCCCTCCCTCATCAAGTAGTTTTACATTTTAATATTTCTATCATCCCCCTCCCTCATCAAGTAGTTTTACATTTTAATCTTTCTATCACCCCCTCCCTCATCAAGTAGTTTTACATTTTAATGTTTCTATCATCCCCTCCCTCATCAAGTAGTTTTACATTTTAATCTTTCTATCATCTCCTCCTCATCAAGTAGTTTTACATTTCAATCTTTCATCATCCCTCATCAAGTAGTTTGACATTATATCATATAATGATATAATTTCAATATTATCAATTTGCCGCCCTTTTAGAGTCCAGAGTTGCCCGCCCTTTTGCTTTATCCGTGTTGTTCTTCATAGAAATTCAGTGATATGCCAACCTTGATTTTGACATTTTATCTTGCTTGATATAACATTGTTGGTGTTACGCATTGATTGTCTTCTTTTCTTTCTAGTACCATCAAAAATGTTTGGCAATTCAGGATGTCGTTGTGTCTGCAAAAACAAACCCTTATCATGACTTCTTTGATTGTGGGACCATCCATCTTGACTGTTTGGTTCTGATGCTTGTAACTATTCGCCCCCATCTTTTCCCAACCTGAATGGACTGTTTATTTATGATGTTTGCAAACTATTTTGTTTTCTGTTTTTGTTCAACCCAAACTTCATGCTCTCTTTGATCAAGCTATTCAGTTGAACCTTTTATTGGTTGATGTCATGCAAGAGTCTCGTCAGCATGCGTCAGCTCTGTTAGCTGATCGTCCTCTAGGATTTTGCCTGTGTTATAATTTTTTCTTGGCTGTATTGAATATCTTGCTTTGACATTACTCCATTTCTATGTCTATTGGTGTTTGTCGTCATTCATCCTTCTCAATAAGGAATTTCTCCTGTATGTCCGTATAATTTCTACGAAATGTGGATATACCCTTTATATTCCAAATGTTTCACAAAGCTATATGGCTCATTCCATGAAGTTGGGGCATTTGTTAAAATAGCAGAATTTGGTACTTTAGGCAGCTTATAAACTGTTTTACTCTATGTGTATATCAAAAAAAGTTAGTGTCCAAAAACAGTACTAGGTTATAGTATTGAGCCATGAAAAAGAAGGAAAAAAATCGACCCTTCCTTGAAGAAGAAAAAAATAAAAAATTAGGTGGTGTCCAAGACCATTTTTGCTAAAAAACGTGACATGGAAAACACAACAATTAATATGAGTTTTATGTAAGCAAAACTATCATAGAATTGCTTGGAAATCGATTTGATTAATAAAAGATACATGTATTCATAGTTTACTGACCAAAACACCTCGTCACGTTGGACTGATTTTTCACCCAAGCAACATGAAAATTGCCTTTCCGATGCTACGCACGGTGTCCACAAAATATACACGTGTAGCATCGGGAGTTTTCATTGCTGAATGGGGGTAGTTCTCTATCATACATTTTTTAATTATTTTCCAAAATTAAGAGCATTTATCAATTGAAAACTATTGCAAATGAGAATAAATTTCATGAAGACCATTCCATATATTCATGAAAAAGTATACCGTGCCGTGCGCATGGTGTCCTAACCATAAAATGTAGCATCGTGATAAACATCCTATGCAATTTGTGGGAATCCCCCCCTGGAGATAAATAAAACATTCCATATTTCTTTTTGTAAGGATAGAGGTCAATAGCTATCAGGTTTGTTTGGAATTTGCCACACGTGGGCTAGTTTTATCAAGGTTTCAGTCGCTGGTGTCCCGTTGTAGCATCGGGACTTTTATGTAGCATCAAAATGTAAACATTGGATAGTTTTGTGAATGGTAAGTGCGATTGTAATTATTTCTTAATGTTGCTTGTATGTCTGTATTTATTAATGCATTTTTATTGAAAGGGAAACACTGAATCAGAATTTCTTTTCATGTTATGATATTAATTTTGAGTCACGGACGCCATAATAATTTGGCGTCCATGTAGCATCGGGCATAGCATGGGCAATATTTTGCATTGGGTATCGTTATAGTTCGTTGAAATTGTATTTTGTTTGTAGAATCACATCATTAATAAACTTTGAAGTTAATAATGAATTAGTTTTTGCTCTTTTAATGCTAATAATATAGCTTACCAATACGATGCTACATGGACACCATGTCCATGTAGCATTTCATAAAATTTGCCTAATTAGACTAAAACAATTACCCCATTCGAAATTATCCATCACCCAAAACATTCAAAACATTGCCTACATTTTACTACACTTTACAGAAAAAAAGGCATATTATGAGAGATGTATATGAAATATATTTAATACACAATGCTACATGGACACCATTTCCATTAGCATTTCACTGAATTCACAATAAACATTCCCTTATTTTAGTTTTATTTACTATAAATAAAACAAATAATTGTAAATCATTTAAGTTCTCTATCCTTTGCTATTCTTTTTCATGTTAAATTAATAATAAATAAAATACTCCAGCATGATTTTAATATAAATATTTTCCTGCAACACAAAAAGTGCAACATGAATAAATAATCTACTCCAATATCAATACACAATGTTCCATGATGATACTAATAGGGTTTATTTTGTTTTGCTTTGCAGGTTCTTGACATTAATTCAGAAGACAGTTCTATCGTCCTGGAATTTATGGAGATGAAGACAAGGAACCCATCATTTTCAAAAACTAGTACCTTTCCAAAGAAATCCATCATGGCAATTAAATTATTTTTTTGCAAACTGACTTTTTAAGTGATCAAACTTTTCAATCATCTTTATCAATAATAGAGGATGATTCAATCAGAAACAAGCAAAGAGACTAAGATCACAAAGGGTACTTTAAGAACAACACTGCATGAAGTTTGTTTCAGGGGACATCTTAAGTTTCTTTGATCAATGGTGTATTGTTATTGTGTAATTGTAAGAAATGGTGTATGTGTATCATAGGTAATTATGTTTTATGCTTCATGGCAGGTTATCTTTTTGTGTAATTTGTAGTTTTACAATCCATGTTATTAATTTTATCGTGTGCTTATAACATAAAAAGTTAACATCATAGTACATCCTCTCTATTGATCTGAAAAAGATGCACCTGTTCAAGCTGTTCCAAATATTTTAGGGCACGGTGTCCATGTAGCATCGTAATACTTAAGTACACAGAAAAGGTAAATTTTACATGAACAGTGTTTAGATAAATTTCAAGCAATTCACTCTGTGTATCTACTTGATATGATGAACAAGTAGACAAACCATTCACACTTAAATAATTGTAACAGTATGAATAGTCTTATTATTAACAATGTTACAAGACGCGGTGTCCATGTAGCATCGGTAGTGCATTTTATAACATTATACAGGTAAATAATACTTCATATACTTACTTTATGACTATAATGTAATCAATGTGCATGGTTTATAGAGTACTTTACATCAAACAAATATTGATATGTACTTTATTTAAATTCATTATACAAATTGCAAAATAAAGAGTCACTTTTCAATGAGTTTTTACATAAAACAGTTAATCTACGATGTCTTGTTCGTTAAGTTATGTTCAACCTAGACAAATCTGGTTTCTTTTCATGTATTTGTGGTTCCAAGTAGTTAATTGAGGTATAGAAACTTGGCCCACATCTAAAGCTATTTTATTAGAAAATGATATGGAAATGAGAAATGGTGTCCATGTAGCATCAGGATTTTTGGAAATGTCATCCAACTGTTGAACATGTGCGGTTATTTTACACCAAATGTTACATTAAAATAAAAAGTTCTACATTGGACTTTGGTAAATGTAGAACCTAAAAAAGAAGAAAGAGTTGGAAAATATCCATTTTGAAAATTTCACTTGGATGTCACATAATATGCCCCAACTTCATGGAATGAGCCATATATCAAATGTCATGTCCATAAAGTCAAAGGCATTTTCTTTACATAACCTTTTGAGACTGCATTTGCCTTGCATTTTATTTGCTTCAGAGCATGTGCATCCATTATACAGTAGGTTATTGTCAATTCTCTACCAAATCTGCCTCTCCATGTGTCTGAATTTCATCCAATATTCTTGTGAACCAGCTTTAGATATATAATTATTTGTTTATCTGATAACATTGTTTTGACCATTAGTTGTATTACTATATTAGTTCAACTTTATCTCTCTTTTTAAAACAATTATCAATGTCCAATTGTTGTAATGTTTTATTGTGTTTTTTGGTTTGTTTAGTTACTGATGGAGTTATCAACTACATGATAGGAACCCACACAGGTCAAGTAATGATTTACCAGGATGTGACGTTAAAATGGGCAGCCAAACTAGAGCATGTACCTGTATCGATGCGTGTGGGACATTTGCAGTGAGTTTCATTTTTCATTTTAGTTACATCATTCATTTGTAGTAGTAATATTTCTATTAATTAAAAGCCTGTTTCCCAATTGCTGGCTCTTAGGCAAGTTTATTTTGGCAGGTTTTAAATGAAAACATGTTATACCATCAGTGCTAATCAACTGCTCCTTTTTATCATCAAAATGTATAAAAATTATACATGCCAAAATTGTGAACATTTTATAGTGTGGAATTACAGTGAACTGGGTTGTCTTAAATCACCTGTCATATCTCAGAATAAGTAGACTCCATTGACCGGAAGTTAAAATGTAAGGTCAGTATGTACTCCAGTGATAGAAGCAGCATTTACTCGTCAATACTGGATTCGTCTTTGATTGTACAAGAAAACACACCGTTGCATTTAGAGTCAAGTGCTCAATAATATGCTGTGTTCACCAATGTTCACTCTACCGTTATGTATATTTTCAAGATGAATGGAATACAGTTATATCGCTTCAAGTGTTGTAGGAGTTAGATTTACATAAAAAGATTATAGAAATATAGGCATCAAACCATGCAACTGATCATCCCTACCTTGAATTTCTTACTAGGGACTTGAAGGGTGGTATAATATCACTAGACGACCAGGGTCATTTAGGGTGTTCCTACCTGGGCACGGATCCATCCATGTTTGCAGCGCCCTCTACTGATTCGAGAGAGATTAATTACGAGGACCAAGATGCTGAGATGAAGGGTTTAAACAGGATGATCAAGGAACAGATGAATAAATCAGGTAAATGAGGGTTATTAGTGGTTGTAATGAAGGTAAAATGGTGGATAAAATGTAGTTTAGTCTAAAGTAGAATAACTTGCCTCATTATAACTAAGCAATGTGTTTTATTCCATCAATGACTTGGAACCTAAAGTGTACTATTTCCAAAATAGCTCTGCAGTTATCTAGAATTGGAAGATCAAGTCAAGAAGCAGTTGTCATTAATTTGAGGTTCAATTTTGAAACTTCCATCAAAATGGCATATAGATATTATATATTTAACCTTAGGTGGTAACCTGTAAATCAATCATATATAATCCACTATCAACATATCGAGGGTTGACATCCATAAAGACATTACTCACATTTTTAAGATTTTGTTACCAAAATAATCCATTTGCTAACTATCAAGACTCAACCTTAACACATACCCCATTAGAGTTTAGCAACATTCGACATTGCACTCAAATAAGAAATTTTTCTGACAATTATACTAGTCCTAAAATGACTATTTTTGTATTAAGACTATCTGGTTGTTTCGCAAAAATAACCACAAAACAAGGATAAAATCAAGTATTTAGTAGTTAAAGGTAGATGTTCCGATTGCAGGCCCAATTTTCAACTTGATGTTTCCTATTCTACATGAAAGGTCATCCTTAAGATAAATGTATTCCAAAGTTTGAGTTGCATAACTCCAATGGTTCTTATTTTAGAAGCACAAGGTGACATGATATTTGCCCATTGAGTAGTATACAAACTGGCTGGATGGTTAACAACCTTTGGGAGTAATTCACTGCATTTTGGCATATAACGTCTAAATGGAACATATCTCGCGCCAAACATTTTACAGAAATAATGAGAACAATATTGGGTTTCTTCTGATATCAAAATATGTTGATGGGCAAAAAAAGCTCAAGGGATTGGAACATCCACCTTTAAGGTACATGTTTAAAATATGTTTTAATGTTTTGCAATATCAGATATTGCGCCAACAGCAACCAAAATGCAGGATGAAGAACTAGAGATCCATGTGTCGGTGCCCAACAACTTAGACAGTACTTCTGTAAGTATAACTATGGATGAGCTTGTAACAAGAAACTATTTCAACTGAGTTGTTCATTTCAAAAGCTTTATCTATTCTGCTCACCCCTCTTTCAGACTATTGAGCACTTCAAATTAAATAAGTAATACTTTGATAAAGTATGCATATGCACCAATATTTGAGCATCATTTCTGAATATTGCACTTCTCTCAGTGATCAAACATCCAAAACATTGAGGCATTCAGTTATTGGTGTGTGCAATTTAGATTTGATAGAAATAACAATATTTTTATTTATTTTTATAGTCTGCAAAGTGCAATATAGTCAATGTGAAGTTGCATTGTGAATATACTGTGTATATGTAATTATTAGACGCAGAACTACTCTTTACCTTGTATTTCAGATGATATCCTTTGTAGTATCTAAAATAAAACCAAACGTTTTATGTATTCCTCTGCTTATAGACTAAGTGTATATAGCCTTATCGTGATTCTAACACTCATAGACTAGTCATAGCTAGATATATATAGATGTATTTGAGGAAATTCTCATGAAGACGTATTTCATCGCACAGCTATATTATGTACAAGGCTTATGCTTACAATGCTTATCTCCCATCAATTCCTTGGCCTCATGCTACTGAGCAAGTGAATTTAGAATCATGATCACTTGCCCATGGGACCCTCTCTTTCTCAAAATCCACACCACTGCCTATCTTTACCCTGTATATCATCATTCGTCAAGACAAACATCCTTTGTGTTTTTCATCCTAAAGTATGTTTAAAGCAAAGGTGCACAGAGTGCATTGGATTTTCCATAAACATGTTCAGTGGCCCATTGCATTGTATATAATCATTTCTATTCTGCATGTATGCATATATTGCTCTTTATGTTCATTTGTTCAAAGCGCACATGTTTTCCAATCCCCTTCTCTAAGGTGTCAAAGTATTTCTCACCCAGTGACGCATCCATGGTAAGCACTTAACACAATACTGACATATATACACACCACACAGACACCCCACCAACCACACCACACAGACATACCCACCCCACCACTCCACACAGACACACCCCACTAACCACACCACACAGACCAGCCCACAAACAGATATGTTTAATATAACACACTTATACAATATTAACCAAAATATGCCACAGTGTTTTTGTTCTTTGTTTTATTTTGTTTTATATTATTTTTAATGTGGCACAATTTGATCTTTGTCCACTGATAATTTCCTAATGTCTTTTTCTTATCTATTATTAATATGCAGTATAGGAAGTGCTTATGGAGATAATCATTACCACAGCATGTCATTTAATATGGAGTCACAGAAGACAAACATTCTGCACATATGTTATAACAATATTGATAATTTTATACTAATATTGTACATTTTTACACCAGCACCTGCAACTTTCCTGTTTTGTCAAATTATAAGCAGCATAATCCACATGTTAATCTACCCATTCTATTACAATTAATTGCAAATTGACTACTGTAAAAGTGGAAATGTTCGAGCTACATTTATTTTCACGTGTTTCGCGCAAAAATCAGCAAGCACGAAAATAAATATGAGGTCTATGTACGAAAGTTGAAAATCGCGAAAAAGAAAAAAGAAAAATTGTTCAAAATGTGCGAAGCATGAACATTTACACACGCGTAAATCTCGACTTTTACAGTAATATTCCTGATCTTTTGGTGTTTGGACCAATTCACTAAACCTTGAGCAACAACATGTGACAAGGCTTAAGTCAAATTTTACTCAATGTAATTCCCTATTGACTGTTCATCAACCTAACTAACTTAAATTCCTGCACTAATATTCCCCCATCATGTCAAGTCAGGCCATCTGTAGATGCGTAGTCATATTAGCGTTAACGGTCATTACATTCGCATTCCCTTCTTACATGATATGATTAATAAAAGTCTGCACCAATTGAAGAATCAGTGAAGAAAGAAGATGATAAAGATAGGGTAAAAAACTACAGTGTGTTTCATAAAACACTATCAGTGGAAAAAAATAGGCAACAAAATCAAATAAGCCCTGCTTTACAGGCTTGCAAGCTACCCAACCATTTTTTGTGTTTAAACAAGTACTGATCAAAATGTCATTTTTTAACAGTTATTAGTTTTGCCATTGGGGATATTTTTAGTCAGTTTTAAGTAAATGATAGAAAAAGTAATAGTTGAATGGATGGTTGAATAATATTGGTATAATTATATTTCCATGTTTTTCAAAAAGAGGCATGGAATATATTCTAATCAAATTCTCCCATGGATTATATGTAGCCTGCCTTCATGTTGGCCCATAAAGCAGAAATGTATTTTGTTGCCTAACTTAGTCTCTTTGTTTGGTACTAGAATTGCACATGAAATACACATCTTTTAGTACTCAATCAATGCCCTCATTAATGTACTTTATAATGGCATACAGATTCTGACCTTTTGCATGAATAATTCACAGCATAGTTTCCTCTTGTTACCGTTATAGGATTTCACTTTCCTTTGCAATCCATATTAACACCATTGATTTAATTATGAAATTGGATATACCCGTAAACCAAGACATTATTTCAGTAATCGTCTCAGCCCGTACACAGTAGATGTGAATTTCATGTGGCATGTAGAAATATAATAAGCATACCAAACAAAGAAGATCTCAGCAGATCTAGTTTGTATGGACACTCTGAACCTTTTTTGCACACAATGCACTTTGCTGTTATGACTGTTGTGTATGGCAAGGATTTTATTGTTGCTCAATGCTTGCTTTTGGGGTGAAATATGCACACGTTATTAACACTTTTCACCCGGCTATTAGTTTTACCATACACACTCTATCTCAAGAATTACTGAACCAATACTAGGTATGTTTATACTTATTTCAATGCATTCCTCATGATTCCAAATATAGCGATGAATTTCTATAATTGTGAAATTTTGGAATCATTTTGTGAAATTTTGGAATGTCATCTACAGATGCCTGCCGCGATGAAAGTGTTAAGTTTGCTGGGATAGAGAATGTTCTACTAGTATTTTATATTTTGATTTTCAACCATTGCCTAGAAATTAGTTTAGCAGATTAAGTGTAATGTAGGTCCCATGTATGCATCCAAACAGTTCAATAAAGTGTCACATGACAATTATATACAGCACTTGATTCCATCAAATATATGATGCATACCTGTGAAATAACTATAGCTATTATAGTCATTTTAATATTTGAACAAACATGAAATACATTGAACATTGTATACCATGTGTAGCTGTATGCAACACCGTGTTGGTTACAATTTTATTGGGATTTCTTTGTAGATTTTAAGGAAATAACACACCTAAAATATCCTGGTCCCCACTTTTGTGCTTGAGGTGCAGACATGAAAAGGAAGCTTTTCTTTCTCTTTTTGCTTTTGTTTTCAACTAACCCACTTAAACTGTAACATTACAAGCAAATGATTTTTATTAGAAATTGATCATTTATTTAAGCTTTATTTTTGCTTATTTTCCTGGATTTTACTTTGACCTGAATCCTGGTATTCTATGTTCTATTTCAATGCAATACATGCATTAAGGCCAAGACAGGTGTGTGTTTGTTCGCTGCAGGTAAATTTGGAGAATAACATTACATAGACATGTACAATGCTGTGCTTTTTCTTTTCTTGAATACGGTTTAAGTTCCCTAGAGTTCAAACTATGATATTGTGCATAAATATAATTCATGTTATTTTGGTATGTCCTCCTCTCATCAGGTTGCTACAGATACAGAAGTACATGATGAGGAGGAGCCTATTCCTTCTATCACAGTGAAGGTAAGATATGGTGTGAATGTTCAGTATAGTCTGGCACAAATCAAGTCATTTGTATAAGTACTGTAAAACCACTTAATTTCGCGAAGGAAGGGGAATTCATAAAATTGAATACCCGCAAAATTGTAACAGTAACATTTTCGGATTCGCAAAATTAAATGCTCTCTAAAATAGCAGTAGTTTTTAATTTGCGAAAACTAAGTATCTGCAAATTATAGTGTTTTAAAGTATTGAATATTTATATGAAGCATCGCATAATCATAAGTAGACATAACTTTTGATGTGATGCGTCACATAAGATAAGAAGATTGGACTTATTAAAATATGTTAAGTATGTTTGATTAATTCAGTATTTAAACTTGATCCATACATAGTTGTAAAGCAGTTAAACTTATCACTGAATTTGTGATGACGCGCTATGTTTTTTTGTTTCAATTACTTTCCAATAAGCCAACATGACTTGTAGGGTGAAGACGTATAGGTAAAATGGAGGCGCTATAATATACACCCCACTTGTTTACAATGGGACCGTTAAAAAAGTGATGCATACACACACAGGGAGCAAGAAAAATGGAGAGCATTTTATTGTTAAGCCAATAAAATACATTTAATAAGGCACGAGGTGCGGTATTATAATTTTTTTCCTGACTTTTTTGTTTTTTGTAATAAATAGGAAGTTTAATAGTATTTGTTCATTATATTAATTTTCTTTTTTCTTCATAGCAATCAATTTTGATACAAAAATTGGGTTTTAAAAAGTGCATTTTTTAAATATTGAAACCGGAAGTAGTTATTTAGCAACCGGAAGTGATTGTTTTCCTTCCAAATTATGTTTAATTTCCATTAAAAAAGTCAAAAACATTGCCAGTATAAATCTAGTGATGTCCTGCTACTCCTGCACCGTATGCACTGCAACAGCACTACCCCATCTAGTGTCCAACTAAGGCCAGTCAAAGCAAGATGGCAGCCTCCAGTGATGAAATTTTGTCTCTCTCGGTCTGTGTAAATTCGGTCGATATTGATGGATTTTTAACCAAATTTGGATTGTTATTTGACAACTTGTGGCTTCCTAACATGCCACCCATAGGAAAGAGGCACACATTTAGAGGTAAACTCTCGCAGGAAAAGAATAAAACTACAGACAAATCCACGGATACTGCCAGTCTAGCACTGAACGTACAGTTACCCATTTGTACCACAGTAAACAATCGATGACAATGGTGATGACCTCAAGTGACCTGGACAACCAACAAGGGGAGTCTATAGAGCTAGAATCTCAGTCAGAATCTTCTGCAAATGATGAAAGTGAGACAGATAGCAGTTATACAACTGCCTCAGAAAGAAAACAAGGACATTCATCTGGCAGTGTTGAAATTGAACATAAGAGGGGGCTGAATACAGAGACTTGGCCCGCGATAAAGAGGTCGCAGGACTGGTTATCGGCTTATAGATTTGGAATGCCTCAATGATGTTTTGAAAAATGCCCACAGATGCAAAGGAGGTGAGTCTTATTATGCAAATTTTGTCAGTTGGCTATCACACAAGAGTTGCACTGAACAGAAAAGACAGAATCAGACTGTATAGTTCCAAGTATGACACAGCCATGACAGCAGAGAGACAGAAGCAGAAACGAAAATTTACCAAAGAGGATAGCGCGAAAGAGGAGCAGAGGTTGAAAACGGTTTACGGAAGTGGTTATGGTGCAGGAGAATTCAACTCCTAAGTTGTACGATTTATGTTAATTGTACATTAAAACTGTAAAGATAACAATTATAATGACACATTTTTACAAGATATAACTTGTAACATGTTATATGTAATATTTTTGCTTTTTTACACAATGTATCATATCATGCAGTACTTTAGCATATTGAATAGTGCAAAAATATGATGCGCTATTATGGCCGCCATTTTAAAATGGCCGCTTTCTCAAAATAGGGTTTTTTGGTGCAAAAAATGTAACTTCTCCAAAACTATACATCCAAATTTAATGAAATTTGGCAGGAATGTTTGTTTTGATGTGTTGAACATAATAATGAGAGGTTTTTTTGATATCAACCCCCAAAAAGAAAATATGAAGAAAAATCATAAAATTTTCTGATTTTTACCAAAAAATGGATTTTTCATATTTGTAGATGAAATTTCTCAAAAAGCCCCCATTAATTTGTTGCAAATGTATCAAATAACCTAAAGAAAAAGGTAGATTGCATATAACATGAAAGCTGTAGGAGGAGTTACATTTTCAAATTTTCATTAAAAAAATCTAAATTTTTACCTGTTTTTGGTAAAATTGGGCTAATTTGCATATTTAATCCTTAAATGTGTGAAAATTGGCTTTTTTGAATAGCTGATAGTCTAAGCTTTCCAAAAATATATAGTTTGTTGGGGTTCCCACTGTAAGAATTAGCACAAAGTGAGATTTGCTGAAACCCTCTATTTTGGTCAATAATACCGCACCTCGTACCTTTTTTAAGGAGGTGTCCAGCTAGCACATCATTGTGCATTATATGTTAGAAACATGATTATCGAGCCCAAATCTCATAGTTATATAGAACAAAGCATCATGCTTGTCATGATAAAAATGAATAAAGAATGTCATCTCTCAAGTCATAGTTATACAATACATTTGCATAAATATGAGCACCAATACCGGGACTTTCGATACTGTAAATTTTGAAATATGGCATGTTGAGAGATGGCGGTTTTTATTTGTTTATGATAAGTATGTTGGTTCTATATATCTATGCGATTTGGGCACAATAATAATTTTTTTAACATAAAATGCACAATGTTTAAAAGCATTTAAGTACTAAGAAGCGTGGTATGATATTATATAATTTATATTTCCCCTTTTGCTTTTTGTTGTCTAGATAACATTGCAGAGTAAAATAAGTCTACAAGATGTACGGATGCTGATTAGCTGTCCCTATCCACTAGCTGCAAACCAAAGCAACTATTCATTCCAATATCTAGGTAAGTAAAACACTATGGTGGCCTTAATTTATCAATTTGTTGTTTTATTGGATGCAATTAAAATATTCTTATTTTCATACTACAGAAGTTGGGATTTAACAAGATTGTATGGCATCCAATGCAAGGTTGAAAATGGGGTTCCTGTAGTGATTGAAAAATGGGGCAATAAGTACCTACTTTGGGACAAATCACATCTGTAAAACAAATATTTGTCAGGCTCTTATGGAGTGCCTGGGGCATATGCCCCCTTCTTAACTCTGATCCATAAAACCCATGTTCTATCCCTCTTGTCACTCAACTGGTAAACTTTTGTCACTCTATTAAAGTACAGTCAAATTAATTGATATCTTAAACATATAGAAAAATTGGTTCAAAATGGACAACAATATAATATTTTTGTATGCCAACTTACCCCCCCCCCCCCCCCCCCCCCCCACCATTCAAATGAAATCATTGTAAGGGATATCAGATATCCACATACACATTATTTTATGAAATTTAAGTAAGTAAGTTGTTACTTATCTAAATATAATTTTCCTTCCTAGATCCTGCAACTCCAACAACAGTGCTGGTTTCATTCTTCATGCGAGGCAACTCGTTACCGTCGGATCTGAAAGTCAAAATATCAGCTACATTTTTAAATCAGAAAGGTAGGATAATTAAGGACCGTATCATACTCCATTATCCTCTTTGCAGTGACATCAGAGGGTATTCCAATGAAGGAAAGTTATTGATTGTTACACATATGTTTCTATTGTGCTTGTGTATATATCCACATGGCTGGGGAAATGGGGGAGCTCAGGAACCTGGTTCCCGGGAAATTGACTTTAGAGGGAAATATTTGGCTTTGGAAGGAAATTTTAGGTACAAAAATAAAGAAATACATAAGAATTTGAAGGGAAATTTTCTCCATGAAGGGAAATTTTCTCCATGAAGGGAAATTTTCTCCATAAAGGGAAATGTTTCAAGTTAGGTTCCTGAGAAATTTGCACTCTTTCTAGCCCTGTATATCCAAACAATCAAGAATCAAGAATTTGGGCAAATTATGTGTAACTGCTTTGTCGAACACAGGAATACAGGATTACGTTACTGCACAGAGAAAAAGGAATTCCAGCTCATATGTAAAGGTTTTGTCCATCACTTGAATACGCACTGAAGTCACTGTACAAAGATAGATGAACAAAGTGTTAGCAGGTGTTTACATCGCTTTTATCCAAGATATGTCCAACTCATATTTAGATTTAGATCAGAAAAATAACTGTCATCATTTTGACTGTAAGTGACTTTAATTTGTCAAGCAGAGTTTTATGATCCGGGTATCACCTTTATGGCCTCTTTTGTGCATGTTTCAAGTCCAGGCAGAGGATCTAGCATTTCAACTATACTCCCTCCCATCTGAAGTATGAAAGTGGCATCAAAGCGATTATAGTAAACGTGGCACATTAAAGATGCCTATTATAAAAAGGTAGCGCATAAAAGATGCATCCTACACTGGAATACGCACTCAGATAGGATTAAATATAGTCACATTTTTGTACTGACATGTGAAATCCTCTCATAATTTGTACATCACTACTTTAGTGCGAATTACAATCCCTTGGGCAATTCAGATTGTGCGCATGTATACCACTAACATTGAATTGACAATTGAATCACACAAAGACGCAGTAGGCAGGTATCATGCATGCACCTCATTTCGTCTATGGGATTCTGAATCCAATCATACTATAAACCTGCATGTTTTATTATGATCGATGTCTATTTGTGATTGTATATGATTTAGGTTCACCTAGAGTGATACAAACGGATACTAGGCTACCTGTTAAACTTGTAATGAAACCATGTGTACCAGTCAAGACAGCACTACATAAGATGACCATAGACAGCAATAAGAATGCAGTCAACCTAAACGATATATTCATATGACCTATGTCTATTTGTGATTGTATATGATATAGGTTCACCTCGAGTGATACAGACGGATTCTAGGCTACCTGTTAAACTTGTAGTGAAACCATGTGTACCAGTCAAGACAGCACTACATAAGATGACCATAGACAGCAATAAGAATGCAGTCAACCTAAACGATATATTCATATGACCTATGTCTATTTGTGATTGTATATGATTTAGGTTCACCTCGAGTGATACAAACGGATACTAGGCTACCAGTTAAACTTGTAGTGAAACCATGTGTACCAGTCAGGACAGCACTACATAAGATGACCATAGACAGCAATAAGAATGCCGTCAACCTAAACGATATATTCATATGACCTATGTCTATTTGTGATTGTATATGATTTAGGTTCACCTCGAGTGATACAAACGGATACTAGGCTACCTGTTAAACTTGTAGTGAAACCATGTGTACCAGTCAAGACAGCACTACATAAGATGACTATAGACAGCAATAAGAATGCAGTCAACCTAAACGATATATTCCCAGGTATGTATAGGCATTTATAAGGCCAAAAAAAACCAAAAAACAAGTTTGTCTCAGAAGACAGCGTACATATCTTTTTTTTGAACTTTTGAAAACGATGCTTCTTCAAATTTCAATTTCACATTGTGAAGTACCATATCAGCTTCATGTTCTTCAAAATTGCCACATACAAATAGAAGTTAAATACAGTTCAACAAAATGTGATTTTCAACTATACTAAGGTAGTATTTAAATAAACATTTTACAGAGATTCACACGTTAAAAAACAACAACAAAAAACGCATTTTGCATAATATTTTCTACTAAAAAATACAATACATTTTGCATAGCCTTTTTTCAGGTTTCTTCTGAGACCAAATGATGTTCTTGTTGGCTTTACGTAGTATGAATAGAGTTATATTGATATGTTGTCTGTCAGGGCAAACCTAAACATGTATCTGCTCTAAATATTTTAATAGTTGCTTACTTCAAAGTAAACAAGTGGACAAAGTCTAAATTATAGATCGGTTGGACCCAAAGAACAGGGCTGATTTTTGTTTGTGGTCATTTTACTTAAAAATGGTATCGATGGATATTGATGATATGCTTTCATTGGTTTTTTTGACACAGATCTCTTAGGCCCTAACGCTGGTGGTGCTGGCAATGCAATAGGACTGCAGATTATAGGAGGTCCAAAGGTTACTATACTAGCATCAAAGACTTCTCGTAAGTAGTTTCACTCAAGGTTAAGTTTTGATACCTATTCAGAGTCTATAGGTTTGAAGCGATATCATATCATGGTATTAATAGCAGTTCCATAAGGTCGATTAGCGTGGAATTATGTGTCATATTTGAGGTAGAAAAGTTACTCACACATAATCTGTAAATATTTAGTTTGATCATGCATTTTTATATCTTGAGAGATTTTTTTCCCACCATGCAACTGTTTTGTAATCAACAGAAAAATGTTTAGGCTTTGATGAACACCGTCCGTTAGATGTAGTCTATATCATAAACCTACAAAAAACCAAAATAAATTGATCAACCAATTAACTTATTTTTAGCGAGAAAACAAATTTAATTGATGACAATTTGCAGTGCAATTAGCTTATTTGTTACAAGAAAACCAATTTAATGGGTGAAAATCTGCATGCAATTAGCTTCGTTTTCGCCCTTTTTACAGGTTTAATTGATTGTTGGTACTTGGTACATTTGATTACTTTAAGATTTATATATCTGAACAACAACTACAATTGTGTGGGTGTGTGTGTAATCAAATGAGATGATTTTAACCACAAGGTTATTCCAAAGATGGGAAGTATTTTCTTTGTCTTGGTTTTTAATCATCATCATCCTTCACTTGCGGAGCAGACGACCACAAGTTTTCTCCAAGCACGGCGATCTGTAGCAAGAGTGGCTATCTGACGTTCATGAAACATGCCTTCATTGTCACCAAGTAAGCGCTGTATGTTCTTAAAGTATGATGTGCTTGGACTACCAGGTCTCATTCGGCCATGTGTTGGTATGTAAGTGGCATACATTCTAGCAGGCTCTTCATCAGGGAGACAGAGAATATGTCCAAGGAATCTCAGCTGATGATCTTTTTACACGGTTGATAAGAGGCTCTGTCATGGTCATGTCATAAATGGTGGTGTTCGGGACATGATCCATGCGTTTGATGTTAAGCATTATCCTGTAGCAAGAGGTAGCATAGGCATTTATTTTGCACTCCATATCTTGAGATATCACCCAGGATTTACAGCCATACAGCAAAATCGTCACACAGGTGCTAAATAATTTTACTCTTGTTGCGATAGCTACTTGAGGACTCCTCCAGAGGTGTTCCAACTTCCAGAATGCGCACCATGCCAATGCCCTGCGTCTTAAAGGTCACTTGCACCCGATGCCATCATAGAGCCAAGATATCTGAAATCCGTCACATGGCTGATGGTTTCCCCATAGACCTAGTGTTTGGTGAGGATTGCAGTTGGCCGTCATATACTCTGTTTTGGGAACGCTAATGTTGAGGCCAAGGTCTTTTGCTGCTGCAGAAGTTTTTGTCAGCTGTGTCTGAGCTTATGGAATTGTGGTCTCAAGTAAGGCAATTAAGGTTTTTAATATCTTAGAAGAAAAAACGAAAGATTGATAAGTACATGTAGATTAGAGTAAAATTGTGAGATAGGCTTTTACGACGGGTATTCATAATATTAGGCATAGCACAATGCACACACACAGAGTCTGCCACTGGGAGTATAACACCAGTGAACAACAACATATGAAGAGCTGTGTTGCATAAAGCCCTACATCCACTTTTACCTGTTACTCATTTTGCATTATGGAATGGACGGCTATTCACAATGTGGAATGTTGTTTGTATTGTTGCCTCAATTGGCTTGCATGGATGAACTAATCCAAGTCATGATAGACAGCCATGGAATATTTGGATTAATTAATCATGCAAAATGAGTAACATGTAGGAGTGGTCTGTAAGCCCTTATTCAAAACAATCTTTTCATATAATGTATGCAGCTCTTCTTTGAAAAACACCCCTATATAAAATTAATTATCCTCACAGTAGGCACTCCATGTAGGGCAGTGAACTTGCCATATATGGGTAGTCATGGCCTTGGACTATATAACCTTGATCCAGGTATAAATACTTATCATCCGGTTTTTTAGTTATGACTGTTTTTACCAATTTTCGAAATTTGCTCTGAACTTGAATATATTGGGCCAATTTAAATAAACCTAACCTGAGATATTGTACTAAACACTTCAATCCATTTAGTGATATGCTCAGATTTTGCATCCTTTGAGTGCCTACTGTGAGGAAAAGACTGAGAATTTAAATATGGGTATTTAAGAAATGGAAAAGCTTGTTTAATTTCTAAATCCATCAATATTTGTCAATCAAATTGGGTATACATGTTATATATCTATTACCGATCACTCTTATGATGGGAAAAAAATTGTCGGACATTGCTCATTTGCATATTAATGACTTGAATAGATAATTAGCTAATTTGCATATTTAATGAGCTTATGAAACTAAATTATAGTTTAAAAGATTGGGTATCGTACAGTTAGCCATAATACCAAGTTTGATTGCAATACACCATTCACATCTGGATTTATAACATTTACGCATATTAATTAGCTGGACTTAGTCACTTTTTTGATTGCGGTCAGTAAAACTGGTCAAAATGACCAATTTCACTAGCTTATTTTAGCTTAATGCAATATAATTTTACCATATTTTTTAATTTAACATGGTATATAGATATTCAATTGTTAAAGAAATATGTGTAAATGGTGTTTTGAATGCTACATTATTAACAAATTGAGCTCTCTAAATCCTGATAAATTATATTTGTGGGCATTGTTACTGTTTTTGGCAGGTTTTCGGCCATTTTCCGAGTATCTCAAAACACCGTACCACAAGAATGCATTGACCGATTGTCATAATTCTTTTAGGAAAATAAATCTTTCATTGCATTCTTTCATTTGAATCCAATTTTGTACATGTCTCAATCATTTGAATGTTATGTGTGCTATGCCTAATAATATAGGTAAATAGTTTATCTGGTTCGCTGTTGGACAAGCTTTTTAGATTAGAGGCTGATCGGTTTGTCACGGACGGACGTTTGTGCAAAACATGAGCGAAAAACAGTTTTTAAAAAGTAACTACTGACATTTATTCAACTTTTTATGTTTAATGTTATAGAGAATCATCAACTTTATTGAAATACAAAAAAAAAAATAAGGTGTGGTTTGTTACTAAAAATAGAACGACGGAAATGTTTGTGTCACGGACGGACTAGATAGAAATAGGGTTCTCTACCTTTTAGTGCTTCTTTTTAATTTCTATCTAGTCAACTCCATATTCCCCAATGCTTTCCAGGTCAAATAGTAAGTAAGATACATGGTTTGAATATCTGATACACAGCATTTGAAAATATTTCTTATTTTTTACAGGGGTAGGGTAACAAACTTTGTCACGGACGGACATTTTTGAGCGTCACGGACGGACACAAATGTTAACTACATAAAACACTTTGAAATTGCCACTTATTTACACTTTAGTATGAAAAAATGGTATCAAATACTTACAAAATAGTAAGAAAAATGTTAAGTCATGAATTTTCAGTCTTAGTAATAAAAAGCAGTCAAGATATTAGTCTTTTTCCAACACTACGGACAAGATAGAAATAGGGTTCTCCGGACCTTTAGTACTTCTGAGGCTGATCAGTTTAAGGTTAACATAGGTGTGAATAAATTAATTTCTGATATTGAAATTGAATTGTACCTCATTATGTTGAACAACATCTTGGCTAACTGAAACTGTATTTTTTAAAACGTAAAATGCGTTTTATTTTTTGGAGCGGTCCATTATTGCCAAGGGGGTGAAAACAAAATGTGTCCGAGCGGACATTATAAGTAGAAGATGACCTTACCATACTTTTATGTTAATTAATAATTCTCAGGTTTTTTATGTTATGTTGATAGATGAGACATGTATCTATTAAATAATAAAAAAAATGTGTGGGGAAAAAGTTCTGGGAAGTAGTTACATTACCCTGGAGTTAACATTTCGATGAGGGACATGTCCGTCTGTGACACAAAAAAGTTTTAAAGTTTTTCAACAACTTTTAAGGACAGAGAAAAAAACTAAAAACATTGTGAGCTATCTCCCCTTTATACCCCCTTTCCTATGCAAGAATATTATCTAACAATGGCACCATCAAATAAGTAAAATCAATTACGAAACTTGTCACGGACGGACACAAATTTTGTCACGGACAGACACTATTCAAGCCTGTGAGTATTTTGCATAGTTGAAGCCCACCCATCTTACTAAAAAATGAACTTGTCCTCTGTGAGTGTGCTTATGCAAATAAGTTTAGCCCAGAAAACAATGGTTTAGATAGAAATGACGAAAGACTACGTAAAAGTAGAGGACCCTATTTCTATATTGTCCGTCCGTGAGGCAAATATTTAACTGTGTCTATTTTTAGTAACAAACCATACCCACCAACATTTAAATCAATTTCAATGAAGTTGATGGCACTCATCAACATAATTTATAAAACATTTGAATAAGTGCAAGTAGTTTGTGTTAATAATCCATTTCCTCCCATGTTTTGCAAAAAATGTCCGTCCGTGACAAACTTATCAGCCTCATTTGTTCTTCACAATGGGAACTCTATAGTACTTCAAGTTTGGTTTCTACTTGTATGGCATTAAAATACTTAAAGCTAGTGCATTTTTATATATGTATATGAACCTGTTCAGACTCAGATGTTACAAGTTATAAAGTGAATTACTGGCAGCACATGCATATGTATGTAAATTGCAAAGGAACAGAAGTGTTACATGATAATTTGTTTTAGAATTTGTATGACCATTACAGGCATTATCTTAAAATGTGGACACTACTGGAAGTGGTGAGAATGTTTTGAAATAACGAAGAGCTATCCTTTGCAGGATACAATGTATCTCAATTTTTTGCTCAGTGTTCATATTGTTATTCTTTAGTTCTAAAGGCCATGTCACTCCATGGCATATGGCCTAAACGTATGCCGACGTATACACAAAATAGCTCAAAAATTGTCAAGAGTCCAAGAACGTCCAACTTCCCAACGAATTGCATATGGGCCTGTCACAACATGGCGTATGATCGCCTGAACGTATGCCGACGTTAACACAAAATAGCTCGAAAATTGTCTGAGTCCAAGAATGTCCAATTTTCCAACGAATTGCAATATTTTGTTTTTTATCGATGCTAGCTATTTTCAGCCTGGTGAGCATCATAACATGTGCTCACTGCTGTAGCAAACCTACTCATTTGCATAAAGGGCATACCTGTATGGACTAGTTCATTTTAATGGTAACAGGGGTGGTATTCAGCTTTGCTTGTGTGCTCAGAACTGAACAGTGTCCGTCCGTGACAAAATTTGTGTCCGTCCGTGACACCTTTTAATTAAAGATTTAACTAAGTTATGCCTGCCCTAATTAATGAATACTCCTGCATGGGAAAGAATACATATAAGGGAGATACTTCACTATGTTTTTATTTTTTTACTTTGTCCTTGAAATTAGTTAAAAAACTTTTAAACTTTTTTTGTGTCACGGACGGACAGCAAAACATCAAAATGTTAACGCAAGTCTAGCGATATAACTTCCCCAGAACTTTTTTCCCAAATATTTATCTTATTTGATGGAAAAGTGTGTCAGCTATCAACTTTACATCACAAAACTCTGAAAATGTTACATAAACATAAAAATATAGCATGATGAACTTGAACTAAAATGTCCGTCCGTGACGCATCTTGTTTTCACCCCTTGGACAATAATGGACTGTTCCGCGAACGTACCGCATTTAAAAAAAAATTAAATGCAGTTTCAGATAGCCTAGATATTGTCCAACATTGTGAGGTACCTATCAATATCAAAATCAGAAATTTATTTTTTCATAACCATGTTAACCTTTAACCGATCAGCCTCATTAGAGTACTTAGTTGCGGCATCGTAAATGGTGCTTTCTTATTATATTGATAGAATCCGGTAAAACCGATTAAAATGTCATCTTTAAAGGTTCATAATTCAATTATGGGTCCTGTATTTCTGTCTAACATAATATTTCTGTCTAACATAATGTCAAAACTCTCTTTATTATATACCAACACAGAACGATACAGACTACAATGTGATATATTTGAAGGCATGTGGTTAGTGATGAAGGAGTTTGTAGAACGTGTTTGTATATATCAACGCAATGTTGGCGTCAAAGATTTTGAGGTGTCCTACACTGGACAGCTACCACTACAAGAATATTATGAACTCATAGATACACATGTTGAGGTAGGTAATAGTATGGTTTGTGTTGTAATTACTAGCTTGCATTGTCCTTGATTATGTATAATCCATTTTACTTCATCAAATCAATTCTGATGGTTAAGGTTAGGCCTTGGTGGTTGAGATAAGCCACAGGGTTGGGGGGGGGGGGGGGGGTAATGAAGTAATGTGGTTTGGGAGGTAGGGGGTTAATGAAGAAATGTGGTACAACCCATTTTGGTGGGCCATGACATGAAATAATGTGGTGTCTGAAAGGAAAAAATATGGTATGGTGAATCTAAATCGCGTAACATGGTGTCAGATGTGGGATTTGACACTGTGCTATGGTAGCTCCCACCAGGGTCCTGGTTATTTACGAGATTTAAATGATACTAAATTGCGTAAAAGGGACGATCACGAGGTGGTAATGAAATAGTGTGGTTTCTTATATTAGTATAAACCATGGAATATAGCTTGGGGTAATGGAGGGAAGCATTCAATTTCAGTTCAGAATATAGGCCTGTATTATATTTACTCCTAGGCCCTATGTATGGGATATGGGGTAATGACAGGAAACATTTCAATTTCAGTTCAGAAAATAGGCCTATGCATTATATTTTGTGATAAGAAAGGGCATCCCGCTAGTCAAATCAATTCTCAATAATGGTTTTATCACACCATAAAGTCAAATACAAATGTTAAAAGTAAAGCGATTTATTGCCAATTTTGTAATCTATTCAAGCCTTTTAAGTAACGCCAAGCCATACATACATATGTTCCATACATTCGTGCTTTGTCAGTTAAAAGTATCTGGTAATGCCTGAATGTCCTGATATTACCTTCCAACTTGTGGTAACACAGAGTAAAAGCTTTGGGAATCAGTACAAATAAGTGTCGCCAAAAGACAGGGGTCATGGCCTGCAAAAAAAGTGCAACCAATGTATTTTCTAAGGGCTAAATGAAATGGGGCTATTTTTGTCGTGGGTCGCAGCCTAGACAGCACTTTTGCTACGGTTTGGTAGGAATTTCAGTTGCCAACACTGGTACAAATTCTAATTCCTTAAAACTTATCTTTTTAAGTAATTTTCCAAGTTTATCAAGGACATCTTATGATTGAAATTTCTCCCCATAATAAGGTTTAAGAATATAAACATTTATTGGCCTTTAATTTTCTTATTTAAGAATTTTTTCAAATGCCTCTGTGTATGTTTTGCAAATTCTTCAAGTATTTCTCAATTTTTGTATTGACGTTCACAGCTGAGAATAAATGGTGAGAGATACAAGAACCTATTGGATCAGAGAGCCAAACAATTCCGTACAATACAGAGGAGATTACTGACTAGGTTTAAAGATAAGACACCGGCACCACTGGCTAATCTTGACACTCTGTTGGATGGAACATATAGACAAGTAAGTCAATGATATCATAATTCCTCAGTTATAGAGCATGAACCACAATCGTTAGGGAGAGAGTCCTTCTTGAATCGTGTCTTCATTTCCCCTTAATACACATTGCACATAGGGGACATCAAATTTCCAGTCTTTACATGATTGTATTGGTATGTGTTGAGGGAAAACCCTCAAGATGGAGTACGTGTCTAAGGAATCTCAGCCATCGGATCTTAACACTCACACGGCAGGTGTCTGCAGACAACATTCCAAAAATTCACAAAATATTTCAATTTTTTTATGTTATTGAATTTGATTACCATATTTGGAATTACCATCAGAAGTGCATTAAAATAAGTACAAACATGCATAGTATTGGTTTAGTAATCCTTAAGATAGACCTTGAAAGTTGGAAAACGGTTTTGGAAAAATCTGTTTTGTATTTGGTAAAAGCAATAGCTGCGTGGAAAGTGTTAACATGTGGATAATAGGCTCAGATTTGGTCATGTAGTACATGGTGGGATTTTGGATATGTTCTTGGTTCAGATTTAAGCATGATTTACAGCCATACAGAATAATTATCACACAGATTCAACAATACACTAAATATGGCTAATAATCTTGATTTGTTTCGCAGAACCTTCTAAAAACAACTGATTAAACAAAGTCATTAATCCCTAAATCAGACACTACTCTCAACATTTATAATATGCATGCACCAATTGTCTATCAATG
The DNA here is from genome assembly GCA_035610835.1 of Ophiura sarsii. Taxonomy (NCBI): domain Eukaryota; kingdom Metazoa; phylum Echinodermata; class Ophiuroidea; order Amphilepidida; family Ophiuridae; genus Ophiura; species Ophiura sarsii. The sequence goes on along the minus strand of CM069442.1, from coordinate 47,397,201 downwards.
ATATTGTATTTTTTATTTTCCAATTTTGCATTTTCTTTACATAGATCTTGAAGTTAGCAGATGGTTTAGAGGAAGGTCGCAAGGCTCTCATAAGATGTTCACTGGGCTTGAGTTGTGCAACTAATATATTCATTACCATGTTGAAGCTACAAAACAATCTTACAGACAATGAATTCAAGGTGCTGGAAAATGCTCTATCACCACAGGTGCAAGTAGATGGTGATCAAGTAAGTTTTAAGCTGGGTTTTGTAATATATGTTGCCCTTGTAACTGAAAGAAATAGGTCTTTACTCCACATTTTTCTACACTTATTTTGCATTGCGCAGAAATTGTCAAATTGAAATCAAATTTTGACACATACATTTTGTCTGTATGAATAATATAATGGATTTTGAAGAAATTGTGTCTCTGAATGCAATATAAAGTTAAAATGAGACCTGTCATTACCAAAATGAGAGTTAAGTCGGAAAATCTTATTTTCATGTTTGTTCAGATTCAAAATGCTCATAAACAAGCTTTAAATCGACAATATAAAAAACATGTCAAAATTGCTCAATGCTTTTCCCGTTAAAATTCAAATTGAAGTTGCAAAATTCCTTTGTTTTCCATTGATTTTTGATATGTTTATTGGACCATATCTCCTAATGCATACTGGCAACTTAACGCTCATTATGTGGTGACAGGTCTCAAATGTTGTTTCATTTGTCTTTGAATGGCACATTTGGTAATGAATGTGTTGAAGAAGTATACACAAATGCAGTGGTGTATATCACATCTGTTAGGATTATACCTTTATGGAGTACTGATTGATTTCTGATTATCTACTTACCTATACAGGGCTGGGAAGAGAGTGTGGATGCTGCTATCAGTCAACTACTCAGGACATGTCTTGCTAAATCATCTAAAGATCAAACTGTTAATCCAACCCCGCTCACCATGACAGCGGATCCTACTAAGCTGAAGAAACACATAGCCCAACTAGGTGAAAGACTTTCAAAGGGGGCTAGACTGTATATTGAGGGACAGAAACCTGGTTAGTAGTAACGTCTTATTTTTCAATTTTGATTAGATAAAATAAAAATGTTTTTATAATGTGTGCGTAAAAATCAATAAAAATATTATAAGTTTAACAAACAACTTTTAATTAACAGGACATCTAAGTAAAACATTAGGAATATTAATAGTCCATGTGAACACAGTATATATCTGTTTAATTATGGAAAGACATTATATAATACTGTGTATTTGATTGCTATTCACAGAGGAACGATCATCATCAAAATCTAAAGCTAAACTGCCTTCTACACGCTCACAGAGCTTTGATGAATCGGATACACCTAAAACATCTAACAGGTAAGGAAACTGCAAGTAGGAAGTAATAGTATCATTTTAAACACAAAAATACTGTCCTATTGAGGTTTTTAACCAATGATTTCAAGGTTTCAATGAAAGCAAAGCCCAATTCACTAACTTTGCATTTCATGGGTACTTTGAGGGATATTTTCTTTGTACATCAATGTTCATACTGTTTGCGTACCGTAACGGTTGTGTGAAGAAGAGAAAAATTTTCTTATGCTAAAATGCTCTAGCAGAGTCTTTTTTCATTGTTATAGTAAAATGTAGTAAAATGTATCTTCAAGTGGGGTGCCACCATATTTGTTTATTTGATGAAATTGATATTAGCACTATGTACATTATGATCTCATTAGAATACAATAACATTCATATTGTTTGAATGATTAATTTACTTTCTTTATTACAGACCTGAATCTTCAAGAACTAGATCTGAACCAAACAGAAATGGACCGGAGCCAATAAGAGTACCCGAACCAGCCCCCTCCCCTCTTGTTACGGGTCAACCTCCTGCCTCAGTACCTCCACCTGCACCTTTTGGGAGTAATGAACCTATGTCTCCATCAGAATCGGAATCTGAGTCACCAAGGGGGCCATTAGGGGCACTTCCTGCTCTAGGCGGACCAGGAGTACGAACTTCAACATTACCACCTTTGGGAGGCCTTATGGGTGAGTCAAGTACCATATTCTAACATTTTGAAATTTTTAGTTTAGGTTATTTTTCTTTTATTAAGGGGACAGGGGCTATAAATGTTGACCATTTCTGAATTTTTGAAATAATTGGTACTTTTTCAAAGACTTTGGAGAATTTAGAAAAATTCTCAACATTTTCAAGAAAACTTGGTAGAAAAAAAGAGGGAAAAATATAACCAAAGAATTATGTCAGCAACTATAGGTTATCAGATTTAAAAATTCAAAATTGTTAAAAAGGTCAATATAGTAATACCCCACCCCTTAATATAAAAGCTGCCTGATTTTACAAAAGATTAACACACTACTTGTATAGGTAAACTCGATGAGCAAAATACCTTAAAAATGTCATCAATACAATTTTGTCATTTGAACTTTTTTTTAATTCTTCCAGTAAGGCTCAAAAATCAATTCACACCAATGGTGACCTTTTATACATGGATGCATTACATCAGCTTAATAATATTCCTGCTAACATTTTCTTGTATGTGTATCACAGAGGGCGGTGCACCAGTCATCAAACCAACCAAGAAGAAAAAGAAGAAGAAGGATAAAGATAAGGAAAAGAAGACCCCAAGAACCCCCAGGGGGTCAGACTCTGCTGCCAGTACTCTGGATGGGGACGATCCATTCTTCAGCGACGAACCAAGAAGGACATCTGAACCGTTATCCATGTAGTTTGGGCCTGGTCATCTCCTTTGATATTTTAATTCAAATGAGTGTGTTTTATGACTGTTCATGTTATAATTGTATGTGTATCACACCTGCAGGTTTCCCAGTCTGTGAACAGGTTCAACTTGTTGTGCTTTGATACATTGTAGTGTTTATATTGTAAACATATAGCACAGAGTCTATACTTACACTAGCGCCCGGAACTGCTTACGCACACCATCGAGAGAACTTATTCCCCAAACAGTCTTCTAATTTTACCCATATCAAGGTCCAATCCTATTTATATAGGTGCTTGGATATCTTTTCATTCATAAATTCATCTTTCCTTGACCTTGTAGCCTACACATTTGTCAAAATAAATATCTTTCTGAGGTCGCTATTTTCTCTATGGGGAAATCCTATGCAATTCTCGCCTCATTAATATTCATGAGCTCATTATCGCTGTTATAGCGCTATGGGATATCCTTGCTTGCGAAAATCATCTCCGACAAATCATTATTTTTACTTTATTTTATGAAATGTAAACACTTATAATTATCATGACAGGGATCTGTAATGGTCATTACCTAAAATACCTAAAACATGTCTCGTGTTTTGACAATGTTACTGGAATTTCCAAAAAAAGCTGATACTTCGAGACAAAACTTTATTAAAGTTTTGGTTGTAGAATGATACCTGTCGCGAACTGGGAACCAGCAAAATCTTCGGACTAAAACTTGCAGCAGCAAATACAATTTTGTATACAGGGGTATTCTGTCATATTGAAATGTGCACATAGAACATGGGTTATAAATACATCAGACTGGTGGACATGAAGTGTCCACAAAGCACACCATACATTTGTATACACCATTGAGCTCATGTTGGTGAAAATGGCTGGTTAAATTGTAATCTTCCCATTTTTGAGTTACAAAAATGCTCAAAGTAGTGACACCTCCTAGCGAGACGGCTTGTCAAGGTAGCACACCTCTAAATAATAGGAAGTCGAAATTAGACGACCATTTTGCACCTTATTTTGATCGATGCGCGACGCTTCAAAAGATGATATCTCAATGACCATTGTGATTTAGGAATTGATTTTGGTATCAAATTTAAGCCCAAGACAATGCTTATAATATGTTTATAACGATAGATCGATTTTAACGATTTAAAGTTAGGAAAATGGTTGGCCTACGACTATGCTAGAAACCCGACATTAGCAAAAGACAAGTTTTTGAATTACGGCCGATGCGCTTAGATGCTCGATTGCTTAAAATCTAACGGTTATCCACGTATATTTTACAATTTTAATCGAAAGCTTGCTAAAATAGCTAGAGTTTAATACCAAATTGAAAGAATTTCTATGTATAAATTTCTATTTATGCCCCCAAACTATGACGCATTATACACGCAGGCCAACGTACTATTAGATTTTCCGAAGATTTAAACCATGTTCTGGCAAGGTTATTTTTAAATTTACACATAGAAAGTCATTCAATTTGGTAGTAAACTCTAGCTATTTTAGCAAGCTTATGATTAAAATTGTAAAATATACGTGGATAACCGTTAGATTTTAAGCAATCGAGCATCTAAGCCCTCTACGGTCATTTTTCAAGTTGATTTTTCGCAAGACTTACGGCCGTGCACCGTGAAAGTAGGACTACTATTTATTAACAAAAAATAGTTAATATTATTTGTGAATGATCTATCATTAAAATTCATATTGTTAGCTTTAATTTGATACCAACCTCGTCTGCTGAATCACTGTAGTTCCCGAGAAATCACTATTTTAATCACGCGTATTGATAAGAAGTATTGCGCAATAAGAGTTGCAAGTTTTCGCCTGGAACTATTTAGAGGTGTGCTACCTTAGAACAGTAACTTTGATTTTTTATATGATCATTTTGTTTCAATATTTTGAGTTATTTATAAACCAAATCTTATTTCAAAATCATACACAAATTTTCTTCGATATTGGTTAAATAGTTTTTGAGTTATACTTGTTTTTACAAACCCGGTTGACCCCAACATTGATCCGACGACGCCTGAAAACCTTGAATTTTCGATGTTGTCGTCTTAAACGGTGTATGATTTAACAATGTCAATGTTGCCATTTCATTAAATATTAATAATTTCTTTTTTCATTCCATTACATTGCATTGTCTCTGCTGACGATATCCTGAAAGTTTCACCAACATTTATGGACGTTTGGTATACAATCACTATCTTCAGAAGATAGCAGCTGACGGCGTAAGCTGCGTACAAATACGCGACTTTCAAACGCGTCCGTAGGCGTCAGAGTACGTTGTGTATAGTTACTATAGTTACGCCGCATGCTGTCTTCTGAATCCATTGCTTTCTCCCGAGGGGGGGGGGGGGGGGGGGGTTGCTTGCTATCTTCTGAAGATAGCATCTAACATTTGCTATCTTCAGACGATAGTAAAGGCTTAAAAAGGCTACATCGTTTAGTGTTTAAAAATCAAGCTTAGATTGAAGGTTCAGTTAGGGTACGTTAGGGTCTGATTAGGGTTAGGGTTTGATTAGGGTTAGGGTTAGGGTTAGGTAAATTGGAATAACTCGAAAACTATTTATTCAATGGCAATGAAACTTTCGACATGAGTTTAAAATTGTATTTGCTTCATGAATAATTAAATATAACAACACCAAATTTGAAAATAAAAAACCCCATTGTGGTTCTAAGGTAGCACACCTCTAAATAATAGGAAGTCGAAATTAGACGACCATTTTGCACCTTATTTTGATCGATGCGCGACGCTTCAAAAGATGATATCTCAATGACCATTGTGATTTAGGAATTGATTTTGGTATCAAATTTAAGCCCAAGACAATGCTTATAATATGTTTATAACGATAGATCGATTTTAACGATTTAAAGTTAGGAAAATGGTTGGCCTACGACTATGCTAGAAACCCGACATTAGCAAAAGACAAGTTTTTGAATTACGGCCGATGCGCTTAGATGCTCGATTGCTTAAAATCTAACGGTTATCCACGTATATTTTACAATTTTAATCGAAAGCTTGCTAAAATAGCTAGAGTTTAATACCAAATTGAAAGAATTTCTATGTATAAATTTCTATTTATGCCCCCAAACTATGACGCATTATACACGCAGGCCAACGTACTATTAGATTTTCCGAAGATTTAAACCATGTTCTGGCAAGGTTATTTTTAAATTTACACATAGAAAGTCATTCAATTTGGTAGTAAACTCTAGCTATTTTAGCAAGCTTATGATTAAAATTGTAAAATATACGTGGATAACCGTTAGATTTTAAGCAATCGAGCATCTAAGCCCTCTACGGTCATTTTTCAAGTTGATTTTTCGCAAGACTTACGGCCGTGCACCGTGAAAGTAGGACTACTATTTATTAACAAAAAATAGTTAATATTATTTGTGAATGATCTATCATTAAAATTCATATTGTTAGCTTTAATTTGATACCAACCTCGTCTGCTGAATCACTGTAGTTCCCGAGAAATCACTATTTTAATCACGCGTATTGATAAGAAGTATTGCGCAATAAGAGTTGCAAGTTTTCGCCTGGAACTATTTAGAGGTGTGCTACCTCAAGTCTGTTTAGAGAATTTTGAGACCAGCCAAGCCTGACCTACGCTATTAGAAAATATTAATCACCCAATATAAGTTTAGTTACCGCGTGATCCAACATACATTATTTTGAATGGACTTGTTCGAATCCTTTGTTAGACTAGAATCGATCACCCTTTTAGCGCATTCTTTTATGAATGGGATTTTGAATATTGCAATGTGAAAGATAGAGATATCGCCCAATTAAATCACATCTGGCAGTAAGTTCTGGTTTGCATAGTATGATGGTATAGGCTGTTGGGCTATGTTGTTCCAATAACAAAACCGACAACTGATGGAAAAGATATCGACTGACCGTCGCAAAATTGTACATTACATATCCATTGGATTACGCAATGCAAACCATTGTCGCGGTGATTTTAAAACCTGCCAGGGCCCTGTGCTGCCTCGTGCGAAATACAGACAAACTGCGAGGTTCTCTGGTGTGTATTGGATCACTGATTTTTAAATCAAAATAATTAAATTTTCTTTTGAATGTCAGGTTTTTCTCGGAAATTCAAATTACCTCCTCAGAAAATTACCATGTTTTAGGCATTAATAAGGACTGCGCATCCTTATATATATAGCATATTGTATTTGTGAATATAACAATTAATTATTAAAAAAATGGATTGTTCAGAGGTGTAGATGAGACAGAATTTTCCCATAGCGCAATAATAGCGGTAATGAGCTCATGAATATTAATGAGGCAAATGTCTATGGGATTTTACTGTGTAGATTTTGACTTGTCTCGAATTATTGAGTTTTGTATGAAATGCGATGATCGTAACATGCAACAAACATGAATTTATGAAGACAAACTATATATTGAACACATGCAACATCGTTACTAGTGAAAATAATCAATAGTATGTTCATAGAAGATGGATTTTCTAGGATATAATCACTGCGTAAGCAGTTCCGGGCGGTAGTGTATGTGAGAAGAAATTCAAACCATGAAAGTAGAGCCTTCCAAATATAGGCATATGCGTGCGATGCAACTCTAGTATAACAACTGGAGTGGCGATATTCTTGGCAATGTGTGGCATTGCAAAGTGATTGACAGCTCGCCTGTGTGCCGAGATGCGGGATGTGACTCTTAATATGAGGGTGCTGGCATACTGGAAGCTTCATTCTCAGCAATGACAAGCAAGCTTGTAGTGGCTAGCATATTAGGTGTTACACCCAAGTCAAATCCCAGTTCCTTTATTTTCTATAGTTTGAATCACAATGCATTGGACATTTTGGGTGTCACACGCATATGAGACCTGTTATCACATAATGAGTGTTAAGTTGCCAGTGTGCATTAGTAGATATGGTCCAATAAACATGCCAAAAATCAATAGAAAACATAGGAATTTTGCAACTTCAATTTGAAGTTTGACGGGGAAAACATATGACATGTTGCATATCTTTTAAGCTTGTTTTCTGAGCATTTTGAATCTGGACAAACCTCAAAATAAAAATGTCCGACATAATTCTCATTTTGCGATGACAGGTCTCATATGTAAGGGAATTTGAATCGGACTAAAGTTAGACTTGCAGGTATCTGTGCTTGGCAATTTTCTTGTATTCCTAAAAGTGTATGTGTGACTCATAGAGGGTTGTTATGGTCTGCCAGATAAAATATCTTTATTATTCTGATTGATTAAAGTTTAAGAAGTATGGTGTCATCAAAAGAAATATCATAAGATTAATGTTAGTGGTTAAATCTTATGATGAAAATGGCAGAAAGCAAGTTTTGCACCAAAACTCGTCAAATACAAACTAAAGCTTGTTTTCAATTTGTAATATGCCAATTGCTTGTGGTTGTCCATATCAATGTACATTACAGCCTATAGTACGATCAGCTCCAAATTGGAACTGATTGAACTATAGTAAACTGAGGTATCACTGCCTATACTCTGTGCCATCTTAAGATTGAGTTTTTCATAGATGCATCATTTGCACACCAGGGCAAACTGTATCATTGAGTGGGGAGGGGTTGCAAAAAACTGCATTGAATTGTAGCGCGCAACATTAGACAATCACAAGAATCCTATGTTAAGGTTGGTACTATCCATGAGTGTTGTCCACTTTAAAGCACACTTATATTTTGATATTTATTAGATGTACTGGTGATCAAAACAGGTTTTGTATACCTCTGTACAGTCTTGTTTATTTTGTGAATGTTTGTAGGTCAACGTGTCTGATGTACATTATTTAACCTTCCATGTATTGTATCAATGTTGTTTCTCTACTTACGTGCCTGCCAAATTTGGGAAAGAATAAAGTATTCTTTCAAATATGCACCTTGATTGGACTATTTTCACCTTGTTTATACAGTACGTAGATGTATAAATTGTGTGTCGTTTTGTAGGAAAAGATGTGTTACCTATGAGTAAGCTATCACAAATTAGATTAGGCGAAAGTATTTTGACTTAGAAACTTTGTCCATTTTGAGAAAAATGAATTGAAAGCAAAGGTTTTACATAAAAATCTGAAGATCCAGAAGGGAATGTCATACCACTAGACCAGCTAGGCTGTTGGTGCTGAGGTAGTGACTTTTAATCGTACAAAGGTAGGATAGCCCATATGTTTTATGGAATACATCTGTGTACCTCATTCAATCGAAGTCTTTGCACTATACTTAATTTTGATAGCTTACTCATTGGTAGAACTGGAAAAGAGATGATTAAAAATGAAGTAAAAATGGTTCACTATAGCAGTTTGATCTATTCATGTAGCTATAAGTGTAAAGTGTTCATCGCTTTTGTGTAAAATTGGAAATCTGTTTTCAAATGTATATTTTGTAAATAATATGACAATTATGTATATTTCTCGATTGAACCTTGAAACAGCTTTATCATATAAAGTTTTTAATGTTTGATAAAAATAATATTTGTATCCATTTGATGAATAATTAGATAGAAAATGATTACAAAAACCATGTGTGCATTCTGTATTTCAGGCATGATATTCATATCAGGTGAAAAAATCTGAAATTCCTTGAAATATTAAAAAAACCAGCAGACTATTGTGCTAAATTGCCTAAAATGTGGCTAAATAAATGCAAATTTAGGCAAAAATATCTACATTTGAGAGTGAAAATATCTTATTTTCCAATTTTTTATCTACATAATGTTATGTCTGGTACCCGTTCTACTTTTCTATCCCGGTTAGATTAGATTTTTGAGGTACAAAGTCAAACTGCAAAACCTTTCTTACAATGCATCAATTGCAGAAAGCCCGACAGAATAATAGAAAAAACAGCCAATTGAATGCTGCTAAGGGATTGTATAGTTACACTCTGCTGATTAGTAGTATTGGTACTTGGAAAAGATGTTAACCCATGATATAGCCCTAATCACTGCCTTGGACATAGTGGAACATACACATGCCTGCCTGCAAAACAACAACGCAATGGCATCACACACAGACACAGTAGGTATTATGTTATTGAGTATTACACACATGCTACGCTATGTTAAAGTGATTCTTAATCAGACTATAGGCATGTATTAAAGGTAGATGTTCTGATTGATGGCCTGATTTTCACATTGATGTTTTCTATTTTACATGAAAGGTCATCCTTAAAATTGTCACATTCCAAAGTTTGAGTTGCATAACTCCAATGGTTTTTATTTTAGAAGCACACGGTCACAAGAAATTGTCCCATTGAGTAGTACACAAACTTGCGGGTGGTTAACCACCTTTGGAAGTAATTCACCACATTTTAGCCTATAATTTCTAAATGGAACATTTCTGGTCCCTAAGATTTTAAAGACATATTGAGAAAAAATATGGGGATACTGATATCAAAATATCTTGATATGAAAAAAAATCATAGCCAAAAAAAGTGATCAGAACATACACCTTTAATGAGAATAATATAAAGTTTACAATAATATTATACAAATCTGAAGGCAGCGATATCTAAATCAAGTAACAATGGTTTGCGTGCCCAAAAATACAAAATTTGTTTGCAGTTAACTTCAATCCAACTTGCGAGTAACTAGATATTCAAATGAAAGTATCTTGATACTGAGCTTATTTTAAATCATGTAAACTGAACTGTGCGGTCTGCATTGTCATCTGTATACCATTGTACCAACCTTGGTACACATTAGTCTGTACTTTGAGTTATATGTGTACTGTTATGTTGTAGGGTCTTGTCGTAATATAGGCCATGTATTTATTTTTTCGAAGTACTCTTACAATCAAGAGTACTTCTAATTCAGTGCTAAACAAAGTGTTTTTATATAGTTTGTATGTGGATATAGTCTAAATATATAAAAATGGTCATATTTCTGTGTTTTCATTTATTGAAAGTTGTATTTCTATTTGATAACTTTTGTCAGTTACCCACTTGATATCAATATTCACAACCAATGTTTATGAGTGCAATAAAAGAATATTATCATTCAGCGAAAGGGGAAATGCTCCATTCAACAAGGCAAAGCCAGGTTAAATAGAGATTTGCCTCTTTCAACAATTATAATATTCTTACAATTTGTGCAAATTAAAAACACTCTTGTATTGTTCAACAACAATTGTGCCAGATTGACGCACATCACATTGTCAAAGACCTCTCCACTAAGTTTTCAATAACCTTTTCTGTCATACTTTTATTTTCAAAATGGTGGCATTTGAATAACCTAGCATTCAAACATGTATTCTTAGCATTCAAGTGAGCATAATTTCCATTCCAATTGAAGCAAGACAGATGAAGAATACAAAATGCTTACTCAATACTCTGTGTCAGCTCAAGTTGGGAGGTGACGTCAGTGCATAATCTAGTGATAGCCGCAGCACTTCTTAGGGCCACAGCAGACATTCTTCTTTGATCGCGAAGATGCAACACCATCGTGTTGGAGTTATGCATGCGATATCATGATGCCTTTTCAATTGAGATGACATTAGGCCAATTTCTAATAGGGTTAGAATTTTGGAGAGATTCCTGCACTAAAATAAATTAGTAAACAAAATTGTACGAGTCTTATTAATTCTCATAAACTTTGCAGTATTTCATATACCAAGTTGTGTGGTGAGAATCTATGGATGCTTGTTGAATTCAACTGAGAGAATTTAAACAGGAAGAATGCATTTGGATTCTCGTAATGAGTGAAGAAATTCCATCCATTTCACATTTATACTAATGACTTCACAAGTCAATGGGCTCTGTTATAGAACAAGTAGTCATTATTTGTATACTCGGTTATACTCAATTTGGAGTGGATAAAGACAGCATTTGAGCTCAATGGGCCTTAGAGATAAGGACTAGGCATACAATAATGTAGCCAAGAGAAATACTTGAATAAATATCCTTGGATGTAAAAACTATTCTTATGTAGTATGTGTTTTCATTTGATTGTGTCTTTAATGCAAAATTTGTACAGAAGGTCCTAAAAGCAGTAAAAACGTAACATACCATGTGATAATATTTTTAAACTCGAATTTTGCGTGAATTTAATCGAGTTTTACTTGACATAAGTTCTGCTAGAATCACGCTTATAGGTCATTATATAGTTAATATTTACTATGTATTTTTGCCTCTTCAGACTCTCAACATAAACTTTGTATACATTGGTGTGTTGCTTGTTCATCTAGTGCCCATCTACACACAGTCCCTGTAGTCCAGTGGGTAATCCTCTGCCGCGATAGGGAGGGGGAGGGGTAGGTTTGAGATTGTGTATTTGAACTTAGGTCTTTGTTAATTTAATTCATGCCAGTCTATATAATTATTTATTGATACTAACACTTGTACACTAACCAAATGTTAAACAATCACCATCTGAAACATGTAACTACTCTGTAATCTAACTCCTAAATTATACCAGATTATCTACACAGCAGCATTTGTAATGCATTGTCTAACCTATCATGGTGTAACAAATGATTTTGTATTTTGCCTGGCAATTTTGCTCATAGCATCATCATCATTTATCAATGGACCTAGGGCACATATTCTCCTGGCCACAGTTTGACATACGTGGGCGCACTTCAATCATCTTACTGTGCATGCTTGAAGACTCACAAAATGCCGCTAACCGATCAGAATAGTAAGGTCGAGGCTCGAGCTTACGTATTGCACACAACGGATGTCTGTTGCACTGTTTTTTGGGATGAGGTTGACCTTGAGTACTTTACGCAAGGTCAATCTCATGTGATGTGCATCCATTGTCATCTAATAAGAAATGTGGAAAAAGCTATCAATATGTCTTTTTTGCAACTGTATGATAACATTAATATATCACTGAGATGCTGTAGGTCAGGAACATCATTTAGGAGACATTTGCTAAAACATTGGACAACTCTTTCAAATTCATATTGTATTTGTTTTTATTTATTCATTGTACATTAGGCCTCTAGCACTTTGTACTATATAATATATAAACATAAAATTGTATGCACACATATGAAACAATCTTCATTTTGCTCAGAAGATGAGACCACCATCTCTAATCGGTCATCTGGAGCTTCATCAACCTTTTCACTTTTGGACTAGCTCAACTAATATATATTTTAATATAATTTTACGATCACTTTTTAACAATCGAATTTGAACATGTGATACATATTTGGTGAAATATTTAACCTTATTTTAAGAATAAAACGTAAAGAGATGAATACAACAGAACCAGGAACAAAACACACCAAAGATCAGAAAACTGATACAAGAGGATATCTTGAAAGATATTTTATATTCAAGACAAAGCGGGTTCAAACACATATTTGGCTTTTGACCCCAAAGTTGACCTTGAATCAATTTTTGTTTAAATTTAGACCTTGGATATGACTCACAGCAGCCTTGATGATCTTCCCACATCATATAGCATTTCTACCTGTAACCATTTTGAACATGGAACCACCTATTCTCACAGCCCTAGTGCACGTAATACTGAAGCGATTAGAGATTGAACAGCACCTACAAGTTGAAGTGCTAATGAACAATTCTCATTGTTTAAAATGCTATTCGCTTCATTGTTTTTTAATTTTGAAAGAAGTATGGGGATCAGCAATGCATAAGCAATGTTATGCTTGAATAACTCCATACTAAATATATCTATATGAACGACTTTACCAGAACACTTCCAATTCCACAACCAACCTATCATTATAATATGGCTAATTTCTTTTGTAGCATACACCTTCCTGCAGCGTTCATAGTTTACCTCGCCGGATCAGAACAAAAGAATAGCCCCTACATATTATGTATTTTGTAGTAGTATGGGATAAACGCTGAAGCTGCTGTGGATATGACTTATTATAATAATATGTGATGTCATCAAGCAAAATGAAGGCACATGCCGGCAGTTACAAACAATTTACTAACTGAGAAAACAAAGTAAAACATGAGAATTTGTCACTTCTTTTTACCTCAAACTCAAAAATCAATATTCCCGACATCTGACCCATTCCACTTGATCGCGTCACATATTATGATTACAAAATGTTACTTCTCTTAATAAGTTTTAAAATAAACATCTATATTTTCCCTGGAATATGGTGTCATCAGGACATATTTCCACATAAACAAATACAGAGAGTGAAACAAAAGTAATAGTATAGTCAATATCTTCTTTAACTAAAACATAGTTAATTACGAGGGTCATTCAATAAGTTCTACCTCCTCACTCATAACATCGCTAATATGAATGTTGTCATGATTATATCTCTGAATCATAGCTACACATTTATAGTAAATGCTAATTGATACCTATTTCACTTTTGTCATGATGCAATCAAAGCCAGAGAGAGATTTTGGACAACGGACACGGAAAATTACCCCAAAGATAAATACATGTTTTTTCGTTTTCTCTCCGTATTGTATGATTAGGTATAACCGCCCGATTTAAATACTGAAAATAGAAAACAATGGATGATTTCTGAATATAATGCTATACTATCATGTATAAATCAGATTGTTAGCAATATTAACCTTTGTAACTTGAAAATAGTATAATATCAACTCGAATGTATTGACACGCCTTTAGCATACGGGAATACTGATATTCAGTCAAATGTTCGTTGTTACAAGTCAAGCCACAGTGATGCATCGCATGTTAAAGCATAACATGATAGTAACTTTATCAGTTTTCCTTATATGCAACATTTAGAAGAGTTAATCGAGGTAGTCAGTGATAGAAAAATATATCTTTGAGAGACTTGAAATACATCCATTTAGTCCTGTATAATGAATATCTCTTAGTTCTTATGAAAAGCAAATATGACTTTTGCAGCGGTTCCCTAGGGCAGGGTTAAAAATGATGGCTTTCCTGGTCTGGTTCTGGCTAATTAGAGGGCATTTTCGGCCAAGAAATCAGTAACTTGTATTGTTTAAAGTCTGTGCAAGAGATATTTGTAACTTACAACGATTGTAATTGACCGATAGGTACATTTTGTCTCTTAGAATTGGCCAAATGAATAGCACTTAGGAGACAATTGGCTGTTTTTTACCCGTTTCCGTCGCACTAAATGGAAGTTTGGTTTTTACTATATATCCAGAAAAAGTACAATGAGTATACAGACCGATCTACTATGATTTTGAAGCTGAGATTCAAAGCTTCAATTGTGGAATATTTCATACAACTAGCTTATATAATAGCAAAGTTATGAGGTAGGAGGTAGAACTTATTGAATAACCCTCGTAAAAATCAACGTCTTTCTTTCTTTTATCTTCACTTCAGTTAATACAAAGTGAACTAGGTTTTTGATATTTGTTGTTGTTTTTGAAGAAATACGATGATAGAACTTCTTATGTCTTCTATTCAGGATATATGAAAAATATTACGATTAACCAATATAAAAAACAAAGACCAATATGATATAAATCTTAAAAATTGTCATCATTATGGCATTCAAACTAGTATTCTGTAGGTCAAATAGAAAGAAAACATGTCTGCTGTATATTCCAATAGTTTTCTGTGTGAATGAGGTTATTTTTGACATTGATGCGATGCTCGATTCTCAATTAATAATCAGTGCCATAACGCGAGCATCTGGATGAATATGTGCCTATAAAATAGTTCTACAATGTAAAAGAAATATATGAAGTACTAAACATATAACACATTCCTTGTTTGCATATTAAATATTGCACCTTTGAGTTTTACTTGATCATTATATTAAATATGCCACAAATAAAATGGGGACTATCACTTTTAGCCAAATCCTTTCTGCTTCTTTTAAAACATACATGTGTCAAATCAGGAGTAACAAATTGTTGAAATAACATCAACATATGTGTGGTGGCATGGGAAAACCCTTCACATCGTCATTTTCTAGCAACTTGGTTTTTTTCTTTGGCAGAGAGCTTCATACTCTACTGAGTATAGGACTGTTTAAATTGTTCAGAAATTCCATCTAGAACTACAGTTATAGTATTTTAAAGTCGGCAAGTTTTAACGCAACACTAAAAATTGAAACTGACAATTCAAAGGTGTACACAAAATCTTTTAAATGCTCTAATAATATTAGAACAACATTGATATATCACACAGAATAGCTTGTCATATGAAAAGGACTTTTGATATGAACCTAGTTTTTTGTGATATTATTAACAATTGTAAGTTCTTCACTTTCAAAATCTTTACAATGCATTGTCGGAATTCACAAGTGGTTACCATGGTAACAATGTCATTTTACGTAAACATAGCATTTTACACATAAAATTTGATAAACAAGGTTCAGAAAAGTACTAAAATAAACTTAACATCTGGAATTTTGCATAAAAAACTCCTGGAGACTAAAGTTCAAGGTATAATCTCTATCTTGGGACCAAAGTTGGAAAATTGACTTGGAACTCATTTGTTAGGAATATTTTGGAATGACCCAGATATCTCAATATTAAGGGGGGACTTAAGGAAGCTTTTTGTTGAATTTTGTTGGTGCTGTAATTATTGAACCATGACTCAAATGTATATAAAAGTATACCTTTTTGGAAAGGAAATGGATCAGAGAATCCAAATTTGGCATCAATTTTGACCAAAAATGTTGATTTTTTGAGAAAATCACAAAAAATCACTTTTTTGACCCAATTTTTTTGAACAAAGCTAACAAACATAATTTTGAGTTAAAAATGCCCAAATCACTTGATGATGATGTTAAGACACTACTGGAGGGAAGATTTTTTTTTTTAAAATCTAATCCAATATTTTTTGAAATTTTGACAAAGTGTTTAAAAAAATTAAAAATCCATTTTTTCACGTTTTTTGGTCAAAATTTTCAAAAATATTAGATTAGGTTTTTAAAAAAAAAAATCGTCCCTTCATTAGTGTCTTAACATCATTATAAAGTGATTTGGCAATTTTTTACTCAAAATTATTTTTTGTTAGCTTTGTTCAAAAAAATTTGGGTCAAAAAAGTGAATTTTGTGATTTTCTCAAAAAATCTACTTTTTTGGTCAAAATTGATGCCAAATTTGGATTTTCTGATCCATTTCCTTTCCAAAATGTATACTTTTATATACATTTGATTAATAGTTCAATAATTACAGCACTCACAAAATTCCAAAAATCAAATCAAAAACTTCCTTAAGTCCCCCCTTAACACTAGCGACTTCCGACGGGTTTTCCCATACCACCACACATATAGGTTCAAATTAAAGTGACAATTAAGATTTTAGTTTAATTGCATCAATTCTCTAAAAAATTTGGTAAAATTGGCTAATTTAACCAATTTAAGCCTACAGTTTCATGCGTTTAGCATCATAATTTCACTTTTATAATGCATCTTTCTCACTGCATTGAAAATGTATTAATATTGAAGACATTCTTGACTTCAACTTTATTGTTCTCTACAGTGTTTCCTTCAAAATCTTCCATCCATTGACATTGTCCTTTGTCATGGAGTTTTCTGGTCCAAGGAAAGCATCGGATGTCACCTGTGAGTCTGGAGTGAGATATCTGAAAAAATAGTGAAATAGATGATACTCATAAATCAAGTATGATGTGGTATTATCAATTCAGGTGAATAAGCAAGAGGAAATCTGTTTGAAATATGCAAGACAGCATAGTTTGGTTTAGGTAAAACACTAGTACAAAGAATGTGTATTCTGGTAGGTAGTGTTTGCCATAAAAGGGTTATCATGGACTAAAAGATAAAAATTGCCTTAACAATATTCTTTTGCTTCTGAGGCGAATTCTGTATTCATTGGTAATGACAGGGCATTAATAAAGGCATGTGGGTATGTGTGGTCCAGTGGAACGTGCACCGCACTCATTATCGAAAAGTTGTGAGTTCGAGGCCCACTGCAACCAAAGTGTTGTGTCCTTGGGCAAGACACTTTACCGCACTTGCTTCTCTCCACCCAGGTGTTAAAGCGGAGAGCTGTTTGGGGATAATCACAATCTAAGTGTCTGATAGGAATAACCGCAATTATCAATATGATATGCAGCAACCTAAGTCAAGCAATATATCCTATAGTAGCAGCGGATTACATGTACGCGCTTTGAGTATAATTGGAAAAGTGCTATATAAAAAACCTGACATTTTTAACATTTTAATTTAATTCAATTTAAGGCAATTGTAATTGAGTTGTGAAATTCAGCATGATGCGAAATGAAATTGTACCACTATTGAAACTGTTAGTCAAATTAGTGTTCATTTACTCTGGATTTTGCATGAATAAATCTTTCATAATCATTGAGACATAAGTATAATCTTTGATATTGGGATTGACTTACCTCTGTGCTACATCCATAAGACTTTGTTTGCTGGTGTCAAACAAGCCATCTCTTTGCTGTTGCCTCATATCATCTGATATTCCTGACAAGAAATATGTCATCCCTCTGTTGGAGGGAGCCACAGGGCCATCAACCTGTCATGCAATCAAAGATGATGTGTGTTACTGTTATTCATATAACATTGTAATCCAGGATCTAGTGCAAATAAGTTTACATTGATACAGGCTGTATCAAAATGATTTGTACTCTGATATGTTCCATTTTCAAAAAAGCATTAAAAATATAAAATCTCTGATAAATACAATATTTTTGATTTTAATAAATAGGGAATTATGTCAACTTATTGATCTGATAATCTGAAGATAATTGGCTGTTGTTTCTGACCGCTATTGTCATTCAAATGAAGATCGACGTAATCATGGTTTTACTTGCAGCAGCGCAAATTTAATAGGTTCACTGCACAAACTCTTTATAAGTAGTGAATATATGAGTGCAGTCAGGAGGAACTTTGAATTGTGCGCTTCAGATCTAACGTTTCGATGAAAATGATAAAAACACCAATATTCCTTTAAAAGCTTGTAAATTCTGATAAAAATGTTCGATTGTCGTAAATCAAAATTCTTAGAAAAGATGAAACTTCAATAATTTTGCATATAGAAGCAAAATGGTCTAAATGGTTCGTAACATATCAAAAAAAATTCTGAAAAACTGATCAGACCACGGTACAAATCTTTTTGATACAGCCTGTATGTGGTGTACTATAACTCTGGAGGAGAATGAGGGTCTAAGAACTGAGGCCTGTTGAAAAGGGGTCAAGCAGAATATGAGAAGGGAGTCTTAAGGGCCTGATGAAAACATGGACCACATTTCAACTTACAGCTGAGAAGACTGACAGTTTAGCCTCATCTATATCTTGCTGCGTGTAGTCTCCTTTCACAGCCCAATCAACAGACCGATCAAATGCAGTCAAGGTATCTGTGGAGTTTGGATCTCTGTAAATAACAAGGTATATGTTAAAGTAAATGGAAAAGGTTAGTACTGGGTACTTCACTAATCCTCACAAACCTCTGATTGCATGGTAAGGGCTTTGCTTGTTAGTGAGTTTTCTTCCTTCTTTAAATAAAACTGCACTACTTTTATTAACCATAATTATATATAACATTAAAGTCTAAAGACTTTACACATGTTTTTGATACTTCAGCACATTTATTGAATGACTTCATTTAGAATAATGCTTTGGACACCTAAGATCTCTGTGGATATCTTAAAGGGGCATTGAGAGGGCGCCCTCAAATTTCCTAGAAATCAGGTTTTCGCACCTACGCAATACTTGGACATACTAACTAACATCTGAAACCGTTGTCCTTAATTTGCCGTCTATCGTGTAAAATTTTACGATTTGGTAATTCGATGTAAATCACATCGAAATTATCAGCATTTTGCTTACCTGTATGAATAATACTTGAATATTCCATCCATGCCCATGCTAGCACCACCGCCATATGCACCTCCCTTCTCTCTGTTTAATAGTTACACATAACATGGAATATTCCTTGTTAGTACATGGGTGTAGGAAAGTAAAGTTTTATTCTAACTAAAAATTGAAATATGCTACACTATACCCATTTCAATATCATGTGTTTGTTCCAAATTCAGGCAAAATTGGTTTGGGGAACCTTATTTTTTCTGTTTTGATCAATGTTTTAACCTTGACCATGTACACATCGAAAAACCAATAAAGAAGCTAACTATCTGAAAAGATATTGTCAAGATTTAAACAATGAAATAATCCCACGGCTGCCACCAATTGTTGTGATTTAGACAAAGTTATTGAGATAAAGAAGACACTCATACACGTTCAATACAGTTGCATATTCTTATTAAATCATAAGCTCCAAGTGGGCATGTCTAAAGCTACATACAGAATCTTATGTACATGCTATATACAGGCTATCATAGATGTGTAGTGGTCAAGTGCTACCACCAGAATGACTCTCCCTGGCAAATTACTGCCCCTTTTATAGGTTTTGGTCCCATCCACAATTGTTACCCAAAGCTACACTATCTCCACACAATCTGTGAGACATTTTGAGGGCTGACTCTACGCAATCTGTGACACACTTTGTGTAGATAAACAATGTGCGTGAAATTGCGGGCTGGCTCTACACAACCTGTGACAGATTTTGTGTAGTGACAGATTTTGTGTGCGAGGGATTTTGCGTAGATAAACAATGTGCAAGAAATTGCGGGCCCCATGAAGGGGTGAAGTTGTTATTCTGAAATCTCTACAATATGCTTTAACTTTTGGCACATTTATTATGCATTATTATTGGAAGTTATCAACAACAAAAGACCTCCTTTTAAATATGTTGTTCAAACATTTTTGGGCCTTGATTTGAAAATAAGTAAATCTTTTCAGTCTTCACAAATAAACACAAAGCACCTGTAATAACATCCTTTTTAAAGGAGTATATTATTGCAAGGGGCCTTTCATATCATTCTACATACATCAAACCTACCTTATTTCTCTGTGTAGGAACTTGGATGACATCAGACGGGCAAGAATTCTCAACCTAAAGATATCATAATTATAAAGGATAAGAGCATAAAATAATATTGTGTAGTTTTACAGTTTCCATGCAAATTGTTCATTTTATGTTTTAGAGATGATTACTTACTAAGAAGGGTGTATAGGGTAGAGAAACATTTTACTTGAATGGGTTTGACAATTTTTGGGACTAATAATTTTGTCATACAAACTTTAACCCATGTTTAAGGATTTTGGTTAAAATGTAAATCTTGAATAGCGAGGCAGTACAACTTCATATCCAAACCTGTATCTTTATCATTTGCATGTCGATTAACATGTAGGCCTATATGTCTTTATCTTTTAAGTAAGTACCTAAAAAGTGGCATATCTCTGTATATTCAATATGCGTCAACACTGTCTCAAAAAAGAGCTATAAATCAGTGCAATACTCACGATGGGAAGTCTGGATGCGTATATGGTACAGCATAAACCCCTCTGCTCATGTAGTTGACTGGGAATGGAAGCTCATAATGAGTCTTGAATGGTGAAGGCACAAACTCACTAGTCTGTGTTAAAAAATAGAACAAATATCAACTACAGTTATATAACAATGCAATTACACTTAAATAGGAATATCACTTATGATTGAAGTAGTTCAATCTAATCATAGTAATGGGTACATTTAAATCTTTGAAAGGCTGTGTATGTAACCATGCATTCACTTTCAATCTCAGTTATTTCCATTGGTCAAGGGACAGTCCTTTGGAATAGGTTCTATTTGAGCCAAATTTATAGTAAGCCAATGGCTACCTACGTTTAGAGGTCTTTTCAGAGCCACCATCTCTGTTCAGTGGAAAATCGGCAATCCATCTGAACGGCTCTTTTCAGAGCCACCATGTCACGTGTGAAATCGATTAGAGAATAATCTTTTACTTTTTAATATCGCACTGACATTTACGGTACTTTAATCGCACTATTTTATCTTGTTGTTGTAATTAGGTCTTTACCGCTAAAGCAGACGTGTTTTATTCAGTCATCATCCTTTGTCCAAGATCAGCACTATTCCCAAGTTGAGCATTTTTGTATCGAGGTGATCATTGTAATATCTCGACAGGCAGAGATATTTATATTGTGAAGTTACTAAATGTTAGGTCGACAGGATCAGGCTGATGGATAGAATGGAGATGTAATGTGACCGTTTCTTCGTCGACAAGTTTTTCATAATTGTATATGCCAAGAAATTGGTGAGTAGATTATCTAAATAACCGTTGTAATTGTATAATCAAATATTTGTAAATACTGTAATACAGCAAATAGAAAAATCCAAAGACAGGATTACAATGCAGTTAGCATGTTTAAAGAAATGTTTTGACGAGCTCACAGCATCACAATTATATTATTGTCATCAAATGTTTACTTCTGAAATGTATAAAATCGGATTCAAAGTCCAGTATGTAATTTGCGTGAACAATCATGAGCATTAAAGCATTCTGTTATTATAGCTATTTTATCTGATGATGGTGCATGATGTTTAACTACACTTGAGGATGCGCTATGCAGGTGTGATAAATGTATATTGTGAATTTCCATGATCGTCCATGTGTATTTAAAGTCAATGGGATTTTATTCGGTATATTTGTCAATATTTTTATTTAATAGGCTTTCGACTTGGGGTGGAGTAGTAACCATGACAACGGCAATTATCCAAGCATCCAGTAACCTGTCATAGGAACAGAAATACGATATCAACATGTACAACTTGTCTCAGCTTTAATCCATAAATCGGAAAACGAACAATCGGTATTCGCCATAGTCATTGGATGTGACGCTATACATCATCTTCATTATTTGCCGTAGCGTATCGCGATTCTCGACGAAATGCATGTATGTTTGTATTATTATCACGATTATTGTTGTCATGTGTATATTATAAGAGATCCAAATTGATTTTTAATTACTAATTCGTACTTTGATATTCTTGCGCGAGTTAAATCATTTAAGCATATACAATCATTGATTGTATTATTTGGTAGCTCTGTTTGGACATACTTGATTAAACTATTTAAATTCTAGATCAATTATTTGGATAAGGAAGAAAAGCATCTTCCTCATTTGAAATAATTATTTGAAATTCATATTTGCAATTGTTGTTGTTTTAATGATATCTTTTGTATTTGTTAATATAATTTATGAATAATAACGACATGATTTATATTTGTGTTTCTACATTATTGAAGAATAAAGTAACTGTCGTTGATATAATAACCGCTTTGGTTCCAGTGTAGCGATCGATATTAATTTGCAGCTACTTTAGGTATTTAAAATGTTCATGCTATGCTTATTATAAGCCGACTCACAAATTGAGATAAACAATAACTATATTCATGAATTCAGCATTCATTCATCTAGTTATTTACAAATACTAGTTTCAGCATATTAATTACTACTATTCTCCAATCACCTGCTGAACCTAAGTTTGACTTTCCGTATTCATAGTTAAAACAAGATATACATTAATGTACAGTGTATGGAGGTTAATGTTAACCATTGTTTCTAATATTAAATGCTGTATGTATTTGAAGTTTGTATCAAACCAAACATATCTTTGTTTATATATTATTATGAACCATTGTGCTTTATGACATATACCGAAGGAAGAAGAGTTATAAATGAATTTAGATTTGTGGTGTAAATAATAAGTTTGTCTTGGTGTGCGATCCCTAGTGTTATATAGGTTACAGTATTTAAGGGTTGAGTGAACCAAAACAGCTTCAATATAATATGAAGTTGACAATGGGGGCTCGTCCGGGAACTTAAGGGTTCTCAACCGCTATTTTCTTTTGAAAAAATACGTACAAACCTTTTAACACCGGCAGGTCATCTTTTATAAGTGATTAAACCTATATTCATATTATTGTAATACATTATTACTGTTCACAGGTGTTATGTTTCGCTGATGCAGAACCGGTCACAGGAACATCATCTTATCCATACATCCAAGATCAAGTCCTGGTTCGTATAGTAGCTTAAGATACATATGCTCAACCCAATTGTAGTTGTGTTTTTGATCGCTTGTATATCCCCAAAATTTACATTCATAATGTCTGTTTCAAGCGCCATAGAAATTGACCAACTCACCGAAGTAGGCCAAAAATTAGGTTATACTGGAAATGAGTTGCGCACATTTGTTGATCGCGAGCGTGCAGTTCTGAGAAAAGAACGTGATGACCAACGCGAAAACCGTAGGTGCGAAAGAGAATTTGAAAGTTCCAAGATTGAGGAAAATGAAAAACAGAGGCAATTTGAAATGTTCAGGTTTCAGAAAAATGAGGAAAGAATCAAGCAAGAATCGCAAGCAGAAGAAACTAAAGTCAAATTGCAACTCCAATTAGAAACTTTGAAAAAAGACACTAGTGAAATTAATGCACAAGCTGCTGCTGATAAAGTAAGAGCTAAACCACCCAAACTTCCAGTATTCTGTGATGACAAGGATGAGTTAGATGTTTATCTTGAACGTTTTGAAAGATACGCTACTTCTCAAAGGTGGAAAGTAGAAGATTGGGCAATCAATTTATCATCCTTACTCACGGGCAAGGCACTTCATGTTTATAGTACAATACCCATTGATGAAGCCAATAATTATGATACCCTCAAGTCAGCCATACTTAAAGCTTACAATCTAACTCAAGATGGTTACAAACAGAAATTCAAATCAATCAAACCAGAAGGATCAGAAACTGCTATGCAATATCTCACACGGGTTACAGGTTGCCTTCACAAATGGTTTGATGGTTTGAAACAGCAAATGTAAAAAAATCATATCAAGGGGTTGTGCAATTTTTAGCGATAGATCAGTTTCTCCAAAGTATCCCAAAAGATGTAGCACTTTTTGTCAAAGAAAGAGATCCAAAAACTCCTGATCAGGTTACTGCTACTGCAGATAGGTTTATTGAGGCACATGGAGGTTGGTCTTATATACCTAGAGGTCAAGTGAGACCACTGTTCCAGGTCAGAGGTAACGGTCAAACTAACGGTATGACAAAACTCAGTAGCTATCAATCTAGTAAACCTATATCTAATGACAAAAGCAATAACAATTCTAAATCAGCTACTCTAGGAAACTCTGTTAGACCAAAATGTCATTTTTGTAACAAACCTGGCCACTATTGGAGAAATTGTAGTGCCACTCCCAAATCCTTTGTCCCGGCTATGTCTATGATATTTGATATGGTACGCGATGAAACCCTTGGGGGTAGACATGGTAGTTGAGAACTATAATACAGATAGTGCTCAAGATAGGCAAGTCACTAGAGATGAACTAGATTATGATAATGTGTGCCATGAACCACGACAAGAAGCATACTGTGAAAGCTGTAAATCGAACAGCGCCGATGAGACCATTGAAGGAAACTTCATGAAAATGAATATCAATGACCGTCACATAGATAATGCTTTACAGAAAGGTCAATTTGAGCTAAAATGTGGCCATATTATACCATTGATGACCCCAGGATTGATGAGCGCTGCATGTACTAACAAATCCATAACCAGCCGTATGATACTTTCAGATGGATACATAAATAATACAAAAGTACAGGTCATGCGTGATTCTGGTTGCAATGGTATTGTAGTTCAAAGTCAGTTGGTCCCAAAAGAAGCATTGACGGGTAGGTATATCTCATGTACAATGATAGATGGTACCGTACGTAGGTTTCCCGTGGCTATGATAGACGTAAACACACCCTTCTTGATAGGTAGAGTCTCTGTAGTATGTATGGAAAATCCAGTTTACAAATTAATTGTAGGAAGTGTGTCCGGTGCCACGTTACACCCTGACCCTTCATGGGCATATTCACCAATTAGTACTGAATTTGAGAAATCGGAAAACATTTCTCCAAACACTGCAAATACGTATGCCATTACGTCAGTCAAGTCGGTTGATACTCAAGTGAAAAGTCTTGTGGATGCAACCAAAAGTCAATCACAGTCAATCACAAAGCCCACTCTTGAAAAGACAGAGACGGTTGCAAAACAATGTACTTGTGACATAGGCGTGGCTGCCGTTGAAACTAGGAGTCAAGTTTTGGCAAGATCAAAACCATTCGAACCCCTGAAGGTTAGTCACCCAATGCAAGAAATCGTCACTTATGATAAAGTATGTGATAGACGTAGACTAGAGAAATCATGTAAGTTAGCACAAGAAGAATTAGCTACGTCAAAGATTAAGTACAAAACCTACCATGACAAAAGGTCAAAATCAAGGCAATTCAATGTAGGTGATGAGGTTCTTCTCCTCTTGCCCACTGACCATAACAAAGCTCTAATGCACTGGAAGGGACCTTTCCCAATTGTTGCAAAGAAAAGTGTTATGGATTATACTGTTGAGTTTGGCCATGGACAGAAAACCTTCCATATAAACATGCTCAAAAAGTATGTAAGGCGTGTTAGTGAGTCAAAAGTTGAGCCACCAAAACAGGGAGTCACTGTAGGTAATATGACTACTAATACCGCAGTAACAAAGAACAACACAGGTAAAGAAGTGGTCTCTGAGGATAAGACGACCCCTGAAACTGTGAAAACTCTTGCCCCTGAATCTATGATGGTCGCATGCACTTTTGTAATCCAGGATGAGCCTGAAACATATGAATTAGAGTCTGAAAATGATGAGAAAACTAGACCAAATAAAGAACTGATACATCTTCCCACTTTGGCTCCAAAAGAAAGTGTCAAAGATGTTCAATTAGACCATGATCTTGCTAAAGAGCAAACATCTAGGATTAAGAGATTGGTAAATAGTTATACCAATATCTTGACCGATTTACCGAGCAAAACTTGTCTCGGTGAACATGATATCAAATTGGCAGATAACAAACCGGTTAGACAAAGACCTTACCCGGTTCCTCATGCTCTTAGTCTTAGAGGAAACAAAATCCAGGATGAGATTGACTCATTGATTAAGATGGGGGTAGTAGAACAAAGTGATAGTCTATACGCTAGTCCTTTAGTCATAGTAAAGAAGCCTGATAGCTCTCATAGATTTCTGTTAGTTTCCTATGGTTATGAAGTAATAAGTTGTATTCTATAACCGCTTAGATAAATATATATAATATTTATCCTAATGTGGGGGTCATTGTCACGTGTGAAATCGATTAGAGAATAATCTTTTACTTTTTAATATCGCACTGACATTTACGGTACTTTAATCGCACTATTTTATCTTGTTGTTGTAATTAGGTCTTTACCGCGTATCAATATCACGGCTTTAAGATTGGCGCGATTTTTAAATGTAATCATATCATCATTTGCTACGACGCTAAGCAGACGTGTTTTATTCAGTCATCATCCTTTGTCCAAGATCAGCACTATTCCCAAGTTGAGCATTTTTGTATCGAGGTGATCATTGTAATATCTCGACAGGCAGAGATATTTATATTGTGAAGTTACTAAATGTTAGGTCGACAGGATCAGGCTGATGGATAGAATGGAGATGTAATGTGACCGTTTCTTCGTCGACAAGTTTTTCATAATTGTATATGCCAAGAAATTGGTGAGTAGATAATCTAAATAACCGTTGTAATTGTATAATCAAATATTTGTAAATACTGTAATACAGCAAATAGAAAAATCCAAAGACAGGATTACAATGCAGTTAGCATGTTTAAAGAAATGTTTTGACGAGCTCACAGCATCACAATTATATTATTGTCATCAAATGTTTACTTCTGAAATGTATAAAATCGGATTCAAAGTCCAGTATGTAATTTGCGTGAACAATCATGAGCAGTAAAGCATTCTGTTATTATAGCTATTTTATCTGATGATGGTGCATGATGTTTAACTACACTTGAGGATGCGCTATGCAGGTGTGATAAATGTATATTGTGAATTTCCATGATCGTCCATGTGTATTAAGTCAATGGGATTTTATTCGGTTTATTTGTCAATATTTTTATTTAATAGGCTTTCGACTTGGGGTGGAGTGTGCGATCCCTAGTGTTATATAGGTTACAGTATTTAAGGGTTGAGTGAACCAAAACAGCTTCAATATAATATGAAGTTGACACACCAATCTGTCACAAGTAGGAAAGGGGCACCTAATCTCAAATCATCGAGCAGTCCAAGGGGCAGTCCAAATGATGATAACAATAGAGAAGTGGCAATCTCTATGTTTTGCTTAATATTATAATAGTTTGGTCCTGAAAAAGTCAGAGCTAATCCTGACAAAAGCTTGACAGTTTTAAACTTGTCCAACAGCGAACCCATTAAAATGAATACCCGTCGTAAAAGCCTATCTCACAATCAGTTCTTCCTATTGAATTTTCTAGAAATTAAAAAATCCTAGAAAATTCAATAAGTAAACTTAATAGTAATGAGCCATGCACAACCTTCCATGAGTCACCTATACATACCTGTTTTATAAACATGGATTCATTACTTGAAACTCCTGGCATGGTTTCTAGAAATGATTCCAACTGTGACAAAGCAGAACTCATAAATTCAGGAGTTGAATTCATTGCACATCTGAAAAAAACCCAGAGAATAAGGAGTAATTTTGATACATTTATTTGTACATTTTGAAGAAAAATTATTCTTTTTTAACTTACTATTTAACATTATATTACCACTCTACATTTTAAAGTAATCAAACCATTCATCTAATTCACTCTAAATAGAGGTTTGTTTCTATCAGCATTGGAGGTGGAACTGGTGGGATAAAATCTTGATAAAATGGCTTACAAATATGCTTGCAGACACAACCCGGCAGCGCTTTCTCGGCAGGGCAACACCTGCAAGCCCTTTTTTGGACCCCTCCCACTTTCAAAAATATTCTCTCACCAGTGTCTGTTACTTTGACCATAACATTTGAATGTTTAAATGGACACTTGAAATTAATTAGGAATATTGACTCTTACATGAAACGCATTTTTATAGGGTGTAAATATAATGCTTATGATAAAAACAACATCCTGATCAATCCTCATTTAGACAATGATGATACCAAATGAGTATAGCAGCTCTGCCCCATCATGTCAATTGAGATAATATTTACCTCATATTTTCTTTATTGAGTAGATGTTTTGCGACAAGCTTTAGTTTCTCCATTGTTTCAGTCATGTCTTCTGATTCTGCGATAGTTTTCATAAATGAGACCTTAGGAAATAAACAAACATACACACACAAAAATATCATCAATTATATCATTCTACAGTTTATTTTAATGATTTATTTTAAAACACAATACAAATAATTAAATTATTTGTATTCTATTTCTTGATAAGGGGATAATCCTGTTGAGTTTCAGAAAAATTGATCAAACAAAATGTTCAACATTAACATCAGTTTAATGAAATTGAGTGTATGTGCAGGTTTTCCTATAGTCTGATTCAGAACCCATGTTGAAGGCTTTCAATCCTACATTCTAAAATGTCCTAGGCACTGTGAATTGAATCATAACACTTGTTTTGTTTGAGAGCATTTGATTAATTTATCCTGATTTATAAATGTGTTCTCACATTGCCACCATAACACTTTCCACACGGGTGGTGACTGCAGACGACATTCCATAATTTCACTAAATGTTTCAAAAATGTCAAAATTATTGAACTCCATCACCATATTTGGAATCACCATGAGAAATGCATTAAAACAAGTACAAAGATGCCTAGTATTGGTTCAGTAATCCTTGAGAATGTTTCTGAAAAATCTGTTTTGTATGGTAAAACTAATAGCCACGTGGAAAGTGTTAAGGTTCCTGACAGACAACTGTCATGGCGTAAGCATGGGACCTACTGACTTCTTACCTGTTTCATTCCTCCCATTGTTTCACTAAGACTCCCTACAGGACTCAGAGAGCTACTAGCACCTTTCATGGCATATGCATGGCCCCCGTGGGGTAGTGACTGGGCAAGATCTGATGCAGCCATACGGACTAATGTAGATAGACGATCATGGTCAGTCATGTTGGGTCTGTAGATAATACAATAAATATCATAGAAATATTTCTGTTATCAGATTTAGAATAAAACAAACAGATTGGAACGGGGTATCGCGTGCACTACATGAAAGTAGTCCAAAAGTTTGACAATTTCAATCATGATCTTTTTTGTACTGCATATGCAGTGTTCATTCAATGTTAATCAGATTATAGCTAACTCAATTAGCCACAAATTTATTTAATACTAGCGGCATTCCTATATTCCTATACCTGGAACACTTTTGCTTCATTCTTTTGTTTAAGGTTCTGGGAATATACAAAATACTGCAATTGATAATGAGAATATGAAAATGAAGTGTACTGTTGGTCCCTGGTATGCATCAATTACACAGTAGAGAAAAGTGTAACATGATTAGGAAGAAGATTTTTTTTGTTTACAACCGAAAATCTGTGGGTTTTTTCCCTCCAGCAACTTACAAAGTTGAACAAACCATTTAAATGTTGCCACAATATTTTGTTCTTCATGCCTTGTCCAAGGTATAATACAGCAGATGCTTTACTGGCTGATTCTTGCTTAGTTTCATTGGTGAAATAAAATAAGCCACTTTTGGAGCTTTGGTTAGAAATATACATGAACTCAAAAAGGATCTGTTCATACTGGCCGGAATCCTAAATGATGCACTTTCTTCCATCAAAGATTTGACACATATTCTATTGAATCATCTATGTTTTAGCTTTTGACTTTTGTAGATTCAGCTTGTTTGTGGACTTTTGGTTGGGCTAGTCACTCCCTCCATACATTGATTTGGTTTTTCTGCCTTTACCAACTTCGTTCGTACCATTTACTTTAATTATATTACCTATTGAAAACCTTTGTCCAAAGTGAGAACATTTCTGGCAGATTCCGATCTAGACTGTAGGAAGACATTGCCACACCCTGTAAATATCATAATAAATATATTTATCATTAACAGTTTCGTAGGCACCAATGCAAGGTAACAGGGGGGGGGGGGGGGACATATAACCTCCCCATGTTTCAACAATAGAACATCTGCGTTCTTTTATTTCTGTTTTTAACAATTCAGGATAAATGTCCACTGTCTTTCAAGACAGATAAACTAATAACATATCATGTTATAACTTCAGCAGTTTTATGATACATTTTCGTACAGTAAACACTGTATTTCCAAAAAAGGATTTTATACTAACACTGTTAAAAGGTTGTCAGTCAATCATTTGTAACCTGTGCGTAAATGAGAAATTCATAATTCTTTACTCAAGAAAAAATCTTTACTGAAGTGCAAGTTTGAGTATTTTGCTCATCAAGATGTCATCATGGCAACGAGCAACTTAACCCAGCCTACAGAGAAGACTTAGTGTTGTGTGTACATGTTGAGTCAGTCATTTGAGGATTGTGAAATTATGAAATACTGTGTTATCACAAACTCAGCACGTATACATTGACAGTATCATTCTACAATCCAGCTATTCACTTATTCCACCGTCATAGTGCAAATAATGTTACGTTTTATTTTGTTAAGCGCTGCGGTACCAGTGTATGTTGTGTAAGAGCGCTATATAATTGCTTATTGTTATGTTATGTTATGTTTTGTTTATGTTATATTATCACATTTTACTGTACTGTTGCTACTTACTTGTTCATAGGACATGATATCACTATGATACTGGCATATATGACTGCCCATACCCAGACCACCTGTCTTTAGCTCTTCACGCTGAGAGAATTCTTGGAATGTCATATCACCTGCTCCCATGCTGTATGCAAAATAATGAGAGAGAATTCATCAGATCCAACAATGTATCACTTTCATCAGTGAGTGATTTGTCACTGCCAAACAGGCTGCGACGGTTGATTTATTTTGTATTCGTGTTCATCATCTGTCACTATATGTCTTTATAATATATTCTTGTGTAAGCCCGAACCTGTTATTATCATCATAATTGATAACCACTGTCACTCTTTGTTGACAAAACAACAAAACTGGAGATGCGCTAATATTGTTGCCGGTATTTGAATGTTTACTTTGTTAAGAACTATTGATTTGTCAATCAATGTTGTGGTGCTTGGAATAACTGCTTACGACATTGGCATTTTTTCAACATTGCAAGGGGAAAGGGGTGGCAGTTTTCTGTTGTTAATAGTACCTGTTCCAACACTTTTCCCAACACTGTAGACTCAAACTTATTTCACGTCTCACAGTTAGACATACAAAATGTACTGTCTGGAATGTGTACCAAGTTTTACTTTTCAATTTTAAAGTGAATCCTATCAATGTTTCTATACTGAATAATATTAGTTTGATTGAACTTTTCTTTAAATATCTAAATACCATGGTATAGCACAACACTACATATTGATCTTATTGGTGCCCTCTCCCCCAACCCCACCTCTGTGTTTTGCATGTATTCATTGTGCAATCATAGCACAATATGTGTGGCAAAGAAAACTTGCTTTTCAGAACATAAATGCCATGAGGTAGTTGGCATTTGTCTTGTCTAGGCTTGTCTTGTAGGAATACTGGTCAACGCTCCAATGTTGGAGTCAACCCTGATTGCCCAGTGACATAGGACTATGTTTGTACAGATACAGAGCCGGAATGATCCCCATCTCTTTGTGACTTTTAACATGCACTACCGGGTTACTCGTCTGCTGCACAGAACCACTATTTCTATGTGACTTTCGACCCACGGACACAATCCATGAACCATTACATCTGTATGTCGTAATGGTCCATGGGAGCGAGGAGAAATTCCATATCGCATTTCATGTGACCACGAAGTGCAGTAGTGCATTTGGTCCCAAGTAGGACATTTTGGAATTTATTTGAACCATTTTTCATCATGACAGTTTTATTCCTCAACCTCCTTTTGTATATTAAGCCAGTTCCAGATCTGTCTGGTTTATGACTTTCCGTTTA
This sequence comes from Ophiura sarsii, assembly GCA_035610835.1. NCBI lineage: Eukaryota > Metazoa > Echinodermata > Ophiuroidea > Amphilepidida > Ophiuridae > Ophiura > Ophiura sarsii. Next base: position 47,364,827 of record CM069442.1, on the reverse strand, counting down.
TGAAAACTATTTCCAGCAATTGTTCTGTATTTCCTTTATAAGCCTGTTGTGCCGTGCTATATTAACCTGAACTATTCAATTGTATACCAAATGTGGTCTTATCCTAAACACTATCTCTCATGTATACAAGGATTAAGTAAATCAAAGGTAAATTTATACCTTTATATGCACAATTTTCATAATAATAATGTGAAACTTACCTAGTTATAACTCCACTGAACAATGGCACATATGGCACTAAGTCAGCGGGTAAGTCTTTGGTAGACAATAGCGCTCTGAAATAGCTGATGCCATTGGTGGGTTGTTCACAACATTGCACTTGTACCCCGGCTAAATTTAAAGAAAAAAATGACAACATTAGAATCGGTGGTGAGGAACTGACAATGACAAGTTTAAGGGCGCCTGAAGGTAATAATAATGATCTTCCTTATCAGGACACAAGCAGGCCAACCTTCTTTCCACCAATTGTTGTTACTATACACTTTATGGTTCTTGAGATATAGTCTAAACAAGAATGTGGACACCACATGCCGGGCATAGGCAACCAGAAATATTGAAAACTAAGTCTCATCATGATATATCTGGCAAGACAAACAAGCAATAAAGGGCTTTACATTGAACATTATAATTGGCTTTTCAGTTGCAAAAGCTCATGTAAAGGTAAGCATTTGATTAAAATTTCTTTTTACTACAATACAATCTTTGGGAAAGGAATAGCAAACCAGATGAAATAAATGACAATGCACTGGAATTATGATGATCTATAAGTATCAAGTGTCACTTAAAATACAAATGTCTTTTCAATACTTTCATGTAAACAACCTGAACATAGATGAGAATTTACCACCAAAGTTAGCCATGATGAGCAGAATACTCAAACTTGCACTGGAGTAAAGAATGTTTTTCTTGAGTAAACAATTAGGATTTCTTCATTAAGTATAGGTTCAAATGATTGACTACCTTTCAGCAGTGTTGAATGTATAAAATCCCTTTTCGGAAATACCCTGTTTACTGTATGTATGAAAATGTATCATAAAACTGAAGTTATAACATGTTTTATTATTAGTTTATCTGTCTTGAAAGATAGTGGAAATTCATCCTGAATTGTAGACTGATAGAAACTAATGAGAAACAAAGACAGTTATCTTGTCATTTAGTCTTACCTAGATGGGTGTGGTCAAAATTAGTTCTAATGAGTTCAGGATTGATGTCAGTAACTCGTAGTGTTGGTAAACTTGACAGATCTTCCTCTTTATTCTGTTCCTCTGCTAACTCTAGACCTACATGTTAAATTTCAATCAGAATCTCAATAAATATGACAGATACACAGTATACAACTAACCATACACACTTGCCAAGAACATTGCATTGTATTATTTCCGTTGAATAATAACTTTTCAAAATATTTGAATCAATAAAAGGGATAATGCTTAAATTATATCAATAGAGTGTTTTACACCTGACTCCACCAACTTTGTTCCTAGTGATAGATATTTGACTATAGTTCAGTCAGTTCCAAATTGGCGAAACCTGTTTACAGCAGCGAACAAATTCAGAAGAGTGTTGCGAGCAATATGGCGCGTGAAGTCGCAGTATCATTGTATGCGTGACGTTTGCGTATGCCAAAAGCGCGCTTATACGCTTGGATTACTTTTGCGCACGGATAAATTAAAAAAAACATAGTCTATCATATCGAATGCCTTTCCTAAACCAAAAATGGCAAAAAAGAATTCCTAAATATTTCATGAAATAAAAATTTGTCTGACAAATAATCTGACCACCATTTAAATCAAAATAAAAGTTAGAAAAACAGTGTCATCAAACTAGACACTTCGTAAAAGCATTGTATACTGTTGCAGTATCAACTGCATTGTGACAAAATATGCTTTACAGATAAACTACCTTTCTGGTAAACAATTTCTTTGTCTTGTGGGGTCAGATCACTGAGCATCTTTGCCAATTTCTTTTGTTCTGTCTCCTCCGCCTGCTTTTTGAAATCGTCTTCTGGGGTCATCACTAAGGTCATCTTGTGGTTGTTATCTTTGAAGTATTGTTTTACCTGAATGGACACAATACATAGACAAATAAACCATTTGAAGTTAATACACAAGTGGAATAAAATCAAAATTGGGTTTACTGTTTAGTCACATGTATTTGTTTGTATCTAATATGTTTACCATACATTTAATTTAAACCTAACCCAGGTTAAGGGTATTTAACCCGGATCACAATTTTGGAAGAGAAAACACCAGCTACATTGCCGGGGGCATTCTGGACATCGACCAATCGTCCCACCCACTAAGTCACGCCCCTCAGCTACTCATTTGCGCAGTATACCACACACATTTATAACCCTAACCCAAAAGGTTTTAAACAGGATCACAATTTTGGAAGAGTAAACACCAACTAAATCGCTGGGGACCGAGGTTGTACAAGAGCATGGCATGTCAGATGAGACGGTGAAATAAAGTAGGCATTGAGGCATGCTAGAGATGGATACACTTACTTTTTCTTGTAAGAAACAAGGATTGTCTGCCATACACTGTTTGAATTTCTCCACTTGTTTGTTGACTTCCATATTCAACACAGGGTTAGAATCATGGTTCCAACTTGACATGAGACTCTGATGGAAAACAAGAGAACTCAGTGGTTAATAAAGGAAGGGATCAAATCAAATTTCTAGAAAATTTAAATGTAACAAAGTAAAAGGAATGGGAATTCAGATACACTATGTGATACTGTGATTCAGTCCAGTGAAAAAATTGGAACTTAAATTTCAAAGAATAGACATTTTTTGTTTCTATCTTTTTTTCTCCAAGCAATAGACATCTTGTTATAAGATAATAATATTCATTTTTTCTGGAACTAAACATTTCAGAATTGCTGGCATTGTTTTATCAAACTCCTCAAAATATGCTCTAACATTTATTTCAATCATCTATAGTTTGGATATTTTGTGATATGTTTATATTGTGTAACATATCAATAGAAAGCTGATGTGTTCATCTTTCCACTGACACCACATTTATAGCAAACAATTTCTTCAGTGCTCAGTAACATTCTTGAAAATATTGGAAGGTCTTAATTTGAATTCGCAAAAATCACTACTATTTTGCGCTCAAAACTCTGATGATACTTCAATAGAGTGCAGTGCTGACAACTAAAATACAGAGAGATGCTTTGTTGACAGATTTATTCTTTTGAGCAAATAAATAGTGCCATTTTGACACATTCAGATTGAGACCTCCAAAACATTCTAATAGCTTGAGCACTGAATCAAGTGATTGCTACAAATGTGGTTTCATTAGAAAGATGAGCACACCAGCTTTGCATTAATATGCAACCCAATATTAACAATGAATGTATAATAATGTCAGAGATATAGTTGAATGAAAATAAAGTCTGAAAATTTTTAGGAGTTTAGTATGTTTGGTTACTTGTTGACAACATGTTGCCACACAGCCAAAAAACAAATTGTTGTGCCTCTCTTGCATGTTTCAACCAGGGCACTTAGTGCACACTTCTTTACACTCCAATATTGGTTTTCAAAGATATCCTGGGTAAAATACACATATGGCCTGATTTAGAGCAATAATATCTCATTCACAACTAACAAGTCTATACTCACTGATATTATTCCTAATCCAAAGCTAGTACTCTGATGTTTCTGCCCTAGTTCTATCATGTGCATGATGGCCTCTATTCTCTCAGGCTCAAAACCATTTCTGCAATTCAACAACAATGAGTTTGGGTATAAAAACATATGGTATTACTGTAACTTCTCTGCAGATCCTAAAAATTACAGATGATATCATATGATAACGCATGGCATGAATCTTGTGTAATATGTCTAACAAAGATTAGATATCTCTAATTCCAAAGTGAAAATGGGCTATCTATTGTTACTTTTGTGCATTAATTAAGTGACAGGAAAAAACCCCTCTTTTACAGACCCAACCCATCCAGATTAAAAAAATTGATGAAACAATATTTCTACACAAATGAATACCTATTCAAATTTTGTTTAAAGAAAAAAATGTGTATGGGGATATTTTGTGTCATTTAATGCGCGAACAAAATTAATAAATAAAAATTTAAATTCCTGACTGACAAACCCTACTTGAAAACAGTGTTTTAGCACCTTAGTCTTTGATGTTCTTCGTTATATCATCATTGGCAGCCCAATCTGCCATACATGAAATCATCAAGAAGAAAGGTGACAGTTCCTTAATGATTTCACATAAATGTTTTGCGGTAAATTTTGATTTGCGGTTTTCGCGCTAAAATCAGTAAGCATGAAAACAAAAACGGGCAAATATATTCATTTTGTATGTAGGTTTACATCTATGTAAAGATTGCTCAAAACCGCAAAAATAAAAACAAGAACAATTGTTTAAAATATGTAATATTTAAAATGAGTCAAGTTTTCTATATTGTATCTTTAAAACATGTCTGGTTTACAGTATCATACTTACTCAATAACTTCATCAAATGTCTGTTCTATTAACTGCTTGACTTTATCTACATCTTCTGTCTTGATGCCTTGAAGACCAACTGAGAAAGTAGAATCCTTGGTGCTTCCACTGTACCTGTGTGTTGATAGATAAATATATTATACTCTGTCAATCTACCCCTGTATAGCAACATCAGAAAATGTCCCAGCGATTGCAGCTTACTATCGCATGCATGATTCTAATGTGCTGGCATATGCTCCCATGTAACAAAAGACAAATCCTAGTATGGGTGCTTATCAGTGAAATATCCTTAAGACTTCACAGCACAGGGGTTGATGAAGTATAAACCACTACAGATATGTGCATAGTATTTGTAATTTAATATCAAATGTGATGCGATCTGTGAAAACCCGTCAGATATCGCAAAATGTGAACTAGGAAATATGGGAAAAATTGTTATAATTATTTTTTTAAATCTGTGTTTTTTTAAAGATATTTTTAAAGAAAATTAATACCAATACTTTGTGTCATCATCTTTCATGAAATTTCACCTTCAAAAACTTACTTGAGTCACTTTTATTATTAACCTTACAATATTATTCTATTGAATTATGTATCTTTTTGGCCTGTTTTCATGATTTCTTGTTTTGTAGCTTTTTATGACATCACAATCATCATTCCCTCATAACTTTTTTTGTAGTGATCGTAGACAAGGCGGTTCTCGAATGGCGCGTCTCGCCTGTTCATCAAAAGTGACTTGAAACAAATGATGATGAAACATATGATACAAATGATGATGAAACATATGATACAATGTAGCGCTGTCACAGAGGTATGCATTGTAGTTAATGCAAGGGATGTAATACCTTGAAAAATTTAATCAACAAAAAGAACACACCAACCCCCTTCCCTACACCAAATCACATCAAGATAGGCCTTACAGATCTTATTCTATTTGACCCCATATTTGACCCCCGATGACCCCGAAAAATTAATCATCAAAAAGAACACACCACCCCCTTCCCTCCACCAAATCCCATCAAGATAGGCCTTACTGATCTATTTGACCCCATATTTGACCCCCAATGACCCCGAAAAATTAATCAACAAAAAGAACACACCATCCCTCTTCCGTCCACCAAATCCCATCAAGATAGGCCTTACTGATCTATTTGACCCCATATTTGACCCCCGATGACCCCGAAAAATTAATCAACAAAAAGAACACACCACCCCCCTTCCCTCCACCAAATCCCATCAAGATATGCCTTACTGATCTATTTGACCCCATATTTGACCCCCAATGACCCCGAAAAATTAATCAACAAAAAGAACACACCATCCCTCTTCCGTCCACCAAATCCCATCAAGATAGGTCTTACTGATCTATTTGACCCCATATTTGACCCCGATGACCCCGAAAAATTAATCAACAAAAAGAACACACCATCCCTCTTCCGTCCACCAAATCCCATCAAAATAGGCCTTACTGATCTATTTGACCCCATATTTGACCCCCGATGACCCCGAAAAATTAATCAACAAAAAGAACACACCATCCCTCTTCCGTCCACCAAATCCCATCAAGATAGGCCTTACTGATCTATTTGACCCCATATTTGACCCCCGATGACCCCGAAAAAATAATCAACAAAAAGAACACCCCATCCCTCTTCCGTCCACCAAATCCCATCAAGATAGGCCTTACTGATCTATTTGACCCCATATTTGACCCCCGATGACCCCGAAAAATTAATCAACAAAAAGAACACACCATCCCTCTTCCGTCCACCAAATCCCATCAAGATAGGCCTTACTGATCTATTTGACCCCATATTTGACCCCCGATGACCCCGAAAAATTAATCAACAAAAAGAACACACCACCCCACTTCCCTCCACCAAATCCCATCAAGATAGGCCTTACTGATCTATTTGACCCCATATTTGACCCCCGATGACCCCAAAAAATTAATCAACAAAAAGAACACACCACCCCCTTCCCTCCACCAAATCCCATCAAGATAGGCCTTACAGATCTATTTGACCCCATATTTGACCCCCAATGACCCCGAAAAATTAATCAACAAAAAGAACACACCACCCCCCTTCCCTCCACCAAATCCCATCAAGATAGGCCTTACTGATCTATTTGACCCCATATTTGACCCCCAATGACCCCAAAAAATTAATCAACAAAAAGAACACACCATCCCCCTTCCCTCCACCAAATCCAATCAAGATAGGCCTTATGGATCTTATTTGACCCCCGGTGACCTTGAATGACCTCTGATGACCTTGAAAATTTATTCAGCAAAAAGAACACACCACTCCCCTTCCCTCCACCAGATCTCATCAATATGGGCCTTACTGATCTATTTGACCCCATATTTGACCCCGATGACCTCTGGTGACCTTGAAAATTTATTCAGCAAAAAGAACACACCACCCCCCTTCCCTCCACCAAATCCCATCAAGATAGGCCTTACTGATCTATTTGACCCCATATTTGACCCCCGATGACCTTGAATGACCTCCGATGACCTTGAAAATTTAATCAGCAAAAAGAACACACCACCCCCTTCCCTCCACCAAATCCCATCAAGATCGGCCTTACGGATCTTATTTGACCGCATATTTGACCCCGATGACCTTGAATGACCTCCAATGACCTTGAAAATCTAATCAGCAAAAGAACATCCCACCCCCTTCCCTGACATCAAGTCCCATCAAGATAGGCCTTACGGATCTCTAGATATCGCGTCACAACGCGTCTCAAAAGTTTTAAGCATATTTGACCCCGATGACCTTGTATGACCCCCGATGACCTTGAAAAATCAATCAGCAACAGAACGCACCACCCCCCTTCCCTCCACCAAGTCCCATCACGATAGGCCTTACGGATCTCCAGATATCGCGTCACAAAGGTATTTCTTAGCACACGGCTGACGGCGGACGGCATACGGCATACGGCATACGGCATACGGCGGACGCCGGACAGAAATAGTGATAACATAGTCTCTTTCTGATTACATCAGGCGAGACAAAAAATGATCATTATCTTTTTAATGGTTTTAGTCTGCATTCTTTTCATGTATTTTTGGTATTTTATGATATTGTTCATGTAAAGCGCTTTGTGTTATTTGTAAGGCGCTATATAAACACGGTATTATTATTATTATTATTATTATCAAAACAGTTCTGTAATCAGCACAGTTTAAGCTTTCTTATGATATAAATATCTTCAATATGAAAAATGCCACCATGTGGCGGGTTTTCACAGATCGCATCACCAATATTGTTAAGGCACTAAACAGGTGCAATAGGTGTAGCGGGTATGGTGTGTAATAGGTATAACCAAATACTTGCATCCACAGTGATATTCTATAAATGTTTGGAGATTATTAACTCCAGTGTCATATGTTTCTGATCGTGAATCTTGAACTCAACTTTGATTTGTTTTGTGAAAATTATCATAAAAATAGCTCTCAAAATGTATCTATGGGCCTACGTCACATGAGGTTGAGCTCGCGTAAAGTACGCCTGCTCAACCTCACCCCAAAATGGTGCAATGGTTATCCGTTGTGCGGACTACGTCATCTCGACCTCAAGGCTCTGATTGGTTGGTGCTCAAATGTGAGAACTGAAAAAACTCATGAGCTTTTCCACGCGCCATCACGCCCCACTGCGTCGGTGGTTATGGCGCAGCGGGAACACTGCATTGGTGGATACGGCGCAGCGTGACGATCATTAAAAAGGCTTCAGTTTAAATTTGACCAATCAGGTGCTTTGTTGGTTGGCAGTATTTTGTGAGTTCAAGCATGCGTGCGCAGCCTGATCGAAGTGCGCCCACGTATGTCGAACTGTGGCCAGGAGATTATGTGCCGTAGGGCCATTACAAGTGACTTGTGATCTGCATTTTGTTCATGTTTAAGATTAATGTTGCTAAGCATGATTGAAAGTTCAAAGTATTCAAAATGATTAAAAACCTATTGATTACTTACCCTGTACCTGGAGCATAATCACTGCCTATATTAGCTGTCAATAGACTCTTATAGAAAGGTGCAGGTGGACCATGAACCAGTAGTGAACATATAAAGCTCATGATGAACGACTCAAAGTCATCTGTCACACTGTAATCAAAAGGTTGAGCATTATTAATGCTTTCATTATTTTGTAATGCTATGTTGTCTTTATATTGAACAAATAATGTATATACAGTGCTAAATAAGAAACAGTGGCTGGATTTGGGCTGCAAACAATGGCAAAAACATCTAAAGAAAGACACAAATACATAAGACAATACAAAATTATATTCCTGTAATGGTGTAATACCTAAGATGCCTAAAAGTGTACAAGCAGAAGGAAAATAAGATCTTTTTTACTTTCACCCACAGTTGAAACATTCTATTCGATGAAGGTTTATAATCAAATCAGGTTATAGCCACATATTTATCTTCAAGACCAATCTTTTAATGTTATTAACTGGGACATGCATTACTCTTGGTATTGTGAAATTATGTGTGTTCTGCTCATAAAAACAAATATAAGTTGTTTTTTGGCATTTTTCCTGTGAGCTAGTAGTACAGATCAATAGCTAGCTATTGAAACCAAATTTAATTTAGTGTCTTTTGTACTATTCATGTGGTATATCTAATCCAGAAATAACCTCCACATATCTAGCTATTCCTGATTCAGCTACCTTAATCTAAATTTGTGAAAGCCTATTAACAAATTAAATTTTAATTTAATTTGATCACCCAGAACTTAAAATGGGCACTCCTTTTTTCAACCTATTTATAGCACCTTCTGATTCCCTTTATTCGGACCAATTGCGTGAGACCAGAGTTGCATATATCCATCCACAGCCTGAGAGGCTGTGAGCAAACAGTATTGTAAGGCTGTCATAACTCTGTGCAAGTTCAACTGAAAGGTTGTGTTTTCATTTTGCTGTTTGACCCCAAAATATCCCACCCTAGCTCCCTCCCTATTAGAAGGGTAATTTTGCTCTTTGTTTATGAAGGCAGGGACTGTTATATCTTGGTTGAGGATGTTTTCTTTGTTTTCTTTGCTAGCTTAAATAATATATTTGATCAGCATAAATATGACAATTATATGCAGTAGCACTTACCTTCCCAACAAGTAGTTAATATTAACTGTGGTTTGTTTGGTGGGGTCCGCTGCCATAGGATCTGGTGCACAGTGCACTAAATAATCACGCTATAGGATTAGATGAAAAATTAAACATTTGTAACAGAATAATCCAAATTGCATATGAAACCTCCTAATCATACAAATACAGAAGTTGTTTCAGAATAATACAGAATAAATGTCAAGAAAGTCAGAGATTTTAAAAGTAAATTACATCCAATTACAATTGCTTAGCAGATGTTAAGGAAAAGATACCACGCTATTTGCCATGCGGCTGCATGTTACCCGGGGGGCACAGACATTGGAAAAGGGTATAGGTATGTGCCGCGCTGAAGATCCACCTTTTCACCCTCTGCTGCTAGTTCTTATGACCCCCTTTTGAGCCTGAATCCGTTCTTAAGACCCTGATTTTATTGAAAATTCAAAAATCGTGAAATTTTGCATTCCAAAGCCCCACATTTTGCGTTCTAAAACCAAAAAACCCTGACATTTTGCGTTCTTGCTAATCAAAATTGAAGTATAGGCCAGTTCTCAAGACCTACTTTTTGGAAAAAAATCAGTTCCTAAGACCCTATTTTTCGTCATAAAATCCACTCAGTTCAGTTCTGTAGCCCCCCTTTTTTGAGATCCTGGGCGGCACATCCCTACCAAAAAAAAAGGTGAGTCCCCCCCCCCCCCCAACGCCTTTTAACTCACACATATGACATATCGTACCGGTTATACATTTTTCATTTGACTCATATCCGAAGTCTGGATCCGTTGAGAACAAATACCATTGTGATATACCCAGGTCAGACAATGCCCCACGGAGCAGCACATCATGCTTATAATGCAATATTGAACAAAGACAGACAGGTTTGCCAGAGCTGGCATGGGATTGGGCGAACTGGTGCGTTATGACATGACAGGAAAAAACACAATGGGGTTTACCACTTCCGGTAGAAAAGTGGGTTTAAATCATACAGGATGATTAAAACATCATTAAAAAGTTATTTTGAAGAGTTGTAAATACATTGTTAATATAAAAGATATACTACAAGTCTGTAAATAATCACACTCAACTTACAGGTTCTGTCCACCTAGTTTCATGTGGTACTTCTGTGTTGGGATCTATCTTGTCAAATTTCTGAAGCGCCATTTTGTCTATTAGTTCCAGGTTTCTCTCCATGGGTATGTTACCATACGTGTAAAACCTGATAATATGAGGAAGAAACATATATAAGCAAGAGTCACCAAGCTGGAAATAACAAACCAACAAGAGCTATTGATCTTACAAAACACAAAGTAAAGAGATGTTGTAAATGCATCATCCTCATATCCATCTGGGGAAATAACCAAATGAGTTGACTCTGTGGATCTGAGGATATATTTTAGATTCATGCACATTTTTTTTGGTTTTGAAGTGGGACCGGGACCTGGTTAACATTTTCCATGCAGCTATTGGTTTTACCAAATACAAAATAGATTTTTCAGAAACCTTTCCAAACTTTCAAGGTCAATCTCAAAGATTCCAGAACCAATAGGCACTAGGCATATTTGTACTAATGTCAATGCATTTTTCATAGTGATTCCAAATATGGTAATGAAATTCAATAATTTTGACATTTTTGAAACATTTTGTGAAGTTCTTGACTGTCGTCTGCAGACGCCTGCCATGTGGAAAGTGTTCAGGAAAGGCTTTCAATTGAATATGAATTAGTTGCTTTTTCTACCTGGCCTAGGATGTTTCTGCTTTATTTATTCAACTATCTAAAGTTCTTGAACTTTTTTGCCAATTTACCCTTTATTAAAATAACATCAAGACTGATGTGTTACCTTGCATTACTGGGATGATAATGTGTTGAATGGAATTCTTTGAGTTGTTGCCAAGTTAAATCTGGTATATTCAATGGTTCTCCGCCACTATTATGTGAATATGTATGGCTTGGTAGTAGCTTGGTCTGACTATGAAGACCAAATAACTGCTCTGGACTAGTCTGAAAATAATGAAAGTCATTTGATATTGTTACATTGATACCTAAGGGATTGAGAAGACTATTGGAATTTCAATGTCAAATGTAAAGCAAGTGGAAGTCCTTAACTCATCTAGAATCAATCCCAACCATTATAAACATTTACATATAACCCCTACAAGGGTACTGAATGATAAGACGAAAAATTATGCAGTTCAAAAAGTGTACACTGGTCATTTTTATTAATAAACATGATTAAATGCATGAACCATGAACCACACTGCAGCAGTGGAATCACACAGCAATGAAGATGATGTGACATGATAGGGTGAACTCAATTTAATCCTAACCGTGTGATGTAAAGATTCCTGGCGCATGGTAGTTTGAATGGGTCAACCTGGCAGTATTAGTTATGTGTTTGCTTGGGTGGTTTAAAAACTGGCTGTAAGTAGCGCAACTCCAACCTTCTCCTCTACCACTAATTTTCCTTTCCCCTATCTCAAATCTCTTTCTACTCTGCATGCTTCTTCTATGCAACTGTTTCCATACTTTGCTTTGCTCTAGGTTGTAGATACAGGAGGCACTTCCATCAGCCCTCCTGTCCCTAATCGCTTCCCTTGCAGTTACCCATCTTCACGTCCTCGAAGACTGAGATGCATTGTAATACAGTGCATGTTAGTCGCGTGCCACCTGGATAGCCAAACCTTGCGGTTAATGCTAACTGACGGAGCTCTGGGGGGCAATGGTCGGTAGATCTAAGACTATTGGAGTAGTCTGAAGGTCTATTGAACATAGCTTATTAGGTTTCAATCTAAAATATTGAGACTCGGGTAGAATATACTCATTAGCCTTGGCTGGCAAGTATTCTAGAAGAAGGACAACTTTGATAATAAACCATGCTGCAGGAGTTGCGACTGCAGTGATTATAGCAACAGAAAAACCATGATGACAAACCAAACCAACACTAGGGTTAAAGTCCCTACTAACCTTACGTCTCCTGGAGCCAGACTCAGATTTTTCAAAATCAACTGATGACGGCATGCCCCCAAACCCGGAAGGGAGGAGTAAGCTTGACGGCAGAGCGCGCAAGAGGAGACGACTTGCAACATGCAAGACAAATATCACTATATCTACCATGAATGTGAGAACTATCAGACAGAGTCGATGTAGGGAGGAGCTTGTATCAAATCTAATCAAATATAAAATTGACATGATCGGGATACAGGAACACCGCATTGTTCATGATGACCCAGTGAAATATGAGATAATTCTGGGCAGAACACTGATCACTACCTCAGCAACAAGAAATAAAGCAGGTGCAGCTGTAGGTGGAGTCGGGATACTACTCAACAACACAGCACTCCGATCATTAGCGAGTATCAGACCACATTCTGATCGTACACTCATAGTTAACTTCCATGGTAATCCAACAACAACTGTAGTGGTGACCTACTGCCCTACAAATGTGGCGGAAGAGGACATCATAGAAGAGCACTACAACAGTCTAAAGGGGGCGATTGACTCCATTCCAACACACAACATCTTGCTTGTTGTCGGCGACTACAATGCCAGACTTGGAAAGGATGACGCCAAATTTTCATACCATGATGATACAAACAGAAATGGAGAGTATCTAGCAGAACTACCTAAAGAGAAAGATCTAATAGTCGCAAATACCTACTTTCGCAAGAAAAAAGGCAAGTTGTGGACATATGTCAGCCCAGGCGGCAATAAACTACAGCTGGACTACATCCTTGTCAGGCGGAAATGGCGAAATAGTGTTCAAAATTCTGAAGCATACAACACCTTTGCTAGTGTGGGATCTGACCATAGAATAGTCTCTGCTAGCATCCGATTAAGCCTCAGGAAGAGTAAGATCATCAAACGGAAAAAGCAGTACGATTGGAATCTATTGACAACTGATCAAGATCTACAAGCTAAATACAGTATAGAGGTGCGCAATAGGTTTCAGCCCCTTCAGGATGACGTAGAAACTGCAACTGAGAAATACACAAGGTTCATTACAGCCACTCAAGAAGCTGCAGAAGAAGTCATTCCTGCGAGTAAGAAAGAGAAAAGAACCTACTTCTCAAAAGACGCCCAGGTTATCGGGGCGAGAACAAAAATTTCAACTAGACACTAACAATGAGGAAAATAGCAGAGATTATAAGGATGCTAAGAAGAGCCTAGGGGAGGCTTATGATCAAGTGAAAGAGAAAGACCTTACCAATAAGCTAAGAGAGGTAGAAAATGCTCACATAAACAGCAAGCATGGTAAGAGTTGGAAACTGATAAACCAAATATCAGGAAGACTGACAACAAGAAAGGGGCAAATCAAAGGGTCCACGCAAAAGGAGAGATTAAACAACTGGTACACTCACTTCAAAAATCTACTTGGGAGCCCACCACATATACAGGGTGTCCCAAAAGTCTATGCACGACTTTGAAGCTTTGTATTTCACAAAATATAAGTCGTATTGAAAATATGAATACATATTTAGAAAGAGGAGATGTGGGAAATAATTTTGATACCAAACATTGGAGTAACATCTGTTTGTAATGCCACCCTAGAAGTAAAATATGTATTACTGCAAAAATGTAATTTTATACTTCGGAGGAATAAAGTTCATAAATCCATACCTATTGAGATTAACAAAAATACTGGTAGAGTTGGTTACACGGAAAGTGATCCGTCAATTGTAATATTTAAAATTTTACATAACAGTGATATCATCATAATAACAAACTATATCACACATAATTTTCGTTTCTATAGTGAAATATAATTTAAATGTTTTCCATGTATACAGAGACGTGTGCTAATGCAAAAACACAGACCTAAACAATTGAATAACGTAACAGAAAAGTGAACACACACATCACACAGCTGTCAAACATGTTAAAATTTAAACTTAGCGGATTATTTTAATGCTGCTTGAAGGCCTCATCGAAGGTTGTTTTACCCATTTAAAATATGTTCCTGTGTTCAAAAATGTATCCACCAACTTCAGAATTGATATTCTTCCTGGTGCGCGTTTCACTTTAAAATGTTTTCTGAACTTTTGTTGAGTAAGTTGAACTGAATGTGTTTCAACGTAGAACCATACAATTTGTATTCGCTTATCTATGCTGTAAACCATCTTGAATGAAGACTTTTGCTGTGCAATGTTGTCTACTACGCTTATTTATGTTGTGAGTGACCGAGTTTGGTATTAAATAACATTAATGTTGCAAGGTAAGGAGTGAACTGTGACTAATGCGCAACGTTGCTTTCATACCGTTAATTTATGCGCACCTTTAGCAACAATGTGTGGTACTTGGTATGGGTTGGTCTGGCACACGGCCAATGACTTTCAACAAGTTTTATAATCTTGTGGGTCCACCAATAGGGTTGTGTTTGGTATCAAATTAATTTCCCAAATCTCGTCTATCAAAATATGGTTAAATTTATACCATATGATTTATATTTTATGAGATACGACTCTTCAAAAACGTGCATAGACTTTTGGGACACCCTGTAAGTAATGAGGATGAGGAAATTGCTCCAATACTATCAGATCTCAACATTAAAGTAGGAACCTTTGACTTGGAGGAATATGAGAAGGCTAAGAAGGCACTAGTAGAAGGGAAAAGCTGTGGGGAAGATGGTATTACACCTGAAATGCTCAAAAGATGTGATTTGGATAACATCATTCTCGACTTCTGCAATGATGCCTTGTTGAACGGGAAAAAGCCAGAACAGTGGTCCATTCTCAACATAGTACCAATACCGAAATCAGGTGATCTCAGCTTGGGGGGTAACTACCGTGGAATAAGCCTGAGTTCAATTGTTGCCAAGCTATACAACAAGATGATACTCAACAGAATTAGACCGGAGCTCGACGTCCACCTAAGAGCTAATCAAAATGGCTTCAGAGTAGGACGTACCACTGTAGGTCATATACTTGCCCTTCGAAGAATTATTGAGGGAATAAGATCAAATAACCTGCCAGCCATCATAACCTTTATCGACTTCAAGAAAGCGTTTGACACAATACATAGGGGACGAATGCTGCAAATATTGAAAGCCTATGGTGTACCCGATCAGCTTACAAATGCGATAGCAGACATATACAAAGACACCAAGGCAAAGGTCATATCACCAGATGGAGAAACAGAAGTGTTTGAGATACTGGCTGGAGTACTACAAGGAGACACCCTGGCTCCATATCTTTTTGTCATTGTTCTTGACTATGCCCTAAGAGAGGCCATAAATGGCAGAGAAGAAGAGCTAGGATTCCACCTAACAAAAAGAAGAAGCAGAAGAATAGGACCAACCGTATTAACAGACTTAGACTTTGCTGACGACATTGCACTGCTGTCTGAGGAAGTGTCTCAAGCGCAATCACTACTCAACAGAGTGGAGACTTCAGTGGGAAGAGTTGGGCTCAAAATGAACGCTGCAAAGACGAAGTACATGTCCTTCAACCAGACACAAGTACCTGTAATTACCACAAGCGAAGGCATGCGCCTTGATAAAGTGGAAGACTTCAAATACCTTGGAGCCTGGATGAACAGCACTGAAAAGGACATCAAAACACGCAAAGCAGCTGCATGGAGAGCTTGTGGCAAACTTAGTCAGCTATGGAAGGCTAAATCATTATCCAGAAAGCTCAAAGAAAGATTGTTCATAGCTACAGTAGAATCCGTCCTAGTTTATGGATGTGAGGCATGGACAGTCACCCCAAAGCTTGGTAAACAACTGGATGGATGCTACACTAGGATGCTAAGATTTGTGTTCAACATCAACTGGAGGCAGCATGTGACAAATAAGGACCTGTATGGGGACATGCCAAAAGTCTCGGACAAGATCAGAGAACGCAGAGCAAGATTTGCTGGACACTGCTTCAGAGGGTCCAAGGAGCTAGTACATAAACTTATACATTGGATCCCAAAGCACGGAGCAAGAAAGCGTGGTAGACCAGCCCTGACCTACATTGACATACTCAAACGTGATACAGGACTGCAGGTGGAAGAAATCAAGACAGCTATGTTGGATAGGAAGATCTGGAGAGGCATTGTGGTTCGGAAAAATCATCCGCCCTAAGTAAGTCGCTTGGCTCAAATGTGCATGTGCGGTATTAGATGATGTGACATAATAGGGTGAACTCAACTCAATCATAACCGTGTGATATAATGATCCATGGTGCACGGCAGTTTGAATGGATCAACCGGGCAGTATTAGTTATGTTTTTGCTTGGTTCAAATGTGCATGTGCTGTATGTATGGAATTTTACAAACTGCCCCACAATTTATAGAAATGTTCTTTTCCTAGTCCCTTGATTTTGTCAGGCAATTCTAAAAATGGTTGCTATATAGAGTCTAATACTCACCAAAGCTCCTTTCATCTCATTGAACACCACACCTTTAAAGATGATAGGTGATGTGGGATCCTTGTTGTTCTCATGCTCCAACCTCCAACCTTCCTGTCTGTAAAAGATAATACATACCAGCACGATTAATATCAACATTGCTTTTATAATATCTATGATGAAAGGATATGGCACATTCAGGTGAGTGCAGTATACTTCATTTAAATTCAAAAGTTGGGTGCCTGTAATGTGCAATATGGAGTATGGATTGATGTTATGCCCTAGAATATTCATATAATAATTATAATAATAATGAAAACTTATAAAGTGCCGGTATCCGCCATCAATGGCGATCATGGCGCTTATGCATTTACAAACAAGTTATACAGTCAATAGAGCACAAAACATATCAGATGACCACAAAAAGATTATTGAGTAAAAGCCACTTTAAATAAGTGGGTTTTTAAGTCCTTTTTGAAACTGTTTATATTGCTGTTTAATCGGATGACAGTAGGTAAATTGTTCAATATTCTTGCCGCTGCCCACTGCGTTTTTGTACAATTTAATTTTAAGAGACCTAGCTCTGACAAACGAAGAGCACGCCGAGGAGTGTATGTTTGAACAGAGTCAGCAAGATATATGGGTGCTTTACCAAGTTGTATGTTGTAGATGAGTAAAGAGTATTTGAAGACAATTCGTTGCTCCACAGGTAGCCAATGTAAATCAGCTAAGACAGGGGAGATGTGGTCAAATTTCTGAGTAAGTGTGATTAGTCTAGCTGCCATATTTTGTAACCGTTGAAGTCGAGATAATAAGAAATCAGAAATACCAAATAAGAGAGAGTTGCAGGAGTCAATCCTAGAAATTATGAGAGCATTTACAATGGTTTCGCCGCATCACATGTAAGATGTTTACGGACACGTCCAATGTTTCTTATTGACGCACATAAACCCCGTGACACTTGTTTCTCCATTGTTAAACCACTGTCAAACATCACTCCAAGGTTGCAGACATCTAGAGAAGGTACAATATTTTCCGAGCCAACTCTTATGGAAGGAATGTTGACTTTTGCCTTTTGGTAATTCGAAGCAATGATAATAAATTCAGTTTTGGAATCATTTAGTTTAAGAAAGTTGGCATTTATCCAAGCACGTATTTCATCAATACAGCTCTCCATTTTCTGAATTGCTTCATCGACATCGGCTTCTATGGGTTTGACAGACTTGTATATTTGTGTATCATCTGCATAAAGGTGATATGGTAGCTTATGATTGCGTTTAATGTTTCCAAGAGGCCTAGTATATGTGGGAAACAGAGCTATGCATGATCCTTGTGGTAAACCATAGTCAAGGGGAGCAGCATCAGAGATGGCATTATTAATGCACACGGCTTGAGACCTACCAGTAAAATAGGACTTAAACCAGTCAAATGCCACACCATCAACACCAATAGTGTTTTGCAAACAGGTCAGGCTGGTCAGCAGCTTTTCATGGTCAATACAATAGTGTCAAATGCAGCAGATAGATCAAGCCGCACAAGTAGGGTTATCTTACCACTGTCCATTTCTTGATATATATCACTCTGTACTTTGAGTAGTGCTGTCTCTGTGCTGTGGAATGCACGGTATGCAGACTGGTTGATTTCATGTTGGTTGTTTCGTTGAATAAATGGCAGTAATCGCGCTAAAACAACTCGTTCAAGAGTTTTTCCCAAAAAAGACAGGTTGGATACTGGACGATAATTCTTTAATATATTTGGATCCAGGTTCTGTTTTTTCAGGAGTGGGCGAATATGTGCATTCTTCAGAATATGAGGGTGGATCAAAAGGTTTTGTCACTTGGCCCATGTTTCTGAAGTTGGCCATACAATTTAAAAAACTGCAGTAACATTCCCTTGAAGAAGATTCCCTTGACGTCTATACCCCATTGCATCCTCATCCTCCACTTCTCGAAGCATGAGCGGTACTCCGAAGTAGGGATTGTTTCATCTCTGAATGTATAGCTTTGGCTAGGTCTTGGATCCTTGATAAAACCTCCCAGCAATCTTTGATTTGATTGTTGGGAAAGAGCCAGAAGTCACAGGGAGCCAAGTTGAGGGATTAGGATGGATGTTCCATCAAATGGATACCATTTTCATCAACGTAAGTCTGGGTGAAGCAAGCTTTGTGAGGACTTGCATTGTCGTGATTCAGCATGATTCGATACCCTCTTTGTAGGCTCCATTTCACAGGTAGATAAGTTTCTGCAGAAACGGGCTTGGCAAATTCTATACAGGCTATATATCCCCACTAAATTTACATAAGAGAGAGCTAAGAATGGGATGACATAACACAATAAAGACAGTACTGTCTTATGTAGCTGTGGCTGTCTTTGGGGAGAGAACTTACCGATCCGCCCTCATATAGCAATGTGAGCTCAAAGCTGCCAACATCTGCAATCAGGGATATTCTTTTCACCAATCAGGAAGATTTAAAAATCTCATATAATGTAATAGATCAAATGTTTCCCCAAACAATGAGGCTATCAAATGTGTGTGCGCAGATTGGTTTATTATCAGGTAGGAGCTTTGGGAAATGTCTCCTTGTTTGTCTGTTTGATTGTCTGTCTATCCTGGCTTATTCTTTGTGGGTGGGTGTGGTTAATATATGAATGACATCTTTGGTGCTAACTAAAACATTTTAAAAATAATATATAGACTAGGACAAACTGGCGTGAATTAAATTAACAATGACTTCAAAAATACACGGTCTCGAACCCGGTCTTTCTTCACTATCACGGTGAAGAACAAACCCAGAGACTGTGTTTACGTGGATGACAGTTGAACGAGCGCTAATATATATAAAGCCATAGTTGAGAGTCTCAAGCGACCGAAATACACGTAGTCATTCTTGACAGAACTAGCACAATGCAAATATTCCAATTTGGAGATAGCAATGAAAACAAACTAGGATAATTTGTATGAGAGTTTAGAGGTTTTTGAACTTTAGTGCTGAACAGATTAAAAAATATCTTATTCTAATATATAAGTTCATTCTTTTAGAGATTTCACCCGGTTTACCTGAAATCTAATTCCCTGAGTCTTGGAAAGAATACTGCATCCAAATAGACAGCCAGGAGGTTCTCAAAGTCCTGGGTATTCTGGGTTGAGAACGGATACATTGTGTAGTCATTGGCTGCAAAAAGACACAAAAGGTTCGAAGAAGAGGCATTATCAGAGTCTCTGTTAAAATATAATCCATACACATTTGCTGAAATGCCATTGTGAGTTCAAGTTCTGCTGTAGTCCATGTATTGTGCTCTTGATTAAGGAACTCACCTCACAGGTGTTTGTAACATGACAATGTCTAGATTACTCTTTGATTGTGTGAGTAAACCTACTTATGACCACATAATAAGCTACAATAACAGGATTACCATGATTACACTAATGTCATATCAGGTCAGTTGAGGTTGGTACAGATAAATTGATACCGTGTAAAGCAATGCTATATATGGCTAGCCAGGTAACATGTACAACTATCAGAATTAAAGGATTGCAAGATGGAATGCGCTGGAGTTGCTTTAGTATTGCAGTTGTTCAAAGATGTTGCCATATTTTAATAAATAATAAATTTCATGTATGGAAATGTGATGTCATAATTTGGGGGATTTTTAATCTAGTCATAACCTCATGAATATTCATGTCAGATACGCCCCCAATCAAACATTTCCAATTCGTTAGTGCAGTATGGGGGCGCCGGGTAATTGACAGACTAGCGTATGAGTGGCACACAAACCTTATTTAGCATCTGTACGTACATAAACAGATTCGTTGTAGAACGTTTGAACGAGGTTACCGACTTTGATCAGTTGATTAATCTGGTTCTATGAAAATTCATAACATTTAACCTCGGAACCAAGGCAAATGTTATGAATTTCCACAGTATCATCTAAGCAACTGATACGCAGTCATTAACACTTTCCACGCAGCTATTGGTTTTCCCATACAAAACAGAAATTGTTAGAAACATTTCCAAACTGTCAAGGCCTAGCCAAAAGATTACTGAATCTATTATAGGCAAGTTATTTCAATGCATTTCACATGGTGATTCCAAATATGATAATGAAATCCAAAAATTGTGAAATTTGTTAAACATTTTGTGAACTTTTGGAATGTCGTCTGCAGACGCCTGCCGCATGGAAAGTGTTAACTCGAATCAAAATATACCATACCTGTCCATGCATTCATAAATGTAGACAATGATCTATTGAGCATCTTAAAGAATGGATCTCTACATGGATAACGTTGTGAACCACATAGAGTTGTGTGTTCCAATATATGGGGTACGCCTGTACTATCCATTGGAGTTGTACGGAAACCAACACTGAGGAGAAATAAACAAAATGAATGAAAATTATTCATAAAACATTTACAAAACTATTTTATCCTTAGTGTAAGAATGCATGAAATTAGCCTATGACAAAATATTTTGTGAAAGGTTTAAAGGATTATACAGCTTTATTCAGTAATAGAGTTTTAACACTAGTCTTATTCATAAATATCTTACACAAAGGATACACCAAACAACTTAACAAATAACATTCAAAGACTAATTTTAAACGTAAGAACATTAGATTATAAAATGATATAGTTTCACACATACAGAAACTCAAATTGTATGCTCATTTGATGTCAAAAACCTGTTCTACAAGTGGACGGATCTACAGAAAAACAAAATTGAATACTTTAAATGATTTAAAGTTTTTTTAAATTCACAACAACAAAAATAATTC
This sequence comes from Ophiura sarsii, assembly GCA_035610835.1. Taxonomy (NCBI): domain Eukaryota; kingdom Metazoa; phylum Echinodermata; class Ophiuroidea; order Amphilepidida; family Ophiuridae; genus Ophiura; species Ophiura sarsii. The sequence continues at coordinate 47,343,148 of CM069442.1, read as the reverse complement.
ATTTTTACATTTTGACGAACAAAATATTGAATTTGCATTCTAGTAAGATATTGTTTCGAAAGTTACTGACAGGATGGCATTAATGTTTAATGATGAAGAGTATAATCTATACCAATCTACAAACCTAAATACATTATTTGAGTCATCCCTTGCAACGTGTAAGTATTGTGCACCTGTCCTATCATGATTGAGTCGGACTGCAGTCAGGTATAATTCTGGCACAGGAACAACCTGTAATATTAACAATACATCAATAGTCAATCTCAATAGCACCTGATGATGAATCATTATAAAATCAATTAGTTTCGATATATGCAATTGAGCGAATTTTCAATTTACCCCCGGCCCTGAAAATGGTAAAGTCCCGTTCAGCTTCCTTACGGGTCTTTGTCCCGTCGTTTGCGCATGCTTGGTGAGCTTTTCCTTGCTCGCGCTTCCCTCCTTCATTTGGATTTCGCGGGCTGTTACAGGGCTTTTTCTCTTGTAGCCATATCGTTCCATGCCATCAATGCGAGAGGTCGGTGTTTGTTATTGCTGGTGGTGGTTACTATGTTCTTCATAATTGTTTTGTTTTCTCATCTATCAGTCCTGTGTCCCTCCCCGAAATATCCAGGTATGTTACTCCTGAATGGCTGACAAATATGCATCCATGGAATCATGCTTGTTTTGTTTGGGTTCACATCTCAAAAGTAAATAATTGAGTAAGAATAGAAACATTTACTTTAATAAGGACAACAAAACTCAATATATGGTATAATTTTAGACAGAAATGGATGACACAAATCCTAGATTTTACCTTGGTCAGCTTCCATGATTAAAAAAATCTTTTAAAATTGAAACCTTAGTTCATACTTCCTTGTCCAATAACTGCTTGATTACAAATACATACCTGTTCTACCGTAAATCCATGAAGTTTATCTCCTTGTTTGTAGTCCTCTACTTTGCTTAGAACACTTGCACCCTGCTGTGTTGAGGCATCTCGTTTGTTTAGACCATGACCCTCTTTCAAGATGTGACAATTTGTTGGTAACCACCTAATTTTAGAAACATAAAAGAAGATAAAAGATTATAGAGTGGTATGTAAAGATATTTGCAAGTAGTTTATTAAATGTGAAAAAAATAATTTTCAAATTTCGAACAATTCTCAGGCTGACCTGACTATACATTATGCAACAGTTTCTAGATTTTCCAAAATTTCTGTCACCTACCATTCAAATTTGATCATCAAAGCTGTCAAAGAAAACAGTAGATGGTAACAAAAACTTTGAGGGGAAAATCAGTCTCTGCATGTGCCGGTGATTGAACATGGGCTGTGTGCATGCAAGTCAGAGATTCTACCGACTGAGCTATAGATCAGCTTATTTTTTTTTTAAATTCCCCGCAAGTTATATGGTTAGCAGAGCGAGGCCCGAGACAGACTGGGCGATGGTGTAGTACACGATTGTAGCAGTATCAGATTTTATAGTGTGTACATGTAGCCTGTAGGAGGGTAAACTATCAGGGGATTAAAACGAGTCAAATTTGAGGGAGAAAATCAGTCTTTGCAATTTCAAATGCTTTATGAATGACCACAATTGAGCGTTACGGTAAACATCAAAGTGTGATCTAGCTCTGTTATATTTAACCTATGGCAATGATTTGTGCATCATTTTAAAGCTATTGTCATGCTCTTTCTAATAGTACCACTAGCGAAGAGATTCCCTGCATTTTCTTTCTTTTTGTCACATACGTAAATTATAAAATAGTATGGAATGCTCTATATGATGAAAATTGAAACAAATAAGTTGAAAAATTCCTTAAAACTAACCCCTCATGGGGTGTGTAGCAATAAAGCTAACAGGGTGAAACACGGGGCCCTGTGAATCGAACCTGGGCCGCTGCGGATCGAACCTGGGCCGCTGCGGCTGAAGTCCAGGTGATCGTGCATCACGCTACGGGGGTCTCACGCCCATAATTAAATTTTCAGAGGCTATAGTATATGTACCTTTACGTGATTGGGCAATGAGAGTATACTAGCGCGGTGCTTCTGTTGGATTCTGTTGGATTTAGCAGGGTTAGGGCTTATATTGGAATTTCCGGTTAAATTCTGTACATGATGATTTTGCACAGAAAAAGTCATGAGATTTATAAGTCCATGAAAGTCTTTCCTGATACGTCGACCTTCATTATAAAAAATATTACAAAAGTAAGAAGAAAATTGAAAAAGATCACATAGCATAGGATATATTGCCAATATTATTTTGGTCGGGGCTGTTGATTTTCACACAGGCACTCACCACAACTGGAATGAAACTTATCATGGAGTGTGTATGGAGCGCTAGTATTTTACCATTTATTAAATATTTTGACCCAGTAAGAGAGTTATATTCTGTATTACGCAGTTGGGGCATTCCGTGTCAAATCAACCAATGGTGGTACGGGTCACCTCTCAGATTTGGCTGAAATTCATTTCTAATATACATCTATAGGTATAATGAACACATGCAAAATATAAAATTCCAAATCCAAGTCGTTTCGGAATTATGGCCCTTCAAAGTTGGGAGGTTACCGCCCCTTCAAGTGACACGATTCGCGTCATTGAATATTTTGTGTTTATAATTGTCTATTCGAGGACCTTTGGAATAAGATGCAAAGCTGGAAATTGGTACCTAGGGTGACTGTAACACAAATAACCCAGAAATGGCCTCAAAACAATTAATTTCCATGTTTACGCGAGTCTTCCAGTTTAGTGTGCTCTGAATGGTAATGCCAAGGTATTTACCTTCATCAACAGTCTGGAGAGTGGTGCCATGGATGGAATAGCTGGCATTAACTATCTTCTGCTTGTTGGTAATCCTGAGTACCTCGCACTTGTCCGGGTTGAAAGCCATTTGCCATTTCTTTTCCCATGTTTGCAGGCGATCAAGATCAGTTTGAAGAGAAGCAGCATCGTCAGATGAGGTAATGGAGCGGTACAATAGGGCGGCGTCAGCAAACAGGCGGATGTTAGAAGAAACCACGTCCGGCATATCATTAATAAAGACTAAGAACAGGAGGGGACCAAGAACTGTTCCCTGAGGAACTCCTGATGTGACGTTGCATGTGTAGCTCGTCTTACCCTCTAAAACGACTTGCTGGGTACGATCGGATAAGAAGTCACGAATCCAGTCCAAGAGGACCCCACGAACTCAAAGATGGTGAAGCTTCAAGAGGAGGCGTTCATGGGGGACCAGGTCGAAAGCTTTGGAGAAATCGAGTAGGATGGCATCAATTTGTTCCTTGTCACGATCACGAAGACCCTCGGCCAGGTCGTTTACTGTAAGCAGAAGTTAGGACTCGCATGATCGTTTTTTGCGAAAACCAAACTGCCTGTCTGTCAGCAAACCTTGGGTGTCAAGGTGGTGGATTATCTGACTGTGCACAACATGTTCTAGGAGCTTGCATATTATAGATGTCAATGAAATGGGACGGTAGTTCTCTGGTTTGTGTCGATCACCTTTCTTGAATATAGGTGACACATCCGCTGTCTTCCATTGGTGAGGAATCTTGCCTTGGTGGAGTGAGGCTTGGAAAAGCAAAGCTAGAGTAGGTGCTAATTCATCAGCTCCTTCTTTGAGCAAATAGGCAGGAATATTATCAGGGCCTGAAGCAGTAAATGGCTTTAACTTTGAGAGCAGTTTCCTGATACCATCAACTCTCACGGTGAACTTTGGGACTTCAAGGTGGTCAGCTGGGCCAAGATCTGGTAAGGAAGAGGTTTCTTCTCTAGTAAAGACTGATGCAAATTGGTCGTTCAGTAAGTTTGCCTTTGCTGTGCTGTCACTCTGCAGCATGCCATTTTTCAGAAGGGTTTTTGCGATAAAAGAAAGAGATGAGGAACCTTTTTAAATACAATGGCAGCGAAATCGGCATTACCAGATGGTAGGCCTATAGGCTATTGCGTGATTGGTTGTATTTGTATTAACCCGAATGAGGTCACCTTCCAACCTTTCATAGATAGATTAGATTAGATGACCATGAAAGGACTAGAATACGACATGGTTGCCGAATTCGGCAGAAAGTCATATGTAACTCACCTCTTATACGATTTCGCTGTAAGAATGCATCCCCGTGCCACTTTTAATCGAAGCATGGTGTAGCTCACTCAATCTTTTCCTTTCTATGTTGTTCTGTGATTTAGATTCAACAATTAAACACCCCTATTTTCGAAAACATGTAGATCTTTTTTCAGTCCCTGTAAGCTGCCATCTAATTGCTCTAAAAATATTCCCTCTTTCAAAGGAGCGCCACACGAAATCAAAAGGTCCAATGGGTGATGGACGCGGAATTGATTCGTGAAAGGCAATCTACTCTTGTGTCATGTTGGCGGAATTATTAATTTATTATTATTATTATTATTATTGGCTATATCTTGCTAGACGTGTATTATATTATAACCAAAATTATATACCATGGACGACTGTTGAATCCAATCCAACATGACATTCATGAATCGTCGTCTACGCGGCTTTCCGGATATGTTGCCATTGCGCTCGCAACTATTGCTTTCCAGGTCTTGACCTGTATACGCTCAAGTTGCGCTTTGACAATTAGAGTAACTAGCGGGACGCCCGTCCTTCGGACGGGCTCTTCCGCTAGGGAGTAGGGCCTACCAGATAGAACACCTACAAAATGAAACAACACATATGTGTTGGAAAATTTATAACGAAACACTTAGAACAATATTTAAAACATTTTTGTTTTAAATCAAAAGGTTTTGTATAATTTAAAAGTTTTCAAATTTCAATTACAAAATGTAAAAAGACCCCCCCGCCCGATCCCGTACCCCACCAGTCACTCCCCGCCCTGCCCCTCGCCCCACCCCCGCTCCGTGGCATATATATACGTTACACAATTTAGCATCACATTTCTTCATTAACCCCCTGCCTCTCAAACCACATTACATCATTACACACAACCCCCATTCGTCACCGCCCCCACCCGCCCGCCCGTGGCGTATCTCAACCACCAAGGCCGTGCCTCCCAATCCACATTTCTTCATTATAATGATATGCGTACTAAAATGATATCTGAAATTGGTGAAATATATGATCTTGATAACTTAGATGACAATGACATTTTCTTGACTATAATGAGGGTTAACGAATTTGATTGCATTCGTCCAGTTATTAATTTTGTAAACTCTGCATTTGAGTTGCGTACATCTTCAGGAGTTTAAATTGTATATGATATATATGTATCTATATTTTATACTTATGTACATTTGTTTGTTATAATTTGTTTGTTTGTTTGTTTGTTTGTTTCCTTATCTTTGTGTACTTTGACCATACCTATATGTTTGGTGAATGTCAAATAATAATAAATACAATTATCATTAGACCCCCCTCGCCGCCCCCAGCCGTCCCCGCCCCTCCCTGTCCCCCGTCTCCGCCCCCGCCCGTGGCTTATCTCAACCCCAAGGCCTAAACCGTAACCAATTCCCGTGGCGCAGCGTATTTCTCCAATATTTGCCCGCCCGCGTGTGTAGGGGTGCGTGCGTGGGTGCGTGTGCGCGTTTATTTTGCATGGCGCATTGCGACGCGCTATGTGCTACTCGCACCGGCTGCATGGTTACAGTGTACGCATAGAGAAAAAAACAAACATGGCCTGTAGAAATAGTCTCAAAAGCCGGGCTGAAAAGGCCCTGGATTTCCCGCTTTTGCTCATATATCGGTCAATTCTTTACGGTTTTCAGCCATTTATAGCTTATAACACTCACATTATAATAATCCTTTATCAGTGCAACATTCACGGCGTTTAGTTGCAAACTGAGAGAGCCTTTATGGATACATACATACATACATACAACATACGGCAAATTATAGTATGATAAACTCAGTGGTCCGATACGATACTTTAATCAAGTTCACATGACATTCTTGAATACGATATACTTTAATCAAATCCACGTCGGAATAAAGCGTAACACAATTTAAGCAAAAATTTGTATCTATACTCTGTTTGGCCATCTCGAGACAGTGACGTAACCGCGTATTCTACTAATTGCATCACATAACGCGCGCGCATACTCGCGTCGCTGGCGTACAAACACGAGAGTTGAAAGGCGGAAGATACACACGCGTGCGTAAAAGCTGCGCCTGTTCAGTTACGTCACTGTCTCGAGATGGCCAAATAGAGTATGGTCTATTATAGGATGATGTTGCATTACGCAGTTGTACTGCCCCTATGCTGTTATCATTGTCATGTGATAATGGTTACACTCTAAACACAAAACGTTTTCAAAACTTTTAAATTGGGTTTGATTAGGTTCCATTTTTGTGAAACGTTTTTAAAACGTTTTTGAAACATCGTACTAGAACAATTAATTAAAACGGTTTTCAAACGTGGGCAATTCCACGCATGTGCACTTAGCTTGGTTATTGGTTTCGTAGCACTATGGATTGTATATTTATACTTTTATCAAATGATTCGATCTGCACTGTCATGCACCATTTCATATCAGCAAGATCATGGAAGCTGTTGTGCAGAAACAACTTTAACGCTTTCTTCTCAGCAATAATCTGATTTCCAGCAGACAGTTTGGATTTAGACCACAGTATACAGCTAATCTCCTCAACATCCTGTCACAGAAAGTATGGCACAATGGACTCTGCACAAAACTGATGTCAAAGGGTGTTACCAGAAGATTACTTTCATGGATACACTTATCCGATAACCTTGTTGATGTCTGTGACAACAACGAGCTTTATCTTTATATATTTTATTATAAGATAGGTCAAATCCGGCGTTATCTCGATCAGCCAACAACTGAAAGACTTATTCATGCTTTTGTGACTTGCCGACTTGATAACTGCAATAGTTTACTATATGCCCTCCTTGATACGCAAATCTCAAAACTTCAACGGATTCAAAACTCAGCTGCTCGACTTGTTACTCTGTCTAAGATTCGCTCTCACATTTCTCCCGTCCTTCGTGACTTACATTGGCTACCGATCAGATCTCGCATTATCTACAAGATTCTTCTGATAACATTTAAATGTACTCGAGCTCTAGCTCCTACGTATCTGCAAGATCTTATTCAACAATACGAGCCCACTCGCAATCTTCGTTCTGGTTCAAAATATCTTCTTGCGCATGTTTCTTCACCTTCTACTTCATATGGTCGCCGATCTTTTCAAGATGCTTCTTCTGCTGAACTTTGGAACAATTTACCATATCATGTTAAATCCGCCCAAACTCTTGAACAGTTCAAATCATTGCTAAAAACTTACCTATTTAATGTTAATGTTTAATTTCTTTTGTTTTCGTCTTTTGTTACTCATGTTTCTGTGTGTTTTTGTTTTTTGTTTGTGATAGCGCATAGGGACTTAATTGTGTTTTGCGCTCAATAAGTATGGTTTTATTATTATTATTATTATTATTATTATCTGTGACGTTTCAACACTGTTCGCACCCATAAGTCTTCAACCAGCTCCAATGCAGTAGCTGCTAGCCTTAACAATGATCTAAGCAATATGAAAGCATGGGCTGATAAATGGAAAGTGACCTTTTAGCCTACCAAGTACAATACCTTGGTAATATCCAGAAAGAGAACCTCATAATCCCAATTCTACTTTGGTGACTGCAAACAAACTAGAAATCCGGGGTGTTACCATTGATAATGATAGCAAGCAGACTTGGTCAAAACACATCTCGGCTATCTCAACCAAAGCTTGCCAGAAGCTCGGCGCTCTTCGCAAGGTTGCAAATAAATTGACGGCAGATCCACTGTGTACAAATCACAAGTCCGTAGCGTACTGGAGTATGATTCACTAGGCTGGGCTAGCACTTCACTATCCTAAGCCTGCTTGACAACATCGAAAGGAAGGCACTCAAAATCATTGGTGCTCATGAAGTTACTGGTCTATCGCATCTCGGCAAAACAAGCCTACTTCACAGGCGACAAGTAGCAGCAGCCACGGTCTTGTACAAAATGCACTCCAACCACTGTCCACAAGATTTAGCAGCATTGCTCCCATACCATACGTTCATCGTCGCGCTACGCGTGCAAGTGTTGCAATGCCAGATCATGCCCTTTCATTGCCGACTGCCAGAACGATCAGACAATGTTGTCGGCAACATCCTCGAGGAAGGACTCCAATCTTTTAAGTGTCGTGTTAACAAACACTTTCTCTCCAACTCTTCAGAGTATATTGGCTAAGCTCTCTCGATGTTGATATTATTTTCTTCTCTTATATTTTTGATGTTGTTCTCTATGTTTGGGTTTTTATCTTGTTTCTGTCCCACGCCACTTTGATTTGGCTTTTTTTACCCGCCCAATTGTGTTTACTTGTATTTAGATTATTTTCTGAGTGCCGTGAACCAATTTATTGGCCCATCAGAGCTCCCTGTATAGAGTTACCAGTTTGATTTGTAATTACTCAGTTTTTAACTTTGTTAATATCTGTTGGGCTAGTGTTCACATTTGCTCTTATACAGGATGTATCAGAATGAACTCTACCGAGGCAATATGATTTTGTTCAAACCGTTTTCACATATTATATCTTGCTCAAACGCCTAGCTTTCATAAGAATTTTAAATTTTGAAAATCGAACATTTTTGATGGAAAATACAGACTTTCTGGTAAAGATGGTAGATTTCAAATTTGGTCGAAATGATCATTTTAAAAAAATCTGTAAAATTACTAACCCTACCTGAGATAGCCATCTGTCAATAGGACAGGGTTCATTTTTGATCGCCATACCTCAATTTATCACATCACTTGTATAACTATCTATTATTTGCATACTTTTGTGGGTGAAATTTTGAGATAAATGTTTAATCCGCAAATAAACCGGGATTTGTCCTGCTTGAGTGCTTTTAACTTTACTTTCTTTGGCGGGAGTTTTGAATATTGCTTATGTGGTGTGGGCTACATTGTTTCAAATGTTGGGGTAGTGGTAGAGAGGATTGATTGAAATGGAAAACACGTTTTTCATCGATTTTCGATTATGTCTTGCCACACGAGAACAAAAAGAGATATCTCAAAGAAATTAACATATACTTATATAGGAAACATGTTCACCTTTATATTGCAGGTGTTTACATTTAAAACAATAATCATTTTGTATTTGTTATGTATTTTGGAACACGGTACAGTTCTTTCTGATACACACTGTATACAAAAAAACACCACTTTTGGGATCTTAAAGTGTTGAAGAATTTTTTATATCATATTTTGCTTTAGAATAACTTGTTGGGGCGCAGCTGTGACCTCTGAAACTTGATTTGGCTTCGAAACCCCTCCACCCACCTCTATCCAATATATATCTGTTTCATGCTCCCTCATCCATGACAAATTCAACCCGCAGTTTAGTGAGTTTTGTTTTTGTTTTTTAAAGAACAAAATAAAATAAACAGTTTGGAAACCTGCACAGGCTGACAGTACATGGTGCCTACTTTCTTCACTTTCGTTTTCGGATTATACGATAGTGTAGATATGCGCTTCCTTCATTATAAAATTTAAAAGAATTAAGACATGGTCGATTTAGACCGGACTCGTTTCATCTTGTTTCGTTTGATGAGCCAAGAAAATAAGTCAATCATTACAGCAAGGTCAAAGGTCAATGAGGAGTCACTACAGGTCAAATTGTGTTAATTTTTGCCCATTGCTACTTGTCTGAGAGGAATTGACTGATGACCATCACATTTGGTCAAAAGATTCCTTAGATTCATAATCATATTATAGGGTCTACACAGCGATTAAAAGTGACAGGTCATTGACCTATTCAGGGGGTAAAATCTAAGACATGCTCTGATTTTGACCTCCCTTGTTTCATTTTGTTTGGTTTGATGAGGCAAGAAAATGAGTCAACATTACAACATGGTCAAAGGTCAACAAGGGGTTACTAGAGGTCAAATTGCACATTTTCGCTTATTTCATTTGGAATGCTATTTGTTTCCGAGGAACATACTGTTGATCAACACAATCAGTCAAAAGGTTTCTATGTCCATGCATATAGGCCTACATAGGATTTGTCAGCGATTAAAAGTGACGGGTCATTACGGATCACTAGAGGTCATTTACCTATACAGGGGTAACATGTAACAAAAAGGCTCTGCATGATTTATCTAAAGACGCCAATATCCGTGCTTCTTGAGTCACAATTATACCTCTAGTTAACCTTTTGCCGCTGCAATACGAAATATGGAATTATTAGTCATATCTTTCGCAACGAGATCGAAATTGAACACTTGTCAAATTTGGTCGGAGGTTGCTTATTGAATATCTACATTATAATATTTTTTTATGTGACATATCAATCAAGTGGAAATTGACATATTGAAAGCAAGACTCAAATCTAAGTTAAGAGCAGTGTAAACCCGGCATTTGTTTCAAAAACTGAATTTCACATTTCTCTATATTTAAATATATACTTTTATATTTATTCTATCATTACCATCATAAGTTATTTATTGGAAGCGATCATTTCCCGTTCTTTTAGGTGATTTAAGGGGGGGGGGGGGACTCAAGGAAGAGTAACTTTTGAATTTTGTGAGTGCTGTAATTATTATGACTCAAATGTATATAAAAGTATACATTTTTGGAAAGGAAATGGATCGGAGAATCCAAATTTGGCATCAATTTTGTGGAAAATGTCAATATTTGGGTGTTACATTCATGTAAAGGAGGCAGAGTTAGTCTAGGGTAAAGACCTCATTGAGGGATTATACTGAATAAATGTTATAATCCCAGAATAAAATTTTCACGTTAGACTAGTTTCGTGACACCTGCATGGAGGTAATGGATGTAGAACCAATATTGGTACTAAATCGGCGTTTTCTAGAAGTTCAATTTTGAAGGAATTAGACACATTTTCAGACTAGACTCAAAGTGAAAGCTATACAATTTAAACTGTTACTTTTATCTTATAGAGAACATTTTTGGTATTTTAACTTGAGATATTTACCAATTGACGATATTTACCAATTGACGGTAACCCACAAAATACTAAAATTTACATATTTCAGATGTTTTTGTCAATATTTCGAAAAATATGCGTTATTTCGTAAAAAGAAAAAAAACCCGATTCTAGGCAAAATTGTCTTGTTTACGATAATTTATATTACAAAAATATTATCAAATAGGTTTTTTAGTTATGCTGTCTGAAAGATGTGGGTCAAGAAATCGCTTATTTTGGTTAAATTGTCAAAATATGGGTATTTATGTGTCAAATGGGTACCGACGTTAATTCATGTTGAGAAGTAAAACAAACACGCTGAGCGAGAGGAGTGGCGACCCCCCACACAGCCAAATAATACTTGTTGGAGTCTGGCCCAAACGCTAAGGAAAGAGAGATGGGCACTCTGCGCGCGAGCTTTGCTCAGCCCGAGTTTTTACTTTACTTATGTGTCAAACTGATGTTATAATTAGATTCCACGTTCAATTTACTTTCTATAAATATATACTTTTAAATGCTAAACTTGACAATGATGCATATTGTTGAAGATAATCTTATAAACAAAGGAAGATTTATAACACAGAATAGTAAGGATTGGAGAAAGAATTCCCAAAATGTGATCGCAAAACTGATAAATATCAAAATGGGTATCAAATTGGCATCCATTGTTACCTGAAGGACTGTACGCATTGTCCAATGGGAGATCAATCTGATCCAGTCTATCAAGTCCCCACGATGCAACACTCTGTGTTCTTGCAATACCATCTTCCTCGACAAACAGCACACCGTCAATACTACGGACCTGCGTGCGTAAAATGTATCATAAAAACCAGTAAAGAATTTATAAGAACAAATACGTTGTTTGTATAGGTTACTCAGTTTCTTGCGGTCGAGCTTTCGTCGGAATTGTCTCTGGCTGAAGTAAGGAAGAAGCATAAGCCTATGTGTGTAGTAGCCTACCGGCAGTAATACCCGCCTTCATTTCGTAGCCTAGCGATTGGTTATTTGTGAAAGGAATTGAGCAATATATTTGTTCCCTGACATTTAATTTGATGTATGTCTTTTCGTTTAGTTAATCATATCATCAACTTCTATCAAACCAGCACAGAGCTATTGTAAATTATATATATTAGCATCTAACATTATCAGCAACCAGGCAAAGTGTCAGCATTATTCGGCTGCGTTAAACAGAGATGGCATTCTCAAAAGAGCGAAAACATAACTAGTAAATCATGTTACATGTTCCTCATGTTACCTACCAGATTAAGAGCCTCCTCAGAGTTGATTTCCATGGTCAGTATGTTGAGACCGATGAGCGTTTTGAGGACGCGTCCAGCAAATCTAGAAGTACGCAACTCGGTCTGTAGTTTATCAGCTACTTGGTTGGCACTGACTCCATCCTGATATACAATGAATGAGAGAAGGAACATTTGACACACAATGAGTGTGTAAACCAAAGCGAAACTTGCTTTGTCCAGAGTAGCGAAACTCGGGAAGGATATTTTACACTAAACATCTGGAAACTAAGAATGAAATCTGAAGTATGAAACACGTCTTAGCTACGATGACATAAAATTCTAATTTCATTAAACCTATCGTAGATTGCGAAGAGATTTTCTTCGAATAATTAATGTGATTGTATTTCGATCAAACAAGTCAATACTATGAAGGGGGTACGTGTCGTCGTACTTGTAGCCTATGATGATTCCATGCACCTGATTCCAAACACATGGGATACAAAGAATATACGACTGCTCTAAATACGTCGTAGAATTACTATTATGCGAATACAACAACGGGTTATATGATGGATCCTTCGTTATTGAAGTGTTGAGTAAAATCAACTTTACGATGCGTATAATTCAGTTCGCCTTGAAACTACGAGACATTACATAATAGTGTAAACGTGTTGAAGATAGTGTTGACTTTCCGCTTCGAGGTTCACCTGGCAATATTCAAGGATGCTAAATGATGTTCTGTTTTCTTATCCCATAAAAGAATATGGTCGTTGTGTAATATTACATGAATAACATGAATAATCCAGGAATTGTTAGGGTTGACTACCACCGCGGGCTCACCTTACAATATGATCGCGTTGTCCCTTATTCAATATCTACCGGACATGTATCAAATCAGATTTCACACCACTAAATCGTTTCGTTCCCTATACGTTTACATGTTAAAGGGTTGTTACAAAAAGCCCATTTTGCCGCTTATAAAGCGACTGGATTTTTCAATTTGACATTTTCCTTAAATTTCATGATGTCTTTGATCATTTACTCAAAACAATTATATATGGTATCCCCGAAAGTTCCGAGAGAAATTAGCCCCCAGAGTTTCACACCAGTAATTAATTTCAGTCCTTGCAGAAGTCAATCACATTTTTTTTTGTCAGCTGGGTATCCTGTGGCCCAATGGTTATAGAATTAATCAGAAATGGTACCTATTGCTCCCAAATTATTAAAGTTGTAGTTTAATCCTGATTTTAGGACTTTTACCTAATACCACAGTGCAAAACGAAATATTTTCAATACATTTTGTAGGTTTTTTGGATGCATTTTGATTGTAAATGTTCGGGCAACATTTCTTAACTTTTTCTGATAAATGAGGGCACTACACCAGTTGTTCCGCGCTGGGGAGTAATTTCTCGGAACTTTCGGGGATATCATATAATTGTTTTGATTAAATGATCAAATAATTATATCCATCATCAAAAAGTGTTTAAAAAATACATTGATTAGTTGGGCAGGCCAAATATACAACCTAATCATTTTATTCCATGGTATTTCACACTAAACTATCACAGTGCTGAACTTTGTTGTAAAAATTACAAAAGTAAATGAAAAGATGTAAATTATAATGACTAAAATGGACACTGTTACTTCTTCTTACCACATTCAGTCCTAAAAGATTAATTGATGTGACCCAAAAAAAACAGGTTAGATTATGACAGTTTGCTGTCTTCTGTAGATAGTACATGTTTAAGGGGTAGGCTAAGATTGGCTCTGATTTGAAATGGTAAAAATCATGTGTAGCTGTTTTGCAAAAGGATAGTTTTTATATCATTGTGAGGATTGAAATTGAAAGTAAAAACAATACAAATTAAAACAATTATTGTCCCTTAACGGTATGAGCTGCACCACATAGGTCTCATGACATCATTTATTCTATCGTGTATAGAAAACCAAAAACGTTTAAGTAATCTGTTTCTTGTTATATATATATATATATATATATATATATATATATACCTCGAAAACAATGCCAAATATATTTATCATATTTCCAATTGGTAGTGTTTCACCTACCTTCAAAGCAACAAGATATCGTGAGGTTATCTTCTCCTTGGCAAAGTGAAGTGGTGCAAGTGCCGCGTTAGCTGCAGCAACAGCTAAGACGAGTGAACAGATGGTTAAAGCACGCATGGTGATTTGTTAAACTGGAAGAGAAACAAAAGATAATTGAATAAGAATAAAACAAATAATGTTGTTTTTGTTTTGCCAGGGTTGACATTTGTCCGTAATAGAAGTAATTCCGTAATCCGTAAGTAAAATTATCTTGTTGTATACATCGATGCGGTGGGTATGCGATAGCGTGTCCGTCGAATTCAAAGTAAGGAAAAGTTTAATAGTTATAATTTCCTGCGCACAACATGTAGTCAAGCAACGAAATAGGAGAAGATCAGTTGAATTATGTTCAACCGGGTTTTTCTGTTGTTTCTTTCTTCTTCTTGGCTGCTGCAATCATAATAACATTACCGATGGATCTTAACATTTTAAAAAATTATATCTACACTGGTAGTAGTTCACCTCAGTGGCGTAGCCAGAGGGGAGGGCGACCGCCCCCACCCCCAATATTGACGTCGTATCGGTTGAGATTGGCACTGTCGGTACATTTGACCAAAGGAATCATGGCATTATGATAGTCAAAAGTACACACATGAAATTTTTCGCGCCCATATGTCTTCCCAAAATGCAATATTCGTTGGTACATGCTTGTTTGGAGCCAACAAATGTAGCTCAATCGTCCAAAAAATTGCGCGCGTAGCGCGCGAATTTCTTGTCGGTTCATTTTCATTTCTCGCCCCAATATAAATAACCTAGCTACGCCACTGGTTCACCTGTTACAAAAGAAAGAATTTGAATTGCAATATAAGGCAACTGAGTACTCGGATACCAAATTAGTTTGTGTTCTTTGCAACACCGTACGTTGTACTTCCTTTTTACAGTTCCCGCGCAATGAGTACCGTGTCCATTGCAGTCGATACCCTGTTAATATGTATAGATTGCACCTGGTCCGTTGAAATCCACATGTGTTGGAAGAATTCATCGATAACGTATACATTTGTAACATTTGTTCCCTCACCTGATGATAATATTCAGAGAAAAATATTGACTTTAGGAAAAAACACAAGATATATTTATGTCAATGAGAAGTATGGAATTACTAGAAAGTAGTGGTATCGGCAAATAGAAAACCCGCAGAGAAGGCGATTGCTGCAATTTCCCTTTCTAAATTCGCTAACCTTCCAAACCTTCCAATCAAACATTTCCTGTACCTCTGTCGCAAGCTAGGTCTAAGGTCATTAATAGAATTCCATAATATTTGTTTTACGTGATAATTTACGTAATCTAAGTACATTATTCAACAATAATATGATATCAGTTAATATCAATTTATAGATGGTGGATAAATACAGCTCTTAATCTGTTATAGATCAAAACAGTACCCAATTTATTGAACGTCATCATTTTCATTCCTAAACATCTGTTTTGATCCCACGATGATTAAAGTATAGACGCACATCGTAGGGTTTTATCCCAAATCTATTAGGTCGTTACCTCGTATTACATTTCACGGTGACATATCGATAGTCCGACGGTTCGATAGTATGACGGTTCTATAATCCGACGCCTCTATAGTCTATAGTCTATAGCCTCTAAAAATAAGGTTCTATAGTACGAAGGTTCTATAGACAGAAAATGGAAAAGGTTCTTTATTACGAAGGTTCTATAGCCCGAAAATGAAAAATGTTCTATAATCCGAACATGAAAAACGGTTCTTTAGTCCGAATACTATGATCATGTTCTATAATCCGATTATTGAAAAAGGTTCGGTAATCCGAATAACTTAATAAGGTTCTTTAGTCCGAATATTGAATAAGGTTCTTTTATCCGAATTTAAAAAGGGTCTTTAGTCCGAATCTTTAAACGGGTTTGATATTCCGAATCTTATACCCTGTTCTTTAATCCGAATGGGTAAAAAGGTCCTCTAATCCGACATAAAAAAATTGTTTTGAATTTTAATTCACGTAGTACTAACACTTTCCGATTCGATTCTTATTTATATAGCTTCTTTATAAAAGAGGCAATGTTTCCAAAATGAGCTTTCCCGTTATCTCTAGAGGGCGCACTGAAATTTCGGATTATTGAAGAAGAAGAAATCTTTGTTTTAATTCGGACTAGAGAACCTTTTTTTAACTTTCGGAATAAAGAACCCTTTATCAGTTTTTGGACTATAGATCCTTTCAGAAAATTTGGATTAAATATACTTTCTAATATTCGTACTAAAGAACCTTTTTTTCGGACTAGAGAACCTTTTTTACCAATGAAAAAAACTCGGATTATAGAACCTATTTCATTTTCGAACTATAGACCCGTCGGACTTTAGAACCTTTTTTATTTTCGGAATGGAGAACCTTCGTAATAAAGAACCCTGTTTTCGGATTAAGGAACCTTTTATCTGATTCGGACTATCGCATGGTGAATTTACATGGTCGTACTATAGAACCTTCGCACTATACAGGCGTCGGATTATAGAACCGTCGGACTATCGAGCGGTCCCCCATTACACTGGTATCAACACTTCGAATACTCGTATCAAAATAAGTATTTCTTATCATTAATGCAAGATAAACTTTATCGGAATAACTTAACAAGATATGGTAATAAAAAGCATCTGGTTCGACGTCTTCAAGAAAGTGGTACATTCAAGGACTTGCGATTCATCTCGGCAGGCAGTCAGGTTAGTTCGTTATCTTATCAAATTGTTATTAGAAATCAATACCTGTGTAGTTATAATCTCAATAACTATTAAGATCCATCGGTAATTCTATTTCTGCCACCATGAACAACAACAACAAAAACAGAATATCCCGTGGAACATATAGTTCAAATGATGTTCTCCTACTTTGTTGCTGAATTACATTTTGTGCGCAGGAAAGCATATTTATTTAACTTTTCCTTACTTCGAATTCGTCGGAGACGCTATCACATAGCCACCGCATCGAAGTATACAACTGGATAATTTACATACGGATTACGGAGTTAGCTCTACTACGGAAAATGTAAACCCTGGCAAAATAAAAACAATATTATTTGTTGTATTCATTGTCAATCAATCACATTTTGTTTCTTCTTCAGATTAACAAATCATCATGCGTGCTTTAACCATCTGTTCACTCGTCTTAGCTGTTGCTGCAGCTAACGCTTCACTTGCGCCACTTCACTTTGCCAAGGAGAAGATAACCTCAAGGTATCTTGTTGCTTTGAAGGTAGGTGTAAAACAACCAATATCTTTGGCATTGTTTTCGAAATATATATATAACAAGAAACCGTTTACCTAAACGGTTTTGGTTTTCCTACACGATAGAATAAATGATCTGATGAGATCCATAGTATGGTGCAACTCATTCCGCGAAAGACTTGATACATGTCAGGTAGGTTGAATAAAACTACACAACGGGTTACGGTTAGGGACGCCGCGATCATATTGTAAGGTGAACCCGGTAATGGGAAGTCAACCCTCACAATTCCTGGATTATTCATATTATTCATGTATATAATGTTACACAACGATCATATTTTATGGGATAGGAAAACAGAACATCATTTAACATCCTAGTATATCTATCATCTCATGAGTACTGTGAGCTACGAAAATATTGCCAGGTGAACCTCGAGCGGAAAGCCACATTTTCTTCAACATATCTGTAGTACACATATAAACTATAAGTAATGTCACACCATGACATGTTTCAAGGTGAACTCAGTTATACGCAACGCAAAGTTGATTTCACTCAACACTTCAACAACGAAGGATCCATCATATAATCTGTTGTTAGTATTCGCATAATCGTAATTCTACAACACTTCCAGAGCAGCCGTACATTCTTCGTAAGTATACATTTAACTATGACCCCATGTTTATGTGATCCGGTGCATGGAATCATCATAGACTACGATGATACCTACTGTTCAATCAATCGAAGTGTAACACGTTAATTGCGAAGGAAAACGCTTCGTACTCTACGATGGGTTTAATGAAATCAGTGTTTACGTCATCGTAGCTAAGATGTGTTTCATACACAGAAAAAAATAAGTGAGTCATTATCGTAAAATGAGTCACTACACGGACAAAATGACTCATTTTGAGCCATAGTGTGTCACTACACGGACAAAATGACTCATTTTCCGATGATGACTCACTTTTTTTCTTTCTGTGTACATCAAAACTTCATTCTTAGTTTCCAGATACTTCTTACCCAGTTTTGCTATCCTGTACAAACCAGGCTCCTCTTTGGTTGGTATTGTGTGTCAAATGTTCCTTCTCTCATTCATTGTTATCAGGATGGAATCAGTGCCAACCAAGTGGCTGATAAACTGAATAGCGAGTTGCGTACCTCAAGATTTGCTGGGCGCATCCTCAAAACGCTCATCGGTCTCAACATACTGTCCATGGAAATCAACTCTGAGAAGGCTCTTAATCTGGTAGGTAACATGAGGAGCATGCAACATGTAGTTTTGTTTTCGCTCTTTTGAGAATGTCATCTTTGTATGGCGCTGCAGAATGATGCTGAAACTTCGCCTAGTTGCTGATACCATTAGGACGGCTAAACGAACTGATTAGCCAGATGTATAGATGCTTTAAGTAGCTCCATGCTTAAACATGAGTAAGCAGAGCATATTTAAACTAATGCTTCCTCCTTACTTAGTCATGTTGATGGCAGAGCCATTCCCGACAAAAGCTCGACCTCACTTGTGACAAAAATAGCGTGAATAATGTAGTATATTCGTTTTTTATAAACTCTTTACTGGTTTTCTTTAACATGTTTAACAAATTACATACATTTAACGCACGAAGGTCCGCAGTATTGATGGTGTGCTCTTTGTCGAGGAAGATGGTATTGCAAGAACACAGAGTGTTTCATCATGGGGACTTGATAGACTAGATCAGACCGATCTCCCATTAGACGATGTATACACTCCTTCAGGTAATTATAGATGCAGCGAGTGCTGTTACAGCTAATGTATGTAGAGGTGAGTTTGCGTGTGGGGGGGGGGGGGGGGGGGGGGGGGGGGGTGTGGGGTAGGGCTGTGTGATTCTCTCAGTGCTGCTTTTGTGTATTTTATCATGTAAGATGTATGTATAACTCTTATTTTACTGCTGGTTTTTGTTCAACATATTTTTATATAATGTACACATATTGTACAGCGCATTGATCTTTTGGAAATGCGCTATACGGTATAAATCCTTATAATAATAATAATAATAATAATAATAATAATTTGATGGCTATTTTGACATCACTTTTTCGGAATTTCTTCTCTCATTGCAAGCGAGCAGAGAACTATATTTTCCAGCTCCTTATAATTATTATGAATCTTCGTCTGATTATAAGATAATCTTCAACAGTCCATCATTTTAAGCTTAATAGCGTATGTTCTTTTAACTGATTGAGTCTTGCCTCCAACATGTCCATTTCCATGTAGATATTCCAAAGTAACCCCGAAAGTAACCTCCTACCAACGTTGTCACACACGTTCGATCTCGTTGCGAAAGACATGACTAATCTTCTCAATGACATAAATATATCGGGTTTCTTAATTGAGTCAATATTTTTTTCTGAATATTATCATCATCAGGTGATGGATCAAATGTTAATGTATACGTTATCGATACTGGAATTCTACCAACACATGTGGATTTCAACGGACGAGGTGCAGTTTTCTACGATTCACTTGGTGGTGATGTAAGTAACTTGTACAATGTCCTTCATTTTATTCCTTAATTTTACATTATTTTGGTAGGCCTTTGTTCTAGTAAGAAATACAAAGTTTACAATCGCCATTTCAACGTATACTGTATATATTTAAAAAAAATATTCAGACTGGTATACCGTATAATTATATGCATCCTTAAGATTAGCTTTGATCATGTTGTAAATCTATAACTATTAACAGGGTATCGACTGCAATGGACACGGAACTCATTGCGCGGGAACTGTAGGAAGTACAACATACGGTGTTGCAAAGAACACAAACTTATTTGGTCTCCGAGTATTCAGTTGCCTTGGCTCTGGATCATGGGCTGGTATTGTAGAAGGTAATAAAATAATACAGAAATACCTTCCCAGATGGCAAAAGAGTTGAGAAAGCACACGACGCTTAGATCAGTAATAACGAATGGTTGGAATTCCCGTCGCAACTGGCATGACTGCGGGCATGACTGGTTGTGGTTTGATCCAGTTGATACACGACGTTACGAATCTTGCATGCGTTGGTACACGGTACAATGGAATGCCCGACCTGTCAATAGCGATCAATTTTCTTTGTACATTGATAAATTTCAACTTCTATTTGACGTAGTTATGTTAAAATTTACTTTTTTTGTCACCTTTATAGTCGCAATTATAGATTAAACGTACATCGTACATTTGCAAGCTCAGTTATGAAGTGTCAGATTTAGCAAATAAAGTAGCCTACCTGGTACCTAAAGTGCATTTTATTCCACTATCTGTCTCAAAGCTATGGACTACGTTGCTACCGATGGTACCAAGCCTGGTGTTGCATCCATGTCACTTGGAGGAGGTAAAACAGCAACGATAGACCTTGCAGCCTTCCGACTAAAGAGGGCAGGATTCACCATATCTGTTGCTGCTGGTAATAGTAACGCAGATGCTTGTGATTTCTCACCTGCCAGTTCCCCAGATGTAAGTGATTATTATTTCATTCATATAAATATTCTCACCACTGACTGATTCAAACTTCTCGTTGTGAATCCAATGACCGATGGTCGATCACATTTCTGAATTAGTCTCCACGCGGAGTAATCGTCCAAAGATCCAGGTAAAAAGTGTCTTAATTTCCGCACCATGGGCCATGGGATGCGTAGTATATTTGTCAGTCACGTAATATTCCTTTTGCTGTCGTGCAATATTACTTTTGCTGTCGTTTAATTATGGTGCTTTTGATGTATCGCAATATTATTTTTGCTGTTGGTAAGCCCTATTAGTCCTTTATCAATACACGTTATCCCATTGAATTTCACCACTGAACTACCGAAATATGATCAACTCAGTAATAAGAGTGCGAATCTCACTTTAGCCACTTTTGAACAAGCTTTCAACTGAAAAAACTGCCTTTGGGATTCCGATGATGATTTAAGGATGTCAATGTATTGTTTGAAATTCCGTCTAAAATTCAAATATTGTGTGGTATATCATTGATAATATGGACAAATATATGTTTTTGTTCAAATTCAACTAACTATCAACATTTAGTAGGTAGATTATTATTGATTTTATTGATTAGGTTCAATTACACACTAAAATGACGGTTCAATAAAAGAACTCTCTTCACACAAAAAGTGGCCAAATGTGCAATTGAACATGCCCGAGTAGATTGACCATAATTTGATAACGGAAGCTCCAAAATTGATAGAAAACAGTTATTATGGCACATTAAAGATTGCTAAACATCATTACTAATATTTTGCAAACAATTTTCAATATTTTTCATGGCCAGAAAAATCATGTTTCACCTGGGGCACCTTTCTTTTTAGACACCCTGTATATATAATTATTTCAAAGGTTTCATAACTGGATTATGGCTGAAAACTTCCAAGACGATTATACACGGTTGTCGGCTATAAAGTTAAAGGCATCAATGCGATATGTTTTCATGGAACTTGGAACGCTCTCTATAATGTGATACCGTTTGTTTGTCAAATTACATTTATAACCATGAACTAAAATATCTTTATAAGTTACAGAGCAATACGTTTCCCAATGACTGAAATCAGGTAACTCCATGGTTTGACACCGTGGTTACGCCGTTTTCCGGTTACGACCGCTCCTGTACATACGTGAACACACGCGGCCGCTACGGAATGCTTTATGATGAAAATCGAAACAAATATGTTGAAAAATTCCTTATATTGGAAGCAGATTTCCAATATGATTTAGTAATGTTCTGTGGTTGGTTTTTTTACGGAAAATACAGTCAAAGTAGATTCATGAGTCCAGGAAAGTCTTTCCTGGTAGTCAAACATCATTTTGAGAGAAAGAAAATTATGTATAAAAATGAGAAAAAGATCACATAATATCGCTTTTTAGTACAATGGCCATGAATAGTCCCTTTCTGACCCGGTATGCTTCGATGCTTGTACTAGACATTCGCAAAAGAAATGATGATGTATTAAATCCAAAGATTTATAATCATCGCTATTTTTATTTCATTTTATTCCCTTTTCTTTCCTTCAAAGGTAATTTCTGTTGGAGCTACCGACATTACAGACACCCGAGCTTACTTTTCTAATTTCGGTGCCTGCGTAGACCTGTTCGCTCCTGGTGTGTCCATCACAAGTACATGGCATAGTCCCGGTGACGACGGAATCAACACAATCAGTGGAACCTCAATGGCATGCCCTCACGTCACAGGTGTAGCTGCTTTGTATCTGGAGAAAAACCCGACGATGACTCCCGATGAGCTTGAAGCAACTATGCTTGCGGATGCAGTCGACGGCAGAGTATCCGACAGGGGAGTGTTATCACCAAACTTGTTGCTCCAACTACCCGCCGATGAATGATTTAATAACAAACAGCATTAATTTTGAAAAGACTCGTGCGTAGATGACTGAAAATGTTTTTGAATTCAATTATGATTGTGAAGTAATAGCTATTTCAGAGTGATTGAAATAAAAGTGATTGAATAAAGATGACAACATCACTCAACAACTGAAGTCTTTTACATCTTATCATCAGATTGTTTAACCATTTTAACTCCCGATGGACTTAACAACCAAAGTAACGTACATTAAGATCATTATGTCTGTTTCATCATTCGCCATTTTGTTTTTCTCAATTAGATGGTGCTTTAAGCAATTATATTGAGTATCCATTTAGATTAGATATATAGATTTAGAACTTTGTTATCTTAACCCTTTCCACGCGGCAGACGTCTGCTGACGACATTCCATTTCACAATTTGTTTTCAAAAATGTCAACATTATTGAATATCATCAGCATATTTGGAATCACCATGTGAAATGCATTGAAATAAGTACAAACATGACAAGTATTGATTCAGTAATACTTTGGATAGACCTTGAAAGTTGGGAAAGGTTTCTGAAATATCTGTTTTGTATATGGTAAAACCAATAGCCGCGTGGTAAGTGTTACTTAAAGGCCCTGTCACATATTAGCGAATAAAGCTAACATGTGCCCCACGTTTTCGAAATGTGGGTGTACATTCGTGTATGTTTGTCATTCGTTCGTGACATACGGTCAACAAAAAAGGAACTTACAAGGTAATAAAAACGTTCCTATCTCCAAAACTATAGCTCCAGCATTAAAATATTCTCATATACATTTGTCGATAAAATTCTCGTCTTTACTATGAGATATTACACGTAAATATTAACACAGTTATGAGTTGCAAACAACAATACTGATTTCGGTGATCATAGTGATTGATGATGAGGAGGGGATGCAAACAAAATTGAAGTTGCTGAAAGGGGAACCAACACATAAAAGGTTTTGAGAGCACAAGGGAAGGAGTCATTTCTGCCAGCCTCGCGCGAATTCAGTTTGTTTGTTTGTTAGGGAGTGTTCAGCCGGGGTGTTCAGAATGTGATCGGGTGAAATGAGAGCGCAGGGAGAGGGAGTTGAAGTTGCCGAAAGGGTGGAATCAAGGGAAGGTAATATCTGCGTTAGGGAATTAAAGGGAGTGTGTTATTTCTGTGTTTAGAAAATGTTTGGGGATGGGCAAAATGAGGAGGGATAACAAGTTTGATGTTGCCGAAAGGGAACAATAATGTTTTGGGAACTCAAGCTAGGGGTTAATTTCTGCCCGCTTCGTGCGAATTCAGTTGCATTTGTATGCATTATAAAAATACTACCTTTATTCTCATAAACAGTCATAGGCCTACTTTAGACAATTATTTAATCAAAATTGTACCTTAAATTGCCCACATTTGACAACTTTTACCGCTTATAGTATCGAATAACCCTAAAAAAATCTATCCAATCCCGTGCGGTGAGTACACCATGCGTCGGCGTAATGCGCCGCATAAGCACGCAGGAAAAGCGCAGTAGACGCACAAGTGCACGTTATGGAAGAAAACTTTAGTTACCACGCAATGCACGATGGTGGCTCACGCTCATTAATGTACGCCGTTTTAAGTTGTCTGATATAAATGTCGCCGATTTCTCTAAGAACCAATGAGAATTGCCTAAACATTCTTAGCTGTTTAAGAATTGCTTAAAATTATGACCACCTAACATCTCATTCTATATACTCCTTTTAGCTCAATATCATAGAAAGGAAAGTGTAACCTGCTCATCCGTCAAATACTATGATCGTAGAGGTCCCTTTATTGGAGACATTAAACCAAGTATTTCTTGACGGGTTCCATCCATAGGTTTATGTGTAAAGTGCCATGATCAAAGTCACAGACGCAACCGCGTACTTCTTAATCTAAAATTGCGATTTAGTGTTTCCTATCGTTTCCTGTGATCGAGAAACATTAAACAATTGTTTTGCATTGTAAATGACCATAATATGTAATACTAATACCCCCGAATCTAATGGAACATCGTTCACTATGTCTTTGATAAAGCCCTATAAAGATCTAGTTTGAGTATTTTATAATATCCAAGATGGCTGCAAAAGGTTAAAATAACTGAAAAACAATATTATAGTTTATTGTTAGTGTTACATTAGATATGACCAAATTACTATATCTACAGCATTTAATCATCTAGTAAACGTATTTGTATATGTGACAAGGTATAATTAAAATGGTATAGACTCCATTTTGACAATGTGATGTTATTAAGATGGGCATTATCATGACCATTTCATTAAAATTACCCCCTAATGGTAAAAAAAACCCTGCAATTGGTCAATATAATTACCACATGTGGCCACCAATTGATTAAAATATGGATACTATACCATTCAATCATACCTTGTCACATACAAATATATTTACTGGATGGATTAAAATCTATAGATATAATCTTTTGGTCATATCTAATAATAATAATAATAATAATAATATTATTTCTTATATAGCGCAATTACATCAAAAAAACTCAAGGCGCTTTACAAAGATACATTAAAGCGTAAAGCACACGTCACGGTAGCAATATATAAATATGCAGCGATGGAAATAACCACATGACTTTCCACCCGGGGTAGAGCGACCCGGGTAGACCCGGGGTTGATCAACCTAAGTCGACCAACCCTGGACGGACTACAATAGCGCCCACACGTAATAAACCATAATACTGTTTAAAAAACACCTTGGAAACTATATTCATTCTAAATTATATGTTAAAAAACTCAGGGGTTGGCGGTCGTGGAGGTAAAAACAAGGATGGATCATTCTAAAAACCACCCCGGGACTGTCCAGCCCCGGGACTGTCCACCCAGGGACTAACCCTAACCCTAACTCTAACCCTAACCCTAACCCTAACCCTAACCCTAACCCTAACCCTAACCCTAACCCTAACCCTAACCCTAACCCTAACCCTAACCCTAACCCTAACCCTAACCCTAACCCTAACCCTAACCCTAACCCTAACCCTAACCCTAACCCTAACCCTAACCCTAACCCTAACCCTAACCCTAACCCTAACCCTAACCCTAGTCCACCCAGGGTTGGTCCACCCAGGGTTGGTCGACTTAGGGTTGGTCGACTTAGGGTTGGTCTACCCCGGGTCGCTCTACCCCGGGTGGAAAGTCATGTGGGTATTTCCATTGCTGCATATAAATATACAATATTAAAACACACTCTACCGACAACAACAAGATAAAATACTGTATGAATATTGCACAGTTAAGTCTAAATAAGAAGAACAAGGGATAACTGTGAAATATAGTAAAAATGGGGAATAGTAAAAAAGCGTGATGCACAAAACACATATTGCACAATCAGTATTGCATAAATATTAAAGCACGAAAAAAGAGTGAAATATGCATTGCAATTACAATATTCCGAATTGATCAGAACCACAAGATGTCATAAACATTAAAAACGCCTAAAAGTCGACTGTTCACAAAAAAACATAATAAATGAAATATTATAGGTTCCATGATTGTAGGCTTTCTTAAATAAATTTGTTTTAAGCACCCTCTTGAACTGGGTAACATATATAGCTGACCTGATATGATCCGGAAGTTTGTTCCCTCAGAAGGGGGCGGAGGTGCAAAAAGCACTATCACTATAAAACATAGTGTTTCCTCTAGAAGGGGGACAAACAGTGGCGTCGCCAGAGGGGGGGGGGGGGGGGATTCCCCCCCCCCCCCCACCCCAATATTGACGTCGTGTCGGTTGAGATTGGCACCGGTTCATTTGACCACAGGAATCATGGAATTATGATGGTCAAAAGTACACAGATGAAAATTTTTCGAGCGCTACGCGCGCATAATGTGTCCCCAAAATCCAACATTCTTTGCTACAAGCTTCTTTGGAGCCAAAATGTACCTCGATCGTGCCAAAAATAGGTGTAAAGTCGAAAAATGTCTACGCGCGCATTTCTTGACTCACAACGCTCTTGTCGGTTCATTTTTATTTCTAGCCCGCCACATTTACGGCGGCCATTTTGGTGGCCATCCTGGATTTAAGGGTGCATACCACTATTACGCGCTAACGTGTGTTTCTATGGGAAAGATGCCTCGGGAAAACGGCAATATCTCGAGTTACCTTGCGACTCATTTAATGAAATCTTGGAATATTTATTAACACACATAGATCTTACCTGGGTGAAAATCTCAGATGGGGGTGACCGTTTACATTTTTCTATATTTCCCCCTTTATACGGAGTAGTATTTTTTAACACGAAATTACACCTTGTAGCCCGTTGTGACCAATGTGTATCCCTCCGCCAATATTTTCAAATAAAACAGTAGATGTATACCCTTTTCATTCGAATTATCTCAGGTACACTTCAGTGAACAAATATAGACCAAATTCAATAATTTTGAATGACATATCATGTCAATATTAACCATTCTTTCCGTTATTTAGGAACTACATTCGTGATCGCGATCGACGGAAGCTGGGCGTTGGACTGTAATAGTGGTGTGCACCCTTAAAGTATGTTATTACTATGTAAATATAGGCCTACTGAATACAAGTTTTGTTCAGTCATTTTGGGACATATTTTGGGGGCCATTTTGGATTTTTAAGTATGTTAACAAAGCAAAAATACTGAGATATGAGTTACTAGTGGTCTAATACATGCATCCCATCATTTAAACTGTATTTTCATCATACATTTAGGTTGATATTATCCCATTTTATGGAATTTGACAATTTTTGCAGCCACTTCGGGAACCATTTTGGGGCCATTTTGGCAGCCATTTTGGATTTTGAACTATGTTAACATAGCAAAAATAATGGATATGAGGTACTTATGGTCTAACACATACATCCCATCGTTAAAATTATATTTTCATCATACATTTCGGTTGATATAATGCTATTTTATGGAATTTTGACAATTTTTGGCCATTAATTTGGCGGCCATTTCGGTTTTACAGTATGTTAACAAAGCAAAAATACTAGATATGAGTTCTAGTGGTCTAACACATACATCTCATTGTTAAAACTATACTCTGATCATACATGTTGGTTTATATATATGCCAGTATATGGAATTTTACCATTTTGGCGGCCATCTTCGATTTAGGTGTGTTATCCCTTATGCAAAACAATCTTTTCATATAATGTATGCAGCTCCACTTTGAAAAACATCCCTATATAAAATTAATTATCCTCACAAGAGGCACTCATTGTAGGGCAGTGAGCTTGCCATATATGGTAGTCATGACCTTGGACTATATAACCTTGATCCAGGTATAAATACTTATCATCAGGTTTTTTAGTTATGACTGTTTTTACCAATTTTTGAAATTGGCTCTGAACTTGAATATATTGGGCCGATTTAAATGAACCTAACCTGAGATATTGTACTAAACACGTCAATCAATTTAGTGATATGCTCAGTTTTTGCATCTTTTGAGTGCCTCCTGTGAGGAAAAGACTGAGAATTTGAATATGGGTATTTAAGAAATGGAAAAGCTTGTTTAATTTCTAAATCCATCAATATTTGTCAATCAAATTGGGTATACATGTTATATATCTATTACCGATCACTCTTATGATGGGAAAAAAATTGTCGGACATTGCTCATTTGCATATCAATGACTTGAATAGATAATTAGCTAATTTGCATATTTAATGAGCTTATGAAACTAAATTATAGTTTAAAAGATTGGGTATCGTACAATTAGCCATAATGCCAAGTTTGATTTCAATACACCATTCACATCTGGATTTATAACATTTACGCATATTAATTAGCTGGACTTAGTCACTTTTTTGATTGCAGTCAGTAAAACTGGTCAAAATGACCAATTTCACTAGGTTATTTTAGCTTAATGCAATATAATTTTACCATATTTTTTAATTTAACATGGTATATAAATATTCAATTGTTAAAGAAATATGTGTAAATGGTGTTTTGAATGTTACATTATTAACAAATTGAGCTCTCTAAATCCTGATAAATTATATTTGTGGGCATTGTTACTGTTTTTGGCAGGTTTTCGGCCATTTTCCGAGTATCTCAAAACACCGTACCACAAGAATGCATTGACCGATTGTCATAATTTTTTTTGGAAAATAAATCTTTCATTGCAATCTTTGATTTGAATCCAATTTTGTACATGTCTCAATCATTTGAATGTTGTGTGTGCTATGCCTACTAATAGGTATATCAAATAAGGTGGGATCGTTTCAAAAAATCCTTAAAATCGTGATACGTGTCTCTATTTTAAATAGAAGTTGTCAAAAAAACATAACATTTTTGGTATCATATGAAAGACAATTTATCCAGCTACCGAATAAAAAAAGAATTAAAGCCACATGTTTAGCAACAGTGAAGTTATCAATCTAAACGTCGAGTGAGTCAAGGGTGGGATCGGTGGATGAGGAGCCGGTGGATGAGGCGCCCATAGGTTTGTACACAAAATAGCGGAAAACTAGAACTTTTGAAATTTAAAAATATAAATTTTTTAAAAGTATACATAGGAAAGTTTTCAAACTTCTCATATATGTGTTAATAACATGTGCCTGCTACTATGAATACTAATATTGAATTGTTATCTAGACATTCTCTACTAGAATATGATGTTCAATTCAGGGAGTGTTTTAATGTAAAAAATACACAGTTTTATTCATTTTTAGATTAAACAATGGCCAAATCGCAGTCTCTCTATTTCATTTGTGTGACTCTTCAGTCCTTTTCTACCCTGGGTAGTAAAACATTTAACTAAAAAAGCCAGAAGTGTTTCTTCACAGAATTGTTCGTAGATTTATGAACATTTGCTATTTAGACCTATTTTGGACCACCCTGTATTCAAAATAAAAGGAACTTTAACGATATTCATGTAGTTCATTTTGAGAACCATTTTCTTTTAAATTATATGGTCCATGCTAACTAAATTTCATAGAATATTATATACAAACATTCATTTTATGCATTATTTCATCATAATTTTAAACACCCTGTACTTTTCCTGTGTACATTTTGGGCAAATGATTCTTAGCAAATTTGGTAGCACCTTCTGCGGTTGTTCTGATTTTGGTGACTATTTTCAGCTAAACCCTAATTGTACAAACTATCAAACTATTTTGTGAGGAGCAAAAACGATCAAATTGTTTATGTTCCACCCTGTAAAAAGTGTACACACCCTGTATAATTTGATTCTTTTTTGCAAAAATAAAAAACCTTGAATCTTAAGCTTTCCAACAATATATAGTCTGTGAGTCATTAAGTATGTAAAACTTAAGTTTTGTCCCGTTTAATCAGAATTGGTGCATTTCTCAACATTATTAGAAGTGAAACTTTTTTTTGGACCAGTTTGTGACTACTGACCTTATCCTTTTATTTTTCTATTTTTTAAACTTAATAGTGGATTAATGTAACATCATTGTTATGTCAATTTTTATAAATTATAAAGGCCGCCCATGCGTTTATAGGTTTCTTTTTATTTATTTATCTCTTGATTTATTTAACTTTGTATCTAAACAATCAAAATGCGTAAACAATTATATTATTGCTCGATAAATAAGTGATTTAACTTGAGTTCAGTTTGATAATGATAGCAAAACTTGTTAAAAAAACATTTTACCAGTGTGCCTAGTAATTTCTCCTTAGCACACTTTGTTTATACATTCAGAGATGTCACTTTTAGCTTGTTATAGCTAGGCTAATATACAATTGTGAGCAAGTTTGCGACCTCTTTGATTTTAAACTGGTAACACAATCACATAGTGCATTTCGTTAAAACAGTGTAAAATATTTTTTCAACGATACTCAATAACAGTACATTGTTTAAGGTTTTTGTGTTTGCGTCAAATCAAAAGCTGTATAAATCGGTTTACCAATGAACGACGGGCCCGTCGAATATAAAGGAATACATCAATTTGCTTTGGTAGTGGTACAAGCTGACACTGGCCAGATGTATTAAACAGATGGTTATCGTGTGATAACCTACCATCAATCAAGTATGTACGTTTTATCTTGCTCTCATGCCCGCAATTTTTGGCCTTTGTTTTTGTGCTGGCGTTAGGATTTGTGTTTTTGCCTCTCCTCCTTTATATTCACATTTCTTGTCGGCTTCATCAGGACAGGTCAAATGCATTGGTAGTGGTACAAGCTGACACTGGCCAGATGTATTAAACAGATGGTTATCGTGTGATAACCTACCATCAATCAAGTATGTACGTTTTATCTTGCTCTCATGCCCGCAATTTTTGGCCTTTGTTTTTGTGCTGGTGGCGTTTAGGATTTGTGTTTTTGCCTCTTCTCCTTTACATTCACATTTCTTGTCGGCTTCATCGGGACAGGTCAAATGCATTGGTAGTGGTACAAGCTGGCACTGAGAAAGCTCGAGGAATGGATACTATGTAAATGTAAAATTAAGGTGTCGCTGTGCGATAATGACATTCTCTTTGGCAAATTCCCCATTAGTAAACATACTGGTCTCAATAACATCTTGTTGATTGCGAAATTTGCAGTATACAGAAATAGGTGCAATGGTTCAAAACCGTCATTTCAAAACATCCAACATGATATCATTAAGTACCATAACACTGAAAGACACATGTGGAAAAAATCTCTTAAGAATACTCTCTACCTACAAAAATGGGACGTTTTCCACATGCTTTTTGTATAATTGAAATATATTATATTTTGTAATTTAGTGTATGTTTTAATACATCATCCTGTATGCATAATAACCATATTCATGCGATATATAGTCTACTTATCGATGTTACAGTTATCCACACACATTGTGTATTCTAACTGATTTGTAAACATATATTTTTTGTATATTTGATTTGTCATAGCAGATGAAAAAATAAAAAGAGAAGAAAAAAAATCATTTGCTGATTTTAAAGTTAAAAACAAACAAACAAGCTGGCACTGGCCAGATGTATTAAACAGATGGTTACAGACATGTGATAACCTACCATCAAGTATGTACGTTTTATCATTGGTCGATCGAGCTCTTCTATTCAACTAGCTTCCTCCGTTTGGAATTTCACTAACATTCACGAACTGATTCCTGTTTATTACCTTCAAGTGAGGTGTACACAGGCCCGTAACCAGGTGGGGGAGGCGGACGCCCCCTCCCCCTCCCCCACCCAAAATCTGAAATAGTCCTTTGTTTGTACCAATGTACCTTATTTGTGTACAAATGTAGGTTTTTTTTGTACTAATGTACCTTTTTTGTGAAAACGCCCCACTCCACCCAAATTTTCCGAAAACGCCCCCTTTCCCATTGTTTAAAGCATTTTTTCGGGACGTTTTGGACTCAAATATGTCCTTAGTATCGTTTTGACGCTCATAATCATTCTTTCTGTAAAATTGGCACAACATCGGTTTTGGGTAGCTTTGATAAATTGGGTATATCTCAGGATTGACAAAAATTCAAGTTACAAAGAGTAAAAGCAAGATATACCAATAGGGTGTGGGGAAACAGGTAATAACTAGGGAGAATAACGCGATAAAACAGATAAATAACACACAAAAAACCAATAACACACGGAAATGCACTGGGACAAGCAATGAAAATTGCTGTGCAGTAAAACAACAAAGATATATGGTTACAATAAAGATCGACGTTTCAAGTGGACATACCACCCTTCATCAGGGACAAAATATAAAAATAAAAGTGTTAAGAACTATAAATAAGATAATGAACTAGACAAGTCCATCACCGTAATTATAGCACAATGCCAGTAATAGATGTTGACTACTAGACACCCAAGTTAACACTTACCAAACTAACAAGTTCACTATAGAATACAGATCCATGTTGCTATAGGCAAACTAACAAAACATGTACAATAAATTAATAGACAACACATCATGCATATATATGAGTGATGTTATCATGATATTGCGTTATATCATGATATTGATCTCAATATGATACATTCCAAACATTCTAAAATCATCTCTATATTTAATATAAAATGTAACATTACTTATATTTTTATTCCTTGTTCACATTATTTTACTTAGAGTGTTGATGTTTCTATGTTTTTATAAAAATATTTTCTCCATTTCTTTCTCCGACTTTGACCAGTTTTTAATTTAATCACTGACCCAGACTTTAATTATGTTTATTTAATATTCATAACCTTAAAACATTCTTAGTTTTTTAATTTTCGACCCAAAAGAGATTGATATTTTACCACAACAATAATGTTGGTGCAATTTCGCCATTTTTTACCAAAAACTGACTTTTTGTAAATGATATATTACATTATGGTTTTTTAAAACACATCATACACACTATATAAATCTTCTTTTTCATATTTCCCTTTGTTCTCTGTTAATTTCATTCTAGGACGTTGACCAATGTTTTGTAAATATCTTGTTTACATATTTGTGGGACCACCAACCCTGTTTACTATTTTCCACCTCTTATTTTGTTTAAGGTGGGAAATATAATAAAAGTATGTGTTGCAACATTCATGCATCTGGTTTCATCCTTGATTACGTAATAATTAGGGTAGTGTCCTTGTCGTTACATGTCTGATACTAAAACTGCGTTTTCCGAAACATACACATACATCGCCTCCAAACTTTATCTGGGGTAGCATGAGCACTTCAATGGGGTGTATCCTTTTCTGTAGGCCATTCATTCTGTCAAGATTGGCACTGAGCAATGGGTGGAATTTGAAAGACAGTGGCCAAATGGGTTTCACAACAGACAAAGGAAGAACATTAAATCAATGTCTTAAGCCTCAACGTTGAAGTCGAAAGCTGGTGAAACATCTCAGGCAGTGATTATCGAGATGATATGTACACGTGTGATTGGTATCATGGCATCATCAAGAGAGACAACGAGTCGTCATATCTATTGGTAACCCACATCCAGTAGAAGTTGGCGTTGGTACAAGGCAAACAGCAGAGGAAGCAGAATAGCGTTTACCACATGCATACATGATACGCGAGGCTCAGTGTTGCTGGACACTCTTCAGTTAATGTTGTGTCCGATGACATCGATGTACTCATCTTTCTTGCACATCATCTATATGCACATACAAACAATAGGCCAAACGCAGTTCAATTGATCATGGAATCATGCTCCAAAAACCGCACTGTAATAAATGTCAATGGGATCGTCAAGTTAAATCATCGAGTCATGCCTAACATTCTCGCTGCCCATGCTCTGATAGGCTGCGTTACTGTCTCCTGCTTCACCTGCATTGGCAAGGATACTGTCCTGAACTGAAAACGATAACTGAACCTCTCAAGTTGGAGGATCAATGATCCGTCTCTCTGGATGAGGTTATAGCTTCCTTTTTGAGTTATGTAGTCACACTCTATGGGAGGACATTTGAAGGCTCTCTAAACAACATACGTGCAGACATTTTTACAATGAAAATAGGTGGCAAAAGGCATGTACTGTCAAAGTTGAGCAGCCTGTCCTCCGACAATGGCCGAATTCAGACCCCACTGTGAATGTGCTCATTATCAGACCAGGGAGTAGACAACCTTGTGGAGGGCTGCTAGTGTGCCATTCCCTCCAGAGATCCGACCCATTACAGAATGGTTAGGAGATTAAAGGGCTACACTTCAACCAGTATCATTGACGGACATTCAATTGTACCAAATGAGTTCCTCAATCTCATCAGCTGTGGCTGCAAAACAGCCTGTAGGTCCGCGCATTGTTGCGCTAAGTGCTCCTTACCATGCACATTATTCTACAAATGCATGGGCGGTGTACACTGTGAAAACTACATGAAGGCAGAGTCACAAGACTGAAACAATGACAGTAGAGGTGTCAATGATGAGTAATCGCACATCGAAATATGCCGCATTTGCAGCGCAGTCAAGTACTCTTTTAATAGGAAAAAGAAGCCATGTTTGATTGTACTATTTATCTCAGAATTAATAATTTGACATGCCCGTCGTACAAATTATGCAAATTTATTGAATATTTGAATAAATTTGCATAATTAATTAGCTCATGAATAGTAATTTACTTTGTTATTTATAACGGAATAAAGCGCATTATTGTTTATGAAAGAAATTACGTTTAGGGGAAACATTATTTTCGCCCTAACGTAATAATGAATGAATAACAAAAACCTCTTTCCCCCTAAGGTACCTTTAAAGGTAATAACACTAACACTAATAATAATACTTATAATAATAACAAGAAAGGTACTCAAAGAGAACAAATACTCCACTATTAACATGTCAACAAAATCCCACTTGTAATCAGACGGAGAATAAGGGTGTCTTTTTCCGGGGGGGGGGGGGGGTGGTCTCACATTGAGATGGTATACGTAATGGCCTACATGTAGGTGCCCGCCTTTTGGGGTGCTTTTTCGCAATAATTGGTATAGCGATGGGGTATTTTCGTCACAGACCTAAGCGCCCAAGTTGGCATAAATTGTGTGTATTTTGAGGCATATTTTGTAAAAAGCCCCCAATTTGTTCAAAATTGGGTGCTTTTCTAACAAAATTGGTATATTGATGGGTGGGCAATTGGCCCGAAAATAGGTATAGAGAAAGTCAAATTGTCGAAGTCCGACAGGCACATCCATGTACAATTTTGGCGAAAGTACACACCCGGGTCTTTTTCAACCTGGCGCGCTAAGGGTTGCTTTGCTTGTTGAATCAATAGTCCAGTGTTATTATTGTAAAAAAATGAAAAAGAAAAAAATATAGCAGGAATGCATTTTTCAAGAGGCAAACCAATTTGAGATGAAAACAATCCTCGGAAACCATCATAATTTGTGTTTACCTAAATTAATTTGAGATTAAATCCAAGGTTTGATTTTCAGTTATGTAAATTTATAAAAAGATGACAAAATATGTTGATCAAATCACAAGCTGGATTTAGAGCGATTTGAATTGACTGCTCTTACGTCAAAGGGAAGTCATGATGAATAACGAATTTAGTAGTGTGCTCCCTTGTGTCACGCTCACAGGCTGTGTTTAGTTATGGGCGCACAAAACTAATTCAGTCTAGCCACTTCCGGCCAAATAGTTCCTAGCACAAAAGTGTGCGAGATCGACACATTAGCTGCTGTTGTCCTCTCGAATGTTGCATTTATGTGTTGTGTGGAATATGTACGTAAAGTTTGTAAAAAACGGGATGATTTGAGCTTTGCTATAATTCTATCCGCCGATTTACCGCCACCGTGCATCCAAGCCTGAGGACTGACAATTAGGTGATGAAATTAATACTTCCCGATTCAGCGGAATTACTGAAAAATGTTATCAGTAAATTTGCCTTGATATTCATATATGTTATAAATAAGCATTTAAGGCATAAGATTGCAAATTTACATAAAAATTGATCGAAGGATTTTTGAAATAGAGCGGTTTTGATAGGCCGACATTTGTGTATAAAGCCTATGGAGAACGAATTAGTTTCGTGCTCCCTATAGCAAATAGCAAACAATCAATCCCCGCGCGGGACAAATAATGTTGTCAATATAGTATACGGTAATTAAAGTTTTGTCTAGAATTTGACAACATTTTGTTACTTATACATAGACCGACTAATCCCAATGTCACACTTTTACAGAAGCCCATCCGAAGCATGAAATGAAGCTTTCAATAGATTACGAGAGTTAGGTACAGTAATCGAATCGAAACAAATTTATAACAAGGTTGAGCTTAAATCACATATGGTGGAAACAATCGCAATCCATTGATTCATATTAAAGAGAGCACCACACCAAATCAATGCGCAATTCGTGTAATCCTGTAGTAGTTCCGGAAAAGCACGAAGACTAGGCTTGTAAATGTGAGGTTTTCGGGCAATTTGTTTCTCCGGGGATGGTATGTTTGTATTTAAATGAACGAGTGGGACCTATCCGTTGCACCTACAATGATAAAATACCTTATTCTTAATTTATCGACCTAAATAGTGCCCAGGGCGTAAGCACCTGCCTAAATGGTGAACAGGCATGCCAGAAAACGTGAAAAAGTGAGGGCGCTGTGTGCAGGTCCGTAGCGGAAAATTTAGCTTAATAACCCCACATGAAACAGGGCTTAAATTAAAGTGGAGATATTACTGAAAATGGTCATAGGTGACAAGTATGCAATAAATGTAACCGGAGGGTAGAAAAGGTGTCTTGAAATATGGCACTTTTACACGTATTTCAATGAGATAGATATTTGGTGTGGTGCGCCCATATGATCTGAATTCTGATAGTGACTGATAGCAGACTATTAGTAGGCATAGCACACACAACATTCAAATGATTGAGACATGTACAAAATTGGATTCAAATGAAAGATTGCAATGAAAGATTTATTTTCCAAAAAAAATTATGACAATCGGTCAATGCATTCTTGTGGTACGGTGTTTTGAGATACTCGGAAAATGGCCGAAAACCTGCCAAAAACAGTAACAATGCCCACAAATATAATTTATCAGGATTAGAGAGCTCAATTTGTTAATAATGTAACATTCAAAACACCATTTACACATATTTCTTTAACAATTGAATATCTATATACCATGTTAAATTTAAAAATATGGTAAAATTATATTGCATTAAGCTAAAATAACCTAGTGAAATTGGTCATTTTGACCAGTTTTACTGACTGCAATCAAAAAAGTGACTAAGTCCAGCTAATTAATATGCGTAAATGTTATAAATCCAGATGTGAATGGTGTATTACAATCAAACTTGGCATTATGGCTAATTGTACGATACCCAATCTTTTAAACTATAATTTAGTTTCATAAGCTCATTAAATATGCAAATTAGCTCATTAAATATGCAAATTAGCTCATTAAATATGCAAATTAGCTAATTATTTATTCAAGTCATTGATATGCAAATGAGCAATGTCCGACAATTTTTTTCCCATCATAAGAGTGATCGGTAATAGATATATAACATGTATACCCAATTTGATTGGCAAATATTGATGGATTTAGAAATTAAACAAGCTTTTCCATTTCTTAAATACCCATATTCAAATTCTCAGTCTTTTCCTCACAGGAGGCACTCAAAGGATGCAAAAACTGAGCATATCACTAAATTGATTGAAGTGTTTAGTACAATATCTCAGGTTAGGTTTATTTAAATCGGCCCAATATATTCAAGTTCAGAGCCAATTTCAAAAATTGGTAAAAACAGTCATAACTAAAAAACCTGATGATAAGTATTTATACCTGGATCAAGGTTATATAGTCCAAGGTCATGACTACCATATATGGCAAGCTCACTGCCCTACAATGAGTGCCTCTCGTGAGGATAAATAATTGTATATAGGGATGTTTTTCAAAGTGGAGCTGCATACATTATATGAAAAGATTGTTTTGCATAAGGGATTACAGACCACTCCTACATGTTACTCATTTTGCATGATTAATTAATCCAAATATTGTATGGCTGTCTTCATAACTTAGATTAGTGCATCCATGCACGCCAATTGAGGCAACAATACAAAACCACATTCCACACCATCCATTCAATAATGCAAAATGAGTAACAGGTAGAAGTGGATGTAGGGCTTTATGCAACACAGCTTTTCATATGTTGTTGTTCACTGGTGTAATACTCCCAGTGGCAGACTTTGTGTGTGTGCATTGTGCTATGCCTACTATTAGCAAGCCGATACAGGGCCAAAACCTTCTCGGCGCAATCTTTTGAGAACGAATGGAGCGATTGGAACGAAATTGTCAGCGTCGGGTCGAGTCCACATCCACAAATTGTCGATTCAGATCGGTCTGAAAATGTGTGACGTGGCTTTTCGGGTTACCGTGACGACCAAATTTCCCTGAACCCGTAGTGAAAAATTAAAAATTAGCTCTAAATTGCTCATTTGTGCATGTTTGACTCTAAAACCTGGGTGAATGATACTAGATATGATGTTCAACAATCAACAATCAACATGTATGATGCATAGTTTTGTGAATTCCTCAGATTTTGTTCGTGCATGGTTTCCATGGAAACCGGTGAATTTTTTTATTTATTTTTATTAAAATGACTCCCGTTGCCATGGAAATGGTCAAAATTTTCCCGGTGGCACATGCAGTCAGGGTATTGTAATCAGCAACCTGTGTGGCAAATATCAGTGCACTAGCTCAATTTGTTTTTGAGATATCTCATCGGGAGTATTTTCCCATCGTTTTCAATGGGGGAGATAATATTAGATAATCTGAGATAAGCTAAATCCACGATAACAACAATTCCAGCGCGTATTATTTTCCGAAACGCGGAGTCGTAGCGCATGTCGAGAAAAAAATAACGTGTGCCGATTCTGGTTGGAATAGGTCGATTAGTTTTCGAGTAATTCGAAAATGATACTCGCCCCTCAAAAACAAAAACAATATACTCCTGTATTAACTTGCAGTTAATATTGGAGTATAATAATAATAATAATGAGATTTATAAAGCGCCTTTTACAAAGTAGACAAGGCGCTGTAATTTTGCTGTTGGTGAATCATCAGAATCATGTCGCATCAACTAAGGTGCTGCCAATTTATAGCGCAACCCTATCCGCACTTAGATTGTAACATCCACCATTTTTAATGCAGCTCCCCAAATACCATTGGGTCAAGGAAGTTTCTGATAATCGTAACAACTAAACACCGATTTTAAAAGCAGGAGGAAACCGGAGAAAACCTGCGAGAGCGTGCATGGATCGTGATAAACCAAATGCACATAAAGCCCGCGGTCGTGCACAGAATTGACCCGGGTTTCATTGGTGCAAGGCGAGAGAACTATCCGCTGCGCCAACACGCTCGCCCAAAGATAGAACTATAGAAACAGATTTGTCAGCCACACATTGTGTTTTGGCAAGATGTACTAGAATCCTAAACTAGAATTCATTAAGTTCATAGTCGGCAGGTTAATTTGGTCTAGAAACCTTTACAAATTTATGTACATACATTGAATCTAGCCAGACAAGGTCCTATGATGAGCAAAACTATAGTAAACTATTTAGGCAGCCATCTTTTATTTCGGCCAAATGTTCTAGATTTTTATACATGGGGAATATGGGGCAACTGGTCCGTGGGGCAAGTGGTCCGAAATGAAGGATTTTGTAATTGTATGGGCATACTGCTTTCTTTTGAACAGTACGACTTTTGTTAAAACTTGACATATATCCTTACCTTCTACAATCCAAAACATTTGGAACTTTAGGGTATTTACACATGTGATATTCTCCAGATCTTTGAAGTCACCTCCTTGAGTGACTGATTTAAAATTCACAGATAGTATGGGCGGTATATGAAGATGGTTTAGATCATGTTTAATGTACTTTATATGAATGGCAGATATGCAACAGTACAGTCGTCTTAAGATGCTACGTGCATATTACATTTGATGGGTGCTATATTGTAGTGTGCTTAGGGATTTTCTGAAATATGATTAAAACCATAGGTTGTGGTTGAAATGAACGTAAAATGGCGCATATTGCTAACTTGGGACATTGGTGGTTTTTTGCGATCAATATTATCATTTAAAGAATGATTCAACTTAAATCATTATCACGGGTATTCATTTGGTAGAGTTATTAGTTTATAAATTTGCAAATAATAAAGTACACCTTTCTTATTTTATCGAAAGACACTCGTCTACTAGTAGGACCCGAACGCCGTAATATTTGCGAATTCAAAGATACTCGCTGGCTGCAGAAATCTGTGTAATGGCTAAAAACAAAAAATACATAATAATGAGATTTCTTTGTGTACAAATCCAAGGAAAGTGAAAGATGTTACTCACTGTTTAATGACGTTTCACTACCACACTGGTAGCTTCATGCAGTTTTGCCTTTTTTCTGAAATGTATTGGAGTTATTGATTATTATGACAAATGGTGGTATGTGTTAATACATTTTGGCGTAAAATGTATTACGTCACAGGCGTGTTTGAATAATGTTTCATCTCGACAAAGTGCGACGTCATTTGTTAGGGCAAGTGGTCCGAAGGGGTATGGGGCAACTGGTCCGCCTCCAAAAACTTAATCAAAATTGTAAAATTAATTTTGAAAATTAGTTGTTAGTGTCAATAAAACATGACTCGGTATTGAAATGTGAATAGATTATGAAATAATTCACATTCTTTATAGTTCTTAGACATTTTGTGGCATTTTGGGTCTAATACCACTATTTCTGCTATTGACGGATTACAATATGACATGAATTGCTTTAGAATGGTTTAAAACCTCGGTATTATGAATTACATCTTTATTATATTTTAATTGGTGTCTGTAAAGGTATTTGCAATGTCAAAATATCATGATTTATGTATTTTATCCACTGCTTTTTGTGTATATATATTAACCGTTGGTTCATCATTGTCATATTGATTAATTTCACCTGTAACATGAAAAGCTGGCTAAATATCAAGATGGTTTATTACAAGTACATAATGATGATTATACCTGACGAGTGCAGCCATGCTGGCTGTACGAAACAGTGCTATAGTATAATCATAGAATTTTAATCAAGTTGATTTTGAATAATATAATGATGATTATATAAAGTAAATAAAATCATTAATGAAAGGGGTATATAGAGACAAATGTATGGGGCATCTGAATATCATAACCATGTAACCATTTTAGGTTCATACCGTTTTATCTAATAAATGTGCAGTCGAAAATGTCGCTTGCTTTGTACACCATTAGTATACTGCTATTTACACGTTAACCACGAAAACTGTAACATGGGTTAAATAATATGGAAATGTGTTTGTAAAGAAAATACTGCCTAGTTTCCGTGTTGTTCTTCACTGATTTCTGTGTATTCTAACCGAGCTTAAATCTTTTATATCATGAAATATGCTTAACCAGTTGCCCCAACCTCCCTTAACTAATCAAATGTTTAATTTGCGTGAGAAACTGGTATAGATGCTGTTTAAAATGTATATACACCCAGCAAAATATGTAAGTTCCCCTAACATATCCTAGAATATTTCCAAAAATAATTGATGGATTTAAACAATTTTCAGCTAGAAAGATGCACCCAATTGCTAGGCACATTTTGATACCACATTTGTTGACCTTGAGACAATGCAACGATAAGAAATTGTGCCATTTGTCAATTTGTATGCAGAAAGAAAAGTGGCACTAAATCTCACTGGCTATGGCTGGTTTTGTCCATAAAATTAACAAACATTTTAGACAATAAATGCTACCGTGTCTTGGTGCACAAGATTATGATCTGCTTATTGATTTTCTTGAAATGATGCCACACATAATTGTTCGGTAGATTCCCATGTCTGTGCACGAAAATCCACCAAGAAAATGTCTGTTGATTTAAGGGAAGAAAAAAACCAGCCATAGCCAGTGAGATTTAGTGCCACTTTTATTTTCTGTATACAAATTTGATAAATGGCACAATTTCTTATCGTTGCATTGTCTCAAGGCCAACAAATTTGGTATCAAAATGGAGGGAAGAAAATCAATACAAGCTGGCACTGGCATGACTGGCCAGATGGTTACAGACGTATGATAACCTACCATCAAGTATGTACGTTTTATCATTGGTCGATCGAGCTCTTCTTTTTAACTAGCCTCCTCCATTTGGAATTTCACTAACATTACGAACTGATTCCTGTTTATTACCTTCAAGTTAAGTGTACAGAATACATAATGGAATAGCTTAATATGCATATATAGTACCATACGCCCATACAATAGCCTATTTAAAAAGGACTTGAAAATATCCTAGCTAGAGCTAATAGTGTTGAAGATCATCTCTTAGTGTTCTGAATAAGGTAAGACTTTGATAGTGGATAAGATCTTTTATATTTATAGTTATAAGGACTGCTGGTTTGTTAAAAAAAACTAGAAGATATAAACTCCTTAAAAAATTGTCGGTTTTCTTTTTTCATTCGTCAATTTGTCTAATATCTCGTAACATAT
Organism: Ophiura sarsii; assembly: GCA_035610835.1. NCBI lineage: Eukaryota > Metazoa > Echinodermata > Ophiuroidea > Amphilepidida > Ophiuridae > Ophiura > Ophiura sarsii. The sequence continues at coordinate 47,300,504 of CM069442.1, read as the reverse complement.
TCATATTGTGTTACATATCAATAGAAAGCTGACGTGTTCTTCTTCCCAACGATGTCCCATTTGTAGCAATCACTTGTTTTAGTTCTCAGCCACTTGCTTGAGAATTATTAAAGATCACCACCAATTGAATCAGGGAGGTCATGACTTTGCTTTAGATAAAAAGTCACGTGTGGCTTTCCAAGTCAAATACTATTGGTAACAGCAATACGTGGCAATTTAGATTTATTTTGGTTAATATTGATAGGATCTTTAATTATAAAACGAACTATCAAATTCATAAATTTTACATGAATGAATGCAAATTAAGATCTATGATTTCAGGTAGTAGTTTTAATCAAAGCAAATATTTGTCGATCATAGACCATTTCAAATCCGAACATATACGATCGGTTCCGAATGTTTCCGATTAGCCGAGTGTGTTTTGGCGTCATCAGTGGATGACTCGCGAGTCTGCCACACAGAAAAACAAACGTGTTTACGCCCGGTGTCTTTATAATACGTGTGGATTGCGCTGGTGTTGGTGAAAGATTGTCTTGTATGTTGCGATGTTTCAGTAACAAAAACGGTGAGCTAAAAGAGATTCGGGGTAAACTTCACATTTTACCTTCTGCTCGATTAATTTTGAAGTTGCCGGTATCGACGCCATTGTTGCTAAAACAAAAAAGTCTCGCTCCTAGTTTAACTTCTCATGAGTGTGTAGTTACGCTCGTATGTAAACATAGTAAACCACTAGGCGGACCGTACCAATGTAATGAATGCGATCAACCGTTGCGAAGAACGCACTACGCACCTAGTTCACGTCGTGACCATTTTTTCCGATGTTTTCCGATCTCAATAAAAAAAATGAGTCTATAGCGTCACAATTCTATCAGGGACGGTCCCATGCGCCTGGTGCGTATCGCAACAGCTGGTACGCCTGTTGTTTTGAAATGTGGTGCATCACAAGACCGCGTTCAACCTTTTGATGAACGCGAGCGCTCAGATGACGCTATGATCGACATTTATTTGTTTTGATTATATTATGACAAAATGAGGCCTTCCTCCCCGGAGAAATATTCATCATTGTTTATCCAATCATTAACAATACAACCCGGGCAATGCAATCAATTTCATAAAAAGAACATACATAAAACCCAGGACACGATGTTGACCCGTTAATGACCAGCACCTGACGGACCAAACAACAGACAGCAGAGCTGTCGCTAGAGCTGTCGCTAGAGGGAAGGGGGAGTGGGTGGGTGTACTACCGCATTCATATATGTAGTTGGCAAATTCATGCAGCAGTTTTTGAATATAAAAAACGAACTATTATATATGCGTACGATCATAAGGAATATGTTGACCAATTTTGACGATCCTACATTGTAGGTCATTTCAATACTGTTGACCCCATGGTCATGATTGTCGTTTTTTCTTGTCATTTCAAGAGACATAAGATGCAACAAATCCGATCATAATCGGAGCATGTTTTACATTTTACAACTGGATAGTTCAATGACCCATAGTGCGTTTTCCTGACTTTTTAAAAACTTTTTTCTTGTCTTATTAAAAGACATAAGATGCAACAAGTCCGATCAAAAATGAAGCATGCCTTAAATATTTCCCGTATGTAGATCAATGACCCCTAGTGACCCCACATGTCACGTCAATTTTAATCGCTGAGTTCGCTGTATGTGCGTGTACCCACGAAATCTTTTGACTAATTCTGACATTCTTCAGCCATTTCCCCTACGACAAGAAGCATTTTAAGTTATATTGTAAGAAAATCCACATTTTGACACCTAGTGACCCCAAATATGTTTTAAATTTAAAAACTTAACTATTGTATATGAATTGGGTCATATGGAAAAATATTTATAATTTGTTTAATACCCGTCGTATATGCCTATTAATTCTACATATGGAATATGTTGACCGATTTTGAAAATCACGTTATAGCCCCTAGGGACTCCCCTGTGACCTTTGACCCTAGACTGAACTGTATGAATGTCTGGTAGGGGTCCTACGGTTTCTCGTATAAAAATAAGTATTTCTTATCATAATCATATAATGCAAGATAAACTTTATCGGAATAACAAGATATGTTAATAATGAGCATCTGGTTCGACGTCTTCAAGAAGTTGGAACATTCAACGACTTGAGATATATTTCGGCGGGCAGTCGGTTAAGTTCGTCGTCTCATCAATTTTTTATTAGAAATCAATACCTGTGTAGTAATAATCTCAATAACTTTTAAGATCCATGGGTTATTCTATTGTGATTGCAGATCTGTCAACATGAAAAACAAAAACAAAAAACAGACATAATTCAAATGATTTTCTCCTACTTTGTTGCTGAACTACATTTTGTGCGTAGAAAAACATCATTATTTAACTTTTTCTTACTTTGAATTCGTCGGACACCCTATCGCGTAGCTACCGCATCGTAGTATACAGAACTACGGAATTACCTCTACTACGGAAAATGTAAGCACTGGCAAAATAAAAACAACATTATTTGTAGTATTCTTATTCAATTATATTTTGTTTCTTCTCTAGTTTAACAAATCACCATGCGTGCTTTAACCATCTGTTCACTCGTCTTAGCTGTTGCTGCAGCTAACGCGGCACTTGCACCACTTCACTTTGCCAAGGAGAAGATAACCTCACGGTATCTTGTTGCTTTGAAGGTAGGTGTCAAACAACCAATCGGAAATATGATCAATATCTTTGACATTGTTTTTGAGGTATTTATATAACATATTTATACAGTTTACCTAAACGTCTTTGGTTTCATATAACATATTTATACAGTTTGATATAACATATTTATACAGTTTACCTAAACGTCTTTGGTTTCCCTACACGATAAAATAAATGATCTCATGAGACTCATATGTTCTCATTCGGTTAAAGACTTGATACCTGTCCCGTATGTGTTGAATAAAGCTATGCGACGATGACACCACGATCATATTGTAAGGTGAACCCGGTAATGGGAAGTAAACCCTAACAATTCCTGGATTATTCATATAATTCATGTTATGACACACAGCGCCTATGTTTTTTATAGGATAGGAAAACAACATCATTTAGCATCGTTGTATGTATCTCATGAGAACTGTTAAGCTTCGAAAACATTGCCAGGTGAATCTCGAAGCGGAAAGCCAAAACTATCTTCAACAATTCTGTAATGTCACACCATGATCATATTTCAAGGTGAACTAAGTAAACGCATCGTAAAGTTGATTTCGCCACTCAACACTTCAATAACGAAGGATCCATCATGTAACCCGTTGTAATATTCGCATAATCGTAATTCTATGACATATTCAAAGCAGTCGTACATTCATCGTAAGTATACATTATATGATCCCATGTTTATGTGACTCGGTGCATGGAAGGAATCATCATAGACTACGATGATACCTACCCATTGTAGTCTTGATTTGTTTAATCATTTGGATGGAGTACAACACGTTAATTGCGAAGGAGGAAAACTCTTCGCACTCTACGCCCGGGTTTAATGAAATCAGTGTTTACGTCATTGTAGCTAAGATGTGCTTCATACATCAAAATTTCATTCTTAGTTTCAAGATGCTTTGCGTAAATTATACTTCCCCAGTATTGTTACCCTGTACAAACCAGGTTCCTCTTTGATTGGTATACACTCATTATGTGTCAAATGTTCCTACTCGCATTCATTGTATGTCAGGATGGAGTCAGTGCCAACCAAGTGGCTGATAAACTGAAGAACAAGTTGCGTTTCTCAAGATTGGCTGGACGCGTCCTCAAAACGCTCATCGGTCTCAACATACTGTCCATGGAAATCAACTCCGAGAAGGCTCTTAATCTGGTAGGTAACATGATAAACATATAACATATAGTTATGTTTTCGTTCTTTTGAGAATGTCATCTTTCTATGGCGCTGCAGAATAATGCTGAAACTTCCATTAGGATGGCTAAACGAACCGGTTAGCCAGATGTATAGATGTTGTAATTAGCTCTTTGCTTGAACATGAGTAAGCAGAGCATAAGAAGCTACCGCTTCTTCTTTACTTAGTCATGGTGTTGGCAGAGCCATTCCCGACAAAAGCTCGACCACACCAAAGAGACAAAAATAGCGTGAATAATGTTGTGTATTCGTTTTTTATAAACTCTTTACTGGTTTTATTTAACATGGTTTATAAATTACATACATTTAACGCACGAAGGTCCGCAGTATTGATGGTGTGCTCTTTGTCGAGGAAGATGGTATTGCAAGAACACAGAGTGTTGCATCATGGGGACTTGATAGACTGGATCAGCGTTATCTCCCATTAGACAATAGATACACTCCTTCAGGTAATTATAGATGCCAATTTTATGGCAATTTTGACATGTGATATTTTTGCGATCACATTTTCGGAATTCCTTCTCTCATTCAAGTGAGCAGAGAAACATATTTTCCAATTCCTTATCGTTATTATAAATCTTCGTCTGATTATCAGTTTAATCCATCAGTTTAAGCTTAATAGCGTATGCTCTTTCAACATGTCCATTTCCATGCAAATATTCCAAAGTAACCTCCTATCAACTTTGTCACACGCGTTCGATCTTGTAGCGAAAGACACGACTAATCTTCTAATTGGGTATCTAAATTGAGTCAATATATTTCTCTGAATATCATCATCAGGTGATGGAACAAATGTTAATGTATATATTCTCGATACTGGAATTCTACCAACACATGTGGATTTCAACGGACGAGGTGTAGTTTTCTACGATTCACTTGGTGGTGATGTAAGTAACTTGTATAATGTCTAAAATTCCTTCATTTGACGTTATTTTGCTATGCCTTTGAAGATGATGTAAACAGTGACAGCTATGTAAGTGACTTGTATATTACTAAAATTCCCTTATTTTACGTTATTTTACTGTGCCTTTGTTCTAGTATAAAAAACACAATGCGATCGAAGTTTACAATCGCCATTTCAACGTATACTGTATATTTTTTTCAAAATATTCAGTTTGGTATACCGTATGATTATGTGCATCCTGTATTGTAGGAGGTAATTATTATGTGCATCCTTAAGATTAGCTTTGATCATGTTGTAAATCTATAACTATTAACAGGGTATCGACTGCAATGGACACGGTACTCATTGCGCGGGAACTGTAGGAAGTACAACATACGGTGTTGCAAAGAACACAAACCTATTTGGTCTCCGAGTATTGCCTTGCTTTGGTTCTGGAACATGGGCTGGTATTGTAGGAGGTAATAAACTAATAATGAAATACCTTTCCAGATGGCAAAAGAGTTGAGAAAGCATACGACGCGTAGATCAGTAATAACGAATGGTTGGAATTCCTGTTGCTACTGGCATGACTGCACACAGAAAACACTATGTAAAAAAAATTACACAAATTATGTAAACAAATACACAATCTGTGTAAAAATAGAACTCCATAATACTATGTAAACAGTTGTGTTAAGCTTTTGCATAGGAATTTACACAAGCTTGGGTATATATTACATGTTTTATGTAAACTCTTACATAATAATAATAGTTCTATATTTACATAATTTTTTACATAGTGTTATCTGTGTGTGGTTTGTAGTTTGATCCACTTGATACACTACGCTACGTTAATAGCGATCGATTTCGCTATGCCAATCCTTGTACATTGATAAATCTCAACTTTTATTTGACATAGTTATGTTAAAATTTGCTTATTTTGTCACTTTTATAGTCGTGATTTATAGATTACACGTACATCGTACGTTTGCTAGCTCAGTTATGAAGTGTCAGATTTAGCAAATAAAGTATCCTACCTGGTACCTAAAGTAAATTTTATTCCACTATCTGTCTCAAAGGTATGGACTACGTTGCTACCAATGGTATCACGCCTGGTGTTGTATCCATGTCACTTGGAGGCGGTAAAACACAAGCGATAGACTATGCAGCCTCTCAACTAAAGAAGGCAGGATTCACCATATCTGTTGCTGCTGGTAATGACAACACTAATGCCTGTAATTACTCACCTGCCAGTTCCCCAGATGTAAGTGATTATTATTTGATTCATATAAATATTCTCGCTACTGATTCAAACTTCTCTTTGTGATTCCAATGACAATGGTCGATCAAATTTCTGCATTAGTTTCCACTACTAATCGTCCAAAGATCGATGTCCTGGTACAAAAAGTATAATAATTGCCGCACCATGGAATGCCCCGTATTTTTGTCGCGCAATAGTCCTTTTGCTGTCGTGCAATATAACTGTTGCTGTCGCGCAATTATGGTAATTTTGATGTCTCGCAATAGTATCTATGCTGAAGCGCGATAGCACTTTTGCTGACACGCAATAGTACTTTTGCCGTTGTACAATAGTGTGTTTTTTTGTGCTACATTAGTAGTTCTACCGTGTGCAATAGTAGACTTCTGTTGCCATTGTGGCTATTACCAAATATAAATATATATAATTATTTCAAAGATTTTATAACTGGATTCTGGCTGAAAACTTCCAAGACGAGTCAACGATTTTTGTTCAATTATACACGTTTTTTTTGGCTGTAGAGTTATATAGCAATACGTTTCCTAATGATTTCAAAAATAGATTTTGAAATACGTTGTCCACAACAACTGTACAACACAAGTGAACACATACGGGCCCCTACGGAATGTTTTGTGATGAAAATCGAAACAAATGTGTTGAAAATTCATTATATTGGAAGCAGATTTTCACTATGATTTAGTAATATTCTGTGATGGAGTTGTTTTTTAACGGAAAATACAGTCAAAGTAGATTTATGAGTCTAGGAAAGTCTTTCCTGGTAGTCAAACATCATTTTAAGGGAGAAAAAAAATATGTGTTCAAGTTTGAAAAATATCATATAATATTGCTATAATATTGCTCTTAAGTACCATGGCCACAAATAGTAACTTTCTGACCCAGTATGCTTAGATGCTTGTACTAGATGTGCGCAGAAGAAATTATGTGTATTAAATCCAAAGATTTATAATCATCGCTAATTTTTATTTCACATTCCCTTTTTTATCCTTCAAAGGTAATTTCTGTTGGAGCTACCGACATGACAGACACCCGAGCTTACTTTTCCAACTACGGTGACTGCGTAGACCTGTTCGCTCCTGGTGTGTCAATCACAAGTACATGGCATCAACCCGGTGACCACGGAATCCACACTATAGATGGTACTTCAATGGCATGCCCTCACGTCACAGGTGTAGCTGCTTTGTATCTGGAGAAAAACCCGACGATGACTCCCGATGAGCTTAAAGCAACCATGCTTGCGAATGCAGTCGACGGTGAAATAGACGACAAGGGATGGTTATCCCCAAACTTGTTGCTCCAACTACCCGCCGAAGAATGATTTAATAACAAACAGCATTGATTTTGAAAATACTCGAGCGTAGATGACTGAAAATGTTTTTTGAATTCAATTGTGATTGTGAGTAATAGCTATTTCAGAGTGATTAAAATAAAAATGATTGAAATAAAGATGAAAACATCAGCAACTGAAGTCTTTTACATCTTATCATCAGATTGTTTAACCATACTAACTCCCGATGAGCTTAACTACAATAGTTACTTTATTATATTATTTTGATTGTATACCTTGTCACACTGTTGCGTAATAGATCTAATGTGCGCCTGACGTTTGGTAAAATCATGGATGTACGATCGTGTAAATTGTCATTCATTCGTGCCATATTTTGCATACTTTGTATTCGTTAGCGGTTTGCTAGGGGTTCGCAGGGGTATGCTGGGGTTTATGAACATTTTTGAGCATGTTCAACATTTTGAGCGAGTGACAACGTAGTGATCAATACGCTATGTATCCGTTGAGCGTTCGCTGCGTGAATGTTTCGCACGTCGGTGTAGGTTGTTTATTCGTCATCTGTTCGGCAATATACGGCGCTTAAAGGTATATTATGTGATCTTTCCATGGAACGCCCTCAACAACGAAAAAAAAATTGAAAGCAGATTTTCTTGCAGATTTACATTTCTGATCATAAATCGTACATATAGTCGGGTCATTTTGTGATTTGACCCAGAACAAATTGCTACAAAAGGTTTTTCAACTGATTCTGCTTCCAGGTGATATCTAGAATGGCCAAAAGAAAGTCTCTAAAAATCTCACTTCCGGAAAGTGGTTATTTTCAAGATGGCCGCCAAGATGGCCGCCAACATCATAAAATGGCTATAACTCTGGTATTATTCACCCTAGAGATGTAAATTTGATATTTTTTCCTAGGTTTTAGGGTGTGATAAACTCAATCAGACTGGTTTAAGGTTTCCTAGACACTCAGGTGCACTCTACAACAAAGATGGCGTCCAAGACGGCCGCCAATATCATAAAATGGCTATACTCTGGTATTATCACCCTAGAGATGTAAATTTGGTATTTATTCCAAGGTTTTAGGGTGTGATAAACTCAATCAGACTGGTTCAAGGTTTCCTAGACACTCAGGTGCACTCTACAACAAAGATGGCCGCCAATATCATAAAATGGCTATAACTCTGGTATTAATCACCCTAGAGATGTAAATGTGGTATATATGCCTAGGTTTTAGGGTGTAGTAAACTCAATCAGACTGGTTTAAAGTTTCCTAGACACTCAGGTGCACTCTACAACAAAGATGGCGTCCAAGATGGCGTCCGTCCAAGATGGCCGGCAATATCATAATGTGGCTATAACTCCGTTATTAATCATCCTGGGTATCATGTACAAATTTGGTGTTCATCCTTAAGTTTTTGGGGGTAATAAACTCAATCCGACTATATAGTTTAAATAATGTTTAAAATCCAATAAATAAACACTTAAAATAAATAGACTAGCAGTAGAGTATGTGAATTCATTTGATATCCCTCATCCCATTCCCAACATGACACACTTAAAGTTCACTGTCCCCTCCCACCCTTACCCTATGGAATTAAGTAAACAATTACTCATAACTAATAGGGGTTCATTCTTAGACACATATATTTTTAGGCCAAACAAAGTGGCAGCAGAAGAAAAGCATTCAAAAATGTCTTGTATACCGCCATCATTAGTTGCAACCAGGGCAGAATCATCTGAGTACAGCTCCCTGATAATATATTTCTCTCACTTTGGTTAAGGTTTTGAGTCTTGACAGATTGAACAGCTTTTAATCTGAACGAGTCCTGATGCGCACTACCTTGTCTAGGTTTGTAGCCATTGTTTCCAAAACTGCAGCAAGATACAGAGCAAACAAAGTTGGAGCAAGGCTTCACTAACATTTCCTCCAATGGACACCTTTCCAAACATGCCCTCAGGGAACAAATATCATTGTCTATATCTGGGCATTAGTATACTTTGAGCACCTCCCACAGAGTTTTTCGGTCCACCGTATCAAACGCCTTGGAGAAATCAACAAAGACTACTACTATACAATGGTTGTTGCTGTTCTACAGCCTTCTTCTGAAGTTGCCTCAAAGTGAAAATCATGTCATCGGTTGCTCTATCAGCCCTAACGCCACACTGCCTCTCATCAGGAAGTATATACCTCTTCTGCGATAATCTTAAGCCGGTTGAGGATTATTATGGACAGTCACTTTTGTCACCCTTGTTCTTGTAATCATTGCGTCTTTAAAGCCCTGAGGGAAACATTCGCTTTGCCGGGAAACATTCGCTTTGCCAGCAAGCATTAAATTGAATAGGTCTAATGATTTAGTCTTTAGTACATCTGATGGTATGCCATCTTGCCCTGGTGTTTTACCGCTTCTGGTGTCATTCCAGCCTTATCAAGTTCTTCCATAGTGATATGTTCACATAGCTCCTCTTTTGTTGCTATAGTAGTGATCCCTTGACAAGCTTTGTGGTCAGCTGCACCTTGTTGGTTTATAGTAGAGTACAGAAATGTTCCCTCCAACGCTCAGTGATATCATTCAAATTGGTGCACAGCCTGCTCCCATTTGCAGTTTTCACTGGGGCCACTGTATTACTTCTTGCATGGTCCATAGATAGTTTTTAGACCTGAGAAGAGCCCATGAGTGTCATTTCTGCTCGACATTGCTTCAAGATCATCTGTTTTTTTATTCCACCATTTGTCCTTCAAAGCTCCGACCTCCTTTTGAACTTTAGATTTGATGTTCCAACAATGCTTGAATTCTGTCATCTTGTTCTGGGAACCAGTCAGGATTTTTTTCGTTTAGGATGAGTGGTGACCAAGTATTTCGATAGCGGTTGAGAGGATGGATTCTCTAAGGAGATTCCACTGTTCTTCAACATTATTTGGATCTGAGATGATTTTGTTGCCTTGAAGAGATTTTGTCATTGCTGTTTCAAGTTTCCCTTTGTGTTCTTCATCTTTCAACTTGTTGACATATAATTTCTTGGGTGCATTGCTAGGAGACGGAGTCTGATTTGGGAGTGGTCAGTTGAGCATTCTGCTCCCCTCATTGCTTTTGTTAAAAAGACATCAGCAAGATCTGTCCTACATGTCACAATGTAGTCAAGTAAATGAAAATGCTTTGACCGAGGGTAAATCCAAGTGATGAAACTCTTCTCTGGTTGAAAGAAAAGTATTGGCAACTCACAAGTTTCTTTCCACGCAGAAATTCATCAGAAGGTCACCATTAGTGGGTTTTTTCCTTTGCCAAATTGACCAATTACACTTTCATAGGTACTATGATCCATGCCAATCCTCGCATTAAAGCCCCCCCCCCCCCCCAGAATAAGCGGTTTGTCTGCCTTGGGTACGTCATCAACTACTTTGGCCAGGTCTTGGTAAAAGAACTCCTTTTCTTCATCTGCATATAACATAGTTGGTACATATACATTGATAATACTTAATTAAGAAACGGTCCTTTCCAACGGGAAAACGTAATTGTATGAGACGTTCGGATATTCTTGTAAGAAGTGTTGGTAATTAGCACTTTTATTAAAGATGGCAAATACTGCATCCCTTCTTCCATTGGGTTTCCCAATCCAGTAGAAAGCATGAGTGCTTTCTTCAATCTGAGCTTGTCCTTCGATCCTTTATGTCTCTTGTAAAGCGACAAAATCAATGTTGTAACTTGTCAACTCCTTGGTTATCAAAGCAGTTCTTCTTTCTGGTATTGAGTCATTATCTAGCATTCTTTACCCAACCTTTTCTAGGGGCTTCCCCTTCTGAGGCAGGCAGTGCTATCCCTGAAGAGGGCTGACTGGACACTCACACATCTACCTCTTCTCTGTTGTTGCTCAGAAGACAATGGAAGATTAAACAGTGTTGCGACCATCGTGAGTGTGCATTGGATTTTTATCAAGGAAAACAATAAATTTTGCCAAAATGGCAGCCATTTTGGACGCCGCCATCTTTGTTTTAGAGAGGACCTGAGTGTCTAGGAAACTTTAAACCAATTTAGTTGAGTTTATTGTCCCCTAAAACCAGGAATAGATACCAAATTTACATCTCTATGGTGATTAATACTTTTCAGAGTTATAGCCATTTTATGATATTGGCGGCCATTTTGGCGGCCATCTTTATTGTAGAGTGCACCTCAGTGTCTAGAAAACTTTAAACCAGTCTGATTGAGTTTATCACACCCTAAAACTTAGGAATATATTCCAAATTTACACCTCTAGGGTGATTAATACCAGAGTTATAGCCATTTTATGATATTGGCGGCCATCTTTGTTGTAGAGTGCACCTGCATGTCTAGAACACTTTAAACTAGTCTGATTGAGTTTATCACACCCCAAAACCTCGTAATAAATACCAAATATACATCTCTAGGGTGATTAATACCAGAGTTATTGCCATTTTATGATGTTGGCGGCCATCTTGGACGCCATCTTGAAAATAACCCCTTTCCGGAACTTAGATTTTTAGGGACTTTCTTGTGGCCATTCCTGATATCACCTGGAAGCAGAATTAGTTGAAAAACCTTTTGTAGCAATTTGTTCTGGGTTGAGGTGTTTTTTATCACAAAATGACCCGCCTAATACATTCCAAGTTACAGGTCGATATGATTCTTAATTACTTCAAAATCATGGTTTTAGAGTGAAAATAAACTGTCGGATATCCGACAACTTATTTTATTCTAGTCTAAATTCACTTTAAAACCATGATTTTGAGGTAATTAGGAATCGTATCGCTCTGTAACTTGGAATGTATGTACGATTTATGATCAGAAATGTAAATCTGCAAGAAAATCTACTTTCTAAAAAAAATTCATGAATAGAGGCCGCTCTCTGGAAAAGATCACATAATATGCCTTTAAGAAGAAACATACACCCAACGTGCGAAACGTTCACACGGCGAAGGCTCAACGTATACATAGCGTTTTTCACACCGCATGTCACACGCTCAAAATTTTAAAGATGTTTGAAATTTTGAGCGTGTGACATGCGTTGTGATCAATACGCTATGTATATGTTGAGCATTCGCCGCGCGAACGTTTTGCACGTTGCTTATTCGTCAGTAAGTGAGTAAGTGTAAGTTGCTTATTCGTCAGATGTTCGGCCATAATGGGCCTGTCACACCATGGCGTATGGCCTAAACGTATGCTACGACGTATACAAAAAATAGCTCGAAAATGTTCATGAGTCCAAGAACGTCCAATTTCCTAACGAATTGCATAGGAAAAGTCGACATCGGTGTTGGAATGGACGTATCCATAGCGTATCCATAGCGTATTGAACGTATACATAACGTATGACTAACGTATTTATAGCGTATCACTAACTTATAACAAACTTATGACAGCGTATCACAGCGTATTCGAGCGTATGACCAACGTATGCTTAACGTATTCGTAGCGTATGTCTGCCGTGTTCGACCTTATCCTCAGCGTATCCTCGGCGTACAACGAACACGTGACCTATGCCGCTCTAGAAATTGAGTATCGCCTCAACGTATGCCAACGTATGCGAGAATATCGGAAATACGTTGTACGGTGTACGTTGGTGGACGCTGATATAAGTTAGGGGTAAGTTAGGGATACGTCGTTTACGTTAAGAGCACGCTGTGATACCCTGTGAGAATTTGGAACACGTCGAGCCCACGAAAAATTATTGAGCATGTTCAAAATTTCTCGGCGTACTCAACGTGTGCTGCAGCTTACTGCTGCTATATACATTACGGTACGTTCGTGGTAAACTAGACATACTTTGACATGCGCTGACAAACGTTAGAGGTACGTTACTCGTAAGTTGGTATACGTTATGTACGTCGGCTGAAATTAGCTATTTAGCATCGATAAAACAAGAGTGATAGACCTTGCAGCCTCTCGACTAAAGAAGGCAGGATTCACCATATCTGTTGCTGCTGGTAATTACAACAGTAATGCCTGTAATTACTCACCTGCCAGTTCCCCAGATGTAAGTGATTATTATTTGATTCATATAAATATTCTCGCCACTGATTCAAACTTCTCTTTGTGATTCCACTGACCGATGATCGATCAAATTTCTGAATTAGTTTCCACTACTAATCGTCCAAAGATCGATGTCCTGGTACAAATAATTGCCGCACCGTGGAATGCCTCGTATTTTTGTCGCGCAATAGTCCTTTTGCTGTCGTGCAATATAACTGTTGCTGTCGCGCAATTATGGTAATTTTGATGTCTCGCAATAGTATCTATGCTGAAGCGCAATAGCACTTTTGCTGACACGCAATAGTACTTTTGCCGTTGTACAATAGTGGTTTTTTTTTGTGGTAGTCGCTACATCACATTCCCCTTTGCCGACGACTTTTGTCTCATAACTTCTGACAAACGTAAACATCAAAAACTCATGGACAAAATTCACGAAATAACCAGATCCATGAATTTGACGCTAAAACCTGTCAAATGTAAGTCAATCTCCATCCGCTCAGGCAAATCAGATGCCTGTACGTTTTCAATCGGTGACAATGTGCTAAAATCCCTGAAAGATGCCCCTGAAAAATTTCTTGGTTGTAACATAACATTCGCAGGCAAATCTAAAGACATTCATGAAATAGTCAAAACTAAACTAAATGACATGATACAAAATATCACATCGTGTATGGTTAGAGATGAGTTCAAACTGAAGGTCTACACTCAATATGCTACCCCTTCCATCAGGTATATGCTTACAGTCCATGAACTAACCGACACCCAGCTGGAGAAACTCGACCACATGCACACCAACATTAGGCCAAAAAAAATTAATTGTTTGGTTGTCCTCCACACAGCTGAGAGTTGAGGTGCGGGAGGTCGGATTTTTATTTTATTTTTATTTTTATTTTTATTTTTAAATTAAATGGGAACTCAGTCCCAGGTATTGTAGTGTTGTAGTGAAGCTCTGCATAGTTCCCCACGTTCTCAATGTCGGTTATGTAAACCTCCACTATTGTTGAATGAGTTGCAACACTGCAAACTCATTCAAGTAACATTTTTAAAACGAGCGTCGCGATGGGTAGACACAGCGTAGGTCGCCATTACAATTCTTGTCTTGTTTTGCCTAAAAGAACGTTGAGTTGATGTGCAAGCTTTAGCAATTTACGCATGAAAATATTAATAAAACCTATATTTTTCGTACTAAATGCAGAACAAAAATGTTTTATACGGTGTTGAAATTAATAATAAAGCTGTTTTGCGAAATTTTCTTGTACAAATATACCCCAAAAAACATTTTTTTATATTTTCTCATAACACGATTTTTAAAATAAATTCATTAATTGCACGTTCAGCGAATTTTTGTATTTATAGTCCTTTTAATAGTCCCGACGCCCGTGCGATGTTATACAATGAACATCGTGTAACCACTGGTTACATGGAATTGCGTACTGAGATGATGTTGCAGTGTTTAGATTGCCGATGAAACGGCCCGGTTGGTCTGTTCGAATACTTAGGTTGTATATTAAAACGATACATTTGGGCTGTCAAATTGTTCAAAAAAATGAAATAAAAACTTTTTAAAAATAAAAAACATATTCGTGCGGCCCTGAAATTACGTGCGGGCGGTCGAGGACAACCAAACAATTAATTTTTTTTGGCCTTATTAAGGCTTTCCTTGGTCTCCCATCACGGGGTCCTACCCCCGCGTTTATTCACAGCCCCGAAGGTCTTAATTTTCCACGCATCTCCGATCTATACCTGGAGTCCCATGCCTCTGCCTAGTGCCTACGCTCGCTGCATGGTGAAAGCCGATAACCGCGTTGTGCATGCGCTAAAATCAAAACTAAATGAACTTAAATGAAAATGAAATCACAGATTTTCATTGTATTGTAATGAAGCGCGATTTTGCCCCCCCCCCCCCCCCCTTATTTCAAATTGTACTCATAAATTGCATTGTGTTTTATATAGGTACCGTTGTGCACCCTGCCCTAGGTACATTTATACCAATTTGCCCATCGTGCAGGTCATTTTTCCATTACATAGTAATGTCAACCTTGTAGTTTAACCTAATTTATTTTGATCTAATTATGCATGGCACTAAAATGGCGTAAGGTAATTGGATAGCGGTTTAGTACAATTAACATAGGTGTAAAGTGATTGGATGATTTTTCTGGTTGTTAAGAATAACAATTTCTTAACCAATCAGAGGATAATTGTATCCAGAAATATCGCGCACACGATTGTGTAAATTTGTATGCTGGGTACAATTATTGGAGGCCTGTCAATATGATGGTTGAGTGTAAAATATTCTGATTATTGTGACCGCTAAAACCACTTTTTAGCCGTAAGCTTATGGATGGTATAGGTTCTGGTTCGGTTTACACGACTACACATTAGTAAGAGAACAGAACACTAGCCTAGGCTGAAAGCAGACATCTAATTTATTTGACCTTTACGCAGATCTCACAAGAATTTCCACTTCTAATCACAATCCTTATCACTAATGCTTACTGACACAGGACAAAAATGCTGTGCATACAGAGGTAGCGAGAATTTGTAGCGTAAGTGTAGAGTAAGATAAATGTAGTAATTTAAGTTTATTGTAGGGTATTTCTCTGTGAGGTTGCCTACACATAGGCCTTGTTTGTAAGCTTTTTAGAGGAACGTTTATAGTTGTTGACCCCTTTTGATTTGTTTGAGACTTTTATGAGGGAAGGCTACACCGTGATCTACTGAATAACAGCGTCAGTATGAGTAGGCTAGGCTATACGGTATCTATCCCCGTAAATCTAGTTCTAAGCTAGCCTATTCAGGCCTAGCACATACATCATCCGAATTTGTCTTTAACGCTGGTTGAATTTTGTACCGGTTTCCCTTCCTAGGCATCTTCTGGCTTTTTCTTTATTCCAAATTAATTATGACCTGACCTATAAATAAGGGCGTGTTCTCACTAGCGATTTTGATACCACGTCCTAGGTGCGAGACTACCTCTTCGAGTAGGATGCGACCCTACATCGCAAGTAGACTCGATGTAGCATCGAGTCCACGTCCTGGTATCAAACAGCCACAGTGGGAACGCGCCCTAGCTAAGATTCCTCTAAAAAGGTGCCATATTTGTGCTCATTTGATAAACGTTGATCTATCGTTACCATTACGTGTAGCCTATGGGTTTGGGTGGATTTTGTGTGTGCCCTAAATTGTAATTTGCTTGATTGATATCGTCGCTGACATACCGGCACATCACTTTACTTAATTCTGTTGTGATGTGCCGGTATGTCAGAACAGCGACGATATGAATAACATGTTTTAGGTCATTCTGAGAAATTTAGCTATTGACGTGTGTGTGTGCCAATTTCTTTTAGTATCGTGTGAGTTACTTAGGCAATTCTCTGTGGAGTGGATATCACTTAGCCCCCCCCCCCCCCCCCCCTACCACGGCATTATTTAACGGACATTTACGAATTTACAATGTGAGTACAGGATGGACAGTGACAATTTTCAGGATTTCTTAAGGTTTCCATGTCAATACATCGTCAAATTTAAGGGGGTCCCTCCATTTTTGATCGGGACCCGTTAGTCAATTTCAATGCGTAACATGACGCGTCAAAGTAAGAGGTCTATGGACGCGAGGACGCGTTAGAATGCGACCCTTGATTGGAATATCTACATATAAGACGACGAAAAAATAAACCCTGTTCTACGGGCCCGACTGACCCATTTTTTTGATCGGTGACAATAATGTTCACGTGCAAATGAATACCGACCCAAATAAACTAAAATAAATGTCAAGATACGGCAATATTCTTACAGATATTTTTGATTTTTTAACGGTCATTTTGAAGGGGAAACAAATTTAAAAGAAAAGAAAAGAGGCCGACAGAACAACCGACCCAACCTGAGAGGTCTATTTGCACATAGAACAGGGGTTTTTTCGTGGCCTAACATGTGACATATCAAGTGGAAATGGACATGTTGGAGGCAAGACTCAAGTCTGAGTTAAATGGCTATATTAGTTGAAAGAATACCAGCTAAACTTTACAATGATGCATATTGTTGAAGATAATCTTATAAACACAGGAAATGTATAACAAAGAAAGGTAAGTAATTGTAAAGTATGGTTGTCTGCTCTCTCGAATGAGAGAAAAAAATTCGAGAGAAAAAATTCCGAAAATGGGATCGCAAAAATTATAAATAAAAAAATGAGTATTCAATAGGCATCTAGTTACCTAAGGAACTGTACACATCATCCATTGGGAGATCAATCTGATCCAGTATATCAAGTCCCTATGATGCCACACTCTGTGTTCTTGCAATACCATCTTCGTCGACAAAGAGCACACCATCTATTCTACGGACCTGCGTGCGTAAAATGTATCAAAGAAGAACACCAGTCAATAAGAATTTATAAGAACGAATACGTTGTTTATATCGGTTACTCATTTCTTGCGGTCGAGCTTTCGTTGGAAGTGGCTCTGGCTGAAGTAAAGAAGAAGCATAAGCCTATGTGTGTAATAAAGTAGCCTACCGGCAGTAATTTCCGCCTTCATGTCGTGGACGCCTAACGATTGGTTATTTGTGAAAGGAATCGAGCAATATATTTCCTATCTTATTTGTTCCCTGGCATTTATTTTGATTTACATTATGTCTTTTCGTTTGATTAATCATGACATCAAATTCTATCAAACCAGCACAAAGCTATTGCTAATGATAATAGCCATCTGGACGTTTCGGAAACTCAACACTTGATGTGGAGGGATGACGATCTGCTGTTTGCAACACGTAATATTGGTTGCCTAAGTTGCAGTGATGCTAGATGATTTATCAGCAATCAGTAGATCGTCAAACACGTGACTCCGATTGTATTGCCCCTCGTCTCTGTTCATTGTCTTGCCCTGCTTTCTAATAGCGATTGCCTCTGTGATCCAGCGTTTGTATCGATTAGCCTCTCTGCCTACGATCCCTGCCTCCTCCCAGTCATCAGCAAGCTCTAAGAGAGCTGATGAACTAGTCAACGTAGCAATTGATGAGGGTGATAATACACCTAGCAATAAAGTCCCTGACCAGGTGCTTTGAGGTTGGCTAATTCAAAATAGATAATCGGTACCAAAAATCTGAGATAAAATTAAATGAGCAAATTTGTTCTCCGCAGTTTGATACCTCATTCAACAAAATCGAATGAATACTTTTAAAGTTATGGCGATTTCAATGACCTCGCATAACAACAGCAAAGTTGCACTAGGTCTTAGCTACGATGACGTAAAATACTGATTTCATTAAACCCATATTATATTGCGTAGAGATTTTCTTCGAATAAGTAATGTGATTATATTTCGATTGAACAAGTCAAGACTACGAAGGGTACGTGTCGTCGTACTTGTAGCCTATGATGATTTCATGCACCTGATTCCAAACACATGGGATACGAAGAATATACGACTGCTCTGACTATGTCGTAGAATAACGATTATGCGAATACTACAACGGGTTATATGATTGATTCTTCGTTATGCGTATAACTGAGTTCACCTTGAAGCTTGGTCATGCTGTGTCAAACAAATATAAGGTCAAGGCAAAATGTTCGAGATGTGCACCGTCTAAGATATGCATGTTTGTAGACTGCCCAGGCCTAGCCTAGGTCTAAGCAATTCTAATCAATTATTTAAAGTCTCTAAATGGCTATAACATCATACAAAATTGGTCAAAAGAAGAACATTTGCACTGATATTGTTAATAATCATCCGATCAAAAGTTTGGCTAACAACACTACTTTTGGAGCATTTTTATATATTTCACTTAGCATGCTTAGAGGAGGGTCATCTCACCCAATTCAACAGGCCTTTCATGGACTGTTCCGTTATTTATTTAGTGGTGTGAATCCTATAGCTGTTTATATTTTTGAAATTATATTTTTTTTTGTTAGGTTGAATATACTGCAACAAATTGATACCATTGCAAACATTTAAATCACTTTTAACAAGCTTTTGTATTACAAAGTTGACTTGAATCATGTTTACTATCTACTGAAGATAGCATGCTTTTCAAAGGTGAATTAATGTGCACACGGTAATAGTATTATATTTTAACTTCCAAAGCCATTGAAGCATGAATTGACCGGTTGTAATGATAGTAATGAATACATATTACAAATTTAGAATGTCTATGTCCTTTGTGTGTATACTGAGATGGGACCGGGGGGGGGGGGGTGATACATTTAGATGTATATATATAAAATTATATTTTTTCCGGGGTTTTCCTGTCTGTAAGACTCAGTCAAGAGCATGCCAGAGGCTACCAGAGCCACTTCATATTTGCATAGAACTGGCAAATTCTTCCTTCTTTACACGCTTCTCAATCCTTAAACGAAGATCTTTGAACAATTTCAAATCCTGGGTTAGGCCTACACAATTAGCCAGTTCTGTAATGGAATTTCAAAAAGAAACGAAAAAGATATGGTATGATGATCGGGGTATACATAGTATAGATAACCCCTTTCCCCCTTCCCCTGTATACAGTATATATTTCCCCTCCCACCCTCTCCTCCCCTCTTCTTCACCGGCCTACCAGCTAGTAAGGCACTTGGCTATTACACTGCACCCTTGACTGTGGGTCTGATGATCATGATAACAACCAAAGGCTATGACTAAACAGCTGGTTTTTCATCTGTGTTTACTTGGTGTATTCGGGGAAGGGAAGGGAGGGGGTTGTTGTGGAAACAAATATTTGACCTCTGTCTAATACGGGATCTTGCTATATGATGGACTTACATGAATAGCGAGACCTATTACTTGTGCAGACATGGTTTAATTCCAATGTTTTAAATTTTGAATATCACTTGATCTTTAAAAAGTAAGCTTATTTGAGAGTTGTCTGCATCCTCTGAAAGTTGTCTTACATACCCCTATCAGTCCTGTGTGTGAACAGACAACTTGGTCAATGTTCGATATATCTGTTAATAAGCTTAATTACAATTTTAAATCAGTGTCAATTAACTTTGATTGAAGTTTATGAAGTAGTAAGTAAGTATACTAAACCTACGTGTGGCAAATGAGATTGGATCAAGACTATTCTTGTCTCATGTCCGAGGCTGACAGCAAAATTGTTAACTTTATTTGTTGGAAGTGGCTCTTTCTACTTTATTATTTTCTTCCATCTTTTCTAACTTTCATTTCATTCAGCCAGCATGCTTATATAGGCTTTTTAAGCCTGGCCCGAGCATTTTGCTTGACCTTGGTCCTTTCAGGACCCACGGACCGACCGTGTAAACAAACAAACAAACACGTTCTTACGCCGCTGAAATAGCCTGAATAAAGCAGTTTCTTGTGTTTTTTCGGTACTAAATGTTCCTAAATCAACAGAAAACTTACATTAAATGGTAAATAGCCACAGAAATTAAGCATATTAGCAATTTCAAAACTTTCTTTTAATCGGTGCGTATGACCATGACAACCAGACAGCCTGTAAGATAGGCGTGGGCGATATGAAATCCCGATTTTCATAAATTGACTGGATTTTCATATAGGGTTCACACCACTAAACAAATCCCCTATGCTTACTGTGTAAAATGGACCCTAATTATACGCCAATTTCTCGCTTATAAAGCTTCAACTTTGCATTTTGTGTGAAGATCATGGTCTTAGCTTTCCTGCAAACAGCAAAAAAATATATGGTCAAGGCAAATTTTTCGAGATATGCACCGTCGAAGATACGCATGTTTGTAGACAGGCAACAGGCCTTTCATGGACTGTTTCATTATTTATTTAGTGATGTGAATCCAGACGTGTTGAAGATAGAGTTGACTTTCCGCCTCGAGGTTCACCTGGCAATATTCAAGGATGCTTAATGATGTTCTGCTTTCTTATCCCCCAAAAAGAATATGGTCGTTGTGTAACATTACATGAATAACATGAATAACCCAGGAGTTGTTAGGGTTGACTTCCCATTACCGGGCTCACCTTACAATATGATCGCGATGTCCCTAACCCTAACCCGTTGTTTAGTTTTATTCAATATCTACCGGACATGTATCAAGACTTTAACGGTATGAGTTGCACCATATGGGTCTCATTTATTCTATCGTGTATAGGAAACCAAAAACATGTAGGTAACCTGTTTCTTGTTATATAAATACCTCGAAAACGATGCCAAAGATATTTATCATATTTCCAATTGGTTGTTTGACACCTACCTTCAAAGCAATAAGATATCGTGAGGTTATCTTCTCCTTGGCAAAGTGAAGCGGTGCAAGTGCCGCGTTAGCTGCAGCAACAGCTAAGACGAATGAACAGACGGTTAAAGCACGCATGGTGATTTGTTAAACTGGAGAAGAAACAAAAGATAATTGAATAAGAATGAAACAAATAATGTTGTTTTTGCTTTGCCAGGGTTGACATTTTCCGTAATAGAGGTAATTCCGTAATCCGTAGGTAAAATTATCTTGTTGTATACATCGATGCGGTGGGTATGCGATAGCGTGTCCGTCGAATTCAAAGTAAGGAAAAGTTTAATATAACTTCCTGCGCACAACATGAAGTCCAGCAACGAAATAGGAAAAGATCAGTTGAATTATGTTCAACCGGGTTTTTCTGTTGTTTCTTTCTTTTTCTTCTTGTTGGCTGCTCTGCAATCATAATAAAAATTACCGATGGATCTTACATTTTTATAAATTATATCTACACTGGTAATTCACCCGTTACAAGAGAAAGAATTTGAATTGCCATATCTTCTTTGGCATCATGAATGCTAAACTACTATTCAAACTTTCCTTCAAATGCTACTGCATTATTGCTATAAAATCAACGCTGATGGCGCGTCATATAATAATATAATAATAACAACACATGTCGTGTCACTAACCAGAATACTTGTTCAGGGGTGCTTTTTCACATTAATGAAATCACTTTATTTAGTATGCTTTTTTGAAAGTCCTTGGACGCGCTTGTACCCCCTTGCATTAATAATGACAAACGACGGCCCACCCCTCCCCCTACCCTCTCCTTGTCAATTTCTGGCTATTATGCGTCGTTTTTAACCAGATTGTTATCTTTAATTAATTTAATCATAAATCTTGTATTAAATTAAAAGTTGTGTATTTTTAACCATGTTATTTTTAACCACGTGATAATCCAAGATGTAGTTTTCATATGACTCAACCTGAAATGTGCAGAATTGATCATGATAATAACAATGAGTGTCCCCGTAAAACTGACATCAGCAACCCTTCCAGATATTTTCAACCACGCAACGTAAGCGGCTTTTACCGTTCGTTCTTTTAGAACCGGTGAAAGCTAATGATACAAGGAAATCGCTATAAAATAAATTCTTGTTGGCATAAAATTATGTACCCCAGGACAATTTTGAGATGAAATTACGCAGTTTTCATCAACGTTTGTCATTTTTGACGTTTTGTCCCACTTTTCAGCAACCTACTGTGACAGCAGAAAATGTAACACATTTTTGACAACTTATGACATTTTTAGAAAATTGTAAGCAATTTGTGCGGGAATCGTTGTTCAGTTTTGTCATTTGAGCAACTTCCATGAATGTTATCCCTTAGCATGCTTAGTGTGTCATGGGGGCTAATTTGGACGTATAACATCATTTTCATTCTTAAACATCTGTTTTGATCCCATAATGATTAAAGAATACAAGCACATCTGAGGGGTTTATCCCACATCTATTATGTCGTTACCTCGTGTTATATTTACTAAATTCGCTGGTATCAACTATCAACACCAATACTCGTATGAAAATAAGTATTTCTTATCATAATGCAAGATAATATTAATCGGCATTACGTAAGATATGGTCATTAAAAGCATCTGGTTCGACGTCTTCAAGATGTTAGTACATTCAAGCACTTGCGATTCATCTCGGCAGGCAGTCAGGTTAGTTCTTCATCTCATCAAATTGTTATTAGAAATCATCTCAATCAGCGTTGATTTCATAGTAATAATGCAGTAGCATGTGAAGGTTTCGCATCACGAGGCCAAAGACAACTGTTTAGATCCATCGGTGATTCTATCGGTGAACAAAAAACCACACCAGAAAACCCTGGCTGAATATATAGTACAGCTGATCTATTCCTACTTAGTTGCTGAACTACATTTTGTGCGCAGGAAATCATAATTATTAAACTTGTCCTTGCTTTGATTTCGTCGGAGAAGCTATCGCATAGCTACAGATGCCTTGCCTTGCCTTGCCTTGGGCCTCCGTCAGTTGTGACGATTGGCTGTCATACGTTCACATCTCCGGAACATTTTTCTCCAAGATGCGCTCTCTTGTGCCAGACGCGTAGCCTTTATAAGAATCATACCGGTCCATTCCTTGATGTTATCGAACCATTGTTTCTTCTGATGAACTCTTTTCCTGCTGCCTTCTACTTTCCATTCTATGGTGTGGAGTGCTAGTAAGCTACCGCTGCCTCTTGTGATGCAAAGAAGTATACAGCAAGATAACTTTACTCTATTACGGAAAATGTCAACCCTGGCAAAATAAAAACAACATTATTTGTTTTATTCATATTCAATTATCTTTTGTTTCTTCTTCCGATTAACAAATCATCATGCGTGTTTTAACCATCTGTTCATTTGTCCTAGCTGTTGCTGCAGCTAACGCGGCACTTGCACCACTTCACTTTGCTAAGGAGAAGATAACCTCACGGTATCTTGTTGCTTTGAAGGTAGTTGCAAACCAACCAATTGGATATATGATAAATATATTTGGCATTGTTTTTTGAAGTATTTATATAACATATTTATTTTGATGAAGAAACAGTTTACCTAAACGTTTTTGGTTTTCCTACACGATAGAATAAATTATCTAATGAGACTCATATGGTGCAACTCATTCCTTCCATTAAAGACTTGATACATACACGTCCGGTAGATATCGACTAAAACTAAACGATGGGTTATGGCCCGTTAGGGGCACCGCGATCCTATTGTAAAGTGAACCCGGTAATGGGAAGCCAACCCTAACAATTCCTGGATTATTCATATTATTCAGATTCCACACCACTAAATAATTTTAGTCCTTGCCGACGACACTCGGCTTTTCTCTCTATCTGAGCATCCTGTGGCCCAATCATAATCGTAAGTAATCAGGAAAGGTACTTATTGCTCTCAAATTGTTAAAGTTGGAATATAATCCTGATTTTAGGACTAATCTATTAACACAGTGCAAAAAGAGATCTTTTCCGTATATTTTGCAGGTTTTTGTGTGATTTTGATTGTATATGTTCTGTCAACACTGCTCAATTTCTGATGATAAATGAATGAGATCCAAATTCGGGCTTATTTCTCGGAACTTTTAGGGGTACCCTATATTAATTTTGTACTTCAATGATCACAAATATCATGAACTTGAAGAAAAATGTATAAAGTTGAAAATTCCAGTCGCTTTATAAGCGAGGAAATCGACGTTTTGTAACACCCCTTTAACATGTAAATGTATAGGGGGCCTATTTAGAGGTGTGGGATCTGCACGTAATGTTACATATCGACTATATATTATTTTTTTATGAGATAGGAAAACAACCTAATTTAGCGTCCTTGTATATATCTCATGAGAACTGTTAAGCTACGCAGATGTTGCCAGGTGAACCTCGAAGCGGAAAGCTAACACTATCTTGAACATTTCTGTAATGTCACACCATGATCATGTTTCAAGGTACTGAACTAAGTTATACGCATCGTTAAGTTGATTTCACCACTGAACACTTCAATAACGAAGGATCCATCATAACCCGTTAGTATTCGCATACTCGTAATTCTACGACACATCCAGAGCAGTCGTACATTCTTCGTAAGTTTACATTTATATAGTTATATGATCCCATATTTATGTGATCTGGTGCATGGAATCATCATAGACTACGATGATACCTACCCATTGTAAGTCTTGACTTGTTCAATCAATCGAAGTATAACACGTTCATTGCGAAGGAAAACTCTTTGTACTCTACGATAGTTTAATGAAATCAGTTTTTACGTCATCGTAGCTAAGATGTGTTTCATAACATCAATACTTCTTAGTTTCAAGATGCTTGGCATAAAATATCCTTCCCCAGTATTGCTACCCTGTACAAACCAGGTTTCTCTTTGATTGGTATACACTCATTGTGTGTCAAATGTTCCTTCTCTCATTCATTGTATATCAGGATGGAGTCAGTGCCATCCAAGTGGCTGATAAACTGAAGAGCGAGTTGCGTACCTCAAGATTTGCTGGACGCATCCTCAAAACGCTCGTCGGTCTCAACATACTCTCCATGGAAATCAACTCTGAGAAGGCTCTTAATCTGGTAAGTAACATGAGGAGCATGCAACACATAGTTATGTTTTCGCTCTTTTGAAAATTTCATCTTTGTATGGCGCTGCAAAATAATGCTGAAACTAAGACTAGTTGCTGATACCATTAGGAAGGCTAAACCAACTGATTAGCCAGATGTATAGATGTTTATTTAGCTCTATGCTTAAATATGAGTAAGCAAATCATAAGCTACTGCTTCCTCTTTACTTAGTCATGTTGATGGCAGAGCCATTCCCGACAAAAGCTCGAGTAACAAATACAGCGTGAATAATGTAGTGTATTCGTTTTTTATAAAATATTTACTGGTTTTCTTTAACATGTTTAACAAATGACATACATTTTACGCACGCAGGTCCGCAGTATTGAGGGTGTGCTCTTTGTCGAGGAAGATGGTATTGCAAGAACACAGAGTGTTGCATCATGGGGACTTGATAGACTGGATCAGACCGATCTCCCATTAGACGATGTATACACTCCTTCAGGTCAGTTCAGTTCAGTTTATTTTCCACAAATGAGATACATAATAATGACAATACAATTAATATACTATGGTAGGTTGACCAAATCAGAGCAGAGCTCGGGAAGTACTGGCCACCTAAAATAAAATCATTAGCTATAATGCAAAGAACTCGAGTGTATGTTGGCAACGGCATGAACAAAATTACAATAACAGATCAGTAACGATTATAGTGTACATCTGTGAATAATGATTATGTAAGACATCAAGGCGATAGAATACGGATTTATATAAGTACCGGTATAATTATACATATATTAGGAATGAAGTTCCTTAGTTATGACCTCATGAATAAATCGATAGTAAATATTTTTTATATCTATTGTTAAAACTTCTGACTGATTTACAGTGCCGAATATCATCATTAATGTCATTCCACTCCAATGGTCCCTGTCTTCTAATAGTATGTCTAGCAAGATCAGTTCTAAATTGTGGGGGTCTATAAAGATGTGAAAACCTTGTTCCATAGGAGTGGAAGACATCTGATTTATTAAAGTAATGAGAAAATAAATCAGGTAACATGTTATTTGCAAATTTATACATAAAAATAGCCTTCTGTAGCCTATGAATGTCATAAATAGTGAGGGTTTTCAATTTTGCAAACAAAGGGGTAGAATGAGCTAAGTAATGTGAATTTGAACAAAGACGAATAATTTTCTTTTGTTTCACATGAATTGAGTTAAGGTTGCAGTTGTTAGAATCAGCCCATATGATGTTGCAATAATGAAGGTGAGGAAGGACGAGGCTTGTATAGAGCGAAAATAAGATGTGAGGTGACAATGTGTGTTTTAAGCGAAAAAGGATTCCCGAGTATTTTGAGACCATATTTGTAATATGAGTATTATGACGTTGCCAATTTAGTGATTCGTCAAGAATAACACCTAGAAATTTTGTGCTCGAAACTTTGACAATTGGAATATTATTTATTGTTATGCCATTATAATTATGAATTCGTGAATCATACCTGTTTTTAAAATGCATAAATGTAGTTTTATCAACATTTAGGGATAATTTATTAGCATCTAGCCAGGTAGATATTTTGGTGAGCTCAACATTTGCAGTGTTGATAAGATCGGTCATATTGCTGTGAGAGGCAAGTAAGTTTGTATCATCGGCAAAGATTACAAATTTAAAGAAATTACTTGAAAAAACAATATCATTTATGTAAATAATAAACAGGAGGGGACCTAAGATCGAGCCTTGTGGAACTCCGCAGGATAAATCTAAATTAGACGAAAAATGGCGGTCGAAGATAGTAAATTGAGATCTGTTGGTTAGGTAACTTCTGAACCAGTCCAAGGCCTTCCCACGGACACCATAGTGGTTAAGTTTCGATAATAGAATATCATGATTTATTGTGTCAAATGCCTTGGAGAGGTCCAAGAAGATACCTAATGAGAATTTTTTGTTATCGAGATCAGTAATAATTTTATTGTATGCCTCAAGTATAGCCATATATGATGAATGATTGGATCGAAAACCAAACTGACAGTCCTGTAAAAGATGAAAGCGATTAACATAGCTAAATAGTCTTTTGTGCATAATACGTTCCAAGATTTTAGAGAAAGCAGGGAGGACAGAGATGGGCCTATAATTGTGCAAATCTTGACGATCACCTTTTTTAAAGATAGGAACAACTTTGGCAATTTTAAGCTTTGTTGGTACAACACCCGAGCTCAATGATAAATTAAATATATGGACTAGAGGATTAGCAATAAGATCACTGACAGCTTTTATAACATCGGGTTTAATATCATCACAACCACAGCTGGTTCCTGATTTAAGAGTTTTACATAAAGATATAATTTCATCGCTATCTGTTGGGGTAACGAAAAAAGAGTCCTTTGGAGAGGTAGCTTTATTCAAGTAATGATGAAAACTAGTATTCGCGGGTGGAATTTTATTAGCGAGAGTAAGACCAATATTTACAAAATATGAGTTAAAGTGGTTCGCAATCTCAACTGGATCCGTGATATCAATATTATTGATATTGAATGACGTTGGAGGTTTGGGCCTACCATGCCGATTGAGAATACTTTTTAATATATTCCATGTTTGTTTTGTATCACGTTTGCAGGCATCTAGTTTTTCAGCGTAATAGTTTTTCTTAGAGGTGCGAATCATAGTAGTTAGGATATTACGGTACGTTATATAATGTGCTTTATTTGTGACCGTTGGATGACCCACATACTTTCTATACAGCTTTTGCTTGCGATTAATGGATTTAAGAATAGCTGAAGTAATCCATGGCTTGCGAGGGATATTTTTAGGGGTTGATGAACCGTTGTTGTACCTCAATGGAAAATAGATATTGTAAATATCGATGAATTTCGTATTAAAAGCGTCATAGGCTGCTTCGGTGGAAGTTATGTTCGTAATAAAGCTCCAATCAATGAGACTTATGTGATTATGGAATCCAAGAATTCTATTTTGATTGAATGAACGAGATTTTATGGGCAGGTGATGATTATGACGATGAGGCATCGACTTGGTGAATTGAAAAACTGGATAATGATCTGTGAGATCAGTCACAATAACACCTGATTTAATTTCATGAGTAAGAACATTTGTAAAGATGTTATCAAGTAAAGTGGCTGAAGTAGGGGTTATCCTAGTAGGTCTATTGATCAGAGGGTACATGCTAGAGTTATACATGGTGTTAATGAAATCATTAATAATATCGATGTTCTCATGTTGCAGTAAATCGAAATTAAAATCACCGGTTAAGTAGCATTGTTTGTTTTCGTTGGTAATTTTGTTAAGACATTGATCGAGATCAGAGATAAATAAATTGGCATCAGTACGATGAGCACGATAGATATTACCAACGATAACATTCTTGCTAGCGGGATTTAAAATTTCAATAAAAATCGATTCAGAATGGTCATTTACTGACGGCTGTGCGATGAGATTGAGATCCTTCCTTAAACAATATGATACAGAGTTGTGTACATAAATAGCAGACCCACCACTTCTTCTGCCAATGCGAGGTGTGCTGACTAGCTCATAGTTTTCAATATCGATAACATTAGACATATCCTCATAAAACCATGTTTCAGATAAACAGATAACGGTAAAAGTACGGTCGATACTAGATAAATATGTATGAATAGCATCAAAGTTTTTGTTAAAGCTACGTGTGTTTAAATGAATAATTGAAAAATCGTCGTTACCGCCTGAGCTATTAAGCATATCATGATCAAATATATAAGAGCACTTATGAACATCATTGTTGATTATATTATTATCAGATGAGTTAAGGATGTCTTCCTCCAATTGAAATGGGTTCAGTTTTAGACTTAACATTCTATTGTAGTCAAGAGTGTTGTTTAAGCAAAACAAGGCAAATCTAAATTCATCGTCTTCAACAAAATGATTAAATGGGAACAGTTCACCAGTACATTTGAAACAAAACCAATTTGGATTTATATCTGTATATATACATCGAGTATGGTAAAAATAATTACATGCGTTACATAATATCTTAGATTGATGAATAAGAATGTTTTTAAAACATGAGTTACAAGTATTATCCATTTACTGCCAATGCCAACACACAACACGAATTAGACAAGAACAAAATTTAACCAAAATAGGGAATTGAAGGCGGGATGGACGAAGCGTGACGGCCAAGCACGTATCGGGCGTAATCATAATACACTAACAATGGTAACTTAGTATGGGTGAGGGGAGGTAAAACCACACGGGGATCGGAAGGAGAAAATAAATAAATATGACAGTGTATAATTATGATGACCATTTAGCCATGATTGAATACGTAGGCCTATATGCATGGCAGCAATGGGTTTTAGGGCCACATAGGCATGGCTAAGATAGTCATCAAGATGTTTAGTGAACATAAATAAGGCAATTAGGGCATAATCAATCAACATTTATGGTCATTGATATTTAACTTACTGTACCTCATGTATCATGACGACAACAACAAACCATAGAATACGCGGGGACAGCGGAACGAGAATGTGCCAGGCGCTAAGAGTAGTGCAAATATGGACATGGTTGGATGTGTCATCATCAGGTAGTGAACATACATATAATAATTATAATAGTTAGTCATGAAGAAAAGAATAGTCCAATTTGACAACACTTCATGCGATCATAATACTAGCAATGACAACTTCACTATTATGTTAAACCATGTACACGTATGGATCACATAGAGTAAAACAATCAAAGTTACGGTACGACTGATCATCAAGTCTATTTAGTGAAACGGTATAAACATGTAAACAGCAGATCAATTGAGCATGATAAAATCACGAATTTGAGACCGCACTGTGATGCTAATAAATGTGCCAATTGTCGTTGTGACACGTTATGGTAATTGTAGATGCCAATTTGATGGCCATTTTGACATCACATTTTCGGAATTTCTTCTCTCATTCAAGTGAGCAGAGAACCATATTTTCCAATTCCTTATCGTTATTATAAATCTTCGTCTGATTATAAGATGTCAAAGTAACCTCCTACCAACTTTGTCATACGCGTTCGATCTCGTTGCGAAAGACATGACCAATCTTCTCAAAGACATAAATATATCGGGTTTCTAAATTGAGTCAATATTTTTCTCTGAATATTATCATCATCAGGTGATGGAACAAATGTTAATGTATATGTTATCGATACTGGAATTCTACCAACCCATGTGGATTTCAACGGACGAGGTGCAGTTTTCTACGATTCACTTGGTAGTGATGTAAGTAACTTTGTTCTAGTAAAAATACAATGCGATCAAAGTTTACAATAGCAAATATCAACGTATACTGTATATTAAGTTTTTCAAAATATTCAGACTGGTATACCGTATATTAATTATATGCATCCATAAAATTAACTTTGATCTTGTTGTAAATCTATAACTATTAACAGGGTATCGACTGCAATGGACACGGTACTCATTGCGCAGGAACTGTAGGAAGTACAACATACGGTGTTGCAAAGAACGCAAACCTATTTGGTCTCCGAGTATTCAGTTGCCTTGGCTCTGGATCATGGGCTGGTATTGTAGAAGGTAATAAAATAATAAAGAAATACATAAGAGTCGAGAAAGCATACGATACGACGCGTAGATCAGTAATAACGAATGATTGGAATTCCCGTCGCTACTGGCATGACTGGTTGTGGTTTGATCCAATTGATACACGGCGTTACGAATCTTGCATGCGTTGGTACATGGCACAATGGAATGCCCGACCTGTCAATAGCGATCAATTTTCGTTATGCCAATCCTTCTATTTGACGTAGTTATGTTAAAATTTACTTTTTTTGTCACCTTTGTAGTCGTGATTATACTACACGTACATCGTACATTTGCAAGCTCAGTTATGAAGTGTCAGATTTAGAAAATAAAGTAGCCTACCTGGTACCTAAAATGCATTTTATTTCACTATCTGTCACAAAGCTATGGACTACGTTGCTACCGATGGTACCAAGCCTGGTGTTGCATCCATGTCACTTGGAGGAGGTAAAACAGCAACGATAGACCTTGCAGCCTTCCGACTAAAGAGGGCAGGATTCACCATATCTGTTGCTGCTGGTAATAGTAACGCAGATGCTTGTGATTTCTCACCTGCCAGTTCCCCAGTGTAAGTGATTATTATTTTATTCATATAAATATTCTCGCCAATGATTCAAACTTCTCGCTGTGAATCCAATGACCGATGGTCGATCATATTTCTGAATTAGTCTCCACGATTAATCGTCCAAAGATCGATGTCCAGGTAAAAAACGTGTATTAATTGCCGCACCATGGCCATGGGATGCGTAGTATTTCTGTCAGTCACTTAATATTCCTTTTGCTGTCAAGCCCTATTAGTCCTCTATCAATACATGTTATCCCATTGAATTTCACCACCGAACTACCGTGATATGATCAACTCAGTAATAAGAGTGCGAATCCCACTTTGGTCCCTTTTGAACAAGAAAATGGCTTTCAACTGAAAAAAAAACTGCCTTTGGGATTCCGATGATGATTTTAGGATATGTCAATGTATTGTTTAAATACCGTCTCTAAAATTCAAATATTGTATGGTATGTCATGGATAATATGGATGAAAATATGTTTTTGTTCAAATTCAACTAACTATCAACATTTAGTAGGTAGATTATTATTGATTTTATTGATTATGTTCAATTACACACTAAAATGACGATTCTAATAGAAGAGCTCTCTTCACACAAAAAGTAGCTAAAGGTGCATTTGAACATTTGAACGGAAACTCCAAAACTGATTCCAAAAAATTCTTATGGCACATTAAAGATTGCTGAACATCATTACTATTATTTTGCAAACAATTTTTATATTTTTAATGGCAAGAAAAATCTTGTTTCACATGGGGCACAAGATTTCATAACTGGATTATGGCTGAAAACTTCCAAGACGATTATACACGGTTGTCGGCTGTACAGTTAAACATGTTAAAGGCATATTATGCGATCTGTTTTCATGGAACGCTCTCTATAATGTGATGCATTTTTTCGTCAAATTACATTTATAACCATGACCTAAAATATGTTCGTAAGTTACAGAGCAATACGTTTCTCATTGACTTCAAATTATATTTTGAAATCAGGTAATTCCATGGTTTGACACCGTCCGGTTACGACCGCTTCTGTATACACGTGAACACACAAGGCCCCTACGGAATGCTTTATGATTAAAATCGAAACAAATATGTTGACAAATTCCTTATAATTATTAAAAGCAGATTTCCAATATGATTTATTAATGTTCTGTGGTGGGTTTTTTACAGAAAATACAGTCAAGGTCTTTCCTAGTAGTCAAACATCATTTTAAGAGAAAGAAAATTATGTATACAAATGTGAAAAAGATCACATAAAGTACAATGGCCATGCATAGTCCCTTTCGGACCCGATGCTAGTAATAGATGTAATGGTGTTGTATCAAATCCAAAGATTTATAATCATCGATATTTTTATTTCATTTTATTCCCTTTTCTATTCTTCAAAGGTAATTTCTGTTGGAGCTACCGACATTACAGACACCCGAGCTTCCTTTTCCAACTTCGGTACCTGCGTAGACCTGTTCGCTCCTGGTGTGTCCATCACAAGTACATGGCATAGACCCGGTGATGACGCGATCAACACTATCAGTGGTACCTCAATGGCATGCCCTCACGTCACAGGTGTAGCTGCTTTGTATCTGGAGAAAAACCCGACGATGACTCCCGATGAGCTTGAAGCAACCATGCTTGCGGATGCAGTCGACGGCAAAGTATCCGACAGCGGAGTGTTATCACCAAACTTGTTGCTCCAACTACCCGCCGAAGAATGATTTAATAACAAATAGCATTAACTTTGAAAAGACTCGTGCGTAGATGACTGAAAATGTTTTTTGAATTCAATTTTGATTGTGAAGTAATAGCTATTTCAGAGTGATTGAAATAAAAGTGATTGAAATAAAGATGAAAACATCTAAATCAACAACTGAAGTCTTTTACATCTTATCATCAGATTGTTTAACCATTTTAACTCAGGTTGGACTTAACAACCAAAGTTACTTTGTTATCTTAACCCTTTCCACGCGGCAGACGTCTGGTGACGACATTCCAAAATTTCACAATTTGTTTTCAAAAATGTCAGAATTATTGAATATCATCAGGATATTTGGAATCACCATGTGAAATGCATTGAAATAAGTACAAACATGACAAGTATTGATTCAGTAATCCTTTGGATAGACCTTGAACGTTGGGAAAGGTTTCTGAAATATCTGTTTTGTATAATGGTAAAACCAATACTATAATAGCCGCGTGGAAAGTGTTAATTAAAGGCCCTGTCACATTATTAGCGAATAGAGCTAACGTGTGTCCCACGTATTGGAAATGTGGGTGTACATTCGTGTATGTTTGTCATTCGTTCGTGACATACGGTCAACAAAAAAAGGAACTTACAAGGTAATAAATACGTTCTATCTCCAAAACTATAGCTCCAGCATTGAAATATTCTAATATACATTTGTCGATAAATTTCTCGTCTTTACTATGAGATATTACACGTAAAGATGAGTTGCAAACAAAAATACTGATTTCGGTGATCATAGTGATCACCGGGATTACGACCCTGTCACACTGTAGCGAGTAGAGGTAACGTGTGGCCGACGTGTTTAGAAATGTGTGTGTACTTTTCCGTAAGTTTTCATATTTGTTCGTGACATATTTGGCATACGCTGTATTCGTTAGGGGTTCCAGAGGTGCGCTGGTGTTTAGGTGTTTTAGCATGTTCAAAATGTTGAGCAGGTGACAACGTAGAGATCAATACACTCATGTTGAGCATTTGCTAAGTGAGCGTCGTATGTTGGATGTATGTTGCTTATTCGTCAGCTGTTCGGCCATATACGGTGCTTAAGGGGGGCGGTTGAGTCAGGAAAATTGGTCAAATTGTACACACTGGCAAAAGTGAGATAGGCCTAATGTAGCGATTAGAATCTGTGGAATATCCTGTTTCAGAAGGTTTTTGTTTGATAGCAATCGGGTATGTAGTTCTCGAGATATGACCAATTGTACTTACATGAATTTTTCAAAATTTGGTCAAAAAACGGCAATTCCTATACTTTTATACACAAAAACGCTCACCTAGTGATATATAAGGCATTTTAAAAACAATTATAAATAAATAGTTTCAAACAATTATGTTGTATAAACTTTGGTCTAAAATGTGTTTTAAGATTTATGTAAAAAAATATGGGGTTAGAAATTCTGTAAAGATGAATTGCTTATGTATTTTATTGTTTTTCATCCTGCTATATATAAGGAAATTAATTAAAAAATTAATAAAAAGAGAACGCATCACTCGATTTTGATGATTCTTTCCTTAAAAATTATGATAATTCAATCTTCAACTAAAAATAGCAAAACAAATTAAGTAATTGTCTGACTAATATGCAAAAGCGCCCTCATGTGTTTCAAAACTTTAACGGCCTATATCTCAAAACAGCGAAAATGCGTAACTAGGTAAACGGGTGCGGTCGTAACCTAAGAACGCAATGTTTGATTGTAATACAATTTGGCACAGATGTTAAGAAGAGCATAACTTATAAAATAATTGTAAAAAGTTTTTTTGAAATTTCGTTCTCGTTTTTAAATTTCGCTGTAAAATACCCTGATTGGCTGCGGCCTGGTTACCATGGCAACCAATCAAAAATTCCGGAGACATTATTTTGTGCGTATTGTTCTAATACATCTATCCCTCCAATATGACCCCAGTGGGTTATTTGGTTTTTGAGTTATGACTGTCCCCATGTTTAGCCAATCAGAGGCCTTGCTCGGTTACCATGGCAACGAGAGCAAAACCGAAAGCGTTTTTCAAAACTAGACATCAAGGGCTACAATATGTGTGTGTGGTTAGGCCAACTTTGCCCCACTTTGACTTTTCCAGTTTACAGCTCTACATTGTAGGCGAAGCTGTCCATATCCAGGGTGGGGGGAGGGGGGGGGGGGGGGGGGGAGTAATTACGGTAACAGGTGAGGGCATGATTTTTACTGATACGTTTAGACAGCCGTGTGCTGCAGTTCTTTAACTTAAAAGTTCATGTAAAAAATATGGAAAATGTTCACTCACTCGAGATCCGTTTCTTTTACTTCTATTATTTACGAAAGTCGGTGTCGCACGCACCTGTCAAAAAATAGGGTTCCCATCTGATCCACACCATACATGCACAGAGAATATTAATTCGTAAAAAATGTGGTCTTATTTGACAAATTAATCATTTTACATGGAAGGTTCGTCAGTTAAGAAATATTTTGTAATGCTAAACAATTATTTTTTAATGATAAATGACCAATTAGTAGTATTTTTAATTAATTTTCAACATGGCAAATATTTTCACGACTCATAAATATGTGACTTTCAATGACAAATGAATGAATGACAAATTAAATGACAAATTAAAAGAATAATTTTTAATCAATAATTAGTCATTTAATATGAAGGACAAATTAAATGGCAATTAAATGACTAAATTTTAATTTGTCATTTCATTGATAATAGTCATTTCAATTGTCATTCATTAATATGTCATTAAAAGTTTATATTTCAATCAAGGAAATGTTTGTTGCGATGAAAATTAACTAGAAACACTCTAAATTGTTCTTTTAGCATCACATATAAATGTGCACCATTACAGAATATTTCTTGAATCACAAACCTGCCATTTCTTATGACAAGTTTTTATTTGTCATCTGGGTTTTACCTTTTAAAGGGAATTTTTCTTCTTAAGGATCTATCGGTATAATATCGAAATGGCCTATCAACCAAGGAGTTATCATATCATACTCCTTGTATCAACCAACTCAGCACATGGACGTGTCATGTGACTTTTGCCCAGGGCAAACACTTGAGATCCGGAAAGGCCTTTAACCTAAATCTTATTGCTTTGACAGACCATCAGGTCACCATGGCTTAGGTCACCACACTCCCATAGGCTTGTTCGACTTGATGGCTTAGGGACGCACCATTTGATTTTCAGGGGGGCGGTAGGAAGTTGGGTTCGAGGGTGAATTTTTTTTTTTTTTGGCCGCCGTAAGGGGTGAATTTTTTTTTTTAATGTATCCATTCATATTGAATTGGGTGGGGGTAGAATTTTTTTTTTTTTTTTTTACTCATCAGAGGGGGATTTTTTTTTTTTTTTGCCCGCACAGAGAGTGAATTTTTTTCTTCCAAAAACTTCCTACCCCCCCCCCCCCCTGAAAATCTAATGGTGCGTCCCTTAGGTTACCATGGCTTAGGTTGCCACACTCCCACGCTTATAACCAGTGAAATGGCCTCGTACAAACACCTGTATCCCGTAGTTAATTGCGATAAGCCTGTCTGTTAAAACACATTAACGAAGATGTGGTATAAAAAAAACAAAGTATAGGTATCCTGAATGTATTGCTGGTAGGCGGTTGCAACTTCCTCTTATTTCGAGGTGAAAGTTAAAAACAATGTAAATGGCCAGTTGAATGACAGGCTATTAAATCTTATCAATAAAAGGTGCAAGGTCATAAAGACTCATATGCGCAGGTCTGCATAAGCAAAAGAAGAACTGCCTTTACAATAATTATTTTTGTTTGTAGTATACAAATACTACATGGTAGAGGGGAAATAGAGCAAACTACATGTATTTTCCCGAGGTACTGGCTACGGGCCTATCACCCCGAACCCGAAGGGTAAGGGGTAATAGGCCCGTAGCCAGTACCGAGGGAAAATAGTGTGCCCTATTGCCCCGATCATACCATGTAGTATTTGTTTTATTACACCTCACTGTGACTCTGGGGATGAGGTTGTAGGGAAATAGTCAAAACTATTTCCCTAGGGAAATAGTACTTGTGATAGGAATTGGCCAATGAATTGCCATGATTAGTTCATGAATATTTATGAGGTGTAATAATTCATATTATTATTTCTTACTAGATGCCAAAGAACGCATGATAACATTTAACCGGGTGTTCTCTCTTCGTATTCAGAGTGGGTAACTGGGATCTTTCCAGGATCTTGAAAAACTCTCCCCCCCCCCCCCACCCCCCCCTATTTGACGGTGTTTCGCGGACAATTTTGCTAATTTTAAATTTTGAAAATAACCCCCCTTTTTCACCACACCCACCATAAATCAAGTCAAGTAAGTCAAGAATGGGAAAAGATCATCCATGACGCCGCCGGCAAAAAATTGTAAGTTCACTTCTACACTTCTAGCCTTAATCTTTAATGGTATGTTACGCCTCTTTAATTACGCTTAGACATAAGTTCATGCTGATGTTAGTAGGCAAACATTCACTGTGTCATGAAATCAGTTATCAACAGAGCTAGCGAAAAGATTTTTATATTAACACTTTCCACGCTATTATTTTTAGGGTACCCATTTTTTTACCATACACAAAACAGATGTGTCAGAACCTTCACAAATTTCGAAGTCTATCTCAATAATTACTGACCCAATACTAGGCATGATTGCTATCGAGCTTGGAGCAAATCAAACTGATGAATAAGAGTTTTTCAAAATCATCAAATTTCAAAATATATAATGCAGTCCTCAAAAAAGTAACTTATAATTATAAGTACTAGGTAATAAATAAACTCAAAAACTTAATAAATTTGTGAGTGCAGTCATTATTGAACTATGACTCAAATGTCTATAAAAGTATATCTTTTTAGAAAGGAAATGGATCAGAAAATCCAAATTTGGCATCGATTTTGACTCAAAAATCAACCTTAAAAGCTAAGAAAAATATTTTTGATTAAAAAATGCCCTAATTGCTTGATTAAGATGGAAAAAATCACTTTGTTGGCATTTTTGGTCAACATTTCAAATAGTGTCTTTACATTATAATCAAGCGATTTAGACATTTTTCACTCAAAACAAATTCTGTTAGCTTTGTTTAAAAAAAATAGGTAAAAAAAGGGATTTTGTTTGTTTGTGATTTTCTCAAAAAATCAACATTTTTTTGGTCTAGATTGATGCCAAATATGGATTTTTTGATTAATTTCCTTTCCAGAAATGTATACTTTTATATGGATTTGATTGAAAGTTCAATACATTTAATACAGCACCCACACAATTCACAAAATCAAGACAAATCACTCTCTAGCAGCAACTACAAATTTGGCGTTCATTTTTTGAGTTTTGAAGTCAGGAAATACTATTAAACATCCAAATTAACCGACCTGTCGATATTTTTACAACATTTTTAGGTCTCTTTTAAGAAAAATAGAAATTCTGAAAATATTAAAATACCACCTTTTTAAAATAATTAAATAGCAAACGAAAAAACCCTAAAAAGAATGGGGCGGTAGCCATAAAAGCTCATAAATACATCATTTCTTCTTGAGGTTGATACATGTTCAAATTAAGGTGATGGAAAATATATGATGGTGTAAAAAAACCCTTAACCAAAGTCAAACACTGATAAATTAATACTTTTTATGCTAAACCTCGGAGCGGAAAGTAGGCCTACATTAAATCAATATAATCATACCCGCATATATATACAGGGTGAGTCAAAATATTCATGTCCCGATTTCACTGATAACACATGGTTATATAGCTATAAACTAAATTTTATTTCGTTCAAATTGGTTATTCCAATCGAGAGATATGAGCTTTCTCCTAAATTCTGTGAAATTCAATCTGTTCCAACATCATCCAATTATTAGTAACAAGCATTATTGAGATAATGCTAAAATAATGTTGACCAAAATATTTGGAACTTATCATTTTAAACTTACTTGGTTCGAGCTGGTTCGAGAGAGGAACTGATAGATCTCATTTCTTTAAAACAGTTCTTGCGTTAAATAACTTAGCAAGTGCGTACTTAATTAATTATTATGAATACGAGGGTCGGTCAGTAAGCAATGAAAGTGATCATGGTATGGGATGCATGGGTGATTCTATTGAGAGATAGAGTGATCAATACAAAGTATGAACCTTTGTCTTTTAAACAATACACTTTTGGATGTCTAAGTATGAACTATGACGCCCGGCTATGACGTCATGGCGTTAGCGTTAAGTAAGTACACTTCGGACACTACCTGAAATCGGTCAATATTTGGCTGGATATGTAAGGTTTCACACCACTAAATAACGTCTGGCCCTACCCCCTTTGAGGCAAAAGTCCAAAACCGGCCCGTTTCTGTGCCGAAATGGGAGACCTATTGTAAATTACAGTTTAAAATTAGGGTATTTACTACATGTTATGGCGAAATTAATATAGTGTGAATTTTGACAGACACATCAGCGTTCTTCAGGTCCAAAAAAATTGATGCAATGATGATTTTTTAATATTTTAACAGAGACATTTTTGTTCAGGTCATTTCCGGTATCTGACGCAATAATCTTAATCAACAATTGCGTGTGACCAGGAAAACTCAACTCGTACTTTTTGAAAAGGCTCTAGCTCAAAATTATGCCGGTTACCCCCCATATATGAGTTGTTGAGTTAGTAGTCATGGCTTTCATCTTCAAGTTGAAACCAAATTTCAAGTTACCAGTTTCTTATAACGTCGAGAAATATCCATTTTAAAATTGTGCATTTCACGTGTAACCCTATGGGAGATGTATTTGGTGGTGTGCAACCTATACAGAGGGTCAAGGCGCTTTGACCTTCACCCCTGCATTGCTGTCTAAACTGATTTGCCGGCAATGATAATTAGACTTCTAGTTAAAATTGGTTCTAACACATATTATTACGGCCCGTACACTTCGTTCTCTTAGTATACGCATCTGTTTCATCATGTAAGATCCGTCCGTTTGGTTAAATAAGCTACAATCTGACTAATTAAAGTCATTATCTAGTTTTTTTATCTTTTGTTTTTTTGTTTGTTTTTTTTTTAAAGAAGAAAACCGTATATTCCCTGCCCAAAAAAGTTAATTTGAAAAAATATTATGTTTGATTAATGATTTTCTTTTCGAGATATCGACGATTATGTACATTTTTCTCCATAGAGCTGTGTATAAATGCTCATTTTCTCCACCCCACTGTCTTTTAATGCAAGACCCTGCGACATTAAGACTTCTCGGACACGTGCCATAGACGTAAATGATTACTCTAAACGATTTAAAGTTTATCATGTTTATTTATCGAAATGGCCGAAATATGAGGGTCTAAATTTCGCTAATAGGAACAAAATTTGGAGAAAAACTTTTTTTCTTAAATATCAAAAATATAATTTTAAACGAATTACGCTCTAGTGAGAAGAAAAAAAAGATTTGAATACAAGTTTTGCATACTTCCGTAAACTCCCCTCTCAGAACGGCGCGGGGTCTAACATGATCTAAATTGTATTTAAAAAGACATATTTGAAGCAAGAGTTGAACGTAAGCGGTGGGGGGTGGGGGGGGGGGGGGCATAGGGCATATGGGGGGGGGGGGTGTAGGGCAGGGGGGGGGGTAAATTGATTAAGCTGTGTCTACTGAATAGGTCAACCTCACAGAATGTCCTTGTAATTTCAATACTTCCATGCAAAATGTTTTACAACAAGTGATTAGCATAGTGCCGTATGCCTTTTTGACGAGGATCATGGTAACCAAATCTACTTTTCTACTGACATAGCCAATATG
The DNA here is from genome assembly GCA_035610835.1 of Ophiura sarsii. NCBI lineage: Eukaryota > Metazoa > Echinodermata > Ophiuroidea > Amphilepidida > Ophiuridae > Ophiura > Ophiura sarsii. The sequence goes on along the minus strand of CM069442.1, from coordinate 47,259,319 downwards.
GCGCACAATGTCTTTCACTGTTTTTTACCACTTTGAAGTCGTATATTTGATCAAAAATCATAACTACGCATTATGTAAAGTGCAAAAGATTAAGAAAATGAGGCAATAATAAAAAAAAAAGTGTTTTCTATAGGTTTCACACCACTAAATAACGTCTGACCCTACCCCCTTTGAGGCAAAAGTCCAAAACCGGCCCGTTTCTGTGCCGAAATGGGAGACCTATTGTAAATTACAGTTTAAAATTAGGGTATTTACTACATGTTATGGCGAAATTAATATAGTGTGAATTTTGACAGACACATCAGCGTTCTTCAGGTCCAAAAAAATTGATGCAATGATGATTTTTTAATATTTTAACAGAGACATTTTTGTTCAGGTCATTTCCGGTATCTGACGCAATAATCTTAATCAACAATTGCGTGTGACCAGGAAAACTCAACTCGTACTTTTTGAAAAGGCTCTAGCTCAAAATTATGCCGGTTACCCCCCATATATGAGTTGTTGAGTTAGTAGTCATGGCTTTCATCTTCAAGTTGAAACCAAATTTCAAGTTACCAGTTTCTTATAACGTCGAGAAATATCCATTTTAAAATTGTGCATTTCACGTGTAACCCTATGGGAGATGTATTTGGTGGTGTGCAACCGTAATAGGTTGAAATATGGGTTGATTGAAACATGTGCGTGTATCTGGGCAATGCAAGCATGGAGACAGATAACACTTGATGCATAGTTAGAACACACTATAATCTCTGCTTGACACTCATAGGCGTAGCCAGGATTATTTTATCCGGGGAGCACTCATGCTCGGATCCATTAAAGTTAATGGGATGCCCCAAAAACTGAATTTGATAAGGTACCATCCAAGCGGTGCGCAGCACTGCCCTCCGAGCTATGCTCGGACAGGGGGGTGTCTGAGGGGGGATGTGCCCCCCTCCGAAGTAGAAAAAAATTCAATTTTGGAACTCATTTGGTGCGATCTGGTGTATACTTTTGACCAAAATTTTATCGAAAAGCCACCTCTTCATTTCCAATAAATATTTTGTTTTTTATCAAAACACGAAAGAAGTTGAGCATTATACTGATATATTCTTGATTTAAGTATAGAATGGTCCAAAAGCTCGAACAGGGGGGAGACTGAGGGGGGACGTTACCCCTCAGAATTGGATTTTTTTCAATTTTCGAACTCATTTGGTGCGATCTGGTGTATCATACTTTTGACCAACATTTTATCGAAAAGCCACCTCTTCATTTCTAATAAAAAATTTTTTTATCAATGCACGAAAGAAGTTGAGAGCATAATTATATTAATATATTCTATATATTTTCTACATATTACTGGCAATAAAAACATTTTCTTTTGGGTAATTCTATCTTCTTTTTTGTACGTTTTATGAATTTCAAAATCTTAATTTAAAAGAAAACTAAAGCTGCAAATCAAAATCATATATTTGTCATTCATTCATTCATTCGTAAGATTTATTTACACAGTCCAACAACATACAAATATAACAATATAACAAAATATAACATCAAGAAAACAGATTTATATTCAGGAATGGTATGATATCATGAAAGAGATAAATCTAGACGATGTATAGTGAAAAGAATGATACAAAGGATAAGCTAATAATATATATAAAATATCAGGCGATGAGAGTGGTCCAGAGAGGTGATGTTGGAAAGTGTGCGGAGAAGCCATTAAGCCTGGAAGGCTTTAAGTTTGGCTCCACCGCTGTGAATATCAAGAATTAAAAAACAACGTATATACTACTACTATGGGAGGTTGTTATGATAAGTAGGGAGATGGTTTGATGAAGTGAAAAGAGTACAATGACAGTGGGCCGGAAATGCAGGTAACGACATAACAGAACAAATGTGAAACAAACAAACTCAGAGATACTCAGAGATCAATTTCTTTTTATAACTATTTTTGAAGCGGTTTATTTGTGTACAACTAGTTAGAGTAGAGTCAAGCGAGTTCCAGATTTTAGGTCCATTATAGATTATTGAATGACGAAGTACTTTAGATTTAATATTATCAATAATAAAGTTATTAGCATTTCTAGTGTTATAATTGTGAAGATCTTTATGTTTAGAGAAGAAACCCCCAAAAGAATTTGGGAGAGCGTTATTATTGAAACGGAACATAAATGAAGCAGTTTGAAGTTTGTTGATATCGAAGATATTAAGAGTATTAAAGTTGTGAAATAGAGGCATTGAATGCGAGTCATATGATGAACCAGCGCAGATACGCAAAGCCTTCTTTTGACAGATAAATAATTTGTCGATTTTTGTCATATCCGTGCTCGACCATGGGTTTAGGGATATATGTTTTGATAGAGTAATTGCCCATGCAATGTTGCAATAAGATATGTATGGCAAGACAAGTGTATTATAAAGAGTAAGCAGAATAGAAGAGGGAAGGTCATAGCGTAATCGCCGGAGTATGCCGATACTTCTAGACACCCGAGTACATGTATTAGCGATGTGAAGTTTCCAGTTTAGATGTTTATCAATGATAACGCCGAGGAATTTGGTATGGTTAACAGGTGAAATAGGGGTAGAATCAATAGAAATGGTAGCAGAATGTACGGAGGTATGCCGATTAGAGCCGAATAGAATATAATTGGTCTTGCTAACGTTAAGGGACAGTTTATTAGCCTTGAACCAGTTCGACACATGTTGTAGCTCATCAATAAAGGTAGAAATTAAAGTAGTAAAATCAGGGTGTGACATAAAAATGTTGGTGTCATCAGCGAAAAGAACATATGATAATTTCTTTGAAGCATTTGGAATGTTTGTTTGTGAAATTATTATTAAACAGATACCTATAAATTGACGAAGTAAAGAAAAAAAGTGACCTGATACCTTAACAGGCGCGCGTAGCGCGCGAAAAATGTGCTATTTTACAGTTTGCTATGATTGAGGCTTGCCTTCATAAAAGTTTCATAAAGATAAAGTTAATGTTTTAAGTCACATTAGCGCGTAGCGCACAACATTTGATACTAATTTGTTATAAAGCTAAATGTAATGTTTGAAGGTTCATGCGAGCTTAGCGCGCAAAATTGCATATTTTACACTCATTTTATCATAATTGAGCGACTTTTTTGCTGATAAAAAGAAATGTAAATATTTTGAGGTTCTTAAACATCCACCCACCCTTCACCTACCCGCTCGGCCCTCGGGCTCTCCCGAAACGGACAACAAGAAATGAAGTCACACAAGGACTGTCCCAAGTCTTATCGTTTGGGGCATGTGCGTGCGTAGCGCGCAATTTTGTTTGCTATTCTATATATTTTGCCAATTTTCGCTGGTACAAGCTTAAAAACTAAAGCAAATGTTTCAAGGCACATGAGCAAAACGCGCGAAATATTGGCTTCTCAATACTAACTAATTTTGTCATGATCGAGATACACTTTGTCTTAAAATTAGATTCCAAAATTAAAGTTAACGTTCATGCCACGTGCGCGCGTAGCGCGCGAATTTTTTGGGGCTATTTTACATAAATTGTGCCGCGATTGAGATACCAACCACGCAAAATTGACTTCTTTACATTAATTTTGCCAAAATTGAGATACATTGTTGCTTCTAAGTTCTATTAAAATGTCACCTTTTATTTTTATTTTTTTACGGCCTTATGACACTGCTTTTATTGTTAAATGTTTTGCTATTTTACCCGGTTATGCTAGGATTGAGGTACATTTTGGCTTCAAACTATCTTCTTAATTTGCAATTAATTTATTTTTTGGGGAAGGGGCACATACCACGAAAAATGCTATCTTTGTATTTGAACGTCATAATTTAACTATGATTTCTCTTATCAAAATTGAGGCGACAATGGCAAAATTGGGTGACAGGGGAGAAGGAGCGGTCGGCCCCATCTTAACCCGCTGGCTACGCCATTATTGCCTTGATATGCCGGGATCTGTGCCGGGAACGTACAAAATAAGGGGTGGGGGCATGGAAACTTACTTTGTAACAAATAAAGAACTCTATACCCTCTACTATTTCTCTTTTCTTTCTTCCTTTTTCTCCTTTTTCTTTCTTTTTCTTCTCCTTTTCCTTTCTTTTTCTTCTCCTTTTTTTTGTTTTGGTGCCAGGGACCCGGGGGGCACGTGCCCCCCAGGCCCCCCCTGGCTCCGCAAATGACACTCTTTTTTAGATCTAAATTCCTTAAGACAAACAAGAAGGGACCATCTGAAATACGCTTTTATTTAGCAAAATCCGCAATAATATACCTTAGAAAACAATAAAGGATAAAGAACAATGGCGGGATTATAATTGGGTAAATTGTTGTGGGATGTAAAGCAATACTAGTGGGGATTTCAAAAGGAGCTGGTAATAAAATTTCCTCAAACCATTGAAATTATGTGACGATTACTTTAACAATTCATATCTAGTAGCTCTAAAGATAACAGTAATATGAGAGGTTGTGGCAGCCATCTTTGATTGATACATTCATGTATATCTTCATTTTGACTATCACAATAACTATACACACTGATTTAAGCATTTTTCAATATTTCGGATTTGAATTTGAAGGCACAATCAGCTTTAATCTGGTAAATGTTATGATTTCAGCCAATTTTGGCCCAGTTCAAAATGATCTGCCGTCTGCGCATGCGCATATTTTCTGTAGGTTTCATGCGAATAAGTTCAGATAATTAGTTAACTATCTTATTGAATCTCCCAAACTGGTTAATTGCTTGGATTTTTCCTAAATTGTTTGATTTTCCGCAATATACTTTTTCCTCTTACATACATTATCAAAACTGTATTGTTTGAAAGACAAAGGTTCATACTTTGTATTGGTCACACTATCTCTCCATAATATCACTCATGCATCCCATACCATGATCACTTTCATAACTTACTGAATGACCCTTGTAATGTTTGTGCAATTATGTCATAATAGTTCAATATTGTGCATGCAATGTCGAATTACTCCTTCAAATTCGACACTCTAATTATTATGATATTATTAATCATGATTAAAACCAACAACAGGCAAATATAGATAAACTTAGAACAGTATCAAAATGTGTATACAAGTTATGTGAATCATTTGAGAAAACCAAGAAGAAAATTAAGAATTATTTGAGGCTTTTATAAGGGACGAGAAAACTAATTATCCATAGATCTGGTGATGATAATAAAATGAAATAGTAATTACGATGTTTCATCAATATCTTCTAACTGTTCAATGAGTCAAAGTGGTTTCGTGCACTCTCATATCATGAGCTTACACCGTGTTTCATGTGATGCATCATGTATCTTGTCTTTACTTTTAAAAATAGGAGATTTTGACAATGTTTGATAGAATATGAAACAATCTTTCGAATAGTCCCATTAAACGAAATTGGAGGTATATACTTTTGCAAAAATGAGGAAAAGAGAATATATTTTATAAAATAGTTTGCTCTACATCTCAATAGGCCTAAGCTGGCAAGATGTATGTCTTGATGTCTCACAATATGTTGTTTTATTATAGTTTCACTCTTAATAGACGTACGCGTAATAAGGGAGTGAACCTGTTTATTATTTTATTATTGTTTTTTAAATTTAAATTTCCAATAAAACCTGATTTATATAATACCCTTCGTTGCAAGAACAACATAAACTAGACCTAGTTCTGGTCTAAGACCAGGGCACCTTGATTTTTATGAGAAAATGATCCATCCCTAGTGACCTCCTCTTGACCTTTGACCTGGTTATGATGATTGACTTTTTCCTTGCCTTATCGAACCAAACAAGATAAAACAGGACCGATCTAATTCGGAGCATGTCTTGAGTTTTACCCATGTAAAGTTCAATGACCCCTAGTGACCCCATACGACGCCAATTTTAATCGCTTAAATCACTGTATGTGCATGGACCCAAGGAATCTTTTGACCAATTCTGACATTGTTCAGCCATTTCCTCTGAGACTAATGGTAAGAAAATCAACATTTTGACCCCTAGTGACCCCAAATATTTTTTGATTTTAAAAACCAAACTATTATATATGCGTACGGTCATTAGACATATGTTTACCAATTTTGACGATCCTAGGTCATTTCACTAAATTGCAAGGGCGTTTTAATGTAAAATCACGTTTTGGCCCCTAGTGACCCCCTGTGACCTTTGACCCCAAACTGCGAGATGCTTGTATGAAGGTCTGGTAGGGGGTCCTACTGACCAAATCTGGTGATTGTAGCATGTAAACTGTAGGAGAGAAGAAGCATTTTGTAGATGGGTCTGCAAGAAAGTTCGATGACCTCTACTGACCTGTTCTTGACCTTCGACCCAATCGGAGCATATCTCAAGTGATATGGTAAGAAAATCAACATTTTGACCCCTAGTGACCTTAAATATGTTTTGATTTTAAAAACCCAACTATCATATATGCGTACGGTCATAAGAAATATGATGACTGATTTTGACGATCCTAGGTCATTTCACTAAATTACAAGGACGTTTTAAGTGATAATCACGTTTTGGCCCCTTGTGACCCCCTGTGACCTTTGACCCCAAACTGTGAGGTCCTGAAATGAAGGTCTGGTAGGGGTCCTACTGACCAAGTCTGGTGAATGTAGCATGTAAACTGTAGGAGAAGAAGCATTTTGTAGATAGGTCTTCAAGAAAAATCAATGACTTTTACTGACCTGTTCCTGACCTTTGACCCCAAAATCACGATTTACTTTTTTTCTTGCCTTATCAAATCAGAAAGGATGAAACATGTCCGGTCCCAATCGGAGCATATCTCACGTTTTACCACTGTATAGGTCAATGACCCCTGGTGACCCCGCATGACACGTCAATTTTAATAGCTGAGATCGCTGTATGTGCATGGACCCAAGGAATCTTTGACCAATTCTGACATTGATCAGCCATTTCCTCTGCGACAAGAAGCATAGTGATATTGTAAGAAAATCAATATTTTGACCCCTAGTGACCCCAAATATATGTTGATTTTAAAAACCGAACTATCATATATGCGTACGGTCATAAGGAATATGTTGACCGATTTTGACGATCCTAGGTCATTTCACTAAATTGCAAGGGCGTTTTAAGTGAAAATCACGTGTTGAACCCTAGTGAACCCCTGTGACCTTTGACCCCAAACTGTGAGGTCTTGTAATGAAGGTCTGGTAGAGGGTCCTACTGACCAAATCTGGTGATTGTAGCATGTAAACTGTAGGAGAGGAAGCATTTTGTAGATGGGTCTGCAAGAAAGTTCAATGACCTCTACTGACCTGTTCTTAACCTTTGACAACACAATCACGATTGAATTTTTTTCTTGGCTCATCAAATCAGAAAGGATGAAACAAGTCCGGTCCCAATCGGCGCATATCTCACGTTTTACCACTGTATAGGTAAATGACCCCTAGTGACCCCGCATGACACGTCAATTTTAATAGCTGAGATCGCTGTATGTGCACAGACCCATGGAATCTTTTGACCAATTCTGACATTCATCAGCCATTTCCTCTGAGACAAGAAGCATTTTAAGTGATATTGTAAGAAAATCAAAATTTTGACCCCTAGTGACCCCAAATATATTTTGATTTTAAAAACCAAACTATCATATATGCGTACGGTCATAAGAAATATGGTGACCGATTTTGACGATCCTAGGTCATTTCACTAAATTACAAGGGCGTTTTAAGTGATAATCACGTTTTGGCCCCTTACGACCCCCCTGTGACCTTTGATCCCAAACTGTGAGGTCCTGTAATGAAAGTCTGGTAGGGGGTCCTACTGACCAAGTCTGGTGATTGTAGCATGTAATCTGTAGGAGAAGAATCATTTTGTAGATGGGTCTGCAAGAAAGTTCAATGAGAAGTCTGACCGTGACAAGAATGTTCTTTAAATTCAGGTAATGGGGGGATATGGGTCTTTCAATAAACACAGAGGGGAATATGGTATGGTCAAAAACTTAACCCAAACGTTGCCATTGTCTTTGAGCAGGTGTGCAATGAGTTGAGTTCCCCTGGTCACAGAAAGATGAAAAATGGTTCCAGATAAAAAGCTCGGAAACATCATAGCTAAGATTGAGAAGGCTTTACGATCTTTAAGTTTGTATGTACGCGACCTCCAGTCTCTTTGGTTCTCTGCCTTTTCAAATGTCGAGCAGTGTTGCCAGGCCACGTGTGGTAAATATCAGCAGGCGGTATGTTGCCAGAAAGAAGAAAGAACTTTATGCTAATTGTGATCATAGATCAAGGAGGTTTGTCGATTTTATTCGAACTTCATGTGACTAATGAGGACCATGACTCAACCTGTATGTAGGTGACCCTTGATGACCTTGACACATTGGCACATGTCTTAAATTTTGACATGGCCATTTGACAGTCCGTTTTATTATGACATCATCCTAATAATTTCGATAGTTCAATTATCCGCACCAATCCAGCTGGTACGCCGTCCTACAATGTATCTCAACGTGCATCACGCAAGCGCCGCAGATATAACCACTAAATCACACTCAATTTTCCCCTTTGCTTCTCTTCTTCTTGAACGATACGCACAAGGAACTTTTTTTATTATTCATACACTAAATATAACAAAAAATACACTACACAAAACAAAAAATTCTCATGTACGGCATCAAACATTTTGTTTGTATGTTAACATTGCCCAACCGTTTACAAGTTTGCCAATGAACCATCATGTTAAACCATGCTCCTCTTACGCCTACATTGCCACGGAAATTCAAGTTTTCGGGCTCGTCGGGCGTATGTAGGGGTTTTCGAGTTTTCTATTCAAATCGACAATCAAAAACTATTTAACCAATATCAATGAAACTTTGAATATAAGTTCGAAATTAAATTTACCTTATGATTGTTTAAAAATAACGAACCAAAATGAGAATTTCAAAATCAAAGTTTATGTAAGAACCAAATTAGATTTTTTTAGTTATTTTTAATTAATCATGGGGCACACGTCATATTAAACCTTTAAGTTTCAAGGATATTGGTCAATAGTTTTAGATTCATACTGATTTTATGAAAGAGTAGGGATCTTTAAAATTGGTCAAGAATTTCACATTTCAGCCGTATATATCTGTAGGCCTATGGTGCGTTAATGCCCAAAAAATGCTAACGTTGGTCATTCTCATTCCCTTATTTTATTCAAACATCATGTGTAATCGTTTCTAAAGCATGCCTTGAACACCGTCCCTTCTCAACGTAACACCATTGTTTTAACCCCACCCCAACCCCGCCGACCAAGACTTCCCCTCCCCCTCCCTCCCCACGGCCAGTTCCTGTTCACACCCTTGCCCCGACATACTTCCCACCCCTTCTTTACCCTAGCCTCATCCAAGTCCTAAGCCTAACCTTAACTCTAACCAACTCTAACCAAACCCTATCCTAACTCTTACCCTCGTCATGAGCTTAACCGTAAGCTTTTCGTTCAAACCATCGGTGTATAGCCGTTTTTATATAACGCATGAAAATATTCCTGTCATTTTATTGGAGGAAACTGCATCACGTGACATAAAATAGTTTCACCTTTTCACCCAAATAACGGGTCAAGCGGTCAATAGTACATTTTGATGGGAGCTTTTGGACCTGGCGGTCAATAGTACATTTTGATGGGAGCTTTTGGACCTGGCAGTCGCCCACTTTTCCCCCGACTCGCCCACGCCCCACGCCGCGCCCATCCCTACCTTCATTTCGTGAGACGTGAGAAAGTAAACAAAACGCGTCGTCTGCAGCTGTTGCTGCGCTCCCGGTTGCACTGTATACATGTATTTATAGTACAGTTTTGTGTAACTTTTCTAGACAGAATGGATCAATTAGGATTTGAATTACTTATGTCGACATTTTCGCTATTTAAAATAAAAGCCTACATTTCGTGTTCGGACTGATTATAACCTAGCCTAGCGGCCTAGGCTCGGGCCTAGGATAGGTCAAGCAGCTTGGCTTGACCCGCCGCTGGGCCTAGCCTATAATAGGACTACATCATTTGCCAGTTGAATTATTTGAACTTGAACTGTTTCGCGTGGAATAATTACACGATAAAGACTTTTTGACGAGGAATCAATTTGTTTTGGATTGTTTTATGAGCTAATGATTTCGGACTGATGGGAAGCTCAACTCTGCTAATTTAGTGAGTACCGTATCACTACACACAGAAAACACTATGTAAAAAAATTACACAAATTATGTAAAAAATACACAATCTGTGTAAAAATAGAACTCCATAATACTATGTAAACAGTTGTGTTAAGCTTTTGCATAGGAATTTACACAAGCTTGGGTATATATTACATGTTTTATGTAAACTCTTACATAATAATTATGGAGTTCTATATTTACATAATTTTTTACATAGTGTTTTCTGTGTGTATCACTGATGGTTGATGAAAATGTGTAAAATGACAGAAATATTTTCATGCGTTATATAAAACAAATATTTAATGATCTTTATTCGGGAAATGGTGCAGACTATTGGCCCCTCGGTGACTGGAGGCCGTGGGCCTACTATTTTCCCTCGACCTCCGGTCTCGGGAAAATAGTAGGCCCACGGCCTCCAGTCACCTCGGGGCCAATAGTTTGCACCATTTCCCTCATGATCATTAAATATTTGTATACTAATCATATCTTGGGCACGGACGCCATTACCAGGCGCAGCGTACTATCTTCTGAATATAGCAAATGTTAGATGCTATCTTCAGAAGATAGTAACCCGTTTATTGCTATCTTCAGAAGAATGATAGCAACTTGTAAATGCTATCTTCAGTAGATAGCAACCCGTAAATGCCAACTTCTGGGAAAGCATCGCGTTAGAAGTCAGTATCACCGTTTCTAGGTGTGTAATACAGCGTACACTGAAAAGCACCTACGGACGCTTGAAAAGTCGCGTATTTGATGCGTTACGAGTGACATACCTAACATCCTTCAATTTCGAGATGAAATTTACAGGATATCTTAATAAAAGACGACGCATTGTAATAGAATGAAGATAAGAAAGGAAAATGCTTGATACAACAGCAAGAGTTGTCGTTGGTAAACCATACGCCTATGTTACCACGAAAGTTCAAGTTTTCGGGCTCGTTGGGAGCATCTTGTGGTTTACGGGTTTTCTATTCAAATCGACATAACTCAAAAAATATTTAACCAATACCAATGAAACTTTGAATATAAGTTTGAAATTAAATATGCTTTACGATTATTCAAAGATAACGAACCAAAATGAGAATTTCAATATCAAAGTTTATTTTCTAAGTGAACAGATTGAAAATTGACATTTGACCCCAAGTGACCCCTCTTTCACCTTTGACCTGGTCATGATGATTCGCTTTATTGCTTTTTTCATCAAACCAAACAAGATGAAACTATTCCGGTCCTAATCGGAGCATGTCTTGAGTTTTACCACTTTAAAGTTCAATGATCCCTAGTGACCCCATATGACATGTTAATGTTAATCACTGAAGACCCTATATGTACATGGACCTACGAAATCATTTGAACAATTCTGACGGTGATCAGTCGTTTCTTCTGAGACAAGAAGCATTTTAAGTGAACGGATTGAAATATAACATTTTTACCCCTAGTGACACCAAATATGGTTCTATTTTAAAACTATTGTATAGGCCTATGCGTAAGCTCATAAGGAATATGTTGACCGATCCTAGGTTATTTCACTAAATTGCAAGGGCATTTTAAGTGACCTCTAGTGACCCATGTGTGACCTTTGACCTCAAACTGTGAACGACATTTATGAAGGTCAGGTTGGGGGGCTTACTGACCAAGTCAGGTGATTGTAACATATAATCTGTAGAATAAGAAGCATTTTGTAGATGGGTTTGCAAGATAAGATGAATATGAAGAAGAAGAAGAAAGAAACCGCCGGAATACAAGATGTGAACATCTAAGGTGATATTGTTATTTTCTTCTGATTTTGAACACCCCTCTCTGCTCTGTCTCTCTCACTCTTGCATCTGTTAATAACACCAGTGATATGACAAGCATACTGCACACAGGGACTTCCTGCCACAAGCGAGGACAACTCATACAGTATGGAAAGGTGTGTCAAAGCACATTTTTGGATGATTCCTTATGTATATTCATATGTTACAAATTTATGTAACCTAGGGCTGCAACTCAGCTTTACGACGAGTCGTAATTATGTGCGACTGTAATGGAGGGTGAAATTGATATATTTTTATTAATGCATATTCAAGTGTGGATGATGCCTTGTAGGGTCGGGTTTGTATGTGTTACGCCATTTAGAGGTGTACAATTTATTGTTTTGTGCTTTACATACACTATTAAGGATCTATCAATGTACTTGGACAAGCATTTGGGTAGCTGTTTGGTGGGATAGTAATGTCATATATGAAGTTAATAGTTCATGCTTGCTTTGACTTGATGCAGAATTGAACACTAAAATCCGTGACTGACTTTGATTTGAACCTAGCAGTGACTTGACTTATAAGACAGGACTTGAACATGACTTGACAGGTAAGGTCAGTAAGTTCATGTTTGGTTTGACTTGATGCGGACTTGAACACTTAAATCAGTGACTTAACCTAGCAGTGACTTGTCTTATAAGATAGGACTTGAACACTGACATGAAGTGACATGTTTGCTTTGACTTGACGCAACACTAGTTAACTTTGACACCTTGACTTATTCATCAAGTGACATTTTGAGATACATTGAGACAAAACTGATTGTATATAATTTGATTGAGTTGACTTGATTTCAGGATGTATTTTATTTATTGATTCGAGTCAAAATGTAACTGTATCAATTTCAAATTTTGTTAAATAAATTACTCTGTTCTTGAAAATAAAACCACACACCATTCCGTCATTGAATAGTACACAATGTCATAGGCCTACATGGTATGTATACAGTGACGTACGTATGGCAAAATAGGCCTATGGTCTGTATACAGTGACGTGGATGGGCAGAATATCAAGAGAACCATTGAAAACTGATGAGTGTCACCGCTATAAAAAGAGGAAGTGGGAGGAGTGGGAGGAACTTCGAACTGTATTATCATTGGATCATTATAATGCACACACTCACAGTAGTAGCATAAATTCGGTAGCATTAAGATTTATAGAACAGTTGGTTTACAGAGATTGACCTGTAGACTCCGTTGTATTTTAACTGTAAGAGTTTTACCACACCCTTTACACAGCTTATTACACTCACCAATTGTAGTTTGCTTTACACAATATCTGACAAGTTTGGTGTAAGCATTGACCAGAGCATTGACATCACTTCACAGTGGACATATAGCATCTGTTACAGAAGCAACCTGTACTACGTGCACCCGTACACGTCGTCGATTGTATCCAGAGACACGTCTATTCTTGCAAACAGGTAAGGCAAAGGCAATTAAGTGTTATTCACAGAAAAAAATGATAAATTTGATCGATTATTTATTTCAATTTAAAAAATATAGATCTACCGAATAAAAGTTCTTCAAGTTTATAATGCAGTTTATGTCGCGTAGTCTGTTTAGCTTCTTGCAGTAATGATAATACACCTAGCACAAACAGTCTCTGACCAGGTGCTTTTATTTGATGTTGGCTAATCCAAAACCGATAATCGATACGAAAAAAATTCTGAGATATGGTCATGTGTTTTGAACTCGCCACCCTTCCCGTTGCATGTCCAGATGTTTACATTTTACACCATCTGAGATTCGGATTAGCATATCGCAATAATTACTTGTACCCCCATAAAAAGTATATATTTTGTGAACGGTAATCTCACAAGGAATCCAAATATGCTATTGGAATTTATATAGGATCTAATGGTAACATGTTGTGATTAAGAATGTTAAAAAATATCGATTTTTTTCTTCTCATATTTTGATTAAAGCTCAAACATATTTGTATACCTATCCCAATCATAATTTTACTGTACATAATAGTTCCTCATCCAATTAGTCATCAGAACATAATGGTTGTCAAGGGTAACTTGTTGAAATATACTATATCGGGAAGTGAATGGGCACAAACGTTTAAATTTCATATTTTTGAATTCCCTTATTCGAGAGCTTTCCAAAAATGTATAATTTTGCTCTCATCGGTTAAATACTTTTTGTTGCTGTTATAGTCATGTATGTAGAACCGATGAATTAGGGCAAGTTCATTGTGTAGCGAATAGGGAGAAAACCAAGGACAACGCAATCGATTCATGATTACAATTGTTACATAATAGTTGACACGTTTGTTGAAACAGAAACTTAAAAAATATAAAACAATCTATAAAATGAGAGCAAAATCATGTTTGTACCATACAGAGATGAGGAGTTATTGTAAATTGAACGTATACTTGGGAATGTTTTCCCCCAGAGAATGTACACAGTGCCACCGCCACCGCACCCACCGCCACAGCCACCACCCCTGACTTTCGAAATATAAGCAATCATATCTCAGCCAAACAGTTTTAGAAACAATACCTGATTTATTCACACAATGTAGCTAGATGAATAGGCTTTCAAATGACACTTAAACCATTATAGCTCTACCACATTTAGTTGTTGAGTTAATAGAGAGAGATGGATGATTTTTTTCCCACCAAAAATGCAACGCCACCACTCTTTTTGGGTGGTGAGTTCAAAACACATGGCCATATACATTTTATGGGCAAATTTCTTCCCTCTCCGTAGTTTCATTCATAAAAATCGAGTGGATATTGTTGATGTTATGATTGTTTAATCGACTACAACTACCAAAACAATTTTTGCACTAAAATTGGGGTTCAATGGGATATCCTTGCTTAGTGTGTGATTACGCATTGAAAATGTGTGTGTGCCAACTTCCTGTAAGACTTGGTATTGTAGAGCTGCCGCTCTACTAATAATAATATAAGTATACATGCGTAGACTCCGATAGGTGATCAACGTAACGCTTCTGATAAGAAACACTAAAACGAATTACATTTTGAAATAATTACTGAATTAAAGTTGCCAATTTAAGGCCATTCATTGATTGATTTTCATTCAAAGTATTAAAGTAAGGTCCCTAAATTTCTGCTTTGTAACTGTCGAATTCCGCGTTTTTCCGCTTTGTAAATTTTGCATTTTTCTGTGATGTAATTTTCCTCAAGAAGGCTTAAAATTTACGATCTATAAAACCAAAATAAACACACTTTACAGAAAAACACATCATTTTAGATTTTTAGGCTTACCTTATTATTACTGTAGCGGAGTTTTATATTTAAATATCGTTTTTTAATATTTATATTGTTTTATTCAAGACTATTTATAAATTTTGTGTTTTGGACGTTTTTTGTGCATTTTTTTCTTCTTCTTTTCATCAAAATGTCGTTTTCCGCGTTTAACCTCAATTCCGCGATAATTAGGGACCTTATATTAAAGTAGTTTGAAAAACTAATAATGATTTGGTGTCCTCTTTTTTCAGAACAAATTAGCTTCGAAATTTGAGAGTGAGCGTCCATAGATGATGGCAAAGAATATGGATCCAAAATCATATTGTGGATTTCCAACTCCAAATTTACAGACACCAACCGGCGATACAGTCATGGATAATTTGTTCTTCTTGACCGAGTCCCAGTGGGAAAATGCCAGACTAAATACCCACTACGACATCGTCATCATCGGGTCTGGTATATGTTCCCTTGCCGTAGCAAAACAGGCTCTTACAAATGATCCTAGCTGCCGGATCTTGATTATCGAAAGAGGTCCATTCTTTTTGCCATCGCACTTTCAGAATCTTGGAAGACCCTTCAACCAAACAATCGCTGGACTTTTAGAGACATTTCCCTGGACAGTATCCGCTAAAACAGCCCGTGGGGATGCTGGTATAGTACGCTATCAACACGGAATGATACCTTACTTTGGTGGCAGATCAGTGATGTGGAGTGCTTGGTGTCCTGAACCGACTACCGAAGAAATGGTCGGATGGCCCGAGGAAACCATTGAAGTGGCACATAGTTATTGTCCCTCAGCCAAGGTACTTCTCAATGTGATTAAGGCAGACGAAATTGATGCAGATACACTGGACGATATACATGTACGCCATCTGATAGTTGACACAAGACCAATATACGGACAACTGCAACATGAAATACAAGGTCTACTTGAGAAAAAGGGTACAACGATCCCGGGCGTCTACCGCACTGAAGCTGCATCGATGGCCGTTGATGGGAGATACAGTGGTGTCAACTTTGCAAAGTTTTCTGTTCCTGCAGAATTACTGTCACTGGCATCAAGACAAGAAAAGCTACCAAACACACCCCCCTTGGACATTGTTACAAACTGCATTGTGGAAAAAATAAATCAACAGGATGGATTAGCAACTGCGTTGCAGAC
The DNA here is from genome assembly GCA_035610835.1 of Ophiura sarsii. Classification (NCBI taxonomy): domain Eukaryota; kingdom Metazoa; phylum Echinodermata; class Ophiuroidea; order Amphilepidida; family Ophiuridae; genus Ophiura; species Ophiura sarsii. The sequence goes on along the minus strand of CM069442.1, from coordinate 47,243,032 downwards.
ATCGAGGGGCGTGTTATCACTCGGAGATGCAAAGCTGGTGTTGGCTATGGGAACCCTTCCCCCAACTACCCTGGTTAGAAATTCCTTTCCACATATTGAAACTGCAGGAAAACGTTTTGGGGCGCACTTCATCAGTTCGATTATTGCCCGCGTGCCCCGAGATGATTTCGAGAGCTCATCAAGTTTAGCAGAGTTGGAGATTGGGGCTTTCTACATTGCTGGAAAGGGCAAAGATTACAGGCAGCAATATCATATCCAGCTGACCGCCTTATCCGATAGGAATCCAGAGAAAAATGCCGACAAGGCTATCCGTTACATGCCAGATGTAGTTTCTACAGCATCAATGGCACAGTTACTGACCAGTAAAAATCATGTGGTATTTGTGTGTGCCGTTCTGGGAGAGTTGGATACCCGTAATTCTGAGAACCACTTTTTACATAACAGCGGTGACCAAGACCTGACAACTAACTCGATACTTCAAGTTGCTGGGAATGATTCCGACAAGGAAACATGGGATGCGATGGACGAAGCAACTTTTGAAATTCTAGAGAAGGTCGTAAGCTCTAAAGGCACAGTGGAGTACTGGCATGGAACCCCAGAACAGGGCAATTGGAATACGCAACGCCCACTCGAGTCCAAAAGAAGAGTAGATACCTTAGTGCATGAAAGTTCAACCTTGCACATCGGCGTAGACCAATCGGATCCCGTTGACACCAACTATCTTCTGCGAAATACACAAAACGTGTACGTTACCGGAGCAGCTCTCTGGCCTAATGGTGGGTCTTGGAACCCCACCCTAACGATGGTTGCTTTGGCTCAACATCTTGCCGACCAGTTGGTAGAAGCGAAAACAAGTGATCAGCATGAAGAGAATGGCAAACAACAAGATAAAGCCTAGAATGATAATATGGGCATGATTCGCGACAAACATGACAAATGCCGTCAAGTCCGTAACGCGATCCCCTTCGCAAAATATCCCCCGTAATAAAAAAATATTCTTCCGTCGCTGCTTAACATATCACCCAAGCTATGGTTCAGCAGCAATTCAAAATGGAACACTTGACTCTGTTTAGATATATTTGGGGAAATTCAAAGTTTAATGTTGATGATTGAGGTTTCTCTCTCCCCTCTCTAACTATCCTACACCAACTACCCCCACTCCATCCCCTCTCCTCCCAACCCGCCTCCCTCTCACTCCCCCTCTCTCTCTCCCCCCCCCCCCCCCCTCCCCTCTCTCTCTCCCCCCTCTCCCTCTCTCTCTCTCTCTCCTTCTCCCTCAATTTCAGATGAATGTGGGTTGCAACAAGAAATAAGGAAACATTTTGTCCAATTCTAAATCTTTTACGGTTAGAAAATGTCCAGATTCTCGTCTTAAATATGCCGACATTTACGTCGATTATGAATAGGATGAGAAGAAAAACAATGGACAAAACAAATTCTGACTTTTTACACAAGATTTTGCCTTCCAGTAAAGGAAAATAGTGTCAATATTGTATATGCTATTCTATCTGTGTATAACTGAAGAGAATCATAGTAGTGGTGAAGGCCAAAGTACTCGCTTACTCGTAGAAAAACAGTACACTTTTTATGCCCGTGGAAAGGTGATACCGTCTTCAGGTGGATGGACAGTAATGTAAGTCTATGTAAATTAAGGTTAGAATGTAAATATAAAATGTAGAAAAGCAAACGTTTGCGGTACGCATTGTATTTTAACTTGCGAATGCATTCTTTATTATCACAATATAAATTTGAAAAAATTGAATACAAAAATGAATACATGCATGGTGTTATAGTTTCAAAGATTAATTTTTATTCAACAGTTGAAACATAACAATAATAATAATGAAGTGAAATGTTTCATGTGGTCTAATGTCGTGATGTGATATATTAGACACGAGAGGGGGTTGAAGTAGCATTTCGTGGTCAACATGCTACCTATACATAACTTGGCCTATGCTATGATTAATTATCCGCGTGGTGCAGGAATGGTATATAATGCCATGTGTCCAGTTGATGATATTGCCATTCTTGATAATCAATTTCAAGTTATAATAATCAATCTCATAGGCCTAGTAATAATTCCTATAGACGGGGTGACAGCCATGTTTATGAACAAAAGCAACAGTCAAAGGGACTGGACTGTCGATACATGCTTGGGGGAACAGCATATGATCACAACGCTATCAACTATGCCTTAATGCCCTTATTGTCAGTACAACGTTAACAAATGAGAGCCTTTTAAGGATACATATTCGAGTATTTCATTAAAAATTATGCCAAAACAGTGGTACCACAAGTCGCTCACAGGGTAAGCGGTGAAAGAAACTTTATCGATTATACACTAAGAGAAAGATTACAAAGAACAAAATAATATATCAAAAATAATATATCAACTATACATGGACACAATGAAGGAGCAATGATGGATGAACAATTACACCCCTGCACCACAACATTGCGTGAATTATAGTAATAGTATTGCATATGTTTTTGTCTGACACATAGATGATAACTGCCTATGATGTCATATTTTTACACATGGGACGCCCTCTTTTGTTTCACGGCAGGCAGAACAGTTACGGGAAAGTGAATGCAGGCAACATGAATTATAGAGTGAAAGTTCATCTGTGTTTGTAATTCAATTTGAAGTTAATTTTTCGTTCTCAACACAAGATGATTACCTGGAATGTTCGGGTGTTACTTTCCCTGACGTCACTTTCCCGAAAAGTCAAGTCCGTTTAATAGTTCGAGTCATTAGTCTGCTCTGCTGATGAAAGGTGTAGCAACATCTGAAAATTGCAGGTAATTAAATATTATCTTGTGTTGAGAACGAAAGATCAACTTCAAATTATTTAACATGAATTGTATTTAAGTTTGTTAGCTCATAGCATTTCCAAGCAAATTTAAAGACAAGTTTGAATATAATTTGCTGTGTCACCAAAATCTAGTTATTAAAAACCTGATCTGTATACTATAGGAACTATTGTCTGTCAGAGTGTGTTGTGTTTTGTCACCAACCTATAAAGGGAGTGCCAAATGTCAACAAATGTGACATCAACTATATCGAAACTTCCTATCGATTAAACCAACAAATTCACTTTAACTAACTATGTTTGATTTTGTAATGTATATTTAAATGCTTAGTTGCTTTAGTACTATATATAACATGTAGATAAAATAGCTACCTTATTATAAGCTATTGCCATTGGTAAAAGGGCTAACACTACAATTCGCGGTTCACGGCTTTCGCGGTTTGCAAGCGGCTGTGGTATTTCCGTGCGAAACCTTATCAGCCCTCAGTCATCAGTGTTGATCGTGTTTTGATTTTTTGATAGCCAGTGATATGACAATCTAAAAGTTGTTGTTTGCAAAACAACGTGTTTAGCACATTCTCGGATAATCACCACTTTGTGTCAGCTTAACTCCGTTAAATCAATCTGGTTATACTTCTTGTTCAACTGAAACCGCTATATGCACGTTTTTCGGGAAATTAACATAATGTTTACCACAAACCAATATACACACACGATCATGACGATAGAGGCACATATGAAACCGCTTTATAAATCCTCATGATATAACCTAATTGAGATAACCAACGTGTACATAGTATAATATAAGAACATTAATCGGGATTCGAAAATCAGTAATCGGACGAGATCGTTGTGACACCGGTCTCTCCAATAATCATACAATAAAGTGAACATCATAGCATATAAATGAATATCTACGACTTGTGTTATTTTCTTGCTTTGCTTCTGTTATTATTCTGCGGTGTGAAAAACGCAACACTATTTTAATTCAAATTAAGCTTCAAACCATGAGGCTTAAATCCAAAGTCACAAGTTGTCGGAAAAAAGTGCATCGATTGCGTTCGCGTTATCACTATGACACGCCTATGACACGTATGTTGCACAATGAAATCAAAATCTGGTATTTCGTCTAAATACTAGGTCGCTAAAATCAAACAATTTGCTTTTCGAATTGACAAAGCTGTTATCAAATTCGAAAAGCAAGGTTTTTCAAGAGCAAAAACCAGGTTTTTTGGCCGTTAACCTCGAAAAGCAAGGTTTTTGAAGAAATAAATCGATCGAAAAAACTGTTTTTTATCAACAACCTTGCTTTCAGGTTTTATAAACCCAAGATTTTCGATCTGTATCTATAACTGAAATGAGTTTAAATGTCTTCATACAACATGTGATGGGATGTCAACACTTATTATTGGAAAAAAATCACTAATTTCTCCCGACATTTTTCTTTGGCTTGTACCGTATTTAGTTTCACATTGATGAATTTATTTCATTTCATTTACGTAAATTGTAAACCACTATGTTGAATTATTACTTAACTAGCGGGAACCCGCGCTTCGCGCGGGCCCCGCTAGTAGTGAGCCCCCCCACTTGAGCGGTTTGTAGGGGGTGTATTGGTGTGTTTTTTGTACACGGGCCCAAAATGTCACGTATCGTCATTTTTATGCCGCCCCCACCCCGCTCAACGAACTTGATTATTGTTATGACCACTCCCATGCTCAGGCCTATCTATGTGTATCAATCTTTATTCAAGCAACACTGACATACAAAAATATACAATGCGCGAAAAAAGAAGGTATATTAAAGCCCAGGACAAAAATCGGAACCACACAGTGGTCCAGGTTTAACGCAGGGCTGAACAACAAACAAAAATACATCAAATAACCACAAAAATCAATGTCCAACCGGAACCAGGAGATACATGCACTGCAAAAACTCCGGTGTTAATTTAACACCATGGGTGTGTACACAGAAATAGAGCGAACCCAGCAAAGTGGAACTATGTGCAGGGATAGAGAATCACACCTTGAGGTATAGGGTTGATCATCGCTTCCCCAGGCTGGCTCTTGCCTCGCATTCCAAATAGTGTAGCTGCACAGAAGGGCCAACTTGCTGAGTTCCTTCATTAATTGCTTTGATGGTTTGGATTTGACAAAGGTGAATATTGCTTTGATATTATTAATATTATCTGGTGTGATTAGACCACGAGTTGACGGATATATCACAGGGAAGAAAACACAACGGAACAATAAACGATATATAATCATCATATTATTTATTTTATTGATACAGAAAGCTTATTTAAATAGTATATGTTTACGTAATGTTTTCCAATTTTCTGTTTCTCATTGCTAATATTAAAGTGTGTTCGAGTCTATTGCGCTCTTCCTTTTATTTATATAGATGTAGATTAAAAGCTTAGTTTTCTTTTGCTGACCCTCCTCTCCGGCTCTTTGTTTTCTTGTGTTTTTTTCTCTTCTTCCGTCATCATGGTCATGGGATTTTCTTTTTCCATGATTGCTGTAGATGGAGGGGGAGATATTTAAAAGATAAATAAACAATGCTATTATTCCGTACTGACTTATAATGAATGGTATTATGTACGTATACGACCGTTACATTTGGTATAGAACTTTTAAACATGCCTGAAAGACACTGGAAATACACTGATAGAAAATAATTGTATACATGATATAAGGATTGGATTGAGATATTTTAGAAACATTTGGTTATTTAAGTAGGCTATACCTATATTTCTTGAAATTATACAATTATGTCCCTACACATTGAGCTATACATGTATGAATAAAAATGCTATAAACCTGAAACCTTTTAGTCTCTGCCAGAAATTATTTTTATATCCTTTAAGGGGGTCGTTACTTTGAGTTTCACGGGAGTATCATGCCAAAGGCAATCGTCAGACGACATATATAAAATCGGGATGATGGGCTGAGTTAATTCGTCGTAGAACTTACCGTTCTCTCCACTTTCTTCCTTTTCCTCTACTACCACTTCTCCTGCCTTCTTCTCTGCCATCATTATTTCCACTGGATTAAACAATCAAACAAATAATTACTTTTACTGGATTAAACAATCAAACAAATCAAAAAGTTTAGACCTAGAAAGGGAGTCGTTACTCTAAGTTTTATGCCAATAAGCCAATCGTCAGACGACATTATAAAATCGACTCATTCATAGATTCTTAAGACAGGGATGATGCATTTAGGTAATTCGGCGTTAAACTTACCCTTCTCTCCACTTTCTTCTACCACTTCTGCTACTTGGTTCTCTTTTTCCATGATTGCTGTGGATGAATTGTGGAGATGTTTAGTAAATGAACGATGATATTATGCCGCCACTGTCTTTGAACAGTATAGGCCTAGAACTTAACATGCATGAAAGACACATCCTATTTATTGTGCCAAACAGAGACATCTTTGTTAGAATAATTGTATCCATGGTAATGATTGGAGTGAGATATTTCAGAAGTAGTATTTCAAAGTATATAAATTACACCATCATACGTCGTCTGTAACTGTAAGCGCTAACAATTATTTATGAAAATTATAGATCTCATAGATCCTGAAGACAGGGATGATGGAATTAGTAAATCCGTCGTAAACTTACTTATAATGTCCGACCACCCAGCAGTCTTTGCCTCTGGGCTTGCTGTGGGTGGCGGTACTGAGCTTGTTCGTAGTGCTGAACATGATTTGCTGACCGGTTTGTTGCTGCTCGGCCTCACGCCCCTATTTCTTGACCACGCAGCAGGTGACGGCGAAGGAGAAGAAGGCTGCTGCTGGGTTTTCGCCGGGGAATAGAGCCGCAGCACTGCTGCGGCCTTATTGACCTTCGCCGTCATAGTCCGTAAATCCGCGCCGACTTCAATGAGCTATTGATTTGAAAACAATAAATTATGAAAATGTTATAGGCCCTATTCAATTGATTTGGCTTAAAAATGGGATATAGAATAACAAAACAATCAATTGATTTTACCTGTTTGCGATAAACCTTTAATAAAGGTAGCCGTTTTCTATCCCAATGGGCATCAGAATCTATTGATTTGTACCTAGACCTATTTGCGATACTAAACCTTATTGTGAGGGGTCAAATCACACTCGAAATCATTGTTTTGAATCTGGCTTTGTTAAGATTTAGGTAGTTCACAAGGCGTGTTTGAGGATTAGTTATTGCGAACAGTGCAAATAATGGAATGATGGAGCCACCTTATGATTTAATCCCTTAATAAAACTTATGACATAGGCCCTAACCACTGTTTGTGATCACACTCTCCTGTCTGTTTCTTTAAAATTATATGACGGGCTCTTATCCTTTTTAAAGGAATTTTTATTTAATCAGGGCAGGGAGGGTCACTGAAAATGTGAGCATCAATAATGATAAAAATTGACGGTTTATAATTGAGTTCGGTACAAACTCAATAAAGCTAAAGGTATGATACTAACTGTTTTGTGGACCTCTTCATACTTTTGGTACGTGATTGCTGCATCCATTCTGTATAAGTCTGTAAAATGTGAAGGTTTAAAGGAAGGTCAAATTAAGTGACATATTTTATTTATATAGATTGTAGTTTTTTAATCCTATGAAGGAATTGAACATTTTGTTTATAATTATAATGATCGGTGACCAATGTCACATCCTTATTAAATGTGTTATTTTCCAAATCAAAAGTCATTTAGTGAATTTTGCTTTATTTCGTATTAAAAAGGAATAACAAAATCTTGTTCAACTCATACTCATAGGCCTACACTGTTAAAAATATCCGTAAATTTACGGCCTCCGTAAAGTGAAATATGCCGTATTTTCTGCGTAATAATGATACGGATTTTTCCGTTAATGCAAATACTAATTATGCTAATTACCGTGATTACAATCAGCCACATTGGCCCAAACACCTGCACATAATATAGTACATCTAAGTAAACACTGTTATTCCACCAACAACCATGTAAAGATGTCAAAACTCCTGTTAAGGGCGCACACAACTAATTCAGTCTAGAAATCCACTTCCGGCAAAAAATTGAGTACAGCAATAGTTCCTATCAATCACAAAAAGTGTGCGAAATCGATACATTAGCTGGTGCTGTCCTCTCGAATGTTGCATGTTGTGTTGTGTGGAATATGTATGTGAAGTTTGTAAAAGAAACGGGATGATTTGAGCTTTATTATAATTTTATCCGCCGATTTACCGCCACTGTGCATCCCAGCCTGAGGACTGAAAATTACGTGATGAAATTAATACCTCAAAATTCAGCGGCATTTACTGACAAATGTGACGGATAACTTTTCTTTATATTCTGATATGTTATAAATAAGCATTGATTGCATAAGATTGCAAATTTTCACAAACATTGACCGTGGAATTTTTGAAATAGAGAGATTTTAATAGGCCGACATTTGTGTGTAAAGCCTATGGGGAGCTAATTAGTTGCGTGCTCCCTTGAAGCACACATCCCTAGTTCCCGGTGGTTTCACTCGCCGAGGGAATGTGCATGGTCAATGCGTTGAAAATTAAGGAGTACCAACAAAATACATGCAGTTTTGGGCGGGTTTTTTAATCACAAACTCGCAAATAATGACCGTAGGCCTACTTCAAAGAACCCGTGTGAGCCAAATTTCTTTACTTTTTTTACGATATTTTCCCCATTTTGCCCATGAGATAGACAACGGACCATTATAAAAAGAAGTTAGATGTAGGGAAATTGAATATATTCGACTTCTTTTTGATTAAAACAATGTTTTGGTTTCACAAAAATTAATATTTTTGCAGTTTAAAAACCGTAAACCCGCCTTTTATTAATAGGAAAATGCGACATTATTTGAAATACGTTGGGGGGGGGGGGGGGGAGGGGAGCTTCCGACTCAGAAAAAGGTGTAGAGGTCTATAAGATTAAAAGTTTCTTTAACTTTTCAATTTTCAACCTGACATATCATCATGGTGCTGCAACAAATGTAGTAAATTTCTGTAGATGATGTCCGCCCAACACCGTTTGACAACTCATCAAAGGGTGACGGACGATAGCTATCGCGGATATCGACATACTAGATTTGGGCGAATTGCATTATGTCGACAGAGTAATTTATCACTTAAAATGCTTATCCTTTCGGGCAAAATGTGTTTATATTCTTATATTGTTCATTTTTTGAAAGGTTTCAATGACTTCATACAGTATAAAATCACAAAACTTGCCAATGCACGGGATGCTATTTACTGAAGACAGTACTTCGTGTGCACTCCACGCGGCACGGAGATACTTTTCAAAAAACACGCAAAAAATACAAATTTACATATGGCGATACGCTGTTTCAAATGACCACATCTCTAAAACGGAATATCAAAATTCTATAAGATTTTGCATTTATACTTAAAATTTAACAATGAAAACAATGGTATATGATTTATATGATTTTGAACAAACATGTGCTCTTGAAGCACACATCCCTAGTTCCCGGTGGTTTCACTCGCCGAGGGAATGTGCATGGTCAATGCGTTGAAAATTAAGGAGTACCAACAAAATACATGCAGTTTTGGGCGGGTTTTTTAATCACAAACTCGCAAATAATGACCGTAGGCCTACTTCAAAGAACCCGTGTGAGCCAAATTTCTTTACTTTTTTTACGATATTTTCCCCATTTTGCCCATGAGATAGACAACGGACCATTATAAAAAGAAGTTAGATGTAGGGAAATTGAATATATTCGACTTCTTTTTGATTAAAACAATGTTTTGGTTTCACAAAAATTCATATTTTTGCAGTTTAAAAATCGTAAACCCGCCTTTTATTAATAGGAAAATGCGACATTATTTGAAATACGTTGGGGGGGGGGGGGGGGGAGGGGAGCTTCCGACTCAGAAAAAGGTGTAGAGGTCTATAAGATTAAAAGTTTCTTTAACTTTTCAATTTTCAACCTGACATATCATCATGGTGCTGCAACAAATGTAGTAAATTTCTGTAGATGATGTCCGCCCAACACCGTTTGACAACTCGATCAAAGGGTGACGGACGATAGCTATCGCGGATATCGACATACTAGATTTGGGCGAATTGCATTATGTCGACAGAGTAATTTATCACTTAAAATGCTTATCCTTTCGGGCAAAATGTGTTTATATTCTTATATTGTTCATTTTTTGAAAGGTTTCAATGACTTCATACAGTATAAAATCACAAAACTTGCCAATGCACGGGATGCTATTTACTGAAGACAGTACTTCGTGTGCACTCCACGCGGCACGGAGATACTTTTCAAAAAACACGCAAAAAATACAAATTTACATATGGCGATACGCTGTTTCAAATGACCACATCTCTAAAACGGAATATCAAAATTCTATAAGATTTTGCATTTATACTTAAAATTTAACAATGAAAACAATGGTATATGATTTATATGATTTTGAACAAACATGTGCTCTTGAAGCACACATCCCTAGTTCCCGGTGGTTTCACTCGCCGAGGGAATGTGCATGGTCAATGCGTTGAAAATTAAGGAGTACCAACAAAATACATGCAGTTTTGGGCGGGTTTTTTAATCACAAACTCGCAAATAATGACCGTAGGCCTACTTCAAAGAACCCGTGTGAGCCAAATTTCTTTACTTTTTTTACGATATTTTCCCCATTTTGCCCATGAGATAGACAACGGACCATTATAAAAAGAAGTTAGATGTAGGGAAATTGAATATATTCGACTTCTTTTTGATTAAAACAATGTTTTGGTTTCACAAAAATTCATATTTTTGCAGTTTAAAAACCGTAAACCCGCCTTTTATTAATAGGAAAATGCGACATTATTTGAAATACGTTGGGGGGGGGGGGGGGAGGGGAGCTTCCGACTCAGAAAAAGGTGTAGAGGTCTATAAGATTAAAAGTTTCTTTAACTTTTCAATTTTCAACCTGACATATCATCATGGTGCTGCAACAAATGTAGTAAATTTCTGTAGATGATGTCCGCCCAACACCGTTTGACAACTCGATCAAAGGGTGACGGACGATAGCTATCGCGGATATCGACATACTAGATTTGGGCGAATTGCATTATGTCGACAGAGTAATTTATCACTTAAAATGCTTATCCTTTCGGGCAAAATGTGTTTATATTCTTATATTGTTCATTTTTTGAAAGGTTTCAATGACTTCATACAGTATAAAATCACAAAACTTGCCAATGCACGGGATGCTATCTACTGAAGACAGTACTTCGTGTGCACTCCACGCGGCACGGAGATACTTTTCAAAAAACACGCAAAAAATACAAATTTACATATGGCGATACGCTGTTTCAAATGACCACATCTCTAAAACGGAATATCAAAATTCTATAAGATTTTGCATTTATACTTAAAATTTAACAATGAAAACAATGGTATATGATTTATATGATTTTGAACAAACATGTGCTCTTGAAACACACATCCCTAGTTCCCGGTGGTTTCACTCGCCGAGGGAATGTGCATGGTCAATGCGTTGAAAATTAAGGAGTACCAACAAAATACATGCAGTTTTGGGCGGGTTTTTTAATCACAAACTCGCAAATAATGACCGTAGGCCTACTTCAAAGAACCCGTGTGAGCCAAATTTCTTTACTTTTTTTACGATATTTTCCCCATTTTGCCCATGAGATAGACAACGGACCATTATAAAAAGAAGTTAGATGTAGGGAAATTGAATATATTCGACTTCTTTTTGATTAAAACAATGTTTTGGTTTCACAAAAATTCATATTTTTGCAGTTTAAAAACCGTAAACCCGCCTTTTATTAATAGGAAAATGCGACATTATTTGAAATACGTTGGGGGGGGGGGGGGGGGGGGAGCTTCCGACTCAGAAAAAGGTGTAGAGGTCTATAAGATTAAAAGTTTCTTTAACTTTTCAATTTTCAACCTGACATATCATCATGGTGCTGCAACAAATGTAGTAAATTTCTGTAGATGATGTCCGCCCAACACCGTTTGACAACTCGATCAAAGGGTGACGGACGATAGCTATCGCGGATATCGACATACTAGATTTGGGCGAATTGCATTATGTCGACAGAGTAATTTATCACTTAAAATGCTTATCCTTTCGGGCAAAATGTGTTTATATTCTTATATTGTTCATTTTTTGAAAGGTTTCAATGACTTCATACAGTATAAAATCACAAAACTTGCCAATGCACGGGATGCTATCTACTGAAGACAGTACTTCGTGTGCACTCCACGCGGCACGGAGATACTTTTCAAAAAACACGCAAAAAATACAAATTTACATATGGCGATACGCTGTTTCAAATGACCACATCTCTAAAACGGAATATCAAAATTCTATAAGATTTTGCATTTATACTTAAAATTTAACAATGAAAACAATGGTATATGATTTATATGATTTTGAACAAACATGTGCTCTTAAAGCACACATCCCTAGTTCCAGGTGGTTTCACTCGCCGAGGGAATGTGCATGGTCAATGCGTTGAAAATTAAGGAGTACCAACAAAATACATGCAGTTTTGGGCGGGTTTTTTAATCACAAACTCGCAAATAATGACCGTAGGCCTACTTCAAAGAACCCGTGTGAGCCAAATTTCTTTACTTTTTTTACGATATTTTCCCCATTTTGCCCATGAGATAGACAACGGACCATTATAAAAAGAAGTTAGATGTAGGGAAATTGAATATATTCGACTTCTTTTTGATTAAAACAATGTTTTGGTTTCACAAAAATTCATATTTTTGCAGTTTAAAAACCGTAAACCCGCCTTTTATTAATAGGAAAATGCGACATTATTTGAAATACGTTGGGGGGGGGGGGGGGGGAGGGGAGCTTCCGACTCAGAAAAAGGTGTAGAGGTCTATAAGATTAAAAGTTTCTTTAACTTTTCAATTTTCAACCTGACATATCATCATGGTGCTGCAACAAATGTAGTAAATTTCTGTAGATGATGTCCGCCCAACACCGTTTGACAACTCGATCAAAGGGTGACGGACGATAGCTATCGCGGATATCGACATACTAGATTTGGGCGAATTGCATTATGTCGACAGAGTAATTTATCACTTAAAATGCTTATCCTTTCGGGCAAAATGTGTTTATATTCTTATATTGTTCATTTTTTGAAAGGTTTCAATGACTTCATACAGTATAAAATCACAAAACTTGCCAATGCACGGGATGCTATCTACTGAAGACAGTACTTCGTGTGCACTCCACGCGGCACGGAGATACTTTTCAAAAAACACGCAAAAAATACAAATTTACATATGGCGATACGCTGTTTCAAATGACCACATCTCTATAAGATTTTGCATTTATACTTAAAATTTAACAATGAAAACAATGGTATATGATTTATATGATTTTGAACAAACATGTGCTCTTAAAGCACACATCCCTAGTTCCAGGTGGTTTCACTCGCCGAGGGAATGTGCATGGTCAATGCGTTGAAAATTAAGGAGTACCAACAAAATACATGCAGTTTTGGGCGGTTTTTTTAATCACAAACTCGCAAATAATGACCGTAGGCCTACTTCAAAGAACCCGTGTGAGCCAAATTTCTTTTTTTTTAACGATATTTTCCCCATTTTGCCCATGAGATAGACAACGGACCATTATAAAAAGAAGTTAGATGTAGGGAAATTGAATATATTCGACTTCTTTTTGATTAAAACAATGTTTTGGTTTCACAAAAATTCATATTTTTGCAGTTTAAAAACCGTAAACCCGCCTTCTATTAATAGGAAAATGCGACATTATTTGAAATACGTTGGGGGGGGGGGGGGGGGGAGGGGAGCTTCCGACTCAGAAAAAGGTGTAGAGGTCTATAAGATTAAAAGTTTCTTTAACTTTTCAATTTTCAACCTGACATATCATCATGGTGCTGCAACAAATGTAGTAAATTTCTGTAGATGATGTCCGCCCAACACCGTTTGACAACTCGATCAAAGGGTGACGGACGATAGCTATCGCGGATATCGACATACTAGATTTGGGCGAATTGCATTATGTCGACAGAGTAATTTATCACTTAAAATGCTTATCCTTTCGGGCAAAATGTGTTTATATTCTTATATTGTTCATTTTTTGAAAGGTTTCAATGACTTCATACAGTATAAAATCACAAAACTTGCCAATGCACGGGATGCTATCTACTGAAGACAGTACTTCGTGTGCACTCCACGCGGCACGGAGATACTTTTCAAAAAACACGCAAAAAATACAAATTTACATATGGCGATACGCTGTTTCAAATGACCACATCTCTAAAACGGAATATCAAAATTCTATAAGATTTTGCATTTATACTTAAAATTTAACAATGAAAACAATGGTATATGATTTATATGATTTTGAACAAACATGTGCTCTTGAAGCACACATCCCTAGTTCCCGGTGGTTTCACTCGCCGAGGGAATGTGCATGGTCAATGCGTTGAAAATTAAGGAGTACCAACAAAATACATGCAGTTTTGGGCGGGTTTTTTAATCACAAACTCGCAAATAATGACCGTAGGCCTACTTCAAAGAACCCGTGTGAGCCAAATTTCTTTACTTTTTTACGATATTTTCCCCATTTTGCCCATGAGATAGACAACGGACCATTATAAAAAGAAGTTAGATGTAGGGAAATTGAATATATTCGACTTCTTTTTGATTAAAACAATGTTTTGGTTTCACAAAAATTCATATTTTTGCAGTTTAAAAACCGTAAACCCGCCTTTTATTAATAGGAAAATGCGACATTATTTGAAATACGTTGGGGGGGGGGGGGGGGGGGGAGCTTCCGACTCAGAAAAAGGTGTAGAGGTCTATAAGATTAAAAGTTTCTTTAACTTTTCAATTTTCAACCTGACATATCATCATGGTGCTGCAACAAATGTAGTAAATTTCTGTAGATGATGTCCGCCCAACACCGTTTGACAACTCGATCAAAGGGTGACGGACGATAGCTATCGCGGATATCGACATACTAGATTTGGGCGGATTGCATTATGTCGACAGAGTAATTTATCACTTAAAATGCTTATCCTTTCGGGCAAAATGTGTTTATATTCTTATATTGTTCATTTTTTGAAAGGTTTCAATGACTTCATACAGTATAAAATCACAAAACTTGCCAATGCACGGGATGCTATCTACTGAAGACAGTACTTCGTGTGCACTCCACGCGGCACGGAGATACTTTTCAAAAAACACGCAAAAAATACAAATTTACATATGGCGATACGCTGTTTCAAATGACCACATCTCTAAAACGGAATATCAAAATTTTATAAGATTTTGCATTTATACTTAAAATTTAACAATGAAAACAATGGTATATGATTTATATGAATTTGAACAAACATGTGCTCTTGAAGCACACATCCCTAGTTCCCGGTGGTTTCACTCGCCGAGGGAATGTGCATGGTCAATGCGTTGAAAATTAAGGAGTACCAACAAAATACATGCAGTTTTGGGCGGGTTTTTTAATCACAAACTCGCAAATAATGACCGTAGGCCTACTTCAAAGAACCCGTGTGAGCCAAATTTCTTTACTTTTTTTACGATATTTTCCCCATTTTGCCCATGAGATAGACAACGGACCATTATAAAAAGAAGTTAGATGTAGGGAAATTGAATATATTCGACTTCTTTTTGATTAAAACAATGTTTTGGTTTCACAAAAATTCATATTTTTGCAGTTTAAAAACCGTAAACCCGCCTTTTATTAATAGGAAAATGCGACATTATTTGAAATACGTTGGGGGGGGGGGGGGGGGGGAGCTTCCGACTCAGAAAAAGGTGTAGAGGTCTATAAGATTAAAAGTTTCTTTAACTTTTCAATTTTCAACCTGACATATCATCATGGTGCTGCAACAAATGTAGTAAATTTCTGTAGATGATGTCCGCCCAACACCGTTTGACAACTCGATCAAAGGGTGACGGACGATAGCTATCGCGGATATCGACATACTAGATTTGGGCGAATTGCATTATGTCGACAGAGTAATTTATCACTTAAAATGCTTATCCTTTCGGGCAAAATGTGTTTATATTCTTATATTGTTCATTTTTTGAAAGGTTTCAATGACTTCATACAGTATAAAATCACAAAACTTGCCAATGCACGGGATGCTATCTACTGAAGACAGTACTTCGTGTGCACTCCACGCGGCACGGAGATACTTTTCAAAAAACACGCAAAAAATACAAATTTACATATGGCGATACGCTGTTTCAAATGACCACATCTCTAAAACGGAATATCAAAATTCTATAAGATTTTGCATTTATACTTAAAATTTAACAATGAAAACAATGGTATATGATTTATATGATTTTGAACAAACATGTGCTCTTAAAGCACACATCCCTAGTTCCAGGTGGTTTCACTCGCCGAGGGAATGTGCATGGTCAATGCGTTGAAAATTAAGGAGTACCAACAAAATACATGCAGTTTTGGGCGGGTTTTTTAATCACAAACTCGCAAATAATGACCGTAGGCCTACTTCAAAGAACCCGTGTGAGCCAAATTTCTTTACTTTTTTTACGATATTTTCCCCATTTTGCCCATGAGATAGACAACGGACCATTATAAAAAGAAGTTAGATGTAGGGAAATTGAATATATTCGACTTCTTTTTGATTAAAACAATGTTTTGGTTTCACAAAAATTCATATTTTTGCAGTTTAAAAACCGTAAACCCGCCTTTTATTAATAGGAAAATGCGACATTATTTGAAATACGTTGGGGGGGGGGGGGGGGGGGGAGCTTCCGACTCAGAAAAAGGTGTAGAGGTCTATAAGATTAAAAGTTTCTTTAACTTTTCAATTTTCAACCTGACATATCATCATGGTGCTGCAACAAATGTAGTAAATTTCTGTAGATGATGTCCGCCCAACACCGTTTGACAACTCGATCAAAGGGTGACGGACGATAGCTATCGCGGATATCGACATACTAGATTTGGGCGGATTGCATTATGTCGACAGAGTAATTTATCACTTAAAATGCTTATCCTTTCGGGCAAAATGTGTTTATATTCTTATATTGTTCATTTTTTGAAAGGTTTCAATGACTTCATACAGTATAAAATCACAAAACTTGCCAATGCACGGGATGCTATCTACTGAAGACAGTACTTCGTGTGCACTCCACGCGGCACGGAGATACTTTTCAAAAAACACGCAAAAAATACAAATTTACATATGGCGATACGCTGTTTCAAATGACCACATCTCTAAAACGGAATATCAAAATTCTATAAGATTTTGCATTTATACTTAAAATTTAACAATGAAAACAATGGTATATGATTTATATGATTTTGAACAAACATGTGCTCTTGAAGCACACATCCCTAGTTCCCGGTGGTTTCACTCGCCGAGGGAATGTGCATGGTCAATGCGTTGAAAATTAAGGAGTACCAACAAAATACATGCAGTTTTGGGCGGGTTTTTTAATCACAAACTCGCAAATAATGACCGTAGGCCTACTTCAAAGAACCCGTGTGAGCCAAATTTCTTTACTTTTTTTACGATATTTTCCCCATTTTGCCCATGAGATAGACAACGGACCATTATAAAAAGAAGTTAGATGTAGGGAAATTGAATATATTCGACTTCTTTTTGATTAAAACAATGTTTTGGTTTCACAAAAATTCATATTTTTGCAGTTTAAAAACCGTAAACCCGCCTTTTATTAATAGGAAAATGCGACATTATTTGAAATACGTTGGGGGGGGGGGGGGGGGGGGGGGGGGAGGGGAGCTTCCGACTCAGAAAAAGGTGTAGAGGTCTATAAGATTAAAAGTTTCTTTAACTTTTCAATTTTCAACCTGACATATCATCATGGTGCTGCAACAAATGTAGTAAATTTCTGTAGATGATGTCCGCCCAACACCGTTTGACAACTCGATCAAAGGGTGACGGACGATAGCTATCGCGGATATCGACATACTAGATTTGGGCGAATTGCATTATGTCGACAGAGTAATTCATCACTTAAAATGCTTATCCTTTCGGGCAAAATGTGTTTATATTCTTATATTGTTCATTTTTTGAAAGGTTTCAATGACTTCATACAGTATAAAATCACAAAACTTGCCAATGCACGGGATGCTATCTACTGAAGACAGTACTTCGTGTGCACTCCACGCGGCACGGAGATACTTTTCAAAAAACACGCAAAAAATACAAATTTACATATGGCGATACGCTGTTTCAAATGACCACATCTCTATAAGATTTTGCATTTATACTTAAAATTTAACAATGAAAACAATGGTATATGATTTATATGATTTTGAACAAACATGTGCTCTTAAAGCACACATCCCTAGTTCCAGGTGGTTTCACTCGCCGAGGGAATGTGCATGGTCAATGCGTTGAAAATTAAGGAGTACCAACAAAATACATGCAGTTTTGGGCGGGTTTTTTAATCACAAACTCGCAAATAATGACCGTAGGCCTACTTCAAAGAACCCGTGTGAGCCAAATTTCTTTTTTTTTACGATATTTTCCCCATTTTGCCCATGAGATAGACAACGGACCATTATAAAAAGAAGTTAGATGTAGGGAAATTGAATATATTCGACTTCTTTTTGATTAAAACAATGTTTTGGTTTCACAAAAATTCATATTTTTGCAGTTTAAAAACCGTAAACCCGCCTTTTATTAATAGGAAAATGCGACATTATTTGAAATACGTTGGGGGGGGGGGGGGGGGGGGGGAGCTTCCGACTCAGAAAAAGGTGTAGAGGTCTATAAGATTAAAAGTTTCTTTAACTTTTCAATTTTCAACCTGACATATCATCATGGTGCTGCAACAAATGTAGTAAATTTCTGTAGATGATGTCCGCCCAACACCGTTTGACAACTCGATCAAAGGGTGACGGACGATAGCTATCGCGGATATCGACATACTAGATTTGGGCGAATTGCATTATGTCGACAGAGTAATTTATCACTTAAAATGCTTATCCTTTCGGGCAAAATGTGTTTATATTCTTATATTGTTCATTTTTTGAAAGGTTTCAATGACTTCATACAGTATAAAATCACAAAACTTGCCAATGCACGGGATGCTATCTACTGAAGACAGTACTTCGTGTGCACTCCACGCGGCACGGAGATACTTTTCAAAAAACACGCAAAAAATACAAATTTACATATGGCGATACGCTGTTTCAAATGACCACATCTCTAAAACGGAATATCAAAATTCTATAAGATTTTGCATTTATACTTAAAATTTAACAATGAAAACAATGGTATATGATTTATATGATTTTGAACAAACATGTGCTCTTAAAGCACACATCCCTAGTTCCAGGTGGTTTCACTCGCCGAGGGAATGTGCATGGTCAATGCGTTGAAAATTAAGGAGTACCAACAAAATACATGCAGTTTTGGGCGGGTTTTTTAATCACAAACTCGCAAATAATGACCGTAGGCCTACTTCAAAGAACCCGTGTGAGCCAAATTTCTTTACTTTTTTTACGATATTTCCCCATTTTGCCCATGAGATAGACAACGGACCATTATAAAAAGAAGTTAGATGTAGGGAAATTGAATATATTCGACTTCTTTTTGATTAAAACAATGTTTTGGTTTCACAAAAATTCATATTTTTGCAGTTTAAAAACCGTAAACCCGCCTTTTATTAATAGGAAAATGCGACATTATTTGAAATACGTTGGGGGGGGGGGGGGGGGGGGGGGAGCTTCCGACTCAGAAAAAGGTGTAGAGGTCTATAAGATTAAAAGTTTCTTTAACTTTTCAATTTTCAACCTGACATATCATCATGGTGCTGCAACAAATGTAGTAAATTTCTGTAGATGATGTCCGCCCAACACCGTTTGACAACTCGATCAAAGGGTGACGGACGATAGCTATCGCGGATATCGACATACTAGATTTGAGCGAATTGCATTATGTCGACAGAGTAATTTATCACTTAAAATGCTTATCCTTTCGGGCAAAATGTGTTTATATTCTTATATTGTTCATTTTTTGAAAGGTTTCAATGACTTCATACAGTATAAAATCACAAAACTTGCCAATGCACGGGATGCTATCTACTGAAGACAGTACTTCGTGTGCACTCCACGCGGCACGGAGATACTTTTCAAAAAACACGCAAAAAATACAAATTTACATATGGCGATACGCTGTTTCAAATGACCACATCTCTAAAACGGAATATCAAAATTCTATAAGATTTTGCATTTATACTTAAAATTTAACAATGAAAACAATGGTATATGATTTATATGATTTTGAACAAACATGTGCTCTTAAAGCACACATCCCTAGTTCCAGGTGGTTTCACTCGCCGAGGGAATGTGCATGGTCAATGCGTTGAAAATTAAGGAGTACCAACAAAATACATGCAGTTTTGGGCGGGTTTTTTAATCACAAACTCGCAAATAATGACCGTAGGCCTACTTCAAAGAACCCGTGTGAGCCAAATTTCTTTACTTTTTTTACGATATTTCCCCATTTTGCCCATGAGATAGACAACGGACCATTATAAAAAGAAGTTAGATGTAGGGAAATTGAATATATTCGACTTCTTTTTGATTAAAACAATGTTTTGGTTTCACAAAAATTCATATTTTTGCAGTTTAAAAACCGTAAACCCGCCTTTTATTAATAGGAAAATGCGACATTATTTGAAATACGTTGGGGGGGGGGGGGGGGGGGGAGCTTCCGACTCAGAAAAAGGTGTAGAGGTCTATAAGATTAAAAGTTTCTTTAACTTTTCAATTTTCAACCTGACATATCATCATGGTGCTGCAACAAATGTAGTAAATTTCTGTAGATGATGTCCGCCCAACACCGTTTGACAACTCGATCAAAGGGTGACGGACGATAGCTATCGCGGATATCGACATACTAGATTTGGGCGGATTGCATTATGTCGACAGAGTAATTTATCACTTAAAATGCTTATCCTTTCGGGCAAAATGTGTTTATATTCTTATATTGTTCATTTTTTGAAAGGTTTCAATGACTTCATACAGTATAAAATCACAAAACTTGCCAATGCACGGGATGCTATCTACTGAAGACAGTACTTCGTGTGCACTCCACGCGGCACGGAGATACTTTTCAAAAAACACGCAAAAAATACAAATTTACATATGGCGATACGCTGTTTCAAATGACCACATCTCTAAAACGGAATATCAAAATTCTATAAGATTTTGCATTTATACTTAAAATTTAACAATGAAAACAATGGTATATGATTTATATGATTTTGAACAAACATGTGCTCTTGAAGCACACATCCCTAGTTCCCGGTGGTTTCACTCGCCGAGGGAATGTGCATGGTCAATGCGTTGAAAATTAAGGAGTACCAACAAAATACATGCAGTTTTGGGCGGGTTTTTTAATCACAAACTCGCAAATAATGACCGTAGGCCTACTTCAAAGAACCCGTGTGAGCCAAATTTCTTTACTTTTTTTACGATATTTTCCCCATTTTGCCCATGAGATAGACAACGGACCATTATAAAAAGAAGTTAGATGTAGGGAAATTGAATATATTCGACTTCTTTTTGATTAAAACAATGTTTTGGTTTCACAAAAATTCATATTTTTGCAGTTTAAAAACCGTAAACCCGCCTTTTATTAATAGGAAAATGCGACATTATTTGAAATACGTTGGGGGGGGGGGGGGGGGGGGGGAGGGGAGCTTCCGACTCAGAAAAAGGTGTAGAGGTCTATAAGATTAAAAGTTTCTTTAACTTTTCAATTTTCAACCTGACATATCATCATGGTGCTGCAACAAATGTAGTAAATTTCTGTAGATGATGTCCGCCCAACACCGTTTGACAACTCGATCAAAGGGTGACGGACGATAGCTATCGCGGATATCGACATACTAGATTTGGGCGAATTGCATTATGTCGACAGAGTAATTCATCACTTAAAATGCTTATCCTTTCGGGCAAAATGTGTTTATATTCTTATATTGTTCATTTTTTGAAAGGTTTCAATGACTTCATACAGTATAAAATCACAAAACTTGCCAATGCACGGGATGCTATCTACTGAAGACAGTACTTCGTGTGCACTCCACGCGGCACGGAGATACTTTTCAAAAAACACGCAAAAAATACAAATTTACATATGGCGATACGCTGTTTCAAATGACCACATCTCTATAAGATTTTGCATTTATACTTAAAATTTAACAATGAAAACAATGGTATATGATTTATATGATTTTGAACAAACATGTGCTCTTAAAGCACACATCCCTAGTTCCAGGTGGTTTCACTCGCCGAGGGAATGTGCATGGTCAATGCGTTGAAAATTAAGGAGTACCAACAAAATACATGCAGTTTTGGGCGGTTTTTTTAATCACAAACTCGCAAATAATGACCGTAGGCCTACTTCAAAGAACCCGTGTGAGCCAAATTTCTTTTTTTTTACGATATTTTCCCCATTTTGCCCATGAGATAGACAACGGACCATTATAAAAAGAAGTTAGATGTAGGGAAATTGAATATATTCGACTTCTTTTTGATTAAAACAATGTTTTGGTTTCACAAAAATTCATATTTTTGCAGTTTAAAAACCGTAAACCCGCCTTCTATTAATAGGAAAATGCGACATTATTTGAAATACGTTGGGGGGGGGGGGGGGGGGGGGGAGGGGAGCTTCCGACTCAGAAAAAGGTGTAGAGGTCTATAAGATTAAAAGTTTCTTTAACTTTTCAATTTTCAACCTGACATATCATCATGGTGCTGCAACAAATGTAGTAAATTTCTGTAGATGATGTCCGCCCAACACCGTTTGACAACTCGATCAAAGGGTGACGGACGATAGCTATCGCGGATATCGACATACTAGATTTGGGCGAATTGCATTATGTCGACAGAGTAATTTATCACTTAAAATGCTTATCCTTTCGGGCAAAATGTGTTTATATTCTTATATTGTTCATTTTTTGAAAGGTTTCAATGACTTCATACAGTATAAAATCACAAAACTTGCCAATGCACGGGATGCTATCTACTGAAGACAGTACTTCGTGTGCACTCCACGCGGCACGGAGATACTTTTCAAAAAACACGCAAAAAATACAAATTTACATATGGCGATACGCTGTTTCAAATGACCACATCTCTAAAACGGAATATCAAAATTCTATAAGATTTTGCATTTATACTTAAAATTTAACAATGAAAACAATGGTATATGATTTATATGATTTTGAACAAACATGTGCTCTTGAAGCACACATCCCTAGTTCCCGGTGGTTTCACTCGCCGAGGGAATGTGCATGGTCAATGCGTTGAAAATTAAGGAGTACCAACAAAATACATGCAGTTTTGGGCGGGTTTTTTAATCACAAACTCGCAAATAATGACCGTAGGCCTACTTCAAAGAACCCGTGTGAGCCAAATTTCTTTACTTTTTTACGATATTTTCCCCATTTTGCCCATGAGATAGACAACGGACCATTATAAAAAGAAGTTAGATGTAGGGAAATTGAATATATTCGACTTCTTTTTGATTAAAACAATGTTTTGGTTTCACAAAAATTAATATTTTTGCAGTTTAAAAACCGTAAACCCGCCTTTTATTAATAGGAAAATGCGACATTATTTGAAATACGTTGGGGGGGGGGGGGGGGGGGGGGGAGCTTCCGACTCAGAAAAAGGTGTAGAGGTCTATAAGATTAAAAGTTTCTTTAACTTTTCAATTTTCAACCTGACATATCATCATGGTGCTGCAACAAATGTAGTAAATTTCTGTAGATGATGTCCGCCCAACACCGTTTGACAACTCGATCAAAGGGTGACGGACGATAGCTATCGCGGATATCGACATTCTAGATTTGGGCGGATTGCATTATGTCGACAGAGTAATTTATCACTTAAAATGCTTATCCTTTCGGGCAAAATGTGTTTATATTCTTATATTGTTCATTTTTTGAAAGGTTTCAATGACTTCATACAGTATAAAATCACAAAACTTGCCAATGCACGGGATGCTATCTACTGAAGACAGTACTTCGTGTGCACTCCACGCGGCACGGAGATACTTTTCAAAAAACACGCAAAAAATACAAATTTACATATGGCGATACGCTGTTTCAAATGACCACATCTCTAAAACGGAATATCAAAATTCTATAAGATTTTGCATTTATACTTAAAATTTAACAATGAAAACAATGGTATATGATTTATATGATTTTGAACAAACATGTGCTCTTGAAGCACACATCCCTAGTTCCCGGTGGTTTCACTCGCCGAGGGAATGTGCATGGTCAATGCGTTGAAAATTAAGGAGTACCAACAAAATACATGCAGTTTTGGGCGGGTTTTTTAATCACAAACTCGCAAATAATGACCGTAGGCCTACTTCAAAGAACCCGTGTGAGCCAAATTTCTTTACTTTTTTTACGATATTTTCCCCATTTTGCCCATGAGATAGACAACGGACCATTATAAAAAGAAGTTAGATGTAGGGAAATTGAATATATTCGACTTCTTTTTGATTAAAACAATGTTTTGGTTTCACAAAAATTCATATTTTTGCAGTTTAAAAACCGTAAACCCGCCTTTTATTAATAAGAAAATGCGACATTATTTGAAATACGTTGGGGGGGGGGGGGGGGGGGAGCTTCCGACTCAGAAAAAGGTGTAGAGGTCTATAAGATTAAAAGTTTCTTTAACTTTTCAATTTTCAACCTGACATATCATCATGGTGCTGCAACAAATGTAGTAAATTTCTGTAGATGATGTCCGCCCAACACCGTTTGACAACTCGATCAAAGGGTGACGGACGATAGCTATCGCGGATATCGACATACTAGATTTGGGCGAATTGCATTATGTCGACAGAGTAATTTATCACTTAAAATGCTTATCCTTTCGGGCAAAATGTGTTTATATTCTTATATTGTTCATTTTTTGAAAGGTTTCAATGACTTCATACAGTATAAAATCACAAAACTTGCCAATGCACGGGATGCTATCTACTGAAGACAGTACTTCGTGTGCACTCCACGCGGCACGGAGATACTTTTCAAAAAACACGCAAAAAATACAAATTTACATATGGCGATACGCTGTTTCAAATGACCACATCTCTAAAACGGAATATCAAAATTCTATAAGATTTTGCATTTATACTTAAAATTTAACAATGAAAACAATGGTATATGATTTATATGATTTTGAACAAACATGTGCTCTTAAAGGGCGCACACAACTAATTCAGTCTAGAAATCCACTTCCGGCAAAAAATTGAGTACAGCAATAGTTCCTATCAATCACAAAAAGTGTGCGAAATCGATACATTAGCTGGTGCTGTCCTCTCGAATGTTGCATGTTGTGTTGTGTGGAATATGTATGTGAAGTTTTGTAAAAGAAACGGGATGATTTGAGCTTTATTATAATTTTATCCGCCGATTTACCGCCACTGTGCATCCCAGCCTGAGGACTGAAAATTACGTGATGAAATTAATACCTCAAAATTCAGCGGCATTTACTGACAAATGTGACGGATAACTTTTCTTTATATTCTGATATGTTATAAATAAGCATTGATTGCATAAGATTGCAAATTTTCACAAACATTGACCGTGGAATTTTTGAAATAGAGAGATTTTAATAGGCCGACATTTGTGTGTAAAGCCTATGGGGAGCTAATTAGTTGCGTGCTCCCTTGAAGCACACATCCCTAGTTCCCGGTGGTTTCACTCGCCGAGGGAATGTGCATGGTCAATGCGTTGAAAATTAAGGAGTACCAACAAAATACATGCAGTTTTGGGCGGGTTTTTTAATCACAAACTCGCAAATAATGACCGTAGGCCTACTTCAAAGAACCCGTGTGAGCCAAATTTCTTTACTTTTTTTACGATATTTTCCCCATTTTGCCCATGAGATAGACAACGGACCATTATAAAAAGAAGTTAGATGTAGGGAAATTGAATATATTCGACTTCTTTTTGATTAAAACAATGTTTTGGTTTCACAAAAATTAATATTTTTGCAGTTTAAAAACCGTAAACCCGCCTTTTATTAATAGGAAAATGCGACATTATTTGAAATACGTTGGGGGGGGGGGGGGGGAGGGGAGCTTCCGACTCAGAAAAAGGTGTAGAGGTCTATAAGATTAAAAGTTTCTTTAACTTTTCAATTTTCAACCTGACATATCATCATGGTGCTGCAACAAATGTAGTAAATTTCTGTAGATGATGTCCGCCCAACACCGTTTGACAACTCGATCAAAGGGTGACGGACGATAGCTATCGCGGATATCGACATACTAGATTTGGGCGAATTGCATTATGTCGACAGAGTAATTTATCACTTAAAATGCTTATCCTTTCGGGCAAAATGTGTTTATATTCTTATATTGTTCATTTTTTGAAAGGTTTCAATGACTTCATACAGTATAAAATCACAAAACTTGCCAATGCACGGGATGCTATTTACTGAAGACAGTACTTCGTGTGCACTCCACGCGGCACGGAGATACTTTTCAAAAAACACGCAAAAAATACAAATTTACATATGGCGATACGCTGTTTCAAATGACCACATCTCTAAAACGGAATATCAAAATTCTATAAGATTTTGCATTTATACTTAAAATTTAACAATGAAAACAATGGTATATGATTTATATGATTTTGAACAAACATGTGCTCTTGAAGCACACATCCCTAGTTCCCGGTGGTTTCACTCGCCGAGGGAATGTGCATGGTCAATGCGTTGAAAATTAAGGAGTACCAACAAAATACATGCAGTTTTGGGCGGGTTTTTTAATCACAAACTCGCAAATAATGACCGTAGGCCTACTTCAAAGAACCCGTGTGAGCCAAATTTCTTTACTTTTTTTACGATATTTTCCCCATTTTGCCCATGAGATAGACAACGGACCATTATAAAAAGAAGTTAGATGTAGGGAAATTGAATATATTCGACTTCTTTTTGATTAAAACAATGTTTTGGTTTCACAAAAATTCATATTTTTGCAGTTTAAAAACCGTAAACCCGCCTTTTATTAATAGGAAAATGCGACATTATTTGAAATACGTTGGGGGGGGGGGGGGGGGGGGAGGGGAGCTTCCGACTCAGAAAAAGGTGTAGAGGTCTATAAGATTAAAAGTTTCTTTAACTTTTCAATTTTCAACCTGACATATCATCATGGTGCTGCAACAAATGTAGTAAATTTCTGTAGATGATGTCCGCCCAACACCGTTTGACAACTCGATCAAAGGGTGACGGACGATAGCTATCGCGGATATCGACATACTAGATTTGGGCGAATTGCATTATGTCGACAGAGTAATTTATCACTTAAAATGCTTATCCTTTCGGGCAAAATGTGTTTATATTCTTATATTGTTCATTTTTTGAAAGGTTTCAATGACTTCATACAGTATAAAATCACAAAACTTGCCAATGCACGGGATGCTATCTACTGAAGACAGTACTTCGTGTGCACTCCACGCGGCACGGAGATACTTTTCAAAAAACACGCAAAAAATACAAATTTACATATGGCGATACGCTGTTTCAAATGACCACATCTCTAAAACGGAATATCAAAATTCTATAAGATTTTGCATTTATACTTAAAATTTAACAATGAAAACAATGGTATATGATTTATATGATTTTGAACAAACATGTGCTCTTGAAACACACATCCCTAGTTCCCGGTGGTTTCACTCGCCGAGGGAATGTGCATGGTCAATGCGTTGAAAATTAAGGAGTACCAACAAAATACATGCAGTTTTGGGCGGGTTTTTTAATCACAAACTCGCAAATAATGACCGTAGGCCTACTTCAAAGAACCCGTGTGAGCCAAATTTCTTTACTTTTTTTACGATATTTTCCCCATTTTGCCCATGAGATAGACAACGGACCATTATAAAAAGAAGTTAGATGTAGGGAAATTGAATATATTCGACTTCTTTTTGATTAAAACAATGTTTTGGTTTCACAAAAATTCATATTTTTGCAGTTTAAAAACCGTAAACCCGCCTTTTATTAATAGGAAAATGCGACATTATTTGAAATACGTTGGGGGGGGGGGGGGGGAGGGGAGCTTCCGACTCAGAAAAAGGTGTAGAGGTCTATAAGATTAAAAGTTTCTTTAACTTTTCAATTTTCAACCTGACATATCATCATGGTGCTGCAACAAATGTAGTAAATTTCTGTAGATGATGTCCGCCCAACACCGTTTGACAACTCGATCAAAGGGTGACGGACGATAGCTATCGCGGATATCGACATACTAGATTTGGGCGAATTGCATTATGTCGACAGAGTAATTTATCACTTAAAATGCTTATCCTTTCGGGCAAAATGTGTTTATATTCTTATATTGTTCATTTTTTGAAAGGTTTCAATGACTTCATACAGTATAAAATCACAAAACTTGCCAATGCACGGGATGCTATCTACTGAAGACAGTACTTCGTGTGCACTCCACGCGGCACGGAGATACTTTTCAAAAACACGCAAAAAATACAAATTTACATATGGTGATACGCTGTTTCAAATGACCACATCTCTAAAACGGAATATCAAAATTCTATAAGATTTTGCATTTATACTTAAAATTTAACAATGAAAACAATGGTATATGATTTATATGATTTTGAACAAACATGTGCTCTTAAAGCACACATCCCTAGTTCCAGGTGGTTTCACTCGCCGAGGGAATGTGCATGGTCAATGCGTTGAAAATTAAGGAGTACCAACAAAATACATGCAGTTTTGGGCGGGTTTTTTAATCACAAACTCGCAAATAATGACCGTAGGCCTACTTCAAAGAACCCGTGTGAGCCAAATTTCTTTACTTTTTTTACGATATTTTCCCCATTTTGCCCATGAGATAGACAACGGACCATTATAAAAAGAAGTTAGATGTAGGGAAATTGAATATATTCGACTTCTTTTTGATTAAAACAATGTTTTGGTTTCACAAAAATTCATATTTTTGCAGTTTAAAAACCGTAAACCCGCCTTTTATTAATAGGAAAATGCGACATTATTTGAAATACGTTGGGGGGGGGGGGGGGGGGGAGGGGAGCTTCCGACTCAGAAAAAGGTGTAGAGGTCTATAAGATTAAAAGTTTCTTTAACTTTTCAATTTTCAACCTGACATATCATCATGGTGCTGCAACAAATGTAGTAAATTTCTGTAGATGATGTCCGCCCAACACCGTTTGACAACTCGATCAAAGGGTGACGGACGATAGCTATCGCGGATATCGACATACTAGATTTGGGCGAATTGCATTATGTCGACAGAGTAATTTATCACTTAAAATGCTTATCCTTTCGGGCAAAATGTGTTTATATTCTTATATTGTTCATTTTTTGAAAGGTTTCAATGACTTCATACAGTATAAAATCACAAAACTTGCCAATGCACGGGATGCTATCTACTGAAGACAGTACTTCGTGTGCACTCCACGCGGCACGGAGATACTTTTCAAAAAACACGCAAAAAATACAAATTTACATATGGCGATACGCTGTTTCAAATGACCACATCTCTATAAGATTTTGCATTTATACTTAAAATTTAACAATGAAAACAATGGTATATGATTTATATGATTTTGAACAAACATGTGCTCTTAAAGCACACATCCCTAGTTCCAGGTGGTTTCACTCGCCGAGGGAATGTGCATGGTCAATGCGTTGAAAATTAAGGAGTACCAACAAAATACATGCAGTTTTGGGCGGTTTTTTTAATCACAAACTCGCAAATAATGACCGTAGGCCTACTTCAAAGAACCCGTGTGAGCCAAATTTCTTTTTTTTTTACGATATTTTCCCCATTTTGCCCATGAGATAGACAACGGACCATTATAAAAAGAAGTTAGATGTAGGGAAATTGAATATATTCGACTTCTTTTTGATTAAAACAATGTTTTGGTTTCACAAAAATTCATATTTTTGCAGTTTAAAAACCGTAAACCCGCCTTTTATTAATAGGAAAATGCGACATTATTTGAAATACGTTGGGGGGGGGGGGGGGGGAGGGGAGCTTCCGACTCAGAAAAAGGTGTAGAGGTCTATAAGATTAAAAGTTTCTTTAACTTTTCAATTTTCAACCTGACATATCATCATGGTGCTGCAACAAATGTAGTAAATTTCTGTAGATGATGTCCGCCCAACACCGTTTGACAACTCGATCAAAGGGTGACGGACGATAGCTATCGCGGATATCGACATACTAGATTTGGGCGAATTGCATTATGTCGACAGAGTAATTTATCACTTAAAATGCTTATCCTTGCGGGCAAAATGTGTTTATATTCTTATATTGTTCATTTTTTGAAAGGTTTCAATGACTTCATACAGTATAAAATCACAAAACTTGCCAATGCACGGGATGCTATCTACTGAAGACAGTACTTCGTGTGCACTCCACGCGGCACGGAGATACTTTTCAAAAAACACGCAAAAAATACAAATTTACATATGGCGATACGCTGTTTCAAATGACCACATCTCTAAAACGGAATATCAAAATTCTATAAGATTTTGCATTTATACTTAAAATTTAACAATGAAAACAATGGTATATGATTTATATGATTTTGAACAAACATGTGCTCTTGAAGCACACATCCCTAGTTCCCGGTGGTTTCACTCGCCGAGGGAATGTGCATGGTCAATGCGTTGAAAATTAAGGAGTACCAACAAAATACATGCAGTTTTGGGCGGGTTTTTTAATCACAAACTCGCAAATAATGACCGTAGGCCTACTTCAAAGAACCCGTGTGAGCCAAATTTCTTTACTTTTTTACGATATTTTCCCCATTTTGCCCATGAGATAGACAACGGACCATTATAAAAAGAAGTTAGATGTAGGGAAATTGAATATATTCGACTTCTTTTTGATTAAAACAATGTTTTGGTTTCACAAAAATTAATATTTTTGCAGTTTAAAAACCGTAAACCCGCCTTTTATTAATAGGAAAATGCGACATTATTTGAAATACGTTGGGGGGGGGGGGGGGGGGGGGGAGCTTCCGACTCAGAAAAAGGTGTAGAGGTCTATAAGATTAAAAGTTTCTTTAACTTTTCAATTTTCAACCTGACATATCATCATGGTGCTGCAACAAATGTAGTAAATTTCTGTAGATGATGTCCGCCCAACACCGTTTGACAACTCGATCAAAGGGTGACGGACGATAGCTATCGCGGATATCGACATACTAGATTTGGGCGAATTGCATTATGTCGACAGAGTAATTTATCACTTAAAATGCTTATCCTTTCGGGCAAAATGTGTTTATATTCTTATATTGTTCATTTTTTGAAAGGTTTCAATGACTTCATACAGTATAAAATCACAAAACTTGCCAATGCACGGGATGCTATCTACTGAAGACAGTACTTCGTGTGCACTCCACGCGGCACGGAGATACTTTTCAAAAAACACGCAAAAAATACAAATTTACATATGGCGATACGCTGTTTCAAATGACCACATCTCTAAAACGGAATATCAAAATTCTATAAGATTTTGCATTTATACTTAAAATTTAACAATGAAAACAATGGTATATGATTTATATGATTTTGAACAAACATGTGCTCTTGAAGCACACATCCCTAGTTCCCGGTGGTTTCACTCGCCGAGGGAATGTGCATGGTCAATGCGTTGAAAATTAAGGAGTACCAACAAAATACATGCAGTTTTGGGCGGGTTTTTTAATCACAAACTCGCAAATAATGACCGTAGGCCTACTTCAAAGAACCCGTGTGAGCCAAATTTCTTTACTTTTTTTACGATATTTTCCCCATTTTGCCCATGAGATAGACAACGGACCATTATAAAAAGAAGTTAGATGTAGGGAAATTGAATATATTCGACTTCTTTTTGATTAAAACAATGTTTTGGTTTCACAAAAATTCATATTTTTGCAGTTTAAAAACCGTAAACCCGCCTTTTATTAATAGGAAAATGCGACATTATTTGAAATACGTTGGGGGGGGGGGGGGGGGGGAGCTTCCGACTCAGAAAAAGGTGTAGAGGTCTATAAGATTAAAAGTTTCTTTAACTTTTCAATTTTCAACCTGACATATCATCATGGTGCTGCAACAAATGTAGTAAATTTCTGTAGATGATGTCCGCCCAACACCGTTTGACAACTCGATCAAAGGGTGACGGACGATAGCTATCGCGGATATCGACATACTAGATTTGGGCGAATTGCATTATGTCGACAGAGTAATTTATCACTTAAAATGCTTATCCTTTCGGGCAAAATGTGTTTATATTCTTATATTGTTCATTTTTTGAAAGGTTTCAATGACTTCATACAGTATAAAATCACAAAACTTGCCAATGCACGGGATGCTATCTACTGAAGACAGTACTTCGTGTGCACTCCACGCGGCACGGAGATACTTTTCAAAAAACACGCAAAAAATACAAATTTACATATGGCGATACGCTGTTTCAAATGACCACATCTCTAAAACGGAATATCAAAATTCTATAAGATTTTGCATTTATACTTAAAATTTAACAATGAAAACAGTGGTATATGATTTATATGATTTTGAACAAACATGTGCTCTTAAAGGGCGCACACAACTAATTCAGTCTAGAAATCCACTTCCGGCAAAAAATTGAGTACAGCAATAGTTCCTATCAATCACAAAAAGTGTGCGAAATCGATACATCAGCTGGTGCTGTCCTCTCGAATGTTGCATGTATGTGTTGTGTGGAATATGTATGTGAAGTTTGTAAAAGAAACGGGATGATTTGAGCTTTATTATAATTTTATCCGCCGATTTACCGCCACTGTGCATCCCAGCCTGAGGACTGAAAATTACATGATGAAATTAATACCTCAAAATTCATTTACTGACAAATGTGACGGATAACTTTTCTTTATATTCTGATATGTTATAAATAAGCATTGATTGCATAAGATTGCAAATTTTCACAAACATTGACCGTGGAATTTTTGAAATAGAGAGATTTTAATAGGCCGACATTTGTGTGTAAAGCCTATGGGGAGCTAATTAGTTGCGTGCTCCCTTAATGTTCTATTTATTTTACGAACACAAACAAAAGGCCTTCAATATTTGTTTTATATCATGATATCACATCATTCTTATCCAGCCATAACGATAGTAAAAATTATCACATGGTTGAAATTAGGCCTATCATGATATTAGGAAAGAAATAGAAACGAAAAGAATAGCATTATTAACCAAAGATTAACCCCCCCCCCCCCCCACACCCCTCCCCCCCCCCCCCCCCCACCCCCCACCCCACCGCGAACGTAGTCCAAACTTTGAATAAAAGTGTTTACAACCACAAAAAAATACAAAATCTTCCAGGTTCTCAGTTGGCTCAGACAGTAGGGCAAATAAATTAATAAGTTTTAAATAAATAAAATTAAAACTACGCTAATGTAGGCCTAGATCCCGTCTGGTCCTGCCCCCTTTGAGGCAATATTCCAAAACCGGCCCGTTGCTATGCCGAAACGGGAGACCTATTCTAAATTGGGTGGGGGGGATGTATACAGAACTTAATTCAACCTTCAATATTTGGTAAAGATTATTAGTGTCAATTCCACGCGTGAGGGTGCGGGCGTGCTGAAGTATGCATAATTTGAATTTAAATTATTTTAAAAAAAATTGTGTCTATCAACTCCACGTGTCTTAGAATCAAATATGTCTTTTTAAATACAATTTATATCATGTTAGACCCGCCGCCGTTCGGAGAGGGGGTTTACTGAAGTATGCAAAACTTGTATTCAAATCTTTTTATTTTCTCATTAAAGCGTAATTCGTTTAAAATTATATTTTTGATATTTAACAGAAAAAGGTTTTCTCCGAATTTTGTTCCTATTAGCCAAAATTAAACCCTCATATTTTGGCCATTTCGATCAATATATATAGATGTTAAACTTTAAATCGTTTAAAGCAATCATTTATGTCTAGGCCTATGGCACGTCCGAGAAGCGCCAATGTCGCATAATCTTGCATTAAAAGACAGTGGGGTGGAGAAGCACCGGTGGGAGAAGATGTGTGCTTTTATACAGAGCTCTATGGAATAAAATTTACATAATCGTCGATATCTCAAAAAGAAAATCATTAATCAAGCATAATATTTTTTTAAATTAACCTTTTTGGGCAGGGAATATACGGTTCTTTTAGATAAAGATAAAAAACTAGATAATGACTTCAATTATTTGATTAAAAATCATAACTACGCATTATGTAAGTGCAAAAGATTAAGAAAATTAGGCAATAATGAAAAGGTTGGTGATATAGGTTTCCCACCACTAAATCACGTCTGGTCCTGCCCCCTTTGAGGCAATATTCCAAAACCGGCTCGTTGCTATGCCGAAACGGGAGACCTATTCTAAATTACAGTTTAAAATTAGGGTATTTGTTACATGTTATTAAGGCGAAATTAATATAGTGTGATATTTGACAGACACATCACCGTTCTTCAGGTCCAAAAAAATTGATGCAATGATGATTTCTTAATATTTTAACAGAGACATTTTGTGTTCAGGTCATTTCCGGTAGCTGACGCCATCATCTAAATCAACAATTGCGTGTGACCAGGAAAACCCAACTCGTACTTTTTGAAAAGGCTCTAGCTCAAAAGAAATGCCGGTTACCCCCATATATGAGTTGTTGAGTTAGTAGTCATGACTTTCATCTTTAAATTGAAACCAAATTTCAAGATACCAGTTTCCTATAACATGTATAACGTCGAGAAATATCCATTTTAAAATTGTGCATTTCACATGTAAACCTATGGGAGATGTATTTAGTGGTGTGAAACCATAAAAAGTAAACATACTTATGAGACCATTTTTGCACCATAATGTTTGTAAGGACCAGTGATTACCTGATTACACTGACAAGATTTCATCGATATATATAGCTCCTTCACTTCTGGGTGATTTCAAAAACTTTTTGATACCCCCTCGTATTTTGAAGTAATTCTTATATGTATAAAGTCATGGTGTTTGTGATAATGTAATTACATGAATTAAAAGATTGAAAAGACAATAATGAATTAAATTTGACGCATAATTATCTTTTGCTGTTATTTTGTAATACACCAATCATCCTATAGATAATAATAAATAATTTGTGTTGAAACCGAACGAACAGTTTTGTAGGCATCATGATTATTTGAATGAACACGCATTTAAAAGCGTGTCTTAATACTTTCCACGCGGCAGGAAAGGTAAACATGTTAAACCGATAGCAGCGTGGAAAGTGTTAACATTCTATTTTTAGGAATAAAAACTTGGCAGTTCGAGGAACACGCGTCCTCTTAATATAGGCCTACACTTTTTGATCACAAATCTAACATTATTCTAAGGGTTAGTTAGGCCTACTATGTTTTGTATAAGAAATCTCCCTAGTTATTAGTTTGTGAGTTGTTTTGTAGCAATTCTTACATGTATTCATGGTGTTTGTGATAATGTAATGACATGAATTCAAAGATTGAAAAGACAATGAATTAAATTTGACGCATTTCTTTTGCTGTTATTTTGTAATACACCATACATCCTAAAGATAATAATAAATAATTTGTGTTGAAACCGAATGAACAGTTTGTAGGCATCACAGTGATTATTTGAATGAACACGCATTTATAAGCGTTAGGGTTAGGGTTAGGGTTAGGGTTACTTTGAATCTTAGTGTGCGTCAATGATTTAATGTTGGTCGAAAATGATGATATACTCCACATCTGCAGTTTCCTTAATAGAAGGCTAATCCCCCGGGGAGGGTACTCACGTATATTGGCCATACGGGTATGTGCGGCTGGCAAGGACCCCTTTTCACGCCTTTCGGCCGCTCCTTAAAGACCCCCTTTTCATCCACTGGCAGTTCCATAAGACCCCCTTTTCATCCATTGGCAGTTCCCTTAGACCCCAAATTCAACCACAAGTTATAAAATGTGTGAAAATCTTATGAATTTGAGTTATGTAGCCTCAAATTTGGCCTAAATTCAGTTCATAAGGCAACATTTTGCCTAAAATTCAGTTTATAAGACACAATTTTGTATAAGAATTCAGTTCTCTAAGACCCCAATTTCGGCGACCGTTCAGTTCGGTAAGCCCCTGTTTTGGTGCCCGTTCAGTTCGGTAAGCCCCTGTTTTCAGACTGCCCAGCCGCACACCCCTACCCTCTTCAAATTCGAGGCTAATCCCCTTCATTGATAGGCAAACTTCCTTGGATGTCTGAGCCGACTCTCCTCTATCGACTATGAAGTAATTAACTGAGCTAACAGCCTATATAGTGAGCGCAGTAAACTGCACGAAAGAGTAGCGGAGATGGGTGGGATAACCGGCTGATGTCCGGAGGGTCCCCGGATCGATTCCCAGCCGGTTCCTAACGATTTAGTTGGGGTGTTTTTTGTCTTCGAAAATTGTGATCTCGGTTAAAAACCCTACACCAGGGTTAGGATGGGGAGCCAGAGGAGAGGATGTGGAGCTAATCTCACAGACACGCAATGAAATACTTCATTCACTCACTCATCGACAATACATGCTAGGTGGAATATCAGAGAGATCGGGTTGTTGTGTACCGATTAGGAGTAAACCGATTTAATTTATTTCTGATAACAATTTGCATAATATCTTAAAATAACTTACAAATTCATGGAGTGAAACAGATATTGTGATACCAGCCCAACAAGTCCCTTTTTCATTCTGTATGTGCGGTATGTTTACTTTGATAACCAGACAAATGATCGCCTAAGTATTTTGTCAATACAATAAATAATAACCGTCTTCAGATATTATCCAGGTTTGTCACCAGCGTGTACATAATCCTTATCCAAGCAAGGTGATTGGAACGAGGCATTTTTGTTATTGTATTTATTGTATGAAGTTCCTTTAGAGGTGCAACAGTAGTCTATGCAATTGCTGTCAGGTATTGTGTACAAAAATAAACATGAAAAGGTGATCGTTTTATGATAATATAATTATATAGATCTTTGATAAGCTTGTTAGCTACATTTTAATTTGACGCCTTATTTGCTATCAAAAATGGTAAATCGTCCAATATTTTCGAGGTCAACATGAGTGACCCCGCGTGTACATCCCGTGCTTCAACGTCCCAATCGATACTATACGGTGTGCATATTGCATGCGCGCAATCTTGAAATTTGTCCAGAATTTGTGACATCTTTATCAATCAATGTGGAGGAGGGGTGGGGGCTTCAGTCCATCGGTGTCATTGTTGGTAGTCTGTTGATCATTGTCGGACAAAATATTTACATTGCATCTTGCACAATAATCTCCATTAGATCACATGTGCTTTATTTTGTAACACCCTGTATATGAAATTATTGGCCATATTTAATTTAGTATGAAGGTTTAGGCAACATTTCTAATTGTACTATGATCATTTCATGTGTGTTTTATTTAATTTCAGTATCATTGCTTTCATCAAAATAGAAGCAAAAAGTGAAGAAAAGCGTGGATTGAGGACTCGATATACATACATGTGTATTTCGCTTGTTACACCCTGTATAACATGGTGATTATTGGTCATATGTTTTTTTTGTAATGGCGTATTTGGTGCAATATTATAACAAAACGTCAATTAAAAATGTATTGTGACACTAAATTATGATAACGGTTAACTCTATTTAGGAAATACGTTTTCACATACTTATATTGTTAAACATTTTGACTACCCTGTACAATGTATCCTTTATAACTAAAGACAAAGGTGGCAACACTTTTCTTTGCAATAATAGTGTATACTTTTGAATCATGCAGCTTAATGGCCCTGTCACACATACGGCGATCAGGCCAGCGATTGCACTGAGCTCAAAAAAGTATCAAAATATGAATAACACACAGTAAAGCAAGGAAAATTGTCCTAAATTGTCCATTTTAAAATCAAGGTCACAAAAATCCTTTCACATTCTGCTGCGATCAGGCCGGCGCTTGGATTACGCTGAAACATTATCAAAACGCAAAGCCAATCGCATCAAGATCTCCACGAACCCCTCGGTAACGCAGTGGGAACTGGCTGGGACTTGAGAGGGTCGTGAGAGGATCCACATGTCGTCCGTGAGCGCCAGTGCACCGCGCTTATTTTGTGCATGCACAAAACAAGCGTGGAGGTTCGGCGATGTTCAAAGCGCTGTAATGACTGCGGTATCGCCGTGGTAGCGCAAAGTGAGTGTCCCGTTGACGTAGCAAGGACGCATACAAACTACTTTTCCCATGCGACTGCACTCAAGGTTCGTTCACACTAGGCGATATTTGCCGCGCGATGCGATGCGGTAGCCTTACTTCCACCAATGTACGGAAGTCACGCCGGGTCAACGCAGGTCACCGCATGCGATGGCAGTCAGCGCCGTGTGGCAAAATAGGAGAACGTCAGCGTCAACGCAGTGCGTCGCAGACTGCCGCAATGGCAGTTAAACATGTTGTATTTCCATTGCGATAACGTACCGCACCGCACGGTAAATAACGTCTAGTGTGAACGAACCTTTGCTGTCGGAAGACAATCAAATAAAAAGCCAAACATACTCTACCACAACCATCACGTCTTTTTTTATTTATATGATTCAATAAGGTTTTCTTATTGAACCGATATGAGCAGGGACTAACACACCATGATTCTATCACTATATCATTTTAATGTATTCAGATTAATCAACAATGTTATTGATACACCTGTTCAAAACTCCCGCCAACAGACACGCTACTATTTCCATGGCTATACAAAAGTGGCATTACGCTAAGCTAAGATAGTGCTCTCTAATAGGACTTAAATAACAATCAATGTAAAAGATCAGCAATGTGATAAGAGCTTTAACATGGATCATTGTTATTCCGTCTGTATCTACGAGGGTCATTTAATAAGTTCTACCTCCTACCTGATAACTTTGCTATTATATAAGCAAGTCGAATGAAATAGGCCACAATTGTAGCTTTGTATCTCAGCTATAAATTCATAGTAAATTGGTCTGAGTACTGATTGTACTTTTATGTTTAAACTCTACCCCAGAGAACCGCTGCAAAGGGCGAATAGATCGATTGCCGGGTCATCATGCATGGATGGAGTACAACACCGAGCACGTGTTAAATCGTATATAAGAGCGCGAAGAGAACTTGATAACCGGGATGGATAGGAACATACTAAGAGCTACCTTGATTTAAAGATTTGACAATTTTGGACATTTCCCGGTCTCTTCCTGCATGTTATTCATATATTGATACTTTTCACTGCAATGCAAGCGCTGCTTAATCGCAGCAGAGTGAGAGAGAGCAAGCGCGGTGCTGTCTGACGCTCAAGGATGACCATGGGGACCCTCTCCCGTTCTATCCCGTGTCCACTGCGTCAACGATCGGAGAGACCTTAATGCTTTTGGCTGGGCGCTTTTACACTTTTTTATATTTTTTTCAGCGCAATGCCAAAAGGCCTGATCGCCGTGTGTGTGACAGCCCTATTCGGCTACATCTATATGTACCTATAATTTAACATTTTTGCAGTGTTGGTGGGATTAATATGCACCCGCAGTAAAAATCGGCGAACCCGTGCTGCGTGAGTCACGAATCAATACAAAGCGCGTGGTGCGCGTAGGTACAATAGACACTTTCAATGCACTCCGCGTATTTTAGTTTTCTGCTTTCTGATTGGATTTAAACAAAAAACTGTAAAACATGATGACATTTTGCACGTTTTTTTTCTCGAAAAACACGTTTGTCTCAAAATGTTAGGTGTTCAACCTTTTTCTGTGCAAATTTATAGGTGATTTTGTTAGTCAATAACAGTACATTGTTCAAACTTTTTCGTGTTGCTTGCGCCAAATCAAAAGCTGTATAAATCGGTTTACCAATGAACGACGGTCCCGTCGAATATAAAGGAACGCATAAAATTCATTTCTGCAGTGCCGTTCTGACCTTACATGCTGGCACTGGCCAGATGTATTAAACAGATGGTTACAGACGTGTGATAATCTACCATCAAGTAAGTACGTGTTATCTTGCTCTCATGCCCGCGATTTTTGGCCTTTGTCTTTGTGCAGGCGGTAGGCTTTGTGTTTTTTGCCTCTCCTACTTTACATTCACATTTCTTGTCGGCTTCATCGGAAACAGACTACAGTTATCGGGACAGGTCAAATGCATTGGTAGTGGTACAAGCTGGCACTGGCCGGATGTTTTAAACATATGGTTACAGACGTGTGATAACCTACCATCAAGTATGTACGTTTTATCATTCATCGATCGAGCTCTTCGACTATTTAACTATAGCTTCCTCCGTTTGGAATTTCACTAACATTCACGAACTGATTCCTGTTTATTACCTTCAAGTGAGGTATACAGACTACATAAAGATGTTTGTTACATGATGCGAACCAGTCCTTTTGACATGTTTGACGAGGTTTCACAACATGTTTATTGGGCCTACATTTCCAAAACAAGACGACGTCAATATGGTGGGGTTGCGACCTCATTTTTCATTAGAAGAGAGGGTGTTCATGGTATTAAAATATCATCAAACGAGAACTCAAGCGGAAGTCACCAAAGAGGTTGCCATTCATTTCCCAAACACTCCCGTACCATCTATGGATTACACCTACAAAGGAGTATTGGAAATACTTGGTAAATGGTACAAGCACCAATATGAATCAAGAACATTCTGATGAAAAGTGGCAGGACACAGTCACACATTGATAACGTGCGGCGTGCACTTCAGAGGGATCCCACAAACTGCTCGTAGAAATCCCTTACAACATATTCTAAGGACAACATTTTTGGTTAATTGATTCATTTTTGTTCCTCAGTCTCTTTTAAACAATTCAAAAATTGTGTGATTGTGATTGGTACTAGTATTACGTATACCCATATCAAAACTAATTTACTTTAATTGAAGACAGCTGAGCGTTCAAATGTCAATTTGGTAATTCGTTGCAGGTCCCAGAAGATCTGACATACAGTACTGAAACCGTCAATAAATTTACAAGTCACCTTTGTCTGGATCTTTCTTATTCAGATTTAAAGCGGATTGATTTAAAATCGTTACAAACCCTCGAGTAACGACAGGTTACAAGCATGGTATACGGTCATTTCTATTTACACGAAGTGTGAACGAATACGATATGCGAAGCTAATAAACGAGTTATGGCTTGTGGGTCATCCACTTGATGCACAATTTTGACCGTCATCTATCATTTCTGCAGCTGTGTACATTTCTCTCAGATCTACACTGTGAGTCAAAAAGAAGTGGGCTAGAATGTTTGAAATCCACACATTTGACGTACCAATGAATTACATATTTAAAGAGAATGTTCTTTAACTGTCGACGGGATTCTCAGTGAAAAACAATGCAACAGACTAACATTAAAACATTTACCATTCATTCAAAAAATGAAAACCCATTTTACACAGACAGACACGTGGCATGATGAAATGGAGTGAGTGTTCTAAAACTCCATGCACAATTCATTGTGATACTGGCATATTAAACGAGGCAATATTCACACTAAAGTGTTTAAAACATTGCAATTGTACATAGCATATTAACTTATCGCATGAATGAGATTTTCTGAAGACACTTGTTTTGATCAGTTGCACTTTAGTATGAAAGTCAGTCACATTTGTGAAGGAAAATACCGTACTTAACAGGTTCACAAATGATAAGGTCTGAGTCCATCGTGTCCAGTGCTTATTCTGCTACAGTTTTGTAACATATAAAATGAATTGTTAGCTTCCTCGCACTTTAAAATATAAATATTAGTCTTTATTGAGATTTTAGTCGGTAAGGAAGCCCTACATGGATATATTGATCGCATTCATAACAACTGCAACCTTAATTCAATTCATGTGAAACAAAAGAAAATTATTCGTCTTTGTTCAAATTCACATTACTTAGCTCATTCTACCCCTTTGTTTGCAAAATTGAAAACCCTCACTATTTATGACATTCATAGGCTACAGAAGGCTATTTTTATGTATAAATTTGCAAATAACATGTTACCTGATTTATTTTCTCATTACTTTAATAAATCAGATGTCTTCCACTCCTATGGAACAAGGTTTTCACATCTTTATAGACCCCCACAATTTAGAACTGATCTTGCTAGACATACTATTAGAAGACAGGGACCATTGGAGTGGAATGACATTAATGATGATATTCGACACTGTAAATCAGTCAGAAGTTTTAACAATAGATATAAAAAAGATTTACTATCGTTTTATTCATGAGGTCATAACTAAGGAACTTCATTCCTAATATATGTATAATTATACCGGTACTTATATAAATCCGTATTCTATCGCCTTGATGTCTTACATAATCATTATTCACAGATGTACATTATAATCGTTACTGATCTGTAGTGTAATTTTGTTCATGCCGTTGCCAACATACACTCGAGTTCTTTGCATTATAGCTAATGATTTTATTTAGGTGGCCAGTACTTCCCGAGCTCTGCTCTGATTTGGTCAACCTACCATAGTATATTAATTGTATTGTCATTATTATGTATCTCATTTGTGGAAAATAAACTGAACTGATATAATCACCATTCTTGCTCAATTTAGTCATATATATCTTGACTGTTTAAATCCTATTTGGATAGTGTAAAACTGGGTCTGCTTTAATATTAAACGTGTCACGTTTTGCCTATTTTCTTAGTCAATTACTTTACTTTCATTTTTCGGAGGATGAATTAGATTTAATACGCTTGATACAAACAACAACAATGCCCCATATAGTTCAATGCTCATATCAAGGTGAAAGGGCCGTTTCCATCCGTGCAGATTTTTTTATTCACCCTGTACATTTGTTTGGTCATTTTGGAGGGAAGAAAATCTTGGCACTGGTATGACTGGTCAGATGTATAAAACAGATGGTTACAGACGTTTGATAAACCTACCATCAAGTATGTACGTTTTATCATTGGTCGATCTAGCTCTTCTATTTAACTAGCCTACTCCGTTTGGAATTTCACTAACATTACGAACTGATTCCTGTTTATTACCTTCAAGTAAGGTGTACAGAATACATAATGGAATAGCTTAATTAGTACCATACGCCCATACAATAGCCTATTTAAGAAGGGCTTGAAATATCCTAGCTAGAGACAGCTAGAGAGCTAATATAGCGACGAAGATCATCTCTTAGTGTTCTGAATAAGGTAAGACTTTGATAGTGGATAAGATAAGGACTGCTGGTTTGTTTAAAAAACTAGAAGATATAAACGCCTCAAAAATTGTCGGTTTTCGTCAATTTGTCTAATATCTCGTAATTTATTCATATTGTGTC
The DNA here is from genome assembly GCA_035610835.1 of Ophiura sarsii. Classification (NCBI taxonomy): domain Eukaryota; kingdom Metazoa; phylum Echinodermata; class Ophiuroidea; order Amphilepidida; family Ophiuridae; genus Ophiura; species Ophiura sarsii. Next base: position 47,199,946 of record CM069442.1, on the reverse strand, counting down.
TCATATCAATAGAAAGATGACATATTCTTCTTTCAAACGACGTCACATTTGTAGCAATCACTTGTTTCAGTTCTCAGCCACTTGCTTGAGAATTATTAAAGATCACCACCAATTGAATCAGGGAGGTCATGACTTTGCTTTAGATAACAAGTCACGTGTGGCTTTCCAGGTCAAGAACTATTGGTAACAGCCATCCGTGGCAATTCAGATTTATTTTGTTAATATTGATAGGATCTTAATTAAACAAACTATCAAATTCATACATTTTACATGAATGAATGCAAATTAAGCTCTATGATTTCAGGTGGTAGTTTTAATCAAAGCAAATATTTGTCGATCATAGACCATTTCAAATCCGAACATATAGGATCGGTTCCGAATGTTCCCGATTAGCCGAGTGTGTTTTGGCATCAGTGGATGACCTACGAGTCATCCACAGAAAAACAAACGTGTTTACAACCGGTGTCTTTAATAAAACGTGTGGATTGCGCTGGTGTTGGTGAAAGATTGTCTTGTATGTTGCGATGTTTCACTAACAAAAACGGTAAGCTAAAAGAGATTCGGGGCAATAACTTCACATTTTACCTTCTGCTCACAAGACGTTCAAACGTGGTTAGACGTCCCATTCATATTACAATGGATACAATATGCAATTGTCCTTTGTTTAGTGTCTTTCAAATCGTTTTCAAACCTTATATACATCGCGGTGACTTATGAATTCTAGGGATAGAAATATTAGTGTTTGATATCTGAGCCATAGACTACTACTATAGTTAGATAGGTATTAAATTAATTTCAGTTATATTAACACTTTCCACGCGGCAAGCGTCTACATACGACTTCCAAAATTGCATAAAATGTTTCAAAAATATCAAAATTATTGAATCCCGTTAATATATTTGGAATCACCAGGAGAATTGAATTAAGTACAAACATGCCTAGTTTAATTTAATTAATAATATAATCGAAGTCAGAAAGTTGCAAGTGCTTAATTGTTGCCCGGTCCTGACTTGGTTGAACATGACGTCATCGTCATCACATTTTAGCGGCTCGCATCAGATTAGATCGTGTACTCGATAACTGGATAATTGGTCTACTAGCGCAAATCATGAAAGTTGAAGTGGCCCTCATAACTATCGGAGGAAGAGGATTTGTATTGTGACAACAAAGGACGATTGCAGTCTATTGTATCCATTGTAATATGAATGGGACGTCTAACCACGTTTGAACGTCTTGTTTCTGCTCGATACATTTTGAAGTTGCCGGTATCGACGCCATTGTTGATAAAAACAAAAAAGTCTCGCTCCTAGTTTTACTTCTCATGAGTGTACGCTCGTATGTATATAAACGTAGTAAACCACTAGGCGGACAACCAATGTTATGAATGCGATCAACCGTTACGAAGAACGCACTATGCACCTAGTCCAGGTCGTGACCATTTTTTCCGATGTTTTCCGATGTTTTCCGATCTCAATTTAAAATAGTATATAGCGTCACAATTCTATCAGGGACGGTCCCATGTGCCTGGTGCGACAGCTGGTGCGCCAGCTGGTGCGCCTGTTGTTTTGGAATGCGGTGCATCACAAGACTGCGTTCAACCTTTTGACGAACGCGAGCGCTCAGATGATGACGCTATGATCGACAATTATTTGTTTTGATTATAGTACATGTGAAAGCATTACGTATATTATGACAAAATGAGGCCTCCCTCCCCGGAGGAATAGTTATCATTGTTTATCCAATCATTAACAATAAAATGGATAAAAAGAACGTACATAAAACCCAGAACACGATGTTGACCGTCAATGACCAGCACTGACCGACCGACCAACAGACAGCAGGGCCGTCGCTAGATGGGGGGTGGGGGGGGGGGGGGGGGGGGGGAGGTGTGAAATTCATGCAGCAGTCGGCAAAATTAAGGAAAATGAAAAATAGAGGAAAATAAAAAGAAAAGGAGGAAGAAAGAAGGGGAGAAAGAAAGAAGAAAAAAGAGAGAAAGAAAAAATATAACTAGATGTAACTTCGGTCAAAGACCGAGACAACTTCATTTTTTGCCACGCCTAGTGAGGAATGTTTTGACGAATTGTGACAATTACTAGCCATTTTCTCTCGGACAAGTTGCATTTTGAGTGAAAGTAATAAAAATGTACATTTTTACCCCTTGTGACCCTTTCTTGTGCTCTGACCCCAAGGTCATGATTTACTTTTTTCTTGTCTCATCGATGGGCACAAGATGCAACAAGTCTGGTCAAAATCGGAGCATGTCTTAACATTTATGCCTGTTTAGATCAACGACCGCTAGTGACCTGTGTGGACTTAATTAATTGACTGGACTTGCCCCTAGTGACCCTTTCCTGACCTTTGACCCCAAGATGATTATTTACTTTTTCTCTTGTCTTATCAAAAGACATAAGATGCAGCAAGTCCGATCAAAATTGGAGCATGCCTTAACATTTCCCCCTGTATAGGTAAATGACCATTGTGTCCCCACATGACACGTCAATTTTAATCGCTGAAATCACAGTATGTGCATGGACCAAAGGAATCATTTGACAAATCCTGACATTAATCAGCCATTTCCGTTGAGACAAGAAGCATTTTAATTGATTTGGTAAGAAAACCAACATTTTGACCACTAGTGACCCCAAATACTTTTTAAATATAAAAACGAACTATTATATATGCGTACGATCATAAGGAATATGTTGACCAATTTTAACGATCCAACATTGTAGGTCATTTCACTAAATGGCAAGGGCGTTTTTAGTAAAAAGCACGTTTTGACCCCTAGTGATTATTTCTTGACCTTTGACCCCAAGGTCATGATTGACGTTTTCTTGTCATGTCAAGTGACATAAGATGCAACAAATCCGATCGAAATAGGAGCATGTTTTACATTTTACCCCGTATAGTTCAATGACCCATAGTGACCCCTTCCTGAGATTTGACCTCAAGGTCATTATTAACTTTGTTTCTTGTCTTATAAAAAGACATAAGATACGACAAATCCGATCAAAATCAGTGCAAGTTTTACATTTCCCCTGTATAGTTCAATGACCCATAGTGATCCCTTCCTGCCTTTGACCTCAAGGTCGTAATTCATTTTTTCTTGTCTTATCAAAAGACATCAGATGCAACAAATTCGATCAAAATTGAAACATGCCTTTAATATTTCCCCTGTATATGTCAATGACCCCCAGTGACCCCGCATGACACGTCAATTATAATCGCTGAGGTCGCTGTATGAACATGGACCCAAGGAATCATTTGACCAATTCTGACATTCATCAGCCATTTCCCCTGAGACAAGAAGCATTTTAAGTGATACGGTAAGAAAATCAACATTGTGACCCCAAATATATTTTGATTTTAAAAACCGAACTATTGTATATGCGTAGGGTCATATGGAATATGCTGACCTATTTTGAAAATCACGGTATGGCCCCTAGTGACCCCCTGTGACCATTGACCCTAAACTGTAGGAGAAGAAGCATTTTGTAGATGGGTTTGCCAGAAGATGAAGAAGAAGAAAGAAACAGCAGGGATACAATACTTGATTTTTGAGAAAAAAATCAAGGTAAAGAAAGAAAAAAAGAAAAAAAAGAAGGGGAAAGAAAAAAGAAAGAAAGAGAGAAGAAAGAATAGGCACAAGTCCAAATCAATCAGCAAAATAATTCGGTAAGATTAGTTGGAAAAACCAGTTGCAGAAAGATTAGTTGAGAAAACAAGTTGGTAAAATCAAAGTCATTTGGTACTAAAAATAGCTCAGCAAAATTGCTTGGTATAAACAACAAATCAGTTGCCAAAATATTATAGATAAAAACAGTACCCAATTTATTAAACGTCATCAGTTTCATTCCTAAACATATGTTTTGATCCCATGATGATTAAAGAATACGCGCGCATCTTAAGATTTTATCCCAAATCTATTATGTCGTTACCTCGTATTACATTTAACTGGTATCAACAATTCGGTTTCTCGTATAAAAATAAGTATTTCATATCATAATGCAAAATAAACTTTATCGGAATAACTTAACAAGATACGGTATGGTAATAAAGAGCATCTGGTTCAACGACTTGATATATATTTCAGGCAGTCAGGTAAGTTCGTCGTCTCATCAAATTTGTATTAGAAATCAATACCTGTGTGTAGTGATAATCTCAATAACTTTTAAGATCCATTGGTAATTCTATTGTGATTGCAGATCTGTCAACATGAAAAGAAAAAAACACAGACATAATTCAAAGGATTTTCTCCTACTTTGCTGCTGAACTACATTTCGTGCGTAGAAAAGCATCATTATTTAACCCTTTTTTAAACTTTGAATTCATCGGAGACACTTTTGCGTAGCTACCGCATCGAAGTATACACTACTACGGAATTACCTCTACTACGGAAAATGTAAACACTGGCAAAATAAAAACAATATTATTTGTAGTATTCTTATTCAATTATATTTTGTTTCTTCTTCAGATTAACAAATCATCATGCGTGCTTTAACCATCTGTTTATTCATCTTAGCTGTTGCTGCAGCTAACGCGGCACTTGCACCACTTCACTTTGCCGAGGAGAAGATAACCTCACGATATCTTGTTGCTTTGAAGGTAGGTGTAAAACAACCAATTGAAAATATGATAAATATATTTGACATTGTTTTTGAGGGTATTTATATAACATATTTATACAGTTTACCTAAACGTCTTTGGTTTTCCTACACGATAGAATAAATGATCTCATGAGACCCATATGTGCAACTCAATGTGATACATGTCCGGTATACATGTATGTTGAATAAAACTATACGACGATGACACCACGATCATATTGTAAGGTGAACTCGGTGATGGGAAGTAAACCCTAACAATTCCTGAATTGTTCATATAATTCATGTAATGACACACAGCGCGTATGTTTTTTATGGGATAGGAAAACAACATAATTTAGCATCGTTGTATGTATCTCATGAGAACTGTTAAGCTACGCAATCATTGCCAGGTGAATCTCGAAGCGGAAAGCCAACACTATCGTCAACAAATCTGTAATGTCACACCATGATCATGTTTCAAGGTGAACTAAGTTATAGATACGCATCGTAAAGTTGATTTTACCACTCAACACTTCAATAGCGAAGTAACCCGTTGTAATAATCGCATAATCGTAATTCTATGACATATTCAGAGCGGTCGTACATTCATCGTAAGTATACATTATACGATCCCATGTTTATGTGACTCGGTGCATGGAAGGAATCATCATAGACTACGATGATACCTACCCATTGTAGTCTTGGCTTGTTTAATCAATTGGAGTACAATACGTTAATTGCGAACGAAAACTCTTCGTACTGTACGCCCGGGTTTAATGAAATCAGTGTTTACGTCATTGTAGCTAAGATGTGTTTCATACATCAAGATTTCATTCTTAGTTTCAAGATGCTTGGCGTAAATTATACTTCCCCACTATTGTTACCCTGTACAAATTAGGTTCCTCTTTGATTGGTATAACTCATTATGTGTCAAATGTTCCTACTCTCATTCATTGTATGTCAGGATGGAGTCAGTGCCAACCAAGTGGCTGATAAACTGCAGACCGAGTTGCGTACTTCTAGATTTGCTGGGCGCGTCCTCAAAACGCTCATCGGTCTCAACATACTGTCTATGGAAATCAACTCTGAGAAAGCTCTTAATCTGGTAGGTAACATTAGAAACATGCAACATATAGTTATGTTTTTGCTCTTTTGAGAATGTCATCTTTGTATGGCGCTGCAGAATAATGCTGAAACTTCGCCTAGTTGCTGATACCATTAGGATGGCTAAACGAACTGATTAGCCAGATGTATAGATGCTTTAATTAGCTCTTTGCTTGAACATGAGTAAACAGAGCATAAGCTACTGCTTCTTCTTTACTTAGTCATGTTGATGACAGAGCCATTCCCGACAAAAGCTCGACTACACCAAAGTAACAAATACAGCGTGAATAATGTAGTGTATTCGTTTTTTATAAACTATTTACTGGTTTTCTATAACATGTTTTTACAATTACATACATTCTACGCACGCAGGTCCGCAGTATTGATGGTGTGCTCTTTGTCGAGGAAGGTGGTATTGCAAGAACACAGAGTGTTGCATCATGGGGACTTGATAGACTGGATCAGATTTCTCTCCCATTAGACAATAGATACACTCCTTCAGGTAATTATAGATGCCAATTTTATGGCAATTTTGACATGTGATATTTTTGCGATCACATTTTCGGAATTTCTTCTCTCATTCAAGTGAGCAGAGAACCATATTTTCCAATTCCTTATCGTTATTATAAATCTTCGTCTGATTATCAGTTTAATCCATCAGTTTAAGCTTAATAGCGTATGCTCTTTCAACATTCAACCTTCACTAGTTGCCAATACGGGAGCGCATCAAATTCAAAATATGCATGTACGTTTTCAAATGTCTTCACGGCAATGCACCAGATTACCTACGGACTTCCTCTCCCATAGAACAAAATCTGTTACCGGACCCATCACACGTTCTTCATCTGATTCCACTCTTCTTTATGTTCATATGGGAAAAAATCGCGTCGGGGATAAATCATTCTATGTGTCGGCACCCTTGCTGTGGAACAGCCTCCCAAGAAACATCAGGGAGGCATGTACATTGCCTACCTTCAAGAAGGTGTTGAAGTCACACTTCTATCCTTCATACTGACTCGTTTTGCATTGTTTATTTATTTATTTATTATTTATTCTTTATTCATGGCGCTTTGATCAATTTGGAAAGGCGCCTTATAAATGTTGTTTATGTATGTATGTATGTAACATGTCCATTTCCATGTAAATATTCCAAAGTAACCTCCTACCAACTTTGTTACACGCGTTCGATCTCGTAGCGAAAGACATGACTAATCTTCTTATTGGTATAAATATATCGGGCTTCTAAATTGAGTCACTGAATATTATCATCATCAGGTGATGGAACAAATGTTAACGTATATATTCTCGATACTGGAATTCTACCAACACATGTGGATTTCAACGGACGAGGTGCAGTTTTCTACGATTCAATTGGTGGTGATGTAAGTAACTTGAACATTACTAATATTCCTTCATTTTACGTTATTTCACCGCGCCTTTGTTCTAGTATAAAAAAACACAATGCGATCGAAGTTTACAATCGCCATTTCAACGTATACTGTATATGTTTTTCAAAATATTCAGTTTGGTATACCGTATGATTATGTGCATCCATAAGATTAACTTTGATCATGTTGTAAATCTATACCTATTAACAGGGTATCGACTGCAATGGACACGGTACTCATTGCGCAGGAACTGTAGGAAGTACAACATACGGTGTTGCAAAGAACACAAACTTATTTGGTCTCCGAGTATTGCCTTGCCTTGGTTCTGGATCATGGGCTGATATTGTAGGAGGTAATACACTAATAATGAAATACCTTCCCAGATGGCACAAGAGTTGAGAAAGCATACGACGCGTAGATCAGTAATAACGAATGGTTGGAATTCCTGTTGCTACTGGCATGACTGGTTTGTAGTTTGATCCACTTGATGCACTGCGTTACGAATCTTGCATGCGTTGGTACACGACACAATGGAATGCCCGACCTGTTATGCCAATCCTTGTACATTAATAAATCTCAACTTTTATTTGACGTAGTTATGTTAAAATTTGCTTATTTGTCATTTTATAGTCGTGATTATAGATTACACGTACATCGTAAATTTAAAGCTCAGTTATGAAGTGTCAGATTTAGAAAATAAAGTATCCTACCTGGTACCTAAAGTGATTTTTATTCCACTATCTGTCTCAAAGGTATGGACTACGTTGCTACCAATGGTATCAAGCCTGGTGTTGTATCCATGTCACTTGGAGGAGGTAAAACAAGAGTGATAGACCTTGCAGCCTCTCGACTAAAGAAGGCAGGATTCACCATATCTGTTGCTGCTGGTAATGACAACAGTAATGCCTGTAATTACTCACCTGCCAGTTCCCCAGATGTAAGTGATTATTATTTGATTCATATATTCTCGCCACTGATTCAAACTTCTCTTTGTGATTCCAATGACCGATGGTCGATCAAATTTCTGCATTAGTTTCCACTACTAATCGTCCAAAGATCGATGTCCTGGTACAAATAATTGCCGCACCATGGAATGCCTCGTATTTTTGTCGCGCAATAGTCCTTTTGCTGTCGTGCAATATAACTGTTGCTGTCGCGCAATTATGGTAATTTTGATGTCTCGCAATAGTATCTATGCTGAAGCGCAATAGCACTTTTGCTGACACGCAATAGTACTTTTGCCGTTGTACAATAGTGGGTTTTTTGTGTGGTACATTAGTATTTCTACCGTGTGCAATAGTAGACTTCTGTTGCCATTGTGGCTATTACCAGATATAAATATATATAATTATTTCAAAGATTTTATAACTTGATTCTGGCTGAAAACTTCCAAGACGAGTCAACGATTTTTGTTCAATTTACACGTTTTTTTGGCTGTAGAGTTATATAGCAATACGTTTCCTAATGATTTCAAAATTAGATTTTGAAATACGTTGTCCACAACAACTGTACAACACAAGTGAACACATACGGGCCCCTACGGAATGTTTTGTGATGAAAATCGAAACAAATATGTTGAAAATTCATTATATTGGAAGCAGATTTTCACTATGATTTAGTAATATTCTGTGATGGAGTTGTTTTTTAACGGAAAATACAGTCAAAGTAGATTTATGAGTCTAGGAAAGTCTTTCCTGGTAGTCAAACATCATTTTAAGGGAGAAAAAAAAATATGTGTTCAAGTTTGAAAAATATCATATAATATTGCTCTTAAGTACCATGGCCACAAATAGTAACTTTCTGACCCAGTATGCTTAGATGCTTGTACTAGATGTGCGCAGAAGAAATTATGTGTATTAAATCCAAAGATTTATAATCATCGCTAATTTTTATTTCACATTCCCTTTTTTATCCTTCAAAGGTAATTTCTGTTGGAGCTACCGACATTACAGACACGCGAGCTTCCTTTTCCAACTACGGTGCCTGCGTAGACCTGTTCGCTCCTGGTGTGTCAATCACAAGTACATGGCATCAACCCGGTGACGACGGAATCCACACTGTAGATGGTACTTCAATGGCATGCCCTCACGTCACAGGTGTAGCTGCTTTGTATCTGGAGAAAAACCCGACGATGACTCCCGATGAGCTTAAAGCAGCCATGCTTGCGGATGCAGTCGACGGTGAAATAAACGACAAGGGATGGTCATCCCCAAACTTGTTGCTCCAACTACCCGCCGAAGAATGATTTAATAACAAACAGCATTGATTTTGAAAATACTCGAGCGTAGATGACTGAAAATGTTTTTTGAATTCAATTGTGATTGTGAAGTAATAGCTATTTCAGAGTGATTAAAATAAAAATGATTGAAATAAAGATGAAAACATCAGCAACTGAAGTCTTTTACATCTTATCATCAGATTGTTTAACCATACTAACTCCCGATGAGCTTAACTACAATACGGTAGTTACTTTATTATATTATATTGATTGTAAGACCTTGTCACACTGTTGCGTAATAGATGTGCGCCTGACGTTTGGGAAATTTGGATGTACGTTCGTATAAGTTGTCATTCGTTCGGGACATATTTGGCATACGTTGTATTCGTTAGCGGTTTGCTAGGGTGTCGCAGGGGTATGCTGGGGTTTATGAACATTTTTGAGCATGTTCAACATTTTGAGCGAGTGACAACGTAGTGATCAATACGCTATGTATCCGTTGAGCGTTCGCTGCGTGAATGTTTCGCACGTCGGTGTAGGTTGTTTATTCGTCATCTGTTCGGCAATATACGGCGATTACGAAGAAACATAACGACCCAACGTGCGAAACGTTCACACGGCGAAGGCTCAACGTATACATAGCGTTTTAATCACACCGCATGTCACACGCTCAACATTTTAAAGATGTTTAAAATTTTGAGCGTGTGACATGCGTTGTGATCAATACGCTATGTATACGTTGAGCATTCGCCGCGCGAACGTTTTGCACGTTGGGTGTAGGTTGCTTATTCGTTAGATGTTCGGCCATAATGGGCTTGTCATACCATGGCGTATGGCCTAAACGTATGCTACGACGTATACAAAAAATAGCTCGAAAATGTTCAGAGTCCAAGAACGTCCAATTTCCTAACGAATTGCATAAGAAAAGTCGACATCGGTGTTGGACTAAATGGACGTATCCATAGCGTATTGAACGTATACATAGCGTATGACTAACGTATTGATAGCGTATGACTAAAACGTATTGATAGCGTATCACTAACTTATAACAAACTTATCACAGCGTATCACAGCGTATTCGAGCGTATGACCGACTGACCCATTTTTTTAATCGGTGACAATAATTTTCACGTGCAAATGAATACCGACCCAAATAAACTAAAATAAATGTCAAGATACGGCAATATTCTTACAGATATTTTTGATTTTTTAACGGTCATTTTGAAGGGGAAACAAATTTAAAAGAAAAGAAAAGAGGCCGACTGACCCAACCGGAGAGGTCTATTTGCACATAGAACAGGGTTTTTTTTCGTGGCCTAACATGTGACATATCAAGTGGAAATGGACATGCTGGAGGCAAGACTCAAGTCTGAGTTAAATGGCTATTTGAAAGTATACCAGCTAAACTTTACAATGATGCATATTGTTGAAGATAATCTTATAAACACAGGAAGGTTTATAACAAAGAAAGGTGGTTGTCTGCTCTCTCGAATGAGAGAAAAAAATTCGAGAGAAAAAATTCCGAAAATGGGATCGCAAAAATTATAAATAAAAAAATGAGTATTCAATAGGCATCTAGTTACCTAAGGGACTGTACACGTCATCCATTGGGAGATCAATCTGATCCAGTATATCAAGTCCCCATGATGCCACACTCTGTGTTCTTGCATTACCATCTTCGTCGACAAGAGCACACCATCTATTCTACGGACCTGCAGTATGAGTAGGCTAGGCTATACGGTATCTATCCCCGTCAATCTAGTTCTAAGCTAGCCTATTCAGGCCTAGCACATAGGCCTACATCATCCGAATTTGTCTTTAACGCTGTTGACTTTTGTATCGGTTTCCCTTCCTAGGCATCTTCTGGCTTTTTCGACACCTAATGTCCAATAATTCGAAAACTTGGTTTATCATTTGAAAATCCAAGTTTTTCGACGCCTAATGTCCAATAATTCGAAAAACTTGGTTTTTCGATCGAAAAACTTGGTTTATCATTTTGATAAACCAAGTTTATCTAATTATTTTACGTTCCGCGTTGAAAAACTTGGTTTTTTCAATCGAAAAACCAAGATTTTCTCCAGCCAACTGAAAATCTTGGTTTTTCAAATCGATAATCTTGGTTTTTCATTTGAAAAACCAAGTTTTTCGCCTAGCTGTCGAAAAACTTGGTTTTTCAATCGATAAACCAAGTTTTTCGTCGAAAAACTTGATTATCGAGTTACTGGACATTGGACCTGCAATACTCCCCCCTCCCCCTACCCTCTCCAAAGTTCGTATCATTTCGCCAATTCTAAGAGAAAAAACGCACCTTTGTCAAATATAACCGTTCTATATAAATTTCATACTGTGAGGAACAGGTGCCGTGGACTCTCCTAAAATACGAATGTTCAATTGGTAGCGTAACATTCTGGATTTGTCCCCCCGACACTATACCGTAGAAATATACTTCGATTTGAAGGCCATGTAAGGGCGTCTCCAGAGATAGGGTGTGTGGTGACACCCCCCTCCCCCCCCCCCCCCCCCCCCCATATTAATAAAATCTGTCGGCAAAATCTGCCCCATCATCAAATCTGTCGACACAAACGAGCTTCCGTCGGTACATTTGCGATTTTGAGCATAACAATTCTGGAGAGAAAAAAATGTTGGTGGGGGATGCTTGCAGTAGCGTGCGCAACGCGGGCGGGACTGGGGGCCTCGGATTTGCCTTGATTGGCCATTTATTGTTGACTCTGCTGGTTTTTTTAACTGTGCTATTATTTGAATGTGCGATTATTTTTGACCGCGCGAATTTTTATTTTTTTGACCGTGCGATTTTTTTTTATCTTACTTCACGAGGTGACTGCAAAATAAATTAGGGCTACCTTTTACTATTTTTGGGGTGCTTGTCGCAATCGGGACCTCTACACACCCCCCCCCCCCCCCCCCCATTCAAAAGGGTCTGGGGACGCCCCTGAGGCCATGGGGGGAGCTCTCCTGGCACATATTTCTTCGAATTAAGACATTATCTTCTCGTATTATTTTCATCATTTATTTTGATATTCTCGTGATCATATTTTAAGGAAAGTCGTTCATAAATCCATGATAATTAAAAAACGATACCAATCTCAACCCGACAAACAATAATCTGGCTTATCATAATATTCCTTGACATGCGCGCGCAGCGCGTGAACATTTTTCATACTATTTGTATACGAATTAGGTTTCAATTCCATCGACTGACGCCTCAAAATTGAATAGAATAAAGTAACCTACCAACATAGCCAGTATCATCAAGTCACACAACAAGAAAGTCTCACCGAACACCAACGAAACCGTGCACGAAGCATGCAACTACCCCCAAAACAAAAAGGAAGCTTCCAGCAGCATCTACAGCGCCGAGATCACATCCACCAACAACAATGTCACCAAGGAATAACATCGGACTCACGGTCACGGAACTTCCCTTCAAGCTGAGATAATACAACCACATGCAGTCCATAAGAAAGGAAAAACACCAACACAGCACTGAAATCTCAAGATACGCGTGGCAGCTAAAGAAGAAGAACCAACCATTCACCATCAAATGGTCTATCATCACCAGGGCGCGTGCATACGTCAAAACGAATCCACGCGGTGCGACCTTTTGCCTCACGGAGAAGCTGTACATCATCAACGGCGACAAAAGTAGACTCCTCAACCAAAGATCTGAGCTTGTTTCCATGTGCCGCCATGAAAACAAGTCAGTGGCGTGCGCAGGATCTTGTGAGTGGGGGGACTGATATTCTTCTCAATTCCCCCGATGTACCAACAAACCAATAGTAAAAGGTAGCCCCATTTTTGTTTGCAATCACCTCGTGAATTTCACGTAAGTGGCGGAGGTCAAAGAATTTCGCACAGTCAATAAAATATCGCACGGTCAAAAAAATCGCACGGTCAAAAAAAAAAGGCACGGTCAAAAAAACCCAGCACAGTCAACAAGTCAACAACTAATGGCCAATCCTCCGGGTTTTCATCGTTTTTCTCTATAACATTTTCCTTTATTTAGCCGAATGGTCAAACAAATTTGCACGGTAAAAAAACAACAACAGCACAGTCAACAACTAATGGCCAATTCTCCAGGTTTTCATCATAGTTTTTTATAAACATTTTCCTTTATTTAGCGAATGCTGCCATAAATGTGTCGAATACATGTACACATTTGCCAACTATTTGGGTTACAACCCCCCCCCCCCCCGCACGGCCCCTCCTTTGGACACGCCACTGCTCATACCATGTCTATCTGCCAATCTCTAGGTTAAAGGGTGCCCTCCATTCAAGCTTTTGGATTATATCAGCTAGCCCCCCCCCCCCCTCCTCCCTTTGGACATTCCACTGATATTCCAAGTGGGGGTGCAGTAGCGTAGCCAGATGGGGCAAGGGGGGCAGAGTGGGAAATCGGGAAGGCAAAGGAAAATTGGAAGGCAAAGAAAGGGAAAGAAAGGGAGAAGAGGAGACAAAAAGGGAAGGAAAGGGAAAAGGCAAAGGAAACGGACAGAAAGGAGAAAGGAAGACAGGCAAATTAGATGGAAATTTGCAGTTTTTCACGCCGGTATGGGGACACAACGCCTGTAACCCCCCCCCCCCCCCCACCCCCCGCCTCCCCCCCCCCCCCCCCCCCCCCCCTCCCACGCTTGTCATTTTCTTACTCGACGGGAAAACCTGGCTACGCCACCGGGTCGAACTGATGTTCACCGGGAAAAATACCCTTTGCCCCCTGACAAGTGACCCTGGCTACGCTACTGGGGGTGTAACTAGGCCTTTTATCTACCGATTGACTTCACACCATTTGCCCGATTATCTGTTCGCGATTTTGTTTAAAACTATTTACATGAATCGTGCCATAATTAAAAGATTAAGGTACATTTTGATTTACACGGACTTCGAAAATGATATTTATGGACATAATGCGCAAATTTGCTAATTTTATATTAATTTACACAGTTCCGAATGGGTGCAATTCCGCCGAATGATATTCAATTATGGGGGATTCATGCCCCCCTCCTTGGACACATCACTGCTCATGCAATGTCTGTCTCTCTAGGTTCCAACATGTCCAATGGGTGCCCCCTCCATGGTTTTGGATAATATAATTTGCAAGTTATGCCCCATGTGACCCGGTACACATGGTGGGGACAAACTGAGACAAAGTGGCAAAGACATACACAATCACTGACAATGCCCGTTCATGTTGAGACCTGTGTCGGGAACGTACAAATTGGGGAGCAGTGGTACACTTTTGTATTAAGCAATAGAAAACAAACAACAAACTCTCCTTTACTCTCTCTTCCCCCCCCCCCCCCCCCCCTCCTCTCCCTCCCCTCCCTCCCTCTCCTTCTCCTTCTTCCTTTTCTCTTCTTCTTCTTCTTTTTTTCTTTTGGGGGCCAGGGACCCGGGGTGGGGTGAGGGGGGGGGGGGGGGTGCTACGCCAATGGTATATATTTAAAGAATGCTGATTCGCTTTTCCAACTGTTACTTATTGAGAGTAAAATAAGATAAAAAGTGATTTGGTTGTTAAGCTCATCGGGAGTGAAAATGGGTAAACAATCTGATAATAAGATGTGAAAGACTTCAGTTGTTGATGTTTTCATCTTTATTTCAATCAATGTTATTTTAATCACTCCGAAATTGTATGTTACTTCTTAATCATCATCCACTCTACTTCATAATTGAATTAAGTACATTTTCAGAAAGTCATCTTCATCTACGGACGAGTCTTTTTAAATTTATTGCTGTTTGTTATTTAAAATCATTCTTCGGCGGGTAGTTGGAGCAACAAGTTTGGTGAGAACACTTCCCTGTCGAATACTCTGCCATAGACTGCATCCGCAAGCATGGTTGCCTCAAGCTCATCGGGCGTCATCGTCGGGTTTTTCTCCAGATACAAAGCAGCTACACCTGTGACGTGAGGGCATGCCATTGAGGTACCACTGATAGTGTTGATTCCGTCGACACCGGGTCTATGCCATGTACTTGTGATGGACACACCAGGAGCGAACAGGTCTACGCAGATTCCGAAGTTGGAAAAGGAAGCTCGCGTGTCTGTAATGTCGGTAGCTCCAACAGAAATTACCTTTGAAGGATAGAAAAGGGAATAAAATGAAATAAAAATAGCGAATTACAAATCTTTGGATTTGATACAACGCCATTTCTTCTTCTGCGCACGTCTAATACAAGCGTTGAAGCATACCGGTCAGGAAGTTACTATACATGACCATGGTAGTGAAAAGCAATTTTATGTGATCTTTTTGTTTACACATGTTTTTTCTCTCTTTTAATAAAGTTTGACTATCAGGAAAGATTTTCCTAGACTCATAAATCTTTTTTTCTGTATTGGCATGACAGCAAAAGTGATATTGCGCGACCACGAAAGTAATATATCATGACAGCAAATGGACTATTTACGTGACTGACAAAAATACTAGGCATCACATGGTGCGGCAATTTTGATGATTAATAGTGGAGACTAATGCAGAAATTGATCGACCATTGGTCATTGGATTCACACAGAGAAGTTGGAATCAGTGGCGAGAGTCTGCATATGGGTCAAATAATGATCACTTACATCTGGAGATCCAGCAGGTGAGAAATCACAAGCATCTGCGTCACTATTACCAGCAGCAACAGATATGGTAAACCCTGCCATCTTTAGTCGGAAGGCTGCAAGGTCTATCGTTGGTGTTTTACCGCCTCCAAGTGACATGGATACAACACCAGGTTTGGTACCATCGGTAGCAACGAAGTCCATAGCTTTGAGACAAATAGTGGAATAAAATTTACTTTAGGTACCAGGTAGGCTACTTTAGTTTCTAAATCTGACACTTCATAACTGACTATAAAGGTGACAAAAAAGCAAATGTTAACATAACTATCTCACATAAAAGTTCAAATTTATCAATGTACAAGGATTGACATATCAAAAATTGATCAGGTCGGGCATTTCATTGTGCCGTGTACCAACACATGCAAGATTCGTAATGTCGTGTACCAAGTAGATCAAACTATACAACCAGTCATGCCAGTATAGAGACAGGGGAATTCCAACCATTCGTTATTACTGATGGGTTCACCCCACCAAATACATCCCCCATAGGTTTACACGTGAAATGCACGATTTAGAAATGGATATTTCTCGACGTTATAAGAAACTGGTATCTTGAAATTTGGTTTCAACTTAAAGATAAAATCCATGACTACTAACTCAGTCATATATGGGGGGTAACCGGCATTTTCTTGAGCCGGTTACCCCTTTTCAAAAAATACGAGTTTGGTTTCCCTGGTCACACGCAATTGTTGATTTAGATGATGGCGTCAGCTACCGGAAATGACCTGAACACAAATGTCTCTGTTAAAATATTAAGAAATCATCATTGCATCAATATTTTTTGACCTGAAGAACGCTGACGTGTCTGTCAAAATTCACACTCTATTAATTTCTCCATAACATGTAATAAATACCCTAATTTTAAACTGTAATTTAATAAAGGTCTCTCATTTCGAGATAGAAACAGCCCGGTTTGGGAATAATGCTTCAGAGGGTGCCGTACCTAGATTTGATTTAGTATTGTGAAACCTGATCCACGCGACGTATGTCTTTTCGACTCTTTACCATCTGGGTAGGTATTTCATAACTAATTACTTACATTCTGCAATACCAGCCCATGATCCAGAGCCAAGACAACTGAGTGCTCGGATACCAAATAAGTTTGCGTTCTTTGCAACACCGTAAGTTGTACTTCCTACAGTTCCCGCACAATGGGTACCGTGTCCATTGCAGTCGATACCCTGTCAAGCATAGATTTTTAAATGATTATGGTTAATCTTAAGAATATTAAATGAATGTATTGAAGATATTAGGTGAATGTATTAAATGAATGTATTGAAGATATTACAAAATATGATATTCAGATATTCGATCAAATTGTATCTTTTACTATATACGAGTAGAACAAAAGGAACAGCATAATAAATGACATTTCAAGCCCATGCGATACATTTTGTAGACGCGAGAACGCACCCATCCATCATCATATCCTCCCCCGGGCGGGAGGTCCCACAATGCAGTTGGTGCACCTGGAGGTTCCCTTCTCGCCTGATCGCTCGGAAGGTAATGTCAACCACCGTCAACCCCAACCTCCACCCTATTGAGGGAAAAGGCACGGATATCTATTGGACAATGGGTGTGGAAACCCCACTCACTTCAATCATCACTGGATTTAAAGACTGAATGACTTTCCTTCTAAACTGTTTATTCATATGGACCAAGGAGAAGTGGGGTATACGGTATAATAAATCTGCTCAGTGGGCAGAAAATGCCAGACATACAAGTTACTTACATCCCCACCGAGAGAGTCGTAGAAAACTGCACCTCGTCCGTTGAAATCTACATGTGTTGGTAGAATTCCAGTATCGATAACGTATACATTAACGTTTGTTCCATCACCTGATAATGATATTATTCATAGAAAAATATTGACTCCTTTTAAAATAAAAAAAATATGTATGTCAATGAGATTTTCATGATCAGTCATGCATTTTGCAATGAGATCGAACACTTGTGGCAGAAGTTGGTCGGAGGTTACTTAATTGGAATATCTACATGTGTGACACATCAAGTGAAAATGGACATGTTGGAGGCGCTGCAAGGCTAAATTCTGAGTTAAATGGCTAAAGAGCACGTGCTAAGCTTTACAATGATGCATAGTGTTGAAGATAATTTACTTGTATAACAGACAAAGATTTATAACACTGTTGTAATGAATTGGATGGTTCTTTGTTCTCTCGATATCAAAATGGGCATCTTTACCTGAAGGATTGTATACATCGTCTAATGGGAGATCGGTCTGATCAAGTCTATCAAGTCCCCATGATGCAACACTCTGTGTTCTTGCAATACCATCTTCCTCGACAAAGAGCACACCCTCAATACTGCGGACCTGCGTGCGTAAAATGTATATAAGAAAACCAGTAAATATTTTATAAAAACGAATACACTACATTATTCATTTTACGCTGTTGTGTTGCTTTGGTGTGGTCGAGCTTTCGTCGGAAATAGCTCTGGTATCCCCATGACTGAAGTAATGCTCTGCTTGATCATGTATAAGTACAGAGCTAATCAAGCCTCTATAGATCTGGCTAATCAGTTCGTTTAGCCATCCTAATGGTATCAGCAACCAGGTGAAGTTTCAGCATTATTCTGCAGGGTCGTACAAGATGACATTATCAAAAAAGCGAAATCCTAACTATATGTTACATGCTCCTCGTGTTACCTACCAGATTAAGAGCCTTCTCAGAGTTGATTTCCATGGACAGTATGTTGAGACCGTTGAGCGTTTTGAGGACGCGTCCAGCAAATCTAGAAGTACGCAATTCGCTCTGCAGTTTATCAGCCACTTGGTTGGCACTGACTCCATCCTGATATACAATGAATGAGAGTAGGAACATTTGATTTGAATTGCATATGAACCAAAGGCCTGATTTGTACAGGGTAGCAGTTACTGAGGAAGGATAATTTACGTCAAACATCTGGAAATGCAATTACTGTGATTGCACTCGATCGATTGAACAAGTCAAGACTGCAAAGGGTACATGTCATCCTAGGCAATGATGATTCTATGCACCAGATCACAAACACATGGGATCATATAAAAGAATGTACGACTGCTCTGAATGTGTCGTAGAAATACCATCATCATGATCATGCGAATGCTACAACGGGTTATGGATCATTTGTTATTGAAGTGTTGAATGAAATCAAATTTACGATGCGTATAACTTAGTTCACCTTGAAAACATGGTAATTGCGTGACATTATTCATAGTTTAGATGTGTACTACATAAATGTTAAAGATAGTGTTGACTTTCCGCTTCGAGGTTCACCAGGCAATATGTTCATAGCTTAACAGTCCACATGGGATAGATATGCAAGGATGCTAAATTATGTTCTGTTTTCCTAGCCCATAAAATGGGACGTGATCAAGCGAAATGAGTCACATGTCTTTCAATTTTGATATTTGTCCATCATTTAAAAGCAGGTGGAAAATGCTACAGGATGGTGCAAACACCACTAAAATTGAGCTTCTAGTTTTTAAGTTACAAACAATATACTGAGAAAACAAACAACATCCATATTCCCGACATTCAGCTTGATCGCGTCATAAATATAGTCGTTGTGTAAAATAGCATCAATAATATAAATAATTCAGGAATTGTTAGGGTTGACTTCCCATTACTGGGTTCACCTTACAATACGATTACGGTGTCCCTAAACCGTAACCCGTTGTATAGTTTTACTCAACATCTACCGGTCATGTATCAAGTCTTTAACGGAGTTAGTTGCACCAATGGGTCTCGTGTGATAATTTGTTCTATCGTGTAGCGAAACCAAAAACGTTTAGGTAAACTGTTTCTTCATCAAAATACAAATATAATGATGTTAGTCGTTTGGAACGGTAGTCGCTACATGTACTCCGAGTTCACGCTTGTGCGATAATAAGCGTAAAACTTGGAGTAGCAACTTCCGTTCCAAATGGTTTAACTTATATTTCGCTCTGCATCGCATTGAGCACTCTGCAAAAAGATTGTTTCTTTACCAGTACATATGATGTTATATAAATAGTTCACAACCAATGCCACAGATAGTTATCATATTTTCAGTTGGTTGTTTTACACCTACCTTCAAAGCAACAAGATATCTTGAGGTTATCTTCTCCTTGGCAAAGTGAAGTGGTGCAAGTGCCGCGTTAGCTGCAGCAACAGCTAAGACGAATGAACAGATGGTTAAAGCACGCATGATGATTTGTTAATCTGAAAAAGAAACAAAATATAATTGACTCTAAATACAACAAATAATGTTGTTTTATTTTGCCAGGATTAGCATTTTCCATAATTGAGGTAATTCCGTAATCCGTAAGTAACATTATCTGGTTGTACAGGGTGTATCAAAAAAAACGCAACACTTTTGGTCGCGAGCTCTCCGATTACGGCAAATCACAAATCACTCTGAAATTTATATATTCTGTTAGGTGTACTTATTGGCTATCACATAGTCAAATTACAGCGATATCGATTAATGATTCGCTGAGATATCAACGATATACGTAGACAAGTGCAAAACACGTTTTACATCGTTTATCCTGTATGCCTGATTTTCTTGTCAGGTGAATATTAGCAAGAAACTCATTGTACTTAAATAATTGGAATCAAACTCATCATTCTGAGATGAAAATGTCATGTTAAAGGTATAAAATGTCTGGCTATTACAGTATCATATCAATATTAATTAAATCTGGCTATAAATTAGTTGATAGTAAATGACACAACTTGAAAATCCAGATTACAAAGTCTGTTTGCAATCCTCTCTCGTTTTCTGTCGTTAATGTCATAAATAAAACAGTATGGCACATTATTCAAAAGATAAACAAATGGAATAATCCAGTGAAGAATTGTCTTGTATGAATCAGTCATTGTTAGTCTGTTGTGAATGGGAATGGGACATTATGGTGCTCCTCGACCCTCAAAATGCTGTCCTTGTTTTAAGATGCATCGATTATGAACTTTAATTTATGAAAGAACGTACCATAGACATTAGTAGCGATCACAGTAATCAGTGGTTCAGAACTTAAAAAGGGTGATTGACGTATTCAAATGGTGGAATGATTATCAGATTACACGATTCAATGATTTTATGTACCACCTTACTCAAACAAAGGAAATTAAGTTAAACCATTCCAGAAATTAAGGTTACATAGTTATTAAACTGTTAACCCATTCACTAAATCGGACAGGAAAATCCAAGTTTTTAGAACAAACGATGTAAAACGTGTTTTGCACTTCTCTACTTATACCTTTAATATCTCAGCGAATAAATAATCGATATCGTTGTGATTTGACTATGTGATAGCCAATAAGTAGACCTAACAGAATATATAAGTTTTAGAGTGATTTGTCTTTTACTGTGACCATACAGCTCTCGACAAAAAGTGTTGCGTTCTTTTTTATACACGCTGTATACTTCGATGCAGTAGCTATGCGATAGCTTCTCCGACGAATTCAAAGTAAAGAAAAGTTTAATAATTATGATATACTGCGCACAGAATGTACTTGAACAACGAAGTAGGAGAATATCAGTAGAACTATGTTTTGTTTTTCTTTGGCAGATCTATTATAACTATACACAGTTATTTCACTTGTTTCAAGAGAAATAATTGTATTTTAATTGCAATTGTGTTTGGCCTCATGAATGCCAAACCTATTACTACCGTAAAATCAACGCTGATGTCGTGTCAACTTATATTGATTTCTTATAACAATTTGATGAGATGACGAACTTACCTGACTGCCTGCCGAGATGAATCGCAAGTGTTTGAATGTGCCGACTTCTTGAAGACGTCGAACCCGATGCTTTTTATTACCATATCTTGTTAAGTCATTCCGATAAAGTTTATCTTGCATTATGATAAGAAATACTTATTTTTGTATGAGTTTTCGAAGTGTTGATACCAGTGAATGTATAAATATAATACGGGGTAACAGCATAATAGATGATAAATCACTAAGATGTGCGTGTATTCTTTAATCATCATGGGATCAAAACAGATGTTTAGGAATGAAATTGACGACCTTCAACAAATTGGGTGCTGTTTTATCTATAACAGATTATCCACCATCTATTGGTATTAACTGATATCATATTATAGTTGAATAATGTATTTTTATTACGTAACTCATCACATAACCAAATTATTATTGAGTTCTATTTAATGACCTTAGACCTAGCTTGCGATGGAGGTACAGCAAATGATAGATTGGAAGGATATTTTACAGCTGTATTTAAATAGGTTTTTATTATCATATGTTCGTGTGAAACCAATCATGTAATGTATCCTTTTCCTTGACCATACTTATAGTCTAAAATAATAGAAATACAGACAAACAGATGATTATATGGGTGAAACATTTATTACATTGCTTAGCCTTTCGTCATAGAAACCAACTAATTCATATCAAATATAATCATTCAACTACATACACATGAGCAAGACTTGATGTTTTCACGAGAAATTTAGTATGACATTTAATGGAAGTAAGACGCCTAACCTAAATTTCGATATTTACAATTTCGTACGTTTTATTTATTGACAGTGCCCACTACTTATTCATTAACGGTGTCCTTCCCGCGTGTCCACTATTCATTCTATCTCCCATTCATTTCTTTGCGTTATTCTGTAGAAATCGAAATATTGTTGTGTTAACATTTTAATTGATTTCCTTCAAAAATGATTTTAAATAATTTCCCGTCAAATAAGCATTTTATGCTTTGCTAAGCTGTTCGGAAAATTTACAAAGGCAGGCCGTTTCCTGGATAACATGTATGGTCGTTTCCTGGATATACATGTATGACCTTTTTATTCATGGGCGACAAAAGAAAAACCTGTTCAACAGGCCCGACCGACCATTTTTCCCCGTATTTTCCACACACACAAAAAAACCTTTGGAAATCTTTTGCACATTTGTATTACTTTTTTGAATTTTTTGTTTTATGATTGACATTTTTGAATTTGTTTTTTAAATGTGTGTAATATTTTGAATTTTGTTGACAATTTCGGAAATTGCTGAAAATTCACCAACGTTTCCCAAACTTTTTGGGAACATCCCCCTCCCCTCCAAAAACACTAGGCCCTACACAACAAAACCAAAACGTCCGACCGACCGACCGGCTGACCGCTCATAGTTCAGGGTGTTTTTGTCGTCGCCTTAAGGGAAGTGTCAACCCTATTATTTTGATGATCAACTTTTGCTTCTAAGTTTAAGAATATTGAATAAAAGTACATAAAAGTATACATTTATAGAAAGGAAATTTGATAAGGAATCCGATGGTGATATCAATGTGATACCAAATAAACTAAATTTTGAGAAATGAACCAAAAAGCGATTGTTTTACCCCAAATTTTTCAGACAGCATAACTATAAAATAAAAAATGGTAATTTGTTCTAATATACATTTTTGTAAACAAGACAATTTTGTCTAGGAGGCAATTTTTCTTTTTCCAAAATAAGGCTTAGTTTTGGAAATATTGCTAAAAACATCGGAAAAGTGTAAAAGTCATGTTTCTTTTGCATATATTTCGCTAGAATGGATGCATATCTCGTATTTAAAATCCATAATCGAAAAAATAAAAATTTGCCTCCTAGCGCTAAAAGTCCTCTACACAATGGTAGTAAAAGCTTACCTGATAGTTTGATACTTTTTTAGTTATGCTGTCTGAAAAATCGTAAAATTCCTTCAAATTTGAACTTCTAGAAAACAGCGATTTAGTAAAAATATTGACATTTTCCACCATTTAAAGCTAAATGAACTCGGAATACACGGGCGTGTGACCCGAAAGGCGAGTATACTATTATGAACAATTAAAATAAACTATCAGATTCAATTTATATTGCCACAATGTGAAGAAATTGGAAGAAAACGGAAATTTAAATGATCGTAAGATTGGCCTTTGTTTACATTTTTAGACATTGTTTTGCGCTCTTTTGTTTTTCGCGTCTACGTCGCGCGACGCAATGATCGAACAGCTGTCGCAGCATTTGAAAAGCGCGGAACTTCGCTTAATTTCCCGCCAAATAACCATGCGCCTTTTCCTTGCTCAAACTTACCAAAACAACAATTTTAAATCACCTAAAAGAACGGGAAATAATCGCTTCCGATTAGTAACTTATGATGGTAATGATAGAATACATATAAAAGTATAAAATGATAGAGAAATATGAAATTCAATTTTTGAAACAAGTGCCGGGTTGACACTGCCCTTAATAGCCACACAAAAAATGCCAGAAATAATTGGCTTTTTGGCTTTGGATGAGAAGACGAATATTCCATAAGCACATCACGGAACTAACGCACATTTTGTCAATTTTTATTGCATTTAATATCACCTGATTCACTTAGGCAATACTCATTAGTTATTTAAAGGAATGTCCAGTTCCAAATAATAAAAGGGAAAAGGTTTTGAATAGCTGGAATATTCATACAAAATAAGAATATTCTAAACATAACGGCATAAAGTGTAGTTTGTTGCATATTTTGATGCAATAAATTACAGTGAGTGTACTGATCCCCTTTACTCGTATCGTATATAACAAGCTCAAATGTAGTAAAGTAAAAGTAATGAAGTGTGGTTCGACAGTTGTAATTCAATTTACGATGATAATATTATGGAACGTTAAAAATGTCTATTATGAAACTTATAATATAGTAATAAATATAAACACATATATTTCAATGTTTCTTTTAAAGATTTACATTTTTTATTTATTGCGTTTTGCGGTTATTTAAAAAGAAAAGTTTGATGCAAAACATTTCACATACATATTCAAAGAGTGTATCCCAATCATTCAACCTTTCCCTATTATAAGGAAGGAATAAAGAGTACCAAATGTCAAAAGTAACACCAGCAACCCTCAAGGATTGCATCCTAATTATTCGACCTTTCCATATTGTATATTTATCAATCAGTTTTAACAATTGTAATACTGTAAGGAAAGAAAGTACCAAGTGTCCCTTAAAAGTAACATCAGCAACCCTTCCAGATATTTTCAAACGCGCAACGTAAGCTTCTTTATTCCAACAGCTGGTGGTGTTTATTTGCCTGTTTTGTTAAACCCTGTCCAACAGCACGTACACGTTAATTTTAGAATAAGTAGGCCTATACCTCGATATTCTCTAAAACATTCATTTGAAACGAATGACTTGGTTCACTTCTTGTTCGTTTATACATCCAGCACAAGGTTCGTGATATTTGTGTGCGTCTCATTAATAAAACGAAGACATAATTATGATTCAGTTGATCAGGAACGTGCAAATTATTATTGATAACTCTTGATGAAAAGAAGTATACTTTTAAGTATGCATACAGGGTGTCCCGCAAATTTGTAGAGCTTAAAGATTCGTATCTCTGGTAAAAGAAATCCAATTTCAGGGTCAAATGAAAGGATACAAAACACTGGTATGAATATCTTGGTACATAGCAATTAAGTATACACTCTTTATACTCTAAAACATATTTCTTGTCATTAATATAGCCATCATTGACAACACGTAGCCTTTTTGTAATCTCCTCTACACGCTTAGAAATGGGTGTCAAATTTTGCTGGGTACAAAAGAAATGTGTGTAATTGTTAACCCAATTTTGTGCTAAACATCGATTTCGTAAAATAACCACATGCAATAGTTTACTATTAAATTCCGAGTTTTACACTCTGGAAGTGTAGAAAGGTGCCCGTAATTGGGTAAAACATGATTTGACACCATGAAAGTGTAAGATTCATCGTAGTCTCGTGTCCAGACTCCATTTTACATGACAGAAAGCGGAAGTGAAGGGGCAATGTACACTCTCAGTAGTTAAAAACTGCACAATGTTGAGCTCAAATCCCTGCGGTCGATGACAAAAGTGCCAAGCACGGGAGAACATTACCCAAGCACGTTGATGACAGCAGGCAGTATTGTTACTTATAAGTATGATATTATATACAATGAGTTGTTAGTGTTAAAAGCTAATGATGCAAGGAATCACTGCAAGATAAATTCTTATTGACTTAAATAAGTACCGTACCATATATTACAATTTCATACAAAGTTAAAAAAAACCATGGTTTTACATTGACAGCATTTTTTACACTATCTATTATTCTATGTAGTTTTATTTTAGTCATAAGTACAGGGTGTCCCAAAAGTCTATGCACGTTTTTGAAGAGTCATATCTCATAAAATATAAATCATATGGTATAAATTTAACCATATTTTGATAGACGAGATTTGGGAAATTAATTTGATACCAAACACAACCATATTGGTGAAACCCAAAACATTATAAAACTGGTTGAAAGTCATTGGCCGTGTGCCAGACCAACCCACATACCAAGTACCACACATTGTTGCTAGAGCGCATACATTAACGGTATGAAAGCAACGTTGCGCATTAGCCACAGTTCACTGCTTACCTTGCATCATTAATGTTATTTAATACCAAACTCGGTCACTCACAACATGAATAAGGTAAGCGTAGTAGACAACATTGCACAGCAAAAGTCTTCATTCAAGATGGTTTACAGCATAGATAAGCGAATACAAATTGTATGGTTCTACGCTGAAACACATTCAGTTCAACTTACTCAACAAAAGTTCAGAAAACATTTCAAAATGAAACGCGCACCAGTAAGAATATCCATTCTGAAGAGTTGGTGGATAACTTTTTGAACACAGGAACATTCTAAATGGGTCAAACAACCTTCGTTGAGGCCTTCAAGCAGCATTAAAATAATCCGCTAAGTTTAAATTTTAACATGTTTGACAGCTGTGTGATGTGTGTGTTCACTTTTCTGTTACGTTATTCAATTGTTTAGGTCTGTGTTTTTGCATTAGCACACGTCTCTGTATACATGGAAAACATTTAAATTAGATTTCACTATAGAAACGAAAATTATGTGTGATATAGTTTGTTATTATGACGATATCACTGTAATGTAAAATTTTAAATATTACAATTGACGGATCACTTTCCGTGTAACCAACTCTACCCGTATTTTTGTTAATCTCAATAGGTATGGATTTATGAACTTTATTCCTCCGAAGTATAAAATTACATTTTTGCAGTAATATATGTTTTACTTCTAGGGTGGCATTACAAACAGATGTTACTCCAATGTTTGGTATCAAAATTATTTCCCACATCTCCTCTTTCTAAATATGTATTCATATTTTCAATACGACTTATATTTTGTGAAATACAAAGCTTCAAAGTCGTGCATAGACTTTTGGGACACCCTGTATATCAAAATATATACTACAATTGCTTAATTATATTTTGAAAATACCACATCCTTTCAAAATAATACCAAAATTCACACAGGATAAATAATTTAGATTGAATCGATGCTGGACCCGACCCTTAAACAATTTGAATGTTTGTTTATTTTCTATACCAAAGCATACACGAAGATAAAAACGGGCTCGAGTGGCATACAAGGCGTTAGAAGACCTCGCTTCCGTCTTCGTTAATATCACATGCCCTCGTTTCAGTTGTATGTACATTATACCGAAAGATTGCTCCAGCCTTGTTGTCGACTCATTATAGATATTATAATTATAAACTTTATTTTTGTCCCATCCATTTAGACGCCTATTGCTCTCAGTTGGTATATTACCGATGCTGCAATATACTTTAACAGAACTCTTCAGTCAAAGATCAAATTATGGAGAGCGAAACACAGTACAGTACGACGATGAGGGGACACACGGCTAGAGTCGCTTCTGTAAAACCATATCTAGAATCGACAATGGAGTGTGATCTGCAACTATTTCCGGAAGTTATACTAGCTTCATATAGCAACTTGGTCAGGCAGACTCAACAGATCAACGTATGACATTAATGTCATGATGTTGTAATACAATTCAAGAGAAACCATTCTATTTGGATTTGATATATATAAAACAGCTATTCTATCATAAACTCAGAACAATTCTGATATCGACATTGCTGCAAGACCATCCGGGTATTATACAAAAATACAGTAGTATGATTAAAAATTCCTGCTACTCAGTCCGCTACTCTCAATCCGCTATTCAGTACTTAGTGTACCATTGGATTAAAACTCCATCCATTTACCATCGCCACGGAATGGTTGGTGCACCCACTCTGGTACACTGTAGAAGCCAGTTGACATTCTGATGAAGTCCATGAAGCTATTATTATCCATCACAGAGTGAAGTCTCGCTTTTCAGTTAGAACCATTGTGTGATGATTCTTTGTAACAGTTCTTTCAGTCCCTGTGTGTGAAATCAAACTTCATCTGCAGAACTGTTGCTTTCTCTTCCATGAAGAATTTTGATTTATGTTAAACATGCCAAGAATATTTCGATATAATAAGTCTGGATATATATGAGAAAGAGTACATCAGCTTATCACACATGTTCCTCCTTTTGGTTGTCTTTGACGATTTGTTGGAGATGCTTCACATTCCGCTTCCTGTTTCAAACATAAAACACGTATATAGTTAGAGAGATAGACATCAGTTATCACAAACAAATGCATTTTCAAGCTATTTTGGAAAGTCACAATTTTGAACGTTATAAATCGATGTCAACCCAAACGTATACATGTGTTTTGGCAAGACGTATAAAATTGTTGTCAATATAAACTTTGTTTCACATATTAGTATTAGTTAGGTCACATGTGTTACTATAAACCATGTTTTATTGTGTGTTTTTTCACATTTTTTGTATTGAGTGATATTTCATGCTAACTCATGGAAGTACTAGTAGGCCCCGGGTAGTAGGCGTACTTCTAGAGTACTTCCAGAACAAATAACTCGACTCGGTAATTGATGAATACAATTACGAGGCTGACTATGTTATTTAGTTCTTATTCTCGATTACAACTGTGTTTTCCTAAATAATTACCTGGAATTCATCATCTTCGATGTCTTCTATTTCGTCCGGCTGTGTATCACGTTTCTGTCTCTGAAAATAAAATAAAAAACATATTGAATTGATACTATTCTAGGAGTGTGCTACATGTATGTATTTATAATTTGCGGTATAAGTAGAATTCATATCTTTACTTCAATCACGATATGAATACTCTAAATCGGAACTTTGAGCAATAACTGCTTAATTTTCTTTTCTTGCATAAACAAAGACAAATTGTTGTATACAATAATGAGTTGAAATCAGTGCCTCCAAGCCTGCATCACACGTGTCCTATGACCTGATGTATCTTCAAAACACTCAAGCTTTTATCAACATTCACATACATTCTAATGAAAATATTCATATTTTGCAAACACATTATAGTCTTAAAATGTAATAACCCCTAATTGATTATAATAAGGGCTCAAGAACTGGATTTCGTTTGCAACTCAGTTATTATACTGCATCAACTTCCTTTTCCAAGTACATATTTAATTTAGGTGTATTGAATATCGAGTTTAAAATTCTTTGTGTAGGTAACAGAAAAACTCAAGTTCGAAATAAAAAGTAACAATGAAGAGAATAATACCAATAACTTACTTTTGCACTATTCTTTGTCCTATTGGTTTCTTTGGCGGACCCATTCTGGAGGAAAAAATCAATTGCAATATGTTATATTAATAAAATGATCAATTTTCCTGTAAACTATGGATTGTGTGGATTGTGAAATTTAGCAGACGAATAGGCCTACTACATGCAAAATCCGATCAATCGATTATGACCTTAACCAAAGATGTTTGGCTTAACCGAATCAATTTAATAATTCAAGCAATCAAGATTTCATTTCATTTCACCTACCATTCCTGCTTTCCGTCTTTCTGCTTCTTTATCAATAAGATTGACAATATCAGTGAAATGCATTCGATTTGCTAGTGAACGTGCCGTGTTTTCACTGTATTCACCAGATCCCGGATCAGTAAGCTAGAAATGTAAACAAATGTATACATAAATCAAAAACATAAATCGATTTAAAAAAATAATAAAACAAAAACATTCTTGCGTACAATGGTTGTTTTTGAAAATAGGACTGATATTTTCTCATGGTTTCTCATGGCATTACATATTACTAAACCGTATGCAAATAGCAATCTTGTAAGACGTAAACTCCATTTTTATACAGAATGGAATATGGGTCGATACTCATTATAGTGATATAGGAGCTAATTTGATTAGTTTATGATTAAGATAATTAACCCTTAAATATAGCATGCTTAGGTACGGAGAAATTCCACTGGGCGCAAAACCAAAAACATCGTAAGTGACACTTTCTAAAACAAATCGTCGAGGTCCCGGGTAGTGTTGACGCAATAAAGTGCATCGGATTTTTGTTGTGATAAGATACTTCATCCTTCTGTGTATTGGGGATGGGTGAACACATGGGACTTCAATAACAACTCCCAAACATATTGCAGACTACAACACCCAATGCATTTTGTACCTGCAGTTTTCATTACATGGGTCTATTCTCAACTTACCTTGAATACAAAATCTAAATCAATTTTAGATGTTATAAGAATCTTAGCCGCGTCTAAACGACTTTCACATATAGCAAATAGAAGTAAATTAATTTCAGGTGAGTCTTCATCCATATCTTCATCCTGCAATATTGGGATATATTTGAACATAATATAAGAATATAAATTCAAAAAATTCAAATTGAACTTCCTTGTCTCAATGCATCAAACAAGAAAGGGGATTTGAGAGTCATACAGATGGTTTCACTAACAGTTAGTAGGGTCATTCTTGGATACCGTGACCATTTGTTTGAACCTTTGTTTCTTGGTGAATTTGTAAACTAGAAGTAGAACCATTTTAAAGAAAATGGGCTCCTATGCCCCTCTCAAAAGTGACGGGAACTTTATTATAGCGCAATTCCAAAATGGCTGCCATACAGATGCCGGGAATTTCAAATGTCTTCAATTAAGCTAAAAAGCATATTAAATTGTTCGGCTGAGCACAAGTATTCCGAAAATGTATAGTTTGCCTCACTTCCGATGTTTGGTTAACGAGTTAACGGGTAAAACGTAAAAGGTCGTTGACCTTTGCATATGGGGTCAAAATTTAAACTTTCTCTCATTTTGAAAAATGATATCTCAAATTGTTCGTCTGATTGCAGGGATTCCAGAAATGATAGTTTTTACCACACATCAAACATCGAAAGTATGGCAAACTATACTTTTTCGGAATCCTTGTGCTCAGCCAAAAAAATTAGTATGCTTTTTAGCTTAATTGAAGCCATTTGAATATTTGGGCCCCTGTATGGCGGCCATTTTGGAATTTGCGCTATAAAAATATTTGACACAATTTGTCCATAATATCATTGATCTATTGATAAACTGAATAACACGTTTTTACCTCGTTTTTTACACGGCAATCAGAATAGCGTAAGAAGCCCACCTTGGACCATCTTTACCAAGGATAAATTAAATACTATATAAGTAGTAACCTGATCGGTTAACTATAACTCAATTATCATGACAAACGATATTTACCACAAGTTTATATATTATTGACCCCTATCTCTGTTTTTTCCATCTTTCATTAAAATGCAACAAAGATTTTACAACAAACAATTCTAATCACATAAACAATTTCTAATATACCATATTTGATTTGTAATTGATACATAACATGTTGTAAAAATAAGGCCATAATGATCTTTACCTGATACAGTATGTTGGAATTGGCGCCAAAATTAATGGCATTTTGTACTTCTGAAGAGTTGTTATCTTTAACAGCTTGAAGTAATCGCTAAATAATAAAAAAATAATACAAACACAATAATTACTAATGAATTCATAAATCATCCCATTACTCTTCAATAATATCACTTATTTTGAATAATGACCATATTAACATAAATTAATAACTAGCTGTGTAAGCTTAAAATTGAATGCGAAAGTTTGAGAAAGGACAGGCCATGGTATAAGGTTGTGGTGTAGGCCTACGGTACTAATTGTTATAGATGACTTTGTTTTTATTCTCAAGACTTATAACTTTTGGTAAGGATACGAAATATGTGAATGATGAATAATAGAAAACTCATCGACAGCGTCATGACGTGAGATGGCAAACTGACCCTGGACGACTGAAAAAGGGACAACAAAGAACTACATGGAGACGAAGAGGAAAAAGACATGAGAGGGGAAAAGGAAAAGGAGAAAGGGCGGCAGAAAGGGGGCCGGAGGATAAAGAGGAGAAGGAAGAATATTAGAGGATGTAAAGGGAAAGAAATGGTGAAATGAGATAAGGAGAAGGAGATAAAGAAAGGAAAGGGGCGGGGAAAGAAGGGTGGTAAAAGATCCATCTTGATTTGTTACGTACGTTATTTGCAGCATTTTTGTTCTCTATCTCTGCTACGACCGAATCGAGGGATTTTTCTAGCGCGAAATCCAAAACTGTTTTAGTGACTTTATTGATCTGCAAACACAAAATTATTGTCATGGTCAGTAAACATGGTAAACATGAAATATGAATTTTTATGATGATACTGAGAAACATTAACTGGTCAACTATAAATAATAGTTGTCCAGTCTGCCTCCTTTTCATGAGGTCTGCAATGTTCTTCTTCTTCTTCTTCTTCTTCTTCTTTTGTTTCACTCATAACTTTTTCGTTACATTAAAGAAGCTGATATGTTTGTTATAGATTTACGTAAGTCCAAAACGTTCACACCAGGGTTAGTATTATTCCACCCCGAACCCAAAATTGAAATGTTACAAACCCCAACCTATTTTAAGCTATTTTGTATACAAGCAATAATTGCGCCGCCGAGAATTACTAATAACAATAACATGATGGTTATTAGAGTGTCCGTCTCGTTGTTGTTTTGTTTGATTACTATTGTTTATATTTTAGTTTAATCTATTCATCTTTTATTAAATTTAAGAGATATTTTTTGTATAAACATTTTGCTTGTGTTATACTGTATTTACCGTGATAGTTGCTTTCAGGTCGGCACCTCTCTGCACCAATAGAAGTGCGATGTCAACATGATCATTTTCAATAGCTAGCATAAGCAGGGTCTTCTGCGTTAGGTATCCACCCTATAAGTTAAGATAATAAAAGTAGTATATATATGATTAGACCTAATAATAATATAGTATACCGTATTAAAGGACATTATACATGACTAATATTATATTAACAGATATTTAGTTAAGTTTGACCGACTCTTCTGATTACAAAAATGAATGAAAATGTCACACATTTATGACAACAATAACTCGTTTTATCGTGTTTATTGTGAGTCAAGTCATGCACCTGATGAAAGACGGGGGTGATAAGCCCACGCCTGATATCTACTAATAGATAGTCTGCTCTGTAATTATCATGAATTTTGCTTTTGGACAAAAATTAGGCTATGAATACAAAAAGTACAAAGGCCCAAATAAAAGTCAAAGTGGGGCTCGAATCGTGATATACACACATGTGTGAAAAGTAATAACCTAAACGCGACAATGAGCTATAATGGTAACTAGATCTAGTTCTGGTCTGAGACCAGGGCACCTTGATTTTTATGAGAAAATGATCCCTAGTGACCTCTTCTTGACCTTTGACCTGGTTATGATGATTTACTTTTCGAACAAACAAGATAAAACAGGTCCGATCTAATTCGGAGCATGTCTTGCAAATTGGAACATGTTTTAACTTTTACCCCTGTATAGGTCAATGACCCCTAGTGACCCCATACGACATATCAATTTTAATCGCTGAAATACTGGTATGGGCATGGACCTAAGGAATATTTTGACCAATTCTAATGCACATCAGTCATTTCCTCTGAGACGAGAAGCATTTTAGTTGAACGGATTGAAAATCGACGTTTTGACTCCTAGTGACCCCTTCTTGACCTTTGACCTGATTAAAATTATTTGACTTATTTTCTTGGCTCATCAATCCAAACAAAATGCAACAAACCCGGTACAAATCGGATCATGTCTTAACTTTTACCCCTGTAAAGTTCAATGACCCCTATTAACCCCTTCTTGACCTTTGACCTGGTCAATATGATTGACTTATTTTCTTGGCTCATCAAACCAAACAAGATGCAACAAACTCGGTCCAAATCGGATCATGTCTTAACTTTTCCCTTTGTAAAGTTCAATGACCCCTATTGACCCCTTCTTGACCTTTGACCTGGTCAATATGCTTAACTTATTTTCTTGGCTCATCAATCTAAACAAGATGCAACAAACCCGGTCCAAATCGGATCATGTCTTAACTTTGTAAAGTTCAATGACCCCTATTGACCCCTTCTTGACCTTTGACCTGGTCATATGATCGACTTATTTTCTTGGCTCATCAAACCAAACAAGATGCAACAAACCCAGTCCAAATCGGAGCATGTCTTAACTTTTACCCCTGCAAAGTTCAATGACCCATATTGACCCCTTCTTGACCTTTGACCTGGTCAATATTATTGGCTTATTTTCTTGGCTTATCAAACCAAACAAGATGCAACAAACCCGGTCTAAATCGGATCATGTCTTAACTTTTACCCCTGTAAAGTTCAATGACCCCTATTAACCCCTTTTTGACCTTTAACCTGGTCAATATGATTGACCTTTTTTCTTGGCTCATCAATCTAAACAAGATGCAACAAACCCGGTCCAAATCGGATCATGTCTTAACTTTTACCCCTGTAAAGTTCAATGACCCGTATTGACCCCTTCTTGACCTTTGACCTGGTCAATATAATTGACATCTTGTTTGGATTGATGAGCCAAGAAAATAAGTCAACAAACCCGGTCCCAATCGGAGCATATCTCACGTGTTACCACTGTATAGGTCAATGACCTCTAGTGACCCCGCATGACACGTCACTTTTAATCGCTGAGATCGCTGTATGTGCATGGACCCAAGGAATCTTTTGACCAATTCTGACATTCATGAGCCATTTCCTCTGAGACAAGAAGCATTTTAAGTGATATGGTTAGAAAATCAACATTTTGACCCCTAGTGACCCCAAATAATTTCTGATTTTAAAAACCTACCTATTGTATATATGCGTACGGTCATAAGAAATATGTTGACCAATTTTGACGATCCTAGGTCATTTCACTAAATTGGAAATGCATTTTAAGTGAAAATCACGTTTTGGCCCCTAGTGACCCCCGGTGACCTTTGACCCCAAACTGTGAGGTCCTGTAATGAAGGTCTGGTAGGGGGTCCTATTGACCAAATCTGGTGATTGTAGCATGTAAACTGTAGGAGAAGAAGCATTGTGTAGATATTGCCAGAAGATGATGTTGATGAAAGAAACGGCAGAGATAGAGTACCTCGATTTTTGAAAAAAATCAAGGTAATTATACACAGACAAGTATCTCGGTTATAATAGGCTATTATGTTCGTGTACTGAATTACCTCGGCTTCATTTGGATCTGCTCCTTGGATTAACATGGACTCTACTTCTGAATAGTTTCCTTTGACAACTGCATCAATTATATCCTAAGACAGACGAAATAAACCACATACATAAAAACCCTTAAAGGGGCATTAAGAGATGTGTTGCAGACAACGCCCTCAATTACACAAATAATTATATGATAAAAACTGGGATTTGTATATTTTTACAATTGTATTATACATGTATGAACTTAGACCTATAAGGATTAAGAAAAATCAGCCCTCTTTGTACAATAAAACGTCGATTCAAGAATGCTGGTAGAGCCACAACCAGAATTTGACATGGTTAACAATCAAGCTTTGCTAGGGTGTTTCTTTAGTAGAAACAACAATAATGGCAATTTGTTATGTTCATCTTGAATTCTGAAGTAAATTAATTAAAATTTAAAAAAAATCAACATGACATTGTGTCCCTGCAGTTGTTTTTGTTGTTATATACGGCTGTGTGTGTTGTGCCATGTGGCAGAATATAGTTTATCATCATCATGGCTTGTCAGAATAATTTAAAACCAGAAACCCTGATACAACTTTCCTGTTTAAACACTATATTTGAAGATTGTTCGACATACAGGGTGGTTCAATAAAACCTTGACAGTTTTTTGAAGCCTTTTTTTTTTTAATTCTGTAGATTTAAAAAAAAACCTTTTTCAATATTGATCAACTACATGATCTTGACAATCTATGCTGAAAATATCGTTACAAATAACCTTACGGTTGCAAAATAACAGCTATTTGAACAAAGTCTGTCCCATTTCACTCTGTCCACGGGTACTGATTTCGCGACGTTACATTGAATACTGAATGATGAATTGCATGCAAGTAATCTAAGATTTGAAGATCCCGCCAGGTGAAACCAGTGTAATTGTTAACATCTTAACTATCTATTCAGGTGTGAAATCAATACGTAATAATTAAATATCACGAGTGACCCTAATTAGAATTATTGATTTTCATAGATTGGAAGTGTAATTGTCTATGCTCTATGCCTTAACAGTGACGATGCCATTTAATGTATCTTGCTGGGCATTTCCCGTAGACTTACTCGTGGGCAAAGAGATTTGGAGAGATTCTCTTCAAATAGCTATCATTTTGCCGCCATAGCATTGACATTTTCAGCATAGACGGCCAAGATGATATTTTTGAGGAATATGTAAAAAAAACCACTAAAATCCCACAATTTTTAAAATATGGCTTTGAAAAACTGTCAACGTTTTATTGAACCACACTTGTTGTAACGTCGCGAAATCAGTACCCGTGGACAGAGTGAAATGGGACAGACTTTGTTCAAATAGCTGTTATTTTGCAACCGTAAGGTTATTTGTAATGATGTTTTCAGCATAGATGGTCAAGATCATATAGTTGATGAATATTGAAAAGAAAAAAATAATTTTAAACCTACAGAATTTCAAAAAAATTGCTTCAAAAAACTGTCAAGGTTTTATTGAACCACCCTGTACATCGATTTCGTAGTATGCGAGTGGTTATCAACATTATCAGCCTAATTACAGTTCCTATGCTTTTGATATTATGGTGTGTGCATAAACTAATGTATCTGCAATTAACTTAATGGAAAATTAATTACAACATTTGCTTAATTTCATGTCGCTACGATATATGCATTCACATAGCATGCATAGCGAGATCATTTAATATAGGCAGTGTATGAAATACGTTTTTTGTACCCATCACACTCATAGAGCATATAAAATTATACTTTTAATTAACTAATTATAAATGCTCACCTCTCGAAGACGTTGCTTTTGACTCCAAGTGCTGGATTTACTTTTTGTACTCATTTTGTTTATATATCCTTCTTCAACAGAGTCATACAAATTCGCTTCCAATGTCAAAAATATAACCTCATACTGAAATATAAATGTACATTAAGATCATGCCAATTAAGATTAAATCGGTAATTTGCAATCAGAATTACTATAGCCTCAGTGGCGTAGCTAGGATTTTTTTCAGGGGGGGCAAGATTTCTAAAATTTTCGTAAAAGGTTGCCCCCCAAAAAATTCTAGTCACTTAGTCACGGGTAATGTCGAAAAATTTCGCACAGTCCAAAAAAAATCGCACAGTAAAAAAAAATCGCACAGTAAATGTACTCCATTTACAATTTTGCCTTCTATTTGGCTAATAACCTCGGTCTTTTTTTCTCAATTTTTTCCTATTTCCTTTTTTTCTCACCCCTTTTTTTTTTTTTTAGGGGGTGGGGGGGGGCGGGGGCACAAATGGGTTTTTTCGTCAGGGGGGGGGGGCATTTGCCCCCCCCTGCCCCCCCCCCCCCCTGAGCTACGCCACTGTATAGCCTATAACTATAACTTATCATTAATCAGACCTACCACTAATGATATACCGATAAAAGACAGAAGTATATCCGCAGGTAGGCCTACCTTACCTTTACTTCAGTTGTTATGCATCGATAACATAAGAGATATTATCGGATTTTAATCAAACATGATTTATCATCATGATCATAACAGATTGCAACTGTTGCATGGAAACAACAAGTGGAAGTTTATGTTTTAAGTCCAAATTCCAAATAAGCTCATTGTACGAAATTCTATAAATAGTTTGAATGAATGCCTGACAAACTCAAAGACTAATCACAGATCTGTGGACTAATATTATAATTCGTTTCGGGCGTGTATGGACAGCAAATGTTATGTATACACCGTGTACATATCCAAAGATCTTGTCTGGCAGTGGTAGCCATGCTTAGGCCTTATACTTAGTATACTTCCCAACAGATGAAAGGAGGCTATAGGTTTTGTATGACACGTAATACACTAGATGGTGGACTGTACTTTACCGGAAGAGAGAGAGAGAGAGAGACACACACAATGCGTAAAATATTACAATGCAAGAAGAAAAAGATCCACGTATCAATCAAATCTCTCTGATTTAGACTTCGACTTATTCAAACTTATTGTATCATTTAATACAGTATTTTAAGTACAATGTATATAGGCTAATATATGCCGAGATATATATGTTATTGTTATGTTACTTACATTAAACACTCCTTTGGCGAAGAATATCAAGATTTCTTAATGCATACTCGTAACGTGCCACCTACATTTCAGTTATATAAGTGACCGATATGTCTGTACGGTTCATCATTTTAGGATGCGATGATAGTGCAAATATTACACGTCAATAAAATGTGCACGAGCGCTATTCGGTTTCCGTAACACTGGCCTACAATATTGACATTTTTCAGATAGAGTGACCTTAATATTACGGTTGCCACTTAAGTGGCACTCATTTAAGGACTATAATAGTCCAGGGAGTAGTCCGTGTGAAATTTAATTCCGGTGGGGGTGGCTATCTCACTTGATTTTGTTAGGGATGGTTGGCGTAGCTAGGTTTTCATGGGGGGGGGGGGGGGGGGGGGGGGGGGGGCGAAAATGAAAGTGAACCGACAAGGACTTTACCACCAGAAAATCAAATTTTAAGAATTGCCGCCGAGTCAGAAACTTGATGGCGGACGCCACACTGTAAAAGTGTATGGGTCGTTCTTTAAAAGTCCCCTTTGAAGACATGCAGTGGTAGGGTATACTAAAGGAACGGCCTAAACGAGCATTCGATAACTGACAGTGCCAATATATACCGACAGTGGCAATTCGACCGACACACTCTACACTCTAATATCGCCCCCCCCCCCCACCCCCCCCCCCCCCCCACCCCCCACCCCCCCCCCCCCCCCCCCCCCACAAAAAAACCCGTAGATAGAACCTCAATAGCAAACTTACTAAATCTACGAAAATGTTCGTTTTGGCCATTTAATCACGCCTAGAAAGCGAATTGTTTTGAGACAGTATGGAATTTATTATATTATTCCAGTGACACAACTCGCCACCCCTCCCCCCACCCCCACCCCCCCCCCCCCCCCCCACCTCCGAACTAAAGACCAATTTTTTGAACCCGTATATTAAAGACAAATCTCAGAATTGATTAATTTGGGCGCAAATCGACTCCCAATAATTCTTCAACTCAAACCGTGACCGAATCCCATTGCACTGAGTTAAGTCTATAGATTTTCTTTAACAAGTGAAAACAATGTTCTTATTTACCGTTGTCCGGGGCACCTTTTCATGCGCAAGTGGCGAGGCGAAAGTGGTATCAGTCTGTGCATCGGAGTTTGTCGTGAAATGATAAACATAAAGTGATGGAGACGGCCGTTCAGGTCATCCGGCAGGAAAGGCCTATTAACAAATCAATCTTGTATTGATATAGCGAGCTTTTAGCAAAGAGCTCCGAGCATAAAGCCAGAAGCTTTCCCCCTCCCCCTGTAAGAAGGCTCGACCACCCCCCCCCCCTCCCACCCCCCCCCCCCCCCCCCCCTCCCAAATGCTCCCCCAACTAGAAGACTCAGTGTTTCTATATTCTATCTTAGTATTTCCCTGGATAGGCTGGTTTTAGTGGCCCTATTTACGAGGAATAACCTCGCCCTCATATACTTCAGACCGGACAGATTGAAGTAGGTATGTTTTATAGCTCACCGTGGTTCGGAAGTCACGTGCTAAGAGCGATACCTGAGCACGTTAAAGGGGCACAGACTCGGGCACAGACTTATTCGAGCCTCGAGGGGATCATCCGGTGTATTTTATTTGTACACACATTGCTCTAGGATTTACAGAATCTTGGCGGCGATAACGATTCTGAAATTGTTCTACCAAGTATAGAATATACAGGGTGAGTCAAAAAGACTGCAATAGGGGAAAGAAGCCATTTTGTTTTCAAAACCAAAATGAATTTTAAAACTTTTTAAACGTTGCAAGAATGATGTATTTAATCCTAACTTTGTGTGAAAAAATGAAGTCGAT